>JASTWF010000252.1:0-683633 GCA_030390025.1 Squalus acanthias | reverse complement strand
ATTGTTCAGCTCTTCTTTTCCAAAGATCTCTTAGCTTCTCTAATGGCTGCTCCTGTCTCCCTCAATTGTGAGTGATTTATGTCCCTATTCTCCTGCAAACTGAATCCTTCTTGCTCTGAACTGGGGTCAATGAAAGCCAGTTCAGGGAGTCATGCATCAATCGCCCCTAGACCTACACAGGCACGTAAAACCCAGACGGCTCCTTAGTGAAAATTCCTCTGGTTCCTCGACATATATTTTCAGGATAACGAAGCCCTGCTTTCTTGCAGCCCACTCCTAGAGGCCCCACTCCCAGAGCCTACAACCTTCAGCAGGGTCAGTGGTGGAGTTCCGCAGCTGGAGTGATCCCAGAGTAACTGTCGGGATCGCACTCCCGTGGATTTTCCGGGTCGTGTATTTTAAGTAATACTGGTGTCAAACACGCAAACATCAATAAAACAGGGTGTTCCTGGAAACATGCGGCAGGTCCTTCTTTATCTGGAGAGGAAGTGTCAGTTATATAATTTTACCAGCCTATACTGAAGGTACTGCGTGATAGTAGGCTTCGGCCCCCAGCCACTGTTAGTCCTCCAGTACCTTGCCAATTGGTAATTCTGAGCTGTGAGCCGATACTGAAGGTGCTGCGTGATGGTGGGGTTCGATCGCAGTCACTCTTTGCCCTCCATTATCTTGCCAAATGTTAATTCCGAACTGTCAGCCTATAGTCAAGGTACTGCGTGATGGTGGGGTTCGGCCCCAGTCACTGTCTGCCCTCCAGTATCTTGCCAAGAGGTAATTCTGAGCTGTGAGCCTATACTGAAGGTGCTGCTTGATGGTGGGGTTCGGCCCCAATCACTGTTTTCCCTCAGTATCTTGCCAAGAGTTAATTCTGAGCTGTGAGCCGATACAGCGAGCTGCCAGCATTTCGATCATGGGGAGCAGAACAGCCGCCGTCCCATGCTGATTCTGTCTGTCAAAGCTGAGCCAATGGTAGCACAGCAGCAACAACTTGCATTTACATAGCGCCTTTAACGTAGTAAAACTTCCCAAGCTCTTCACAGGAGCGAAATCAGTCAAACATCGACACCGAGCAAAAGAAGGAGACATTGGAACCGGTGACCAAAAGCTTAGTCAAAGATTTTAAAGCATCGGCGACTGAAGGCAAGGCGGCCAATGGTGGAGCGAAGGGAGTGGAGATTGCACAAGAGTCCAGATTTGGAGGAGTGCAGAGTTCATAGAAACTTGGAATGATACAGCACAGAAGGAGGCCATTGGCCCATGGTGCCTGTGCCGGCTCTTTGAAAGAGCTATTCAATTTAGTTCTAATCCCCTGCTCTTTCCCAATAGGCTTAGCCCTGCTATCTTTTTTGCCAATTCAAGTATTTACCCAATTCCCTTTGGAAAGTTACTATTGAATCTGCTTCCACCGCCCTTCCTGGCAGCGCATTCCAGGTCATAACAACTTGCTGCGTGAATTTTTTCCCCTCCTGTCGCCTCCGGTTCTTTCACCAATTACCTTAAATCTGTGTCCTCTGGTTACCGAACCTCCTGACACTGGAGATAGCTTCTCCTTATTGAGAGAGTTCTAGGGCTGGAGGAGGTCACAGAGATAGGGATGGATGAGGCCATGGAGGGATTTGAACAAGAGGATGAGAATGTTAAAGGCTAAAGCCACCAGCCGTCTCCCCCAGTACAGAATGTGACTCACTACTAACAGGAAGGATGTTACTTTAATTCCTAAAGGTGCAGAAAGGCTAGACATTGTTCGTCTAAATATCACAAACTGACGCATAATGAGGGGAAATCAATCTCTGTACCTTTAACTAACAGCAACACGGAAAGAAGGAAATTAATGACCTTTAAACACCTGGTCCATTTGGCACTGAAGTGTCTGAAACTCATAATAGGAAAACCAGAAAAAGACAATACTGACAAATAGTATACTGTTTCCTTGACAAAAGACATCTCGCATTACCTTTTAAAATATAAATAGTTTAACAGGGATTCACACTGAGTCACCTGACTGGTCGACTCAAGCACCACGATTGGTTGCAGAACACGCTGCTCCCTTGGCCCTCCGGCTTCTGAGCTCTCTCCCTGTTCGTTCCCAGTGCAATGCATCACCACTTGCCAACATTACTCTGCCAGATGAGGTGCAGGGGCTCAGAAGAAGAAAATAAATGAGGCCTTGAATATGAGTTGGGAAATACAATAAGAGAAAAATGGTTGAACTTATAAACTAAACCATTTCAAATCAATTCAAATGAAATGTTGCAATTACTATATTACTTTTGTGCTAAGTGGGAAATAAGTGATGTCTGTGCTGTGCAGGAGTGTTTGTGCTCGGTTACACTGCGTGTTCCAGATTCTCCGCTCCAAGTGCGCTTCTTTCAGCTCATGGTCTCAATGACACATCCAACTGACTGGATTAACCTCAATCTTCTAAAACCCATCACAGAAATATCAGCATTCGGTGTTTAGTTGTGATAAACCTTTAAAAAAGACATTGGTTAAGCTTCTGCTGGAGTATTGTGTTCAATTTTGGGCACCACATTGTCAAGGAGAGGGTGCAGAGGAGTTTTACTAGAATGGTACCAGGAAGGAGGGACTTTAGTTCCGTGGAGAGACTGGAGAAGCTGTAGTTGTTCTCCTTAGAGGAGAGAAGATTAATAATAAATTTGATAGAGGTGTTCAAAATAATGAATCGTTTTGATAGAGTAAATAAGGATAAGCTGTTTCCACTGGCAGAAGGGTCAGTGACCAGAGGACACAGATTTAAGGAGATTGGCAAAAGAGCCAGAGGCGACATGAGGAAACAGTTCCTTTACACAGCGAGTTGTGATTTGGAATGCACTGACTGAAAGGGCACTGGAAGCAGATTCAATAGTAACTTTCAATAGGGAACCGGATTATTTTTGAAGGGATATGATTTACAAGTCTATGCGGAAAGAGCAGGGTAGTGGGATTAATTGGACAGCCCTTTCAAAGAGCCACCACAAGCACGATGGGTCGAATGGTCTCCATCTGTGCTGTACCATTCTATGATTCTATGATGTAATGTTCGTCAGATGTTGCTGACAGCCTGAGAACAATAGACTGTTCACATCAAAATCACTGATAAGATCTTTTAAAGAGCACAGGAATACATTTAGGAACATATCCAAACTAGAGTGAGGACAGAAAGCGAGCTGGAAGAGTGTTTGTGTAACCAGGACACGAGACACTGTGAGGCCCTGACCAGATATCAATGTCCCAAAACATGACTGCGATGGTCTCTTTATTTAAATTGAATGTCAAGAATCAACATGCGTGTGTATGTCGAAGGAATGGTGTAGTCTGTATTCTGCACGGAGATATTGATTGCCCATTACCCATTACTGAATTGGGAGCGATTTATCCTGTGAATATTCTCTCTGCTGGAATTAACACACGCGGATTCACAGATTCGGCAATCTGGAGAGAATGGAATTTGATGAAACTATCGGGAACCAGGCCTTTAAAATGAGCTGGTTGGGAGTGTGATGGAAAGTCAGTCAGCCCTTTTAACGCACACTGTAACACTGAGCAATCAGGTGCTACACAAAGATATCACTGCGGGTACGGTAGCATAGTGTTTAGGTCACCAGGCCGATTGATCCAGAAAACGAGTAGTTCAAATCCCACCCTTTGGAAGTATGAAAAATTGAATTTGAGATTAAAAATCTGTGTTTGAAATGCCTGGTGTCAGTAAAAGTGGCTGACACATGGAGTGAATTATAATTCCCTCGCTAACACTCAGTGTCCGTTATTGTTCAAATATTCATGGGTGGGATTTGGCTCTGTAGGAGTAAATTTATTATAGGATTTTAATAAGAAATGTAAAATTAAAGAATGTGCCGTCAGAAGTAAATTCGTAAATATAAATGGTTTCTTAAAACGGTGCCGTAAGAAGTAAATTCGTAAATAGAAAATGGTTTCGCTGACAGTGCGATGAGTAATGTCTGTGGTCAACATTGAGGCCCACCAAGGAGGCCACCAAGGCAATAATAGTACAACGATTACACAATCACCGCATGACCGGCTAGACTGGCTAGTCCGAATATGAGGCAAACCGGTATGCTTGTAGTTTCGGTAGGGAAGTAACATTTGAACCTAACGTACATATTATAATTATAAATCTGTTGCTAAGGCTATGTGATTGGATGATTAATGTATAAAAGGAATCTCATACCGCTGTAATTTCGAGAAGACGTAGTCACTAAGCCAAGGGGTTTATGACATCTTCTCCCGAAGATCTTTGAACATTAATAAACTGTTTGCTTGTACCTATGATACAGAATGGAGTGAAATAATTTCTCCACAACAAATGGCGTCACGAACAGGATATTTCGGAGCTGAAAACCGCCTGTAGCAGTGAACGGGGCGAGTAGTCAAATCGTTGACCGCCCAGAAATTGGGTCACTTGGAAGGGGGGTGTGTTCGGCAACGCAGTATCAAACGAATCTGGTGTCTGTGACGGTAGGGACACAGTTTATTAAAACCTAGGTGGCACATGAAGTGTTTGTAATGTATTAAAAATGGTTAAGATGATTGAAGCCTGATGTGTTATTTCGGAATGTAAATGTCTCGAGGACCCATGCTGAGCCGAAATTAAGAGGGCGATTGGGCCCCACGTGACTGCCAGAGTTAGTTGGGAATCCGAGACAGACAAAGAATTTGTAAGAACCTCTCTGCTGCGTTGCGTTGCGGGATCTATTGGATGGTATTACGTGAAGAATTGTGATAATGTATTAATGGCTACAAGTGAAACATCACCTCTGAGACAAGTGAAATAATCAGCTCTGAGACAAGTGAAACCATCACCTCTGAGAGCAAGATAGTTACAAGTCAGGCCGCCATCATACAAGTGGTGGACGATAGGCAGAACCTCTGAGAACGAGTTGCTAGGGCGGACCGGAACGCGGTAAACTAGTGACAAAGAATAATACATTATGGCGGCGGGCGAGAAACCAGATTGGGGCCCGCCAGGATCCATGAGTCGGCTCTACGCCGAGGACCAAAAGGGATTTATTGATAAACTGAAGAAGGATGGATGGGATCCACTAGGAAACCTAATGGCGCAACGGGAGTGGTGGGAGAAGCAGAAACAAAAGAAAATTAGAAAGGCAGGAGTAATTTTAATACATCAGTTGATAATGATAATAAAAGGGGTTAAGACACAAACCAGTAAGATGGAAGAACAAGGAAAGAGAATAGCCGAATTAGAAAGTATAATAGAACGGATGGAATTGACAAATAGAGGGAATAGAAATGGTGAGGATAAAGAAAGTCCCCCACCGTATGCCTCGGCCCCAATCGAAACCGGAGGGGACGTTCCGGTAATGCCGATGGCACCCGTAATACGATATCCAGCGGCAGCCAACAGTCGATATCGGGCTTTCACGCCTCTTGAAAAACAAGCCGTCCTCAAAGATTTGGGAACCCTCAAACCCCGTAGTCAGAACGCCGAGTTCTGGAGAAATCTAGAGGGAATGTGGGACACCCATGATTTACACTGTATGGATATCCATCAGTTAGTTAGGGAATCATGCCCAGCCGACAAAATAAGAAATGTAAACCCCGTTGTAGGCTTGCAGGATGGAGCATGGGCCGATGCAGTGGCTGCGGGTGCCGCACAGGCGGCACAACAAGCAGCATTTGGGCCTTTTAAAATCGCAGTAGAAGCAGCACTTGGGGGTCCTACTATAAATTGGGGAAAATCGAATCAGTAAAACAATCAAAGGGAGAATCTAGTAGTGAGTATGGAGAACGATTGTTTGATGCTTATAGTGAATCGTAAGGGCAAGAAAATCCACAGCGAACAGACCAGTCCTTTATCCAGCTGTTTAATGACGGACTCTCATCGGCACACCAAGCCATCCTAGAGTTGGGAGCGGTTGGTCGCCCCTACATGCGATCTCGCGATTCAATGGGCATGTCAGATAGATGCTAAGGGACATGAACCCACAGGAAAGGGAGTTGCACAAATCAAACAGGAGAAGGTAGCAGCAGGGCAGGCATCACAACCATACAGGAGGATCCAGGGGAGCTGTTATACTTGTGGAAACATGGGACATATGGCAAAGGACTGCAGGAGTGGAAAAGGGGGGTGATGTGACTACTGTGGTAAGCTAGGACACCAGAGCCACAACTGCTGGCAGAAGAAAGGAGACGTGGACCAGACACAGGGCGCTTATCTCAGTCCGGAGGATAAGAGGGACTTTATGGAGTACCTCAAGTCAAAGGGAAAGGGTCAATGACGGGAGGCGGCCCCAGCAAAGGGAGACTCGGATAACCGAGGTCTAGGTGGCGGCATTATTGGGGGGTCAACCGTGTGAAATGCTAGTTGACACCGGAGCATCAGTATCTTTAACTGATTTTCCCCTTCCGACAACTAAGGAATATATATCTATAGTAGGACTGAGGGGGACAAAAATTAAGGCCTATAAAAGTGAAGTACAAGTTTTAGTGTTAACAGGGAAACTCCTTCCCGCACAGTTTTACGTGTGTCCCAACAACGAAGGTACCATATTAGGAATAGATCTGCTAAAATAATTCAATATATTGGTGTACTCAGCGCAAAATAAGATTCTTTGGTCCAAAGGAAATGGGTCCAAATTTAGCATAGATAAACCATGCACCAACCTGGCAAAGGTAGGAAGCGCAACATCCTTAAGCAGGGATTGGGAATTAGGACGGACACCATACGGGGCCATATGCCAGATCATGGACGGGGTTGGGGCAAAGACAAAACAAGACACCGGACGGTAAAAATAGAGCCAATCATGGTTCCAGGTCCGGAGCACAAGCTCCATAAGCAATACCCCATTAAACCCGAAGCACGGGAAGCAGTACAAGGCATAGTGCGTGAGCTGGAAGAGAAAGGCATAATTAGGATTACTGAAAGCACAACCAACTCGGCCGTATGGCCAGTTCCCAAACCAGATAAGTCATTCCGACTGACTATTGATTACACCGAATTAAACAAGATGACGCCCAAATTACACTCAATAGTGGCGAGCCCATCCACAATCTTACATGCGTTGAACCCAGAGCATAAGATTTTTACAGTTTTGGACATAGCTAATGGATATTGGTCCTTACCCTTGGATCCTGAGTCTTAAATTAAATTTGCCTTCACCGTAGGGAACAGGCAATACACATGGACTCGACTGCCCCAGGGGTTCCATAATATCCCGGCGATATTCCACCGGATAATGAGTTCACTGCTGGAAACAGCAGAAATCGCCCCGTATCGCAGTACTGTTTTGCAATACGTGGATGATTTGCTAATTGCCTCAGAAGACGAGCGCGGACATGCGGCCGCCCTAACTGTAATTTTACAGACCTTAGAGAAAGGGGGGTTTAAGGTAAATCCTAAGAAAGCCCAAATTGGACAAGGTGAGGTTACATACCTGGGACAACAATTATCTCAGGGAGTTAGAACAATGCATAGCGACCGTCGGAAGGCAATACAAGTGATGCGCCGACCGGTCTCAGTTAGAGGGATTAGGAAAGCATTGGGCCTCTTTAATTACAGTAGGAACTTCATACCTAACTTAGCGGCAATAGCAGAATCAATACAAAGGTTAGGAAAAGGGGGAAATCCGGGTAATGCACTTATCAAATGGGGTCCGGAACAAGAGGAAGCATATGGGAAACTAAAACAGGCGTTAATATCAGCCCCCGGTCTCGGACTACCCAATATGAAAAGGCCGTTCCACATTCAATGTGAGAATGAAGGGGGATTTTATGCTGCGGTAATAACCAGCATCATGGCGATAAAAGATGACCGGTAGCGTATTAATCTACTCAACAGTCACCGGTAGTTGCTGGCATGTCACGATGTGTGGCAGCACTAGACTGTGCAGCGTGGGCTGTGAAAGTAAGTGAACCCACGGTAATGACTGGAGATATCATCTTACACACCAAACATACATTGGTGGAAATGTTAAATAATAACAAACTACGGTCAGTGTCCAACATGCGAAGAGCACGTTGGGAAGCAGTTTTATTACCCAGTGATGGATTAATAAATATCATTAGAGACATAGGGGAAAATCCGGCGGAAGGCGATCTGGGAACGAGAGAGCCTCATGAATGCACTGAAATAGACGATGAGGCCGATAACGACCTCTTAGATGACGAACCACTGGAAGAGGCACAATTAACCCTATATCTAGACGGTTCTCGAAAATACATAGACGGGTCACCCAGGACGGGGTTGGCAGTAGTTAATGAAAAGGGACAAACGTTGGTATCAGGTAGATTAGATGGAGGACTATCGGCTCAGGTGGCGGAGCTAGTGGCACTGACAGAAGCCCTAAATTTGGCAAAAGGACAGACGGCGAATATCTATACGGATAGCAGATATGCATTTGGGGTAGTGCATGATTACATGACAGCTTGGGGGAGACGAGGGTTTGTCACAACAGGAGGAGATCACATTAAATATCAACAACGAATAGAAGCCCTTTTGAAAGCCGCAAAGGCTCCCACACGAGCGGCAGTAGTAAAGATAAAAGCCCATCAGAAGATAGAGAACCCTCAACAGGAAGGAAACGGAGCAGCAGATCTAGCAGCACAACAAGCATTAAAACAAGAAAGAATTATAGGAAACGTAAGCAGTGCACAGGTGGAAGAAATAGATATTAGGAAATTACACAATGAAACCCAAGAAGGGGAGAAACAGAAATGGTGCCGCACAGGAGGTAGACCAGAAAAGGAAGCTATATGGCGGAAAAATGGGAAGGTGATAGCCCCCGCATGTATCAGGCAGATGCTTTTAGAACTACACCATGGAGACGCCCATACAGGAAGAGGGCCGATGATTGAGCGAATAAGTAAAGAATGGTGGTGGCCTGGGTTGGGAGGAGAGGTGGCAAAACATTGCCAGCGGTGTATTGCATGTGCCCAGCGCAACCCAGGACGACCTGTTAAGATACGGATGGCCCACCAACCACGGCCGAGGGGCCCATGGGAAAATATACAAATAGACTTCACCGGAACCCCCCCCCCCCCCCCCACATCAAGGGGTAAGAAGTATTGCCTGGTGATAATAGATCAGTTTGCTAGGTGGGTTGAGGCATTCCCAACCCGGGACTGCACTGCCACTACCGTGGCACGAATAATGGCAGAGGAAATAATTCCCAGGTGGGGAATACCGATCCAAAAAGACTCAGATCAGGGAACTCACTTTACGGGAGCAGTAGTGAAGAATGTATGCAAGTGGATGGGCATAAAGCATAAATTACACATTCCATACCATCCCCAAAGTTCTGGAATGCTGGAACGAATGAACCGAACCTTGAAAACAGCCTTAGCCAAGGCTTTAGGGGACAAACATCAACAGTGGGTAGATGTGTTACCAGCAGTCTTAATGAAACTAAGAGCCACCCCAACCCGAACAACGGGATTATCACCATATGAGTTAATGACGGGGAGGGCAATGCAACTCCCCCATGGCATAATAAGTGGAGGAGAGGGTGTGGGTCCTCTAAAGGATAGGCTCCGAAGGTATTTCCTCGAATTAAGCAGTCAATTAAAGGAAATGAGGCAGCAAACGTGGGACAGACAGGAAGAAAAGGATAGGGATTTAGAATTGATCGCTTTCCCATATATCCCTCCAGCCGGGACTAAGGTAATGGTTAAAGGTTTAGCAGGGAAACCAGGGTTTGCCCCAAAATGTTTAGGACCATATCAGATTCTAATTAGTGGAGATACGTGTGCTTGCATTGATATGAAGGGCATGGGACGATGGAAGCACTGGACACAGCTAAAAGTCTATGAACCTTCACCAATTTAAGAATGGCTACACCAGAACAAGTACCTTTTGTAGAAAGTGAAGAATATACTAGACAATATGACGAATGGGAATGGACGTTGACACAAACACTGGTTTGGATAATATGTATTATCTTGATAGGATATACCTTGGGATATATCCTGAAATATGTATGGGAACGGTCCCGTCAACTCCGACCGGTTGATCCATGGGAAGAAATCCAGATGGTTGTTATTGAGGAACCAGCCGAATGATAGTATTCTATTCACCCCCACAGGAAAATAGAATCTAAAAGCAACAAAGCGGTTCGGTCGGCGATATAGCCTTTGGGACATTGTTAACATAAAGTGATAAGATGAACGTGTTATGCAATATCATATGTAGTTTGTTCGTCTGTATAATCCTAATATGTAGTTTCGGGAATACTCAGGTTAGAGTACCCCCACGGGCCAAAAGAGAGTTACGGGTAAACACCTTTTTATATATGTCATACACATATGCTAAGAGAGTTGATGTTGCCAGATGTTGGGTCTGCGCCCATGTCCCCACACACTCGGAGGACGGAGACCCCTACAACCAATCCCACTTAGTGATGACGAGACGGTCAGTTGGATGATTGGAGTTAGAGCAGGATGCACAAGTGTCGGCTGTTATGAAGCTGAAACAGACAGCAGCACTATAGCAAAGCTCCAACGTCATGGGTACGACCCAGAATATTGTAGTGGGTGGACACGGTCAACATATAAAGATTCCTTTCTACCACCGTTCCTGAGAACGAGGAGTGAGAAGGGAAAAGGGGGGAGGGGGAGTATGTCTCGTAAAGAGGGGATGACCGACAGATCCTATTGTGGGCTACAGTGGCTGTACATATAATATTGCCCTGTGTAACGAGTATCTTAAGTTGGGTCAGCCTTCGCTTTCTGACACAGTGAGCGGTTCGAATTACTCCAACACCCCTCCGGTACCTAGACTTTGGGCTTATTTAGGGGTTGTGAACAAAATTGCAGTAAACAGGTTCTGATGAAAGAAATGTACTTTATTAAAAGAAAAAAAGGTAACAAACTTGAAAAACACTTATTACTTAAACACAGATTCGGGGAACACACGGTACAAGCGAGGGAAATGACAATATATGAAACAAAACCTTATCCCTCCTAAAGATCCCACTATCTGGCTAGGTTTTTGGTTTCAGGAGATCAGGGATAATGCTCACCAACGAATCCTTGACAGGATATTAGAGTATTTTGTTTAAAAGGACTCCGTAAGGCCCTTGGTGCTGCGAGGTGTCTGATGGCCTCTGCGGCAGTCGCTCCGGTTTCTTCTTGTGTGCTGGTCTTCTGGCCTTCTTCCTCGTGGCTTGTGGTAAGTTTTGCTGGAGCAGGGAGAGAGCTGTGTCCGCGTCGCCAGTCAGTCCAAAAGAGAGAGAGATTATGGCACAGGCTTTCAAATTATACTGTTTCTTTTTCGCGCCCAAAAACCCCTTACTAAAACTAATCCCTTTTTGATTGTAAATGAACCTTGCTTAGTCCAATTGTCTAGTTTTTGGCGGGCTTGCCAGTACCGATGGTTTTTGATTAGTGTTAATCGCTTTCGGATTAAACACCGCCTTATCTACGCACCAAATCTCCGCCCTATTGTCCTTCTGTTGGCCGGCTTTTAAATCTGTGCTGTGGATACCTGCTTGATTGTTTTTTTTGATGGGATAATGGCTATGAAACTTTGTGATCGAAGTTATATTGTCATTGAATCGTTTTTAGATTACCAGCATCTTGTTAGCACCTGGGGATCCATATTTGAATGTATTTGTGAGTTTTGCTATGTCTCAAACAATTCTCAGACAGCTTGATCTGTTCACTGACCGGTCACGCCGCTCGCAGCTTGTGTCTGTGAAAAAAATGTCTCTCCCAACAATAAGTTTCGAAAAGTAATTTTCCTCAGCGTTTTCTTCTTGTGATCTTTAGGTTTTTACATCAAATCACTTCACTGAGGTCCCATCATCCCAAGTTTGTATGAAAAGAACAAAAATCACACCCTATAGGGCTCTGTTCGAGTTTCTGGAGGATTTTGCGAAGCCTACACCTGCCTGATGAAACAGGTAGTGTGAAACTCCCATCACTAAACGAAAGCAGTGACTTCTCAGTACAATGGGACCCTCCAGAGATAAATAAGTATACCCCCTACAATCGGACTCATTTCGTGTGCGGTCATAGGGCCTATGCCTGGTTGCCTCGAGAATGGTCGGGTTCTTGTTATCTGGCTCATGTCATACCCTACATACGTCACATGGGTTCGCTGAAGGACCTCCACGGGAGAGCCAGACGATCCATCACGGAGACTGAAAGATTCTGGGCAATTGTATTCCCCTGGTATGGAGCGGGTAAATTGGCAAGGGAATCCATTAACCTGGCATCCGTCTTGGAACAGGTGGCCAACGATACAGCTAAAGCCCTAGTTTTGGTTAATGCAGAGATGGTAGCCCTCCGCACAGTAGCTCTACAAAATCGAATTGCTCTTGACTATGTATTGGCCGAAAAAGGGGGAACCTGTGCCTTAATAGGTACAGAATGTTGTACCTACATAACAGATAACTCGGAAGCAATAACTAATTTGGCAGAACACATACAGGAGGAAGTAAAGAAATTAAAACAACCTCTGGCATCCACACTCTGGGGCTGGGCAACTGGATGGTTGAGATCACTCGGGATAGCAGAAGTACAAGGATTGATTTTGTTCTTTGTTGTAATATTAATGATGTATGGTCTGGTCCTATTGTTAAAATATTGTTGCGCTCAAATGTCACGGCCTGCTGTAAGTGTCATGATGGTTAATCAAGTGACACACAGAGAGAGAGATGTATGGATATGAGTCCCTATACAAGAATGTCACAGTCTGACTGATGGACTGTGAGCTCCTGGAATGTAAACATATCTACTTACATTAACAGAAATCCGGATGATGCTGCTTCCCTGCCACAAAGGAGTTTTGATCAGGGACCAACAGGAGGAATTGTAGGAGTAAATGTATTATAAGATTTTAAAAAGAAATGTAAAATTAAAAAATGTGCCGTAAGAAGTACATTCGTAAATAGAAAATGGTTTCGCTGACAGTGCGATGAGTAATGTCTCTGGTCAACATTGAAGACCACCAAGGAGGCCACAAAGGCAATAATAGTACAACGATTACACAATCACCGCATGACTGGCTAGACTAGCTAGTCCGAATGGACAAATATTAGGCAAACCGCTATGCTTGTAGTTTCGGTAGGGAAGTAACATTTGAAGCTAACGTACATATTATAATTAGAAATCTGTTGTTAAGGCTATGTGATTGGATGATTAATGTATAAAAGGAATCTCATACCGCTGTAATTTCGAGAAGACGTAGTCACTAAGCCAAGGGTTTTATGACATCTGCTCCCAAAGATCTTTGAACAGTAATAAACTGTTTGCTTGTACCTATGAAACAGAATGGAGTGAAATAATTTCTCCACAACAAAGGCATATGGGATACTTGCCTTCATGAGCCGAGGCATAGAATATAAGAGCAGGGAGCTTATGATGGAGCTGTACAAAACGCTAGTTAGGCCACAGCTGGAATACTGTGTGCAGTTCTGGTCACCACACTATCGGAAGGATGTGATTGCATTAGAGAGGGTGCAGAGGAGATTCACTAGGATGTTACCTGGGCTGGAGCGTTTCAGCTATGAAGAGAGACTGAACAGGCTGGGGTTGTTTTCCTTAGAGCAGAGAAGGCTGAGTGGGGACTTGATTGAGGTGTCTTCGTCTTCTTAGGCAGTCCCTCGGAACCGAGGATGACTTGCTTCCACATTAAAAATGAGTTCTCAGGTGACTGATGAGTCCAATGCGGGACCTACAGTCTCTGTCACAGGTGGGGCAGATGGTGGTTGAAGGGGCGTGTGGGTGGGGTTCTTGGGTTGACGTGCGCTCCTTGCGCTGCTTGAGCTTGGCTTCCGCTTGCTCCTGGCGAAGAGCCTCGAGGTGTTCGGTGCCTTCTCGGATGCTTCTTCTCCACTTTGTGTGGTATTGGGCCAGGGATTCCCAGGTGTCAATGGGGATGTTGCACTTTTTTAAGGAGGTTTTGAGGGTGTCCTTGACGCGTTTCGTCTGCCAACCTAGGGCTCTCTTGCCGTGTCGAAGCTCCGAGTACAGCGCTTCCTTTGGGAGTCTCGTATCGGGCATGCGGACGATGTGGCCCGTCTATCGGAGCTGTTCGAGCATTGTGAAAGCTTCGATGCTGGGGATGTTGGAGTGAGCGAGAACACTGACGTTGGTGCGACTAACCGGCCAATGAACCCTCTTCTCGATCTTCCTTGCTGCAATGCTCCATCTCACCCTCAATAAGCTCCCCGCTGGAGTGGAGATAATTTACAGAACCAACGGGAAACTGTTCAACCTCCGTGACCTCCAGTCCAGATCCAAGGTCGTCCCATCCACTGTCGTCGAATTACAGTATGCAGACGACGCTTGCGTCAGCGCTCACTCGTAGGTCGAACTCTAAACCATCGTCAACACCTTCACCGAAGCGTACGAGAACATGGGCCTTACACTAAACATCCGTATGACAATGGTCCGCTACCAACCTGCCCCCGCCACACAGTAATGCCTCCCGATTATCAAAATCCACGACAAGGTCTTGGACAACGTGGAGCACTTTCCATACCTCGAGAGCCTACTGTCAACAAGGGCAGACGTCCATGACGAAGTCCAACACAGCCTTCAGTGTGCCAGTGCAGCCTTCGGTCGCCTCATTGAGGTGTACAACATTTTAAGCGGCATAGATAGGGTAGATAGAAAGGAACTTTTCCCCTTAATAGAGGGGTCAATAACCAGGGGGCATAGTTTCAAGATAACGGGCAGGATGTTTAGAGGGGATTTGAGGAATAACTTTTACATCCAGAGTGTGGTTGGAATCTGGAAGTCACTGCCTGAAAGGATGGTGGAGGCAGGAACCCACACAACATTCAAGAAGCATTTGAATAAGCAATTACAACGCCATAGCGTACAAGGCTACGGACAAAGTGCTGGGAAATGGGATTAGAATAAACAGGGCTTGATGGCGGGCGCAGACACGATGGGCTGAAGGGCTCCTTTCTGTGCTGTATAATTATATGACTCTATAATCCCCAGTCTTGCCAAGAGTTGGAATCCAAACCTTATTTTAGATTCATTCAAATGCTGTGAAGTTTTAATCAGCATCAAATATTTGACACAATATCAAAGAGTATGGGTTTTGAACTCAGGCGTGCAGCGCACAATAGATTAGCAAGCCAACGCCTTAACTTCTACGGCCACATTGTCGCTTACCACAGCCACTTCAGCCATTATATGTCCTGCTATTTGCATCTACACAGAAATATTCTGAAAGAAAGTCCCCTTCACCGCTTGTCCTGCCCGTGCACCCAGATCGACAACGTTGAAAATGTACAATCAGTTTCTGTAAGCAAAATGTCTTCTGTTATTTCAGGTGAGGGACTGGTCGGTTTGAAGACAGATTCAGCGCAGAGAAGAAGACAGCGCCGCCCGGTGAGTGATTTGAACCTCGCAGGATTCGAACCTAATTTTTTATAAGGTCAACAATTAGCATCGCACTAAGACACATTATCCATTAGGCCACCCGGCCATAGCCAACATCAGGTTGTTTGTTGTGGGAGAATTGTGAGCAAATTCAGGGCAACAGCTCATAAAGGAGTGGATTTAGGAAAAGATGAACACTTTTCGAATTAATCAGCAGAGACTCTGCGAGCTGGGTTCGCACCTGCGCAGAGAAACCCAATGTAACTTCGAACACAACACCTTAACAACTCGGTCATTACAGCTGAAATCGCACTCATTTTAAACAGAATAACACAGAATGATCCGGGACTGTGAACACTCCCGGTTTAACCAGACACAGATTGATCCGGAACCGGCAACAATCCCGATTACGATTATCCGTTAGGCCAAGGAAATGTCATGTTCAATGTGGTTATTCTGCTTTAGAAGACCGGCCCTGCTTTCGCAGCGCTTGTCTGTGGAGCGGTCCCGTGGGTCTAAATGTATCGACCGGTTTCAAAACAGCAATTGAGATTGGTGCAAATGGGAAATGTGCCGCCAGGAACAGTGGTGGTGGCAGAGCAAACTTAACGGCGTCAATAGGTGAAAGTGAATGTTAGAATAAGGTAATACTGCAGGAAAATGACAATGAAATGGAAGGAGGAGAGTAAAGGAGGGCTATTGATTGTGGAAGGAAGAAAAAGCTAGTAGAACAGGCGGGTTTGAAGGTGTTAATAGGTTTTCACCGAAAACAAATTATATTTATTTCATGTAGTAAAATTGTTTTTTTGCTGCGTTCTATTAGCAGTTACCGCAGAGAACAGAAGATATAAAGTGAGCTGTGACGCAACTCGCATTCAAGCCGAGGTTACTGCGGCCACAAGGCACAGTACTAACCACTATATGATCATGGCGCCACACATTAGCTGCTGCATCTCTGCTCTGATCACAGTAAAGACATGCACGTCACTGCTTGGAAAAGATGGATTTTTTGTGAAGCGGCCAAAATCAGCACCTCCCGAAATTACGACAGCGGTGGAATTCGCCCCAGGCCCGCAGCGACTGCAGTCTTAATCCAGAATGGGAACAAGTGCGGACGCAGTTAAAAGGATTGTGGCCCTTTCACACGAGAAGAAATTCATCCCTGCAGGGTCAGAAAGACAAAAAACAAAGGCTCCGCTGGGAATCGAACCCAGGATCGCCTGTTTACTAGACAGGCGCTTTGACCAGCTAAGCCACGGAGCCAAATGCCTTCTGCGAATTCTGCTTCTCTCCTCACTGATATATATCAGCTACCTGTCAGTGCCTCTTGGAGTCTGAGGTCGTTTTGTATTTATCCATCTCTCTTGTCTATTCCGCCATGTGTCCCGATGCTCTCTGTATCTCTCTCTGTGTTTATCTCTGTGTCAATCTGCGAGTTAATTCTGAATGAATCCCTGTGTTTGTTTCTTACATGAAATAAATGAAGAGATCAGACAATTCTTCCTCTGACACTGGGGATATAATGAGCCAACATTTATAAAAAAATATTGTTTATTGTGATGCAGCAAATACAATATTCCATCTTGAATCACTTAGGTTCAATTCTGTGCAAAACGAAACTGTGACCACAACGTGTTTCCAATACGCCGCCTTTTAATTCGACGTCACAAACGCCACCATTGCACCTCAAGGTGATTCATAACTAATAAACAGAGAAGTCAAGCAGTGAGACGGTATTTGTAGAAAGGGTTGTGAGACTGTGGAATGCACTGGCCCAGAGCAGCAGATTTAAAACAAGATTTAAAAACCGGCAGCGTGTGGGAGGAAGGGGAGAGGGAGGCAAGAGAGTCACAGGTAAGATCACCTTGGAAACCACTTGCCCCGAATCTGCTTTAAATCCCCCACTGTATTTAAATATATTTAATATCATATTCCTTCATTGTTACATTTGAGCAATTTATGAAATTTAACGCTGTTTCTGGTCTAAAATAACTGCTTTATATATTTGGGCTCACCCGCTGTGTTTAGGCTCTGCCCTGAATAATTATCTCTGACCTAGAATCAGTTTATAACTTGGAGACAAGGTTCCAGCAGCCGGCGAAAGGGAGCAGAGACTGAGGCTGATGTGTGTCATGTGGGAGCAGAACATAAACTTCCTGATGTTTATTGCCATTATCCTGCAGAGTATACCATACTGTTCTCAACATCTTACATTACCGTTAAATATCGAAAGTTTCCCTTTATTGTAACGATCGCTGCGACTTTTTTCGATTTGATGAATTTGAAGCAAATTAAATGTCACGAAACCGTTATTGCCAGTAATAAACAGGATCAGCGTTTTGAGAATTTAACTTGTTAAAAGCTGTGTGTCCACAGCTGCGATGGCCGAGTGCTAAAGGCGCTGGGTTTGTAATCCAATGCGGTTTTCCCGCGCTGGTTCGAACCCTGCCAGCAGAGGGTTCTCTCATTATTGAATCAATTCCTTCAAATAATTTATTTTCTGCAATCTGCTCCCTTTGGAAGAATTTCTGACATTTCAATTCCGGTTTTAAGGAAACGAAAGGATTGGCGAAAGACCTGGATCACTTACTTACGTTAAAGAAGCCATGCTGGGTTTGCTGTGTTTGTTCCAAACATGTTCTGCAGATTGTCTGGAAGCTACAGATAAGGAGATATCGAAAGTCTCTGAGGAACCTTCGCATACACTCGGTGCTGTCCGATAGCATCAGTCTGTGTAAATATGGGAGAGAGAGAATGGAAAGTCACTAGAAGGCTTGCTTCTGTCAGCAGCAATGGTATAAGAGCAGTCATTCTAAACTAAACAGCAGAAGACAATCCAGGAGACAGACAAACGGAGAGGAGATCGCGAAGACTTACGAGAAACACAGCAAGGAGGACAGCAACACATAATTCATCTCTCCGTCTCCCGAAGCAGAAGAATTGACCATTCTGAGTTTCGAGTTGCACCTCTGACTTAAAGGATGTACAATTATCTCTGTTGAAAGGATTCGCAAAATTTCATGTGTCCCCCCTACCCCCGAAGATGTTTGTTGTTGGACTTATTAATAAAGAAACCCTGGTCAGACTGAGTTTTAAAATCCAGGGCATAAAATGGCCGCGGTCGGGCCTCGTGACCGAGAGCCTGGCAGTTTGTGTATTCCGATGTCTGCAACAGGACAGGACCTTTCCTTATGCATTACAATCAAGTCTATGCATAAGGCTTTCAAGGTGTTTGCTCAAGTAATCGGCGGGGACATTAAGACGGCGCTGGGCCCATGAACGGAACTGTTCTGGACAATCATCCAACCTGTCGAACAATAGGGTGGCAGTTGAAGAACTGGTATCACACCATTTCCGGCCTTCAAACATGATGGGCCGAGACCAGTACCTTTTGTTAAAATTCATCATGCCCAGATCAGACAATAGAAATGTGACGATCGGTAGGAAGATTAGGGCGACTGGAGGGGGTATAACTGGGAAGACCCTGCCATTTTTCGCTCTCTCTGCCTGGACCCTTGGTTCGCTTTGTCTGCCAGCAGCTAAGAAAGAAGCCTGCCAGAAACTTCTGAGCCACGTGTCGACGGCAGAAACAGAGCACAGGGCCAGGTTTTTCCATCCATTTCAACGGTGAGCATTATTGTCTGGCTGTCGCAAGACAATTCTAGTTAGGCATAAGGGTGGGGATTAATGGTGATATTGCTAAAATTGTAATTTTAGGATTTTCCCTCGATGTGTCCGTTCTCTTCCCATGCTAAGTGTAAAACCGTTTTCAGATGATCCTGTTTCTCTGTAGTTTTACTTCTGTAAATAAGCATTGGTTTTCCTCGCACCAATCCACGGGTCTGTTCGCTTGTCTTTATCACCGCTCGATAAGTCCTGGGCTCAGAACTAATAAAGGGGATAGCGATTCGCAACCGCATAGCGGGCGCAGGACAGTCCAGCAAAACATAACTGGCTGACCTACAAATAAGCCCGAGACAAAAACCCCTTACAGAAATGGCGAGCCAGCCAGGAGCCCAGGGGAAAGCGTGTGATAAGGCAGTCCGTGTTGCGGAGGAGCAATCTGCAATGGAGCGTAGGTTATCGACATATGTGTGCGGAAAAAGTAAACATCGCAAAGAAATGGGTGTGCAATATGTTAAAAGCCGAGCGCCCCCTAGATGCAGCTGCCCAGTGGACAGCAAATAAAGAGTACAGGAGAGGTATTGAAAAGGCGGTCTGGCTCATGTGTTTGAAAAAGCAGGTTTTAATGTTAGACCGTGCTGATGCAACACGAGCAGCCAAGATCAAACAGTTTAGCCGAGAGCTGCAGTAAAAGACTGCAGCGGAGGAGATAGTAACCGCGGCCCTCCAGGCAGTAGGCCATGAGAGGGCACAGACAGCGCGGGATCACCAGGCTGTGTTAGAGCGTATGTGGGCCCGGGCCGTTGAAGCTCAAAGAGAACACCAGGCAAAGTCAGAGCGCCTGGAAGACCGGTTCGCTGAGCTCAAAGGTAGCGCTAGGCACAGGATGGAACACCTGGAATACCAGGTCAGAGAGGCGAGAGGTAGTGAGGTTAGATTAATGGACAAGATTTACAGCCTCACCCAAGAATTGAAAGAGCAGGAGGAGAAAGTAGGCGAAATAGAATCAGCATATAAGCTGACTTGTGCCCAAGGGTTTGAAGACGCAGACCACGGGCCCTGCAGGCAAGAAATAGAAAGCTTGGGCATGGCTTTAGTAAGGGCGAAGGGCATGGTATGCCTCATTAGCCCGAAGACAGGCCAGTTGGATTTTACCGGCAACCCAAGCAGGGAAGTCCCACAGGCAGCTCCCAGAAAGGCACTGGTTAGGGAATCAGAGGTTTCACGACCGCCACCCATAGCCCCGACTTTTCAGGAGGCCTGGCAGCAAGACGGGGTGGAGGATGGCGCATTAGGGGAGACCCAGCATGCCCTAGGGGATAGACCGGGTCCGGGACCAGTGTACCCCCTCAAACAACGGAGGTACGGCCCGCCAGCCGATGGCGAGGACCTAGGGGCCATCCAGATCCAGTTTGTAGTGCCGCATGGTACCCAACAGCTCAGAGCCATGGTTGGACACATCCCTAAGCTCACAGTGAGGGGGGAACCCTCTCTACATTTCCGGGAGATAGAACAGGCAGCGTGCGTGAATGACTTCGATGAGTCAGAACAAGCAAAAATGCTACTGTTCTCTCTGGGTAGTGATCTCCTCCAAACCCGATTGGATGAGTGTAAGAAGGGACAGAAAGACTACGAAGAGTTAAGGGATGAGATATTGGAGGCCATGGGACTAAATGATGGGAGTCCGTTCTTACGAGTGGAAAAAACTGTACAGCTCCCCGGGGAGTCCCCGCAGGCATTCGCAGACAGGCTGTGGCCAGTCTACACGAGCGCGTGCCCGGGAACGCCAGTGCAGACGTTCCTAAACAGAGACCAATCTACCCACTGGCTCCGTTGTCTCATGACAAACTGCCTGCCCCAAATCCGAGCCCAGGCTGCGGCCTGGTTTGACCCACGAAACCCCCAGACCACCGAAGAAACGGTGATCCGCCAGCTCACGGTAGCATTTAAAAATAAATGGAGGGGACTTGAGACACCCACCCCAAAGGGAGAGTCCACGAGGTTAAACCTGGGGGCCAGAATAAGAAAGAGTGGCACCAGGAGGGAAACCGTCCCTCCCAGAAAAAGTTAAACTGCTATGGCTGCAGGAAGGACGGCCACTGGCGCAAAGATTGCATAAACCCCTGGAAGGACACCAGGGGAAAGAGCTCCACAGCTCCAGGCCAAAAGGTAGACACTGGGACCCCCACAGTTGAGAGCATTCTAGAATCACTGCGGGTTCTCCTGGCCGGTCAGGAGAAGATAGCCGCCACTACCGGTGTTGCAGTTCCCTCAGCCCCCTTTGACGACGCCCCGCAATGACTGGAGGCCGCGCAGCCTGTCCACCTGTGTGCTCTCCGGTATGATGGATGGAAGAGACCGCTCGTGCAGATGGAGATAGAAAAGGTTAAAGGGACTTATCTGCTGGATACGGGGGCATCATGCACTGTAATCCACGCAGCTAATCCCACCACCTCACCTCTGTCTAGCGGGGTTCCATACATTCTATCGCGGTTCACCGGTAAGGAACAGGCGGGAGCATTCTCCAAACCGCTCTCAGTCCGCCTGGGTCCACTCCAGACCAAGTGGACATGTGTCCTGGCGAGGTAGGAAGCGGAGGGAGGAAAGGGGATCCTAGGGGCCGACTTCATCGTGTGCCACGGGATCCTCGTGGATCTCCGAAATCATTGCCTTTGGGGGGCTGATACGGGTAAGGAGAACGGCGTGGTAGTAATCCCAGGAAAGGAAGGGAAGGGAACCCTGTGTACTGTGAAGCCGAAAGAAGGTTACGACCTCGGGCTCATGGTGGAGGGTGTCCCGGAGGAATTTAAAGCATTCGTGCAGGCTCACCTAGCTGCGTTCGCCACGCACAAACATGACTGCGGGAGGGTCACTGGGTTCGAGGTCAGGGTAGACGGGGACCCCATGGCCCAGCCCCAGAAGCAGTGTAACTTCCCCAGGGAAGCAGAGCCTGATATGGAGATAGCCATATCCTCGCTGGTACAGCAGGAAGTGTTGAGGCCCATAGCCACTCATGTTAATTCTCCGCTTTGGCCGGTCAGGAAACCGGACAATTCATGCAGAGCCACGGTGGACTATCGGGTGCTCAACAGCAATATCCCCGCGTGTGCCCCCACGGTGGCAGCAGTTGCTGACCTTATCGGAAGCATTCCAGTATCCGCGACTACGTTCACGGTGCTGGATATTTCAAATGGGTTTTGGTCGATCCCCTTAAGGAGGGAAGACCAGTACAAGTTCGCCTTTACTTTTAAGGGGCAACAGTACACGTGGAACTGTTTGCCGCAAGGCTTTCTTAACAGCCCCAGCATCTGCCACCAGTGCATGGCGAATGGTTTAAAGGAATTTAGTCAGCCCACCAAGTTGGTGCAGTATGTCGACGACCTGCTCTTGTTTACCGACTCAGTCGGGGAGCATGGCCCGCTACTGGCCGAATTGCTGGAGATGCTGCAGAGTATAGGGTTTAAGGTCAACCCGAAGAAGGCGCAGATCGGCCAGCGGGAAGTTAAATTCCTGGGCCTGACCGTCCGCGCAGGGGAGAGAGCCATAGATAAGGCAAGGAGGGAAGCGGTCCAAGAGCTACCGGTCCCTAGTACTGTGAGGGGTGTGAGGTCGTTCTTAGGGCTAACGGGGTTCTGCAGAGACTTTATCGAGGATGATGCAGCCACGGCAGCCCCTCTGCTCCGACTCCTACATAAGGGAGTGGAGTGGTCTTGGGATGGGGGGTGCCAGGCAGCATTTCTCCAGCTAAAGAGGGATCTGCAGACCGCACCAGCCCTGGGAGCGATAGATGGAGGGAGGGAGTTCTTTCTGGAGGTAGCGGCCAGCAGGGACAGCCTCAGTGCCGTGTTGCTCCAGGAGCGACATGGCAGGCTGAGGCCCGTGGTCTATGCCTCCAGAGTACTCACTGACGTGGAGAGGAGCTACTCAATTTGTGAGCGGCACCTCTTGGCCACGTACTGGGCTGTGAAAATATCATCGATCTTCACAGGCACCTCCCCCATCACCCTCCTCACACACCACACGCCCACCCAGATGCTTCTGGACTGGAGGATTAAAGATGGGACAGTCAGCAGTGCACGAATTGCGTGCTGGACCCTCCTCCTTTCCCTGATGGATCTGAGGGTGAGGGGCTTTTGCGAGCCCAAGCTCGCAGCCAATATGTTATATCCTGCAACAGCCCATCGGTGTTCCATAGAAGGGATATGGGAGGTGAACATTGGTCTGCGGGCCCGGATACATCCCACAGGCCGCGAGATCTATGTAGACGGTTCCAGCATGGTATCCGCTGGTGAACGTCTCACGATATGTGGAGTTTATGACCCAACGGCAAACATTGCCTTGGCGATCAAGCGCCCCAGTACAATGAGCGCCCAGCAGGCGGAGCTGTCCGCGGTGGTGTAAGTGGTTACCCACCCCGAAATCTTCCCCACCCCATACACGATTTGCTCGGACAGTATGTTCACCTGCAACTCGTGCACGGAATACCTGGCAATCTGGTCCCGTCGCGGATATACCTCCGCCGACGGGAGGCCCTTTACAGTAAAACCCCTGCTGGAGAAAATCCTGGCAGCCGTGGGGGAGGAAGGTGAGGTCTTCATCCACAAGGTGAAAGCTCACTCCTCCACAGAACCCCGCGGCCAGGGTAACCAGCAAGCTGACGCGCTGGCCAAGGAGGGTGCCCGCGCTGGCATTTTCTGGGACCCCTATGGGTCCGGGCCCGTGGCGGCAGTTAGAGGCAGGGATGGGACACAGAAGAGCTTAGGGGTAGCGTTGGCCCTGGATCTTAAAACGTTCCAAGCCCAGGACCCTGTCCTGAAAACCGTCACAAGTGCAGTGAGCGAGGGTAGGAGGATAGAAGGCCCTTACAGCGCAGCAGCCCTCTCCATAAGGGAAGGCATGCTGTTTAGAGAAGGACAGTGGGTAGTGCCCCAGCAGCACCGGAGGGAGTTCCTTCAACTGGCACATGAGGGGCCGGGAGCGGGACACTCCGGTCCTGAGGCCACCTGGCAACGGGTGGAACAGGGTGGATGGTGGCCGGAACTCAGGGAACATGCCCGCGAGTTCTGTGCTAGCTGTCTTGTGTGCGCTGCAAACAACCCCGACCCCCACAGAAGGAAGGTGCCCATGGGACACGTCAGGAGGGTGGAGGGACCATGGCAGTCGATCCAGGTCGACTACATCGGGCCTCTGCCCACCGCCCAGGGAGGCTACAAATACTGCCTCGTCCTGGTGGACGATTTCTCCAAGTGGGTAGAAGCCTTCCCCTGTAGAACAGCCACAGCACTGGGCACTGCAAGGATCTTGGTACGGGAGGTGTTCTCGCGGTGGGGACTACCACAGTTTGTGGAGTCCGACCAATGGAAGCCACTTCACCGGCCAAGTCATGCAGAATACTCGTATACTGCTCGGTATTCGGGGGAAGTGGCACGTGGCCCACAATCCACAGTCCTCCGGGATTGTGGAACGTATGAACCGCACCATCAAGGAAAAGCTGAGGAAGGAGACCATGGACTCGCCACAAAAATGGGCGGAGGTCCTGCCCCTAGTCCTCATGGGGATCCGAGCCAGTCAGTCAAAGAGTACGGTGTATTCCCCGCACGAGCTCATGACCGGCAGGGTCATGAGGCCCCCCACCCACGTCCTAGCCCCAGTTCTTACAGAAGGGCAGCTTCGGGAGGTAAACCGGGACCAATTCGCCCGAACGCTCCTTGAGCGCCTGAAACAGATTTATGAACAGGCCGCAGGTAGCATGGGGAAGCAGCATCGGAATAACCGACTGCTGCTCGAACCTAATAATACACATCAATGGGAGATAGGGGACCTGGTAATGGTAAGGAACTACGCCCGCGTGTGGAGTTTTGAGCCACTGTACATAGGACCCTATAGCGTAGTGGATAAAGCAAGCCCCATGGTTTACGCAATGAAATTGCCCCGGCGCACAAAATGTTTTCACATAAACCAGTGCAACTGTATAAGCCGGAGGCGAAGAAGCAGGCTGCTAGCAGCATTAACCAGTGCAAACTGTTTAAACCTGACAAAGGGGAGGAGCCAGCAAGTCTCAGCTCACAGGCAACACACGCAGGTACAGTTGCGTGCGTTGAGGGAGGAGTCACCCAGGCCCCTGTTCAAACCACCCGCCCTCCCTTCTGGGACTCAGGTGGGGAGGAGGAGGAGCCCGAACCAGATAGCTCCACCCCCGACCCAGGTTTTGAACCTGGAGGCGAGGACTCTCAGACAACAGCAGCAGGCAGCGAGGGGTTGCCTGTCCCCAGCTCAGACTTGGGAGGGGAGGAGCCACGGGGGAAAAGCCCCCAGCCAGCGAGGACTGCGACCCACGGCAAAGATCCACTCGCCAGGGTAGCCCCACCTATAGCACTTCCTAGGAATTCCCCTCCGACACCCCAACCTAGGAAGGCATTGTCGCCGACTCTCCAGTTTAAAGGGGCGACCTCCCGAGCAAAAGTTAGGTTAAAAGACACAGGTCCCCAGCCAACAGTCGCAGGCTGTGAAGGACCAGAAGTAAGGGTCCGTACAGCCACGCTGCAGGGAGCAGCCTGCCGCAGTCCTAACAGAGCTTAAGCTAGCTGCTCGGAGACAAGCGACAAATGTACAGAACTTGGTTTGAGAAGTTTGTAGTTTTAAGTTAGATTGTTGAGTTTGATTTTAAGGTGCGGAACCGTATAGCAGTTTAAAGATGGAACCGTTCCAGTGTATGTGTGTTTGTCCATGTGAGCTGAGGTCGAGGGACCCGCTCACACTTCACCCCAGCCAAGGAGCCTATAGGGAGCCTGGCTAGATGTTCTTTATTTTTTTTTCAGGCAATTAAAAGGGGAAATGTTCGGAGGCCTGATCTTGCTCGCCCTGTCTGGGCTTAGCCTCGCGAGAAGGGACGACACCTCTAGCCCACGATGGAAGTGGCCTACGCGAGGCGGATGAAATTGCCTCGTATACTCACGAGGGGAGCTGGCCTGGATGGCTGTGGTCAAACTCGACCCAGTACTCGAGCCAGACCTGTTTTACATATGGGGAGGTCTCCCTCCATTGCCCGAGGATACGGATCGTCACCCCAAGGATCAGCATCACCGTGGGCAAAATAATTTGTTTATCATGTAAGGGCAACGTTCCCCTGGATAAGTGGTGGTGGCTCAGAAAATTAAGCAAAGACATGGGGAACCCCAGGGTAGAATGGGAAAGGTTAGGGAACGACACCCACAGGACCATCACGGGGACCCAGGGAGGGTTAAGTGTGTGCTGGGACAAATGGTGGGAACCGGATCAGGGGATCTATGTCTGTATGTGGGGTTCAGAGAGAGTCTGCCCCACGGGCGTTTCCATCATTTTCCGCAGCCACTGGCAGGATAACGGGAGGGGGATGGGCTGGGGGTCGCGCCTGGTTGCATGCGCGATTCCATACTTCCCAATCTCGGTTAATGCCACTGAATTAGTGACCCGTCCCTGACAGCACCTGCCCACGACCCCGACGTCACAGACTGTAGCAGAGGGATGCCCCGCCACCACAAAGGGACCAGGGAACGGCCTGGTGCTGGTACCCACAGACCAGGTGCTCTATCAAGGGGTGCATTACGCGGTGGCCTCGGTGATCTTAAATCTCACTGAGGTGCACTTGCCCGCGTGGTGCCCTGCAGAAACCGCTAAACTATATCAAGCCCTCTTAAGGGAAACATTTCAAAACTTTTACGAGGTGTGCGTACTGTACGGGGCATGTTTGCTGGGCGAGGGCCGCAGAAATCTGGAGGACTTAAAACAGGGTTTGGTCCCCTCTTGGATCAGCAACAAGCACCTCGCAGCCCTCCACCCTTTTGAGAACGCATTAAGGCCGTGCCAGCTCCGACTAGCTTCCGAGGCCTACCAAGTCCCAGTGGACTGTGGACGTTCCAACCACACTATCATGGGGATAATAGTAAGGATGCCGGTCATGGGCAGGACGGCCCGACCCGCGCCGGTATACAGGGTGGAGAACATTGGTGTCATTCAGGGGGTGTACACGTTCGTTTTACAGCGGTCCCGCCCTACGTCATAAAGTGGGATCACGCTATGACGGGTACTGACCACTCGGGGTGCCATAGCCGGGGAGCACACATCATCCTGTGTCCCAAGCACTTGAATGCCTATTCGAAACCACAAGGCGGGTTCAGAGCTGCTGACGCCAAACCTATAAATTGTACCATGGAAGCCATGGCACAAGGCCATGTTCCCCCACAGGTAGCATATATAGGAGGTGGGACATATTGCGTCAACACAGGAGCGTCTCACTACCAGCACGGACAGCACAGCAGGTGCGCGGTGAGTGACAGCAGCTTCTGCTTTAAACCGAAGGCAGAAGTTCAAGTGGCCCAGGAAGGAATTGTCCCCATTCCTGAACCATCCACGGTTCACCTAACTGTAAGAGAGAATTGCACCAACCTCCAAAAGTATGTGGCTCACTTCGACAACCAGATTCCCCCTCTCCGAAAACACCTCATTAAACTATTAAAAGCCGTAGTGGTGTCGCAAAAGCATTTTTATACACTGGAGCAGCAGACTATCCAGATAGGGGCCGATATTCTGGATATTACGAACACACCCTGGTGGGACATCTTTCAGCATATCGAGGTCCCCTCCTGGATTCGTCTGGCATCACACGCGCACGTAATTTATCAGCTCGCGATCGTCCTCTACCTGGTTTGCGTCCAGTGTCGGTAAAAGGGTCCCGAGGCAGTCGCAAGAACCCAAAGGTTCTGGAGGGACCAGTATGCTCGGGTAGACGAGACACTAGCGTGAATTCTGTGTCACACCACTTTCGAGTGCTTGCGGCCTCATTTTATTATTTTTAATAAAGATGGTCCCCTCCGTTTGTTGTTTTTTTTGTTTGATTAAAAAGTATGCTCGGGTAGACGAGACACTCGCGTGAATTCCGTGTCGCACCACTTACGAATGATGGCGGCCTAATTTTATTATTTTTATAAAGATGGTCCCCTCCGTTTGTTGTTTTTTTGTTTGATTAAAAAAAAACTGTTTTATCCCAAGTGGTGCAGGGGTATGTTGTACTCCCTCCGTGCTGGGAATACTGGAAAATAATTCGTTTCCTATCTAAAATGCCTGCTGTACACTGTGGTTATTCTCCAAGTGGGGGAATGTACGTATCAGGGAAATTAGGATAGGTAAATAAAGGGGAAGGTTGTTTGCAACAGTCATAAATTTTGTTCACCTCGTATGGACACTTCAAGCAAGTTTAAGTCTCCACAGGGGGGACTGAAAGGATTCGCAAAATTTCATGTGTGTCCCCCCCACCCCGAAGATGTTTGTTGTTGGACTTATTAATAAAGAAACCCTGGTCAGACTGAGTATTTAAATCCAGGGAATAAAATGGCCGCGGTAGGGCCTCGTGACAGAGAGCCTGGCAGTTTGTGTATTCCGATGTCTGCAATAGGACAGGACCTTTCCTTATGCATTACAATCAGGTCTATGCATAAGGCTTTCAAGCTGTTTGCTCAAGTAATCGGCGGGGACATTGAAACGGCGCTGGGCCCATCAACGGAACTGTTCTGGACAATCATCCAACCTGTCGAACAATAGGGTGGCAGTTGAAGAACTGGTATCATACCATTACCGGCCATCTAATATGATGGGCCGAAACCAGTACATTTTGTTAAAATTCATCATGCCCAGATCAGACAATAGAAATGTGAAGATCGGTAGGAAGATTAGGGCGACCGGAGGGGGTATAACTAGGAAGACCCAGCCATTTTTCGCTCTCTCTGCCTCGACCCTCGGTTAGCTCTCTCTGCCAGCAGCTAAGAAAGAAGACTACCAGAAACTTCTGAGCCACATGTCGACGGCAGAAACATAGCACAGGGCCAGGTTTTTCCATCCATTTCAACGGTGAGCATTATCGTCTGGCTGTCGCAAGACAATTCTAGTTAGACATAAGGGTGGGGATTAATGGGGATATTGCTAAAATTGTAATTTTATGATTTTCCCTCGCTGTGTCCGTTCTCTTCCCATGCTAAGTGTAAATCCGTTTTCATATGATACTGTTTCTCTGTAGTTTTACTTCTGTAAATAAACATTGGTTTACCTCGCACCAATCCACGGGTCTGTTCATTTGTCTTTATCGCCGCTCGATAAGTCCTGGGCTCAGAACTAATAAAGGGGATAGCGATTCGCAACCGCATAGCGGGCGCAGGACAGTCCAGGAAAACATAACTGGCTGACCTAAAAATAAGCCCGAGACAAAAACCCCTTACACTGTGTAAAACTTGTATTATTATGTTAATATAACAAATTGTTTGAAAAGTTAAAAACTTTAGTTGATCTTAACTCTGATTACCCTAAAGAGTGAAGAGAGTTAAAACTAAAACCCTACAGATCCTTCTGTCCAAGGTCACCTTCTCCTCCCAAGCATGCTGCACTTAGCTCATGGCATGGCTCAAATGACCAATAGATAGCCGGAATGGACAAACTTGCAGGACTATGGGGGAGAGCAACGGAGTGGTGCCCGGCTATTTAACTCACTGGGCGAAACTTTTTCTTCTCTGCTCTGAATCTGGCTCAAAACCGACCATTCAAGACTGATTGCTGATAAATTGTGCTCTGCACGCGTGGGTTCGAATCCCATCCTCATCATTGCTGTCCACGGTGGGCTTTCCTGTCTGCTAAACATTGTATTTGCAGCATTACAATAAACAATATCTTGTTATAAATGTTAGCTCATTAGTTCCCCAGTGTCAGAGGAAGAATTGCCTGATCCCCCCATTTATTTCATGTAAGACACAAACACAGGTATTCATTCAGAATCAACTCACAGATTGACACTGAGATAAACGCGGTGAGAGATACAGACAGCATCGGGACACATGGCGGAATAGACAAGCGAGATGGATCAATACAAAACGGCCTCAGACGCCAAGAGGCAGTGACTGGTAGCTGATAGTTATCAGTGACGGGAGGCGGTTCACGCAAGAGTGATTTGGCTCCGTGGCTTAGTTGGTCAAAGCGCCTGTCTAGTAAACAGAAGCGCCTGTCTTCGATTCGCAGTGAAACCGTTTTTGTCTTTCTGACCCTCCAGCTGTACGTTTCTTCTCTTGTGAAAGGACCACAATCCTTTTAAATGTAACTGCGGCTGCACTAATTCCCATTCTGGATTAAGGCTACAATCACTGTGGGGATTGGGTCGAATTCCACCGCTGTCATCAATTCTGGCGATGCTGATTTTGACCACTTCAGCAAAAATCCATCTTTTCTAAGCAGTGCCGTGCATGGCATTGCTGTGGCCAGATTAAATCTGCAGCAACTGATGTGTGGCGCCGTGATCGTACAGTGGTTAGTACGATGCGTTGTGGCCGCAGCAACCTCGGTTCAAATTCGAGTCACAGCACAACTCGCTTTATATCTTCAGTTATCTGCGGTACCTGCTTATAGAATGCAGCGAACAATCAATCTTTAGTACATGAAACAAATATTTTTTGTTGGTGGTGAAAACCTATTTACTCCTTCAAAACCCCGCGCTCTCACATGCCTGAGCTTGATGCTCCATAAATCAAACCCGCCTATTCTCCCAGCTTTTTCTTCCTTCCACAATCAGTAGCCCTCCTTTACTTTCCTCCTTCCAATTCAATGTAACTTTCCTGCGGAATTACCTTAATCTAACATTCACTTTCACCTACTTACGCCGTTAAGTTTGCTCTGCTACCACCGCTGTTCCTGGGGGAACATGTCCCATTCGCAACAAACTGAATTGGTGCTTTGAGAACAGTCGATACATTTAGACCTGCGGGGCGGCTCGACAGACAAGCACTGCGAAAGCAGGGCGGGCCTTTGGAATCAAAGCAGCACGATTGTACAGGAAATTTCCTTCGGCATATCAAGTGAAATGGGGAGGCTAACTGAAGAACTGTTTTGTTTTTACCTGGTAGTTGGCGCTTTTCCCTCAACAGTTGAGGAGCGTGAGCGACGGGAAGCGCTACATATCTGTGGAAGAAGGGGTGAAGTATGCAATTTTGGCAAACTGGTTATCAAAAATGACAATGGACGCTCAGGAGATAACACAGAGTGTAAGGGAGTTTCCGATGTAACAGACAGGGTAAGGGAAGCTCCGGATGTTACAGACAGGGTAAGGGGCGTTCCAGATGTACCAGACAGGGTAAGGGACACTCCGGATGTACCAGACAGGGTGAGGGACGCTTCGAATGTAACAGACACTGTAAGGGACACTCCGGACGGGCCAGAGTGGGTAACGGACGCCCAGGGCTAATCAGAGCGGCCAAGGGACGCTCAGGACGTATCAGAGAAGCTGATGGATGCAGAGTCCTTCCTTTCTAAACCGCAAATTTTATAAATATCAATAAAAACAAAAGTTGAATCCGAATGTAACAGATGTTCTGCCGTGTCCCACGTGCGGGCAATGAGAAGCCGGAATGGAGCCGGACTGGACATTTGCAGCGGTCAGAAATACATTTATAACTGACACAGATTCCCTCACCCAATACATTAATAAATAATACAGATACATCTAAATACATTTGTAACGAACAGAGATGCAAAAGCAGTTACATCTAACACAATAGCAATTCACATATATATTTTATCTATCATGGACACATCCAAATATACTTACAACCATCACAGGTGATTGATTGCTAAAAAATGCATTAACTGATTGTCTTTGAAGCCCTGACATTTACATGGCAGTTTGCATTGACCTTCCTCCGAATCCGCTGAAGATTGATGGAGAATGATTTGGGTCCTGACCGATTATTTCTTAGGCGGATTAGAACAAGTTTTGAGCGCAAGTTCAATATCAGAAGTCGACGTTAAAAAGGGTCTCACGCGGTACTTTTCGCAAATTTCAATCTGCAATCCCCAAAGCGAGATTCATACCTGTTGATTAAAGAGTCACTCTCTCTGGAATACAGACCCAATCAACTGGTTATTAAACGTAAAATCAAATGGACTTGCCATGTGTTGTCCATTACATTTTGACTGATTCAGGTAAGCAGAGTATTGGAGACAGCAGTTTTACATTCCCAATAGCAATGCTCTGTCACGTGTGCCCGCAGTTCCATTCCCGTTCCAAGCCCTCTTTTTACTGTCGATCGCTTCCCCGGAATGTGTTTGGAGAACTGTTAGAATCGCAGAACAGCCCTTCCCACTGTGGCTTCCTATAAATCTCCGCCCAGGATTTTCACCAGTGCAAGGTTCATCAGCTGGAGCTACTGTTTATTTTGTTCTCGGCATTAACCCTGCTCATCCAGGAACTTGTCCCACTACACCGCATTTCCAAAGTTGTCTCGTGCACCTCGAAGGCACTTTTCAGACGTAAAGCGGCAACAACTGCTGGAGAAAGATTCAATTTCAGTGTTTCTAAAACAATGAATCGATCGATATCAACCACGACATCCACACCTACAAGCTACAGATGCAAATCTCGGCGATCCTCCGCTTCAGTGATATCTTGTACAGCAGCGATGGGAAGATGACGCTCTCTGAAGCAGCAATCGCTGCTTGCCGCCGGCAGTGGGCGCTTTGGAGAGAGCGGGCACGGCCTCACTCCGGGAGCTGGGGAACAACAAACAAATTCATGGGTTGGTTGCCGCGTCTGAAATGCATCTCCGAACTGTTGCTATTAACCGGGGCAGCGCTGCAGGATCCTGTAATGTATTTTATTGATCTCCACCAACAACAGATGATTGAACCGGGGACCTGTTGTACTTTAGACGGAAGTGATAACCGCTTCACTTCGGAAACCGCTGCTCTCTAAATAATCAGAGGAACAACTCAGAACAGCAACTGCCATCTATAAATCCTCTTACACTGCGACATGAGTTCCATTCCAAGTCGAGGAGAAAACTTTTAATAAACTGTTAATTATATTAATTATGCAACACTCATTAAACTATGTCGAAAGTTTGCTGTAATCGCCATTAATCAACCGAAAAGTTTCTGTTTCGGACTGAGCGAAATATTCACATGGTTATCGAGTCACAGGCAAAACTTAAAAATGTTTTTTGTGTTCTGCTTGTGATGAATTTTCATCCGTTCTCATTTTACAGACTGTGTTTTAGGAGTTGGGTAAAAATGTTCAGTGCTTATGACACGAGGAATCTGGTCCATCTTTCGGTAATTTCACCAGCTCGGGAACACATGAGAGTAACTCTTGCTGCACACTGTCATATAACCCCAGCCAATGCTCCTCAATTAAACAACATTAACCACTGCACATGACCCCCCCCCCCCCCCCCCCACCCCCCGACTATTGACCTGAGTTTCCATCAATTAGATTTTAACAAATGTGCAAAAAGACGAGGTTAGGCCTGGAACTGATAAGTTATCGATCACAGAGTTAACATCAAGGTCAGGCTCTTTGTCCAATAAGGCAGGAAACCCCGAACAAGGAGGATGGGAATGAAGGAAGGAGGAAAGTAAGGGAGGAAAGAGGAAGGAGCTCTCGATTCAATCTTCTTTACATTAGAGTTCAGTGAAATATTAGTTTGAGAAAGTGGGAGAATTTTACCAAACAGGGAGACCGAAAAGATTGTCTAAATTGGGGACTGTAACATTTCCAGGCCACGTACCTTCCAACTGGATTAACAGTCCTGAGACTTTAACCTCTCACCAGCCTCGATCTAACATTATTATCCAAAAGGAGTCATCCAAAAATCTTTTTTATTTCAGTATTTCTGTTTCCAATCGGTAGAAACAGTCTTGAATATAGTCCACCTTACCACATGTCCTGCCCGTGCTCCCAGATTGACAATGTGGATAATGTGGAGCAGGCTTCTGGAAATAAACGGATTTACATATTGACCTCAGAGTTTCGGCACTTCTGGGACTGAATTCCTGCTTTCAAAAATAAAAATGCCATTTTCTTGCGATGTACTGAAAACAGGCTGATTTTCTGGCAGTTATTATTGAAGACTTGTGGAATGACTCCAGGCCGAGGAAACTGGTTCTATTAAAATGTTGGGGCGCGTCCGGGATTTGAAATCGGTACCTCTTGCATTTTAATTGATGTCAATTCCCAAAACGAGAAACACGCCCCTAGATCAAAGAGCCGCCGACACTAAACTAAGTGTTTAATCTCGGCAATGATAATTTCACATACATAAAGCAGATATTTTATCTCAGAGAGAGCGTTCAATCTCATATATTGCTCAAGTTCATCAACGTGTGAATATGACATTAAATGTGTTTCAATACAGTGGGGGGATTTAAAGCAGATTCGGGACCAATGGTTTCCAAAGTGATATTACCTGTAGCTCTCTTGACTCCCTCTCCCCTCCTCTCACACGCTGCCTGTTGTTAAACCTTGTTTAAAATCTGCTGCTCTAGGGCAGTGTATTCCACAGTCTCACAAACCTTTCTTCAAATACCTTTTCACTGCTTGACTTCTCTGTGTATTAGTTATCAATCACCTTGAGATGCAATGGTGGCGTTTGTGACGTCAAATTAAAAGGCTGCGAATTGGAAAGACGTTGAGGTCACAGTTTATTTTTGCACAGAATTGAACCTGAATCTTTCAAGATGGAATCTTGTATTTGCTGCATCACAATAAACAATAACTTGTTATAAATGTTGGCTCATTAGTTACCCAGTGTCAGGGGAAGAATTGTCCGATCCCCTCATTTATTTGTTTACAGAGGCCAGTGTCGGGAAACGGCCCTTGAGTATATCATTTAATTGAAGTGAAATTGGTGGGATTCATTTGAGTTAATTTTAATTAATTAATTAAAGGGTAAGTCATGGCAGGAGAGCTCCGCCCCGTGATATGCTCCTCCTGCTATATGTGGGAAATCAGACATGCTTCCTGCGTCTCTGACGAGCATGTGTGTGGGAAGTGTATCAAGCTGCAGCTACTGATAGGCTGCGTTGCGGCGCTGGAGCTGCGGATGGATGCATATTGGAGCATTCGCGACGCTGAGAACATCGTGGGCAGCACGTTTAGCGACTTGGTCACACCGCAGGTAAAGGTTGTACAGGCAGGAAGTGAATGGGTGACCACCAGGCAGAGTAAGCGGTGCAGGCAGGTAGTGCAAGGGTCCCCTGTGGCCATCCCCCTCTCAAACAGATATACCATTTTGGATACTTTTGGGGTGGATGATTTATCAGGGGAAAGCAGCAGCAGCCAACTTCCTGGCACCATGGTGGCGCTGCTGCACAGGCTGGGAGGAAAACGTGTGGAAGAGCGATAGTGATAGGGGACTGTTGGAGCAAGAATCGACCTGTGAACAGCGTGAGAAAGAGGCAAGAGAAAGACAGAAGAATAACAGAAAAAATAGGAGCAGGGGGAAGCAATTCTGCCCCTCAACCCTGCTCCGCCATTCAATAATATCATGGCTGAGCAGATCTTGGCCGAGCAGATCTTGGCCGCACTACAATGCCACTTTCCCACTCGCTCCCCATAACCCTTGTCTGCCCTGTAGCTCAAATGTATATATTCAATGTCGCCACCCCCACAGCTCTCTGGGGTAGATAATTCCAAAGATTCACGACACTCTGAGAGAAGAAAATCGTCCTCATCTCCATTTTCAATGGGCGACCACTTATTCGGAAACTGTGCCCCCTAGTTCTACATTTCCCCACCAGGGGAAACATCCTCCCTGCATCAACAATTGTCGATCCCCCTCAGAATCTTAAACAGAGAGGGAGAGTCAGGGACAAAGAGGGAGACAGAGACACACACGGAGCGAGATACTCGGTTTGACGTCTCACAGAGTGGTCATCAGGGATGAGGGACTTCAGTTATGTTGAGAGGCTGGCGAAGCTGGGATTGCTTTCCTCAGAAGTTTAAGAGGAAATTTAACAGACGTTTTCAAAATTACAAGGGGTTTTGATAGAGTAAATAAGGAGAAACCATTTCCAGTTGTCGGACGTTCGATAACCAGAGGACACTGATTGAAGATAACCGGCAAAAGAACCAGAGGGGAAGATGAGGAGACATTTCTTACACAGCAAAGGCTCAGGCCTGAGGAATCTCTAAATGCTCAGGATAAGTTATCACTGCCCTCTTTCTTTCCAGTTTTGCACACGTTGCTAAGTTTCAAATGTTGTATTTTTCACACTGGCAATGAATTGATTGATAGCCGTGCTGTGATAAGGTAAGGATGCAGTTCAAGAACTTAAATAGAAGGCGAACGATAAGCGTGTCTTTTCTGAAACGGTGAGCTGCAGTTAAATATAGGCATGTAAACATTTAAAGTGTTTCGTTCCAAATGTCATTTCCTGCTAACATGAGGCATTTCACAGAAGGCAAGGCAGTGCATTTTTTTATCGCTGTTCCGAATGATGCGCTGCCGACTGTCGAGTAAACAGCGTTGCAGAGAGTTCGATCAGGAGCAAGCATTGCTTCGCGCGGGTGCTGTGATTGGAGGCATTTCAAACAGCCCCAAAACACTCTTCTCCCTGACCGGGAATCGAACCCGGGCAGCGGCAAAGAAAGCACCGAATCCTAACCACTAGACCACCAGGGAAACTGCAGCAAGCTCACTGCCAGCAAGCAGAGCAACGCAGTCCTTCCTCCTTGCGGCTTGGAAATTCAGATCGCTTTCACGCCAGGCACATTTTTCGTATAAGAAGACATGTTCTCGAAAACAAAGCACCAAGTGCGGGCAGGCATCCATTTCAAATCTATTTCCTTCTGTGCTTTTCTCAGGGACACACAGAGACAGACAGTCAGAGAGAAGCTGTCGGGGAATTGACTTCTCACCACAAAAATATCAAGGACATTGCAGAGGAAATGGTTATGCATTGCTTGAGACAAAGACTTCAACACACACACACACTTGTGTGTGCTCTGTTTTTGCGTGTATGTCCCACACTCCCGCTGTTTCTGTGAATCCCTGTTAATCTCATTTGCTCTGTCACTCTCACTCCTCCGTGCCCCACACAAAAGCGAGAGGGAATGCACGATACTAACGAGGAACTGTTGCAGGAAGTTGTTGTACAGTTCTTTGTATGCCGGTATATTATTTTCGTTGCTTTTTTTCTGTTCATCTTTTCCAACGAGCATTTTAAAGAGCTGCCCATAGGATTAAAATTGGGGATTTGAAAAATGACTCCTCGTGGGGGAATTGAACCCCGGTCTCCCGCGTGACAGGCGGGGATATACACCACTATACTAACGAGGAACTGGCAGCTGGGGAGTCTGTTGGAGCAAGAATTGACCTGTGAACATAGTGAGAAAGAGGCAAGAGACAGACAGAATAATAACAGAAGAAATTGGAGCAGGGGTAAGCAATTCGGCCCCTCGACCCTGCTCCGCCATTCAATAACATCACGGCTGAGCAGATCTTGGCCGCACTACAATGCCACTTTCCCGCTCGCTCCCCATAACCCTTGTCTCCCCTGTAGCTCAAATGTATATATTCAATGTCTCCACCCCCACAGCTCTCTGGGGTAGATAATTCCAAAGATTCACGACACTCTGAGAGAAGACAATCCTCCTGATCTCCGTTTTCAATGGGCGACCCCTTATTCTGAAACTGTGCCCCCTAGTTCTACATTTCCCCACCAGGGGAAACATCCTCCCTGCATCTACGCTGTCGAGCCCCCTCAGTATCTTAGACAAAGAGAGTCAGGTACAAAGAGGGAGACAGAGACACACACAGAGCGAGAGACTCGGTTTGACGTCTCACAGAGTGTTCATCAGGGATGAGGGACTTCAACATGAGACTGGCGAAGCTGGGATTGCTTTCCTCAGAAGTTTAAGAGGACATTTAACAGAGCTTTTCAAAATTACAAGGGGTTTTGATAGAGTAAATAAGGAGAAACCATTTCCTGTGGCAGGAGGTTCGAAGAGTTCCCGGTAAAACTGGTCCCTGATGGGGTGACACCCTCTTTAAAATGGACCACTGATGGTGAGAATTTCTCTTTAAACGGCAACTCGAATAATAAGATTCTCTTTATAAGGTGTCCCTGATAGAAAGACTCTCGCTTTGAATGGGTCCCTGATCGTGAGACTATCTCTTTAAAAGGGGTCCCTGCTGATGAAACACCCTCTTTAAAAGGGGATCCTGATGATGACACTCTCTCTTTTAAAGTGGTCCCTGATGATGAAACTCCCTCTGTAAAATTGGTCCCTGATGGTGAGACTCCCTCTTTAAAAGTGGTCCCTGACGAGTATACTCCCTCATTGAAAGGGGCCCCTGATGGTGAGTCTCTCTCTTTAAAAGGGGTCCCTGATGCTGAAACACCCTCTTTAAAAGGGGATCCAGATGGTGAGACTCCCTCTTTAAATGGGTAACCTGACGGCGAGACTCTCTCTTCAAAAGGGGTTCCCAATGGGGAGACACCCTCTTTTAAATGCATCCCTGTTGGTGAGACTCCCTCTTTAAAAGGGGTCCCTGATGGGTAGACTCCCTCATTAAAAGTGGTCCCTGATGGGGTGACACCCTCTTTAAAAGGGGTCCCTGATGGTGAGACACTCCCTTTATAAGGGATCACTGATAGAAAGACATCCTCTTTAAAAAGGGTCCCTGATAGAAAAACTCTCTCTTTAAAAGGGTTCCCTGATGGTGAGACTCTCTCTCTTAAAGCGATACCTGATGCTGAAACTCCCTCTTTAAAAGGGGTCCCTGATGGTGAGACTCTCTCTTTAAAAGGGGTCCCTGATGTTCAGACTCCGTCTTTAACATGGGTCCCGGATGGTGAGACTCCCTCTTTAAAAGGGGTCCCTGGTGGAGAGTCTCTCTCATTTAAAGGTGTCCCTGACGGGGACATTCCATCTTTAAAAGGTGCCCCTGATGGTGAGGCTCTTTAATAGAGTTCCCTGATGCTGAAACACCCTCTTAAAAACTATTTCCGGTTTGTGTGACCCTCTCTTTAAAACTGATCCCTGATGGTGAGTCTCCCTCTTCAAAAGGGCCCCTGTATGGTGAGACTCTCTATTTAAAAGTGGTCCCTGGTGGAGAGTCTCTCTCAGTTAAAGGTGTCCCTAACGGGGATACTTCCTCTTTAAAAGAGGCCACAGGTGGTGAAACTCCCTCTTTTAAAGGAGGCCCTCAGTGTGAGACTCTCTCTTTAAAAGGGGTCCCTGACGTTATAATCTATTTAAAAGGGCTCTCTGATAGAAAGACGCCCCATTTAAAATGGTCTTTGATGGTTAGAGTCCATCTTTAAAAGGGCTCCCTGATAGAAAGACTCCCTCTTTAAAAGAGATTCCTAATGGTGGGACTTCAGGTGCAAGGGGGAGGGATTCAAATTCTATGAGACTCTCTCTTTAAAATGGGTCCCTGGTAGAGATAATTCTCTTTAAAAGGGGAACCGGAAAGCGATATTCTCTCTTTTAAAGGGGCCCCTGATGGAGAGGTTCTCTCTTTAAAAGGGGACGCTTTTGGGGAGACTCTCTCTTTAAAAACGGTACTTGATAGATGGACTCCTTCTTCAAAATGAGTCCCTGATTGATAGACTCTTTCATTAAAATGGGTCCCCGAGGGTGATACTCCCTCTTTAAAAGGGGTTCCTTTTGGGGAGACACTCTCTTTAAAAGTGGTCCCTGATGGTGAGACAACCTCCTTAAATGGGTTCCCTGATGATTCCATACCCTCTTTAAAAGGGGTCCCTGATGGTGACCCTCCTTCTTTAAAAGGGATCCCTGGTGGAGAGACTCTATCATTAAAAGGGTTCTCTGACGGGGATACGACTTTAAAAGGGGTCCCTTGATGGTGAGATTCTTTAAAAGAGGTCCCTGATGCTGAATCACCCTCTTTAAAAGGGGTTCCTGTTGGCCAGACTCTCTCTTTAAAAGGGGTCCCTGATGGTGAGACTCCATCTTTAATAGGTGTCCCTGATGCTGAAACACCCCCTTTACAAGGGATCTCTGATGGTGCAACTCCCTCTAAGAAAGTGGTTACTAATGGGGAGACTCACTCTTTAATAGAGCTATCTGATAGAAAGAATCCCTCCTTAAAAGGGATCCCTGATGGTGAGACTCTCTCGTTAAAAGGGGTCCCTTATGGTGAGATTCCCTCTTGAAAAGGGTTCCCTGATGGTGAGACACACTTCTTAAAAGTAGTCCCTTAAGGTGAAACTCCCTCTTCAAAATGGATCCCTTATGGTGAGACACCCTCTTTTAAAGGGGTCCCTGCTGGTGAGGCTCCCTCTTTAAAAGAGGTCACTGGTGGCACGACTCTCTCGTTAAAATGTGTCCCTGACAGGGATACTTCCTCTTTAAAGGGACCGGTGATGGCGAGACTCTCTTTAAAAGGTGTCCCTGATGCTGAAACAGCCTCTTGGAAAGGCGTCCCTGATGGCGAGACTCCCTCTTTGAAGTTGTCCCTGATGGGGAGACTCCCTCTTTAAAAGTGGTCCCTGATGGTGAGACGCTCTCTTTAAAAGGGGTCCCTGATGCTGAGACTCAATCTTTGAAAGGGGTCCCTGTTTGGAGACTCCCTCTTTAAAAGTGGTCCCTGATGGTGAGACTCCCTCATTGAAGGTGTCCCTGATGGTGAGACTCCGTATTTAAAAGGGATCCCTGATATTGAGAAACCTCTTTAAAGTGGGACCCTGATGGCGAGATTATCTCATTAAAAGGGTCCTTGATGATGAGACTCTCTCTTTAAAAGATGTCCTTGATGATGACACACCCTCTTTTAAAGAGGTCGCTGCTGGTGAGACTCCCTCTTTAAAAGGGGTCCCTGGTGGAGGAACCCTTGCATCAAAGGGGATCCCTGAAAGGTATGCTCAGTCTTTAAAAGCAGCCCCTGATGGTGAGACTCTCTCTTTAAAATGGGTCCCTGGTGAAGAGACTCTCTCATTAAAAGGGGTACCGGACAGGGATACTCTCTCTTTAATAGGGGCCCCTGATGGTGAGACTCTCTCTGTAAAAGTGGTCCCGATGCGGAAACACCCTCTTTCAAGGGGGCCCTGATGGTCAGACTCCCTCTGCAAAAGGGATCCCTGATGCTGAGACACCCTCTTTAAAAGGGGTCCCTGATGGTGAGATTCCCTCTTTCAAACGGGTCCCTAATGGGGAGACACTCTCTTTAAAATGGTACTTGATAGAATGACTCCCTGTTTAAAAGGAGCCTCTGATAGAAAGACTCTCTCATTAAAATGGGACCCCGAGTTTGAGACTCCCTCTTTAAAAGGTTTCCCTGATAGAAAGACTCTCTCTTTAAAGTGTCCCTGATGGTGAGACTCCCTCTTTAGAAGGGGTTCCTGAAATTGAGACTCTCTCTTTAAAAGGGGTCCCTGACATTGAAAAAACCTCTTTAATAGGATTCCCTAATGGTGAGCCTCCTTCTTTAAAAGGGGTCCCTGGTGGAGCGACTCTCTCATTAAAATGAATCCCTGACTAGGATACTCCCTCTTTAAAATGGGCCCCTGATGGTGAGATTCTTTAAAAGTGGTCCCTGATGCTGAAACACCCTCTTTAAAAGAGATCCCTGATGATGAGACTCACTCTTTAAAAGGGATCTCTGTTGGTAAGACTCTCTTTAAATTGGCTCCGATAGAAAGACTCCCTCTTTAAAAGGGTATCTAATGGTGAGACGCCCTCTTTAAATGTGCTCCCTGTTAGAAAGACTCCCACTTTAAAATGGACCCCTGATGCGGAGAAACCCTCTTTAAAAGGGATCATTGACGGTAAGACTCCCTCTTTAAAATGTTATCCCTGAAGGTGAGACTCCCTCTTTGAAGGGGTCCCTGATGTTGAGACATCCTCCTTAAAAGTGGTCCCTGATGGGGAGACTTTCTCGTTAAAATGTATCCCCGAGGATGAGACTCCCTCTTTAAAAGAGGTCCCTGATAGAAAGACCATCTCTTTAAAATGGGTCCCTGATTGTGAGACTCCCTCTTCAAAAGGGATCCCTGATGGTAAGACTTTCTCTTTAAAATATGTCTCTGATGATGCGACAGCCTCTTTAAAAGTGTCCCTGATGGTGAGACTACCTCTTTAAAAGAGGTCCGTGAGTGTGAGGCTCTCTGTTTAAAAGGAGTCACTGATGGTGAGACTCCCCCTTTAAAAGGGTTCCATGATGTGGAGATTCTCTCTTTAAAAGATGTCCTTGATGATGAGACACCATCTTTAAAAAGGTTCGCTGCTGGTGAGACTCCTTCTTAAAAAGGGGTCCCAGTTGGAAAGACTCTCTCATCGAAAGGGGTCCCTGACAGGAATACTCCGTCTTTAAAAGCTGCCCCTGATGGAGAGACTCTCTCTTTAAAATGGCTCCCTGGTGGAGAGACTCTCTCATTAAAAGGGGTCCAGGACAGGGATACTCTCTCTTTAAAAGGGGATCCTGATGGTGAGGTTCTCTCTTTAAACGGGGTAAGTGATAATGAGAATCTATCTATAAAAGGTGTCCCTGATGGTGAGACACCCTCTTTAAATGGGATCCATGATAGTGATACTCCCTCTTTAAAAGGGGTCCCTGATGGCGAGATTCTCTCTTTAAAAGGGGACCTGATGGTGAGATTCTCTTTAAAAGATGTCCCTGATGATGAGTCTCTCTCTTTAAAAGGGGTCCCTGATGTTGAGACACCCCCTTTAAAAGGGGTCCGTGTGTGGGAGGCTCTCTCTTTAAAAGGGATCCCTGATGGTAAGCCTCACTCTTTAAAATAGTTCCCTGATGTTAAGCCGCTCTTTAAAAGGTCTTCCTGATAGAAAGACTCCTTCTTTAAAAGGGTCTCTGATGATGAGATGCTCTTATTAAAAGGGGCCCCTGATGGTGAGATACTCTCTATAAGAGGGGTCCCGAGCGCAAACACCCTCTTTAAAACGGGTGACTAATGGGGAGACTCTCTCTTTAAAAGGGGTACTTGATAGAATGACTCCCTCTTTAAAAGGAGTCCCTGATAGAAAGAATCTCTCATTAAAATGTGTCCCCGAGGGTGAGACTCCCTATTTAAAAGGTTTCCCTGGTAGAAAGACTATCTCTTTAAAGTGGGTCCCTGATGGTGAGACTCGGTCTTTAAAAGGGGTTCCTGATGGTGAGACTCCCTCGTTAAAGGGTGTCCCTGATGGAGACACTCCCTCTTTAAAAGATGTCACTGATGGTGAGACTCTCGCTTTAAAAAGTGTCCCTAATCGATTTATAGAAAGAAAGCCACTTTAAAAGGGGTCCCTGATGGTGAGACGCTCTCATTAAAAGGGGACCCTGATTGAGAGACTATCTCTTTAAAAGCGCTCCCCGATGCTGAAACTCCCTCTTTAAAATGGGTCCATGATGTTGAGACTCCATCTTGAAAAGGGGTCCTTGGTGGAGAGACACTGTTATTAGAAGAGATCCCTGACGGGATAACTCCCTCTTTAAACTGGTCCCCTGATGGTGAGACTCTCTGTTTAAAACGGGTCCCTGATGATGAGAATCCTCTTTAAAATGTATCCATGATTGTGAGACTCCCTCTTTAAAAGGGGTCCCTGATGCAGACACACCCTCTTTTAAAGGGGTCCCTGATAGAAGGACTCCCTCTTTAAAAGGATTCCCTGAAAGAAAGTCTCTCTCATTAAAATGGTGCCCGAGGGTGAGAGTCCATCTTTAAATGGGGTCCCTGGTAGAAAAACTCTCTCCCTTTAAAATGGGTCCCTGATGGTGAGACTCCATATTTAAAAGATGTACGTGATAGAAAGTCTCCCTTTTTAAAAGGGACCATTGATAGAAAGACATTCTCTTTAAAAGTGGGCCCTAATGGTGAGACTCTCTCTTTAAAAGCGGTCCCTGACAGGGATACTCACTTTTTAAAAGGGCCCCCTGAAAGAAAGACTTTCTCGTAAAATGGATCCCTGATGGCGAGACTCCCTCTTTAATAGGACTCCATGATGCTGAAACACCCTCTTTAAAAGGTGTCCCTGATGGCGAGACTCTATCTTTAAAATGGGTCCCGAATGGGGAGACTCTCGCTTTGAAAGGGGTCCGTGATCGAAAGACTCCCTCTTTAAAAGTGTCCCTGAAAGAAAGATTCTCTATTTAAAATGGGTCCCCGAGGCTTAGATTTTCTCTTTAAAATGTGTCCATGAATCTGAAACACCCTCTTTAAAATGTGTCACTTATGGCGAGACTCCCTCTTTAAAAGGGGTCCCTGATGATGAGACTCCCTCTTTAAAAGGGGTCCCTGATGATGAGACTCCCTCTTTAAAAGGGGTCCCTGATGATGAGAATCCCTCTTTAAAAGTGGTCCCTGATGATGAGACTCCCTCTTTAATAGGGGGTCCCTGATGTTGAGACTGACTCTTTATTAGGTGTCCATTATGATGAGACTCTCTCTTTAAATGAGGTCCCTGATAGAAAGAATCCCTCATTAAAAGGTGTCCCTGATAGAAAGACTCCCTCTTTAAAATGAGTCCCCGAGGGAGAGAGACTCTCTTTAAAAGGGGTCCCTGATAGAACGACTCTCTCTTTAAAGGGGGTCTCTTATGGTGAAACTCTCTCTTTAAAAGGGGTCCCTGATAGTGAGTCTCCCTCTTTCAAAGGGGTCCCTGATGGTGAGACTCACTCTTTAAAATGGGTCCCTGGAGGAGAGACTTAATTAAAACGGGTCCCTGACAGGGATACACCTTCTTTAACAGGGACCAATATGGTAAGACTCCCTAATTTAAAGGGGTCCCGTACAGAAATACTCCCTCTTTAAAAGGGTTTCCTGGCGGTGAGGCTCCCTCTATAAAAGGGGTCCCTGATGGTGTTAGACCCTCTTTAAAAGGGATCACTGAAGGGGATACTCCCTCTTTAAAAGTGTTCCCTGATTCCGAGACTCTCTCTTTAAAAGGGGTCCTTGATGGTGAGAGTCCCTCTTTAAATGTGGTCCCTGTTGGTGAGGCTCCCTCATTAATAGGAGTCCCTGATGCTGAAACACCCTCTTTCAAAGGAGTCCCTGATGGTGAGACTCCCTGTTTAAATGGGGTCAGTAATGGGGAGACTCTCCCCTTAAAAGGGGTACCTGATAGAAAGACACACTCTTTAAAGGGGTCCCTGAGAGAAATACTCTCTCTTTAATGTGGTTCCACGAGCGTGAGACTCCCTCCTGAAAAGGTGTCCCTGATAGTGAGAGTCACTCTTTAAAAGGGGTCCCGGATGCTGAGATTATCTCTTTAAATGCGGCCCCTGATGCTGAAACTCCCTCTTTAAAAGGTGTCCCTGATGGAGACACTACATCTTTAAAAGATGTCCCTAATGGTGAGACTCTGTTTAGAAAGTGTCCCTAATCGAAATATTCTCTTTAAAAGGGGTCCCTTATAGAAAGACAACCTCTTTATAAGGGGACCCTGACGATGAGAATCTCTCTTTAAAAGGGTCCCTGGTGGAGAGACTATCACTGTAATACCGTTCCCTGAAGCTCAAACTCCCTCTTTAGAAGGCTCCCTGATGGTGAGACACCCTCTTTAAATGGGGTCCCTGGTGGAGAGACACTGTCATTAAAAGGTGTCCCTGAATGTGAGACTCCCTATAAAAGGGGTCCCTAATGGTGAGACTCCCTCTTTAAAAGTGGTCCTTGATTGTGAGACTCTCTCTTTAAAAAATGTCCCTGATGATAAGACACCCTCTTTAAAAGTCGTCCCTGATGACGAGACACTCTCTTTAAATGGTGTCCCTAATAGGAAGATTCTATTTACAAGGGGTCCCTGATAGAAATGCTCCCTCTTTAAAAGGGGTCCTTGATAGATAGACTTTCGCTTTAAAATGGGTCCCTGATGGTGAGAGTCGCTCTTTAAACTGGGACCCATATGTTGAGACTCCCTCTTTAAAAGGGATTCATAATGGGGAGACTCTCTCTTTAAAAGTGGTCCCTGATACAAAGACACCCTCTTTAATAGGGTCCCTGATAGAAAGACACTCTTTAAAATGTGTCCACGAGGGTGAGACTCTTTCTTTAAAATGTGTCTCTCATGTTGAGACTTCCTCTTTAAAAGTTGTCCTTGATGGTGAGACACTCTCTTTAAAAGTGGTCCCTGATGGTGAGACTCATTCTTTAAAAGGGGTCCCTGATGTTGAGACACTCTCTTAAAAGGGGTCCCTGATGGCGAAACTCCCTCTTTAAATGGGAGCCCAGTGGAGCTGCCCCCGCTTTAATAGGTTCCCTGATGCAGAGACTCCCTCTTTAAAAGGTGTCACTGATGGCGAGATTCTCTCTTTAAACGGGGTCCCTGATGGTGAGACTCCCTCCTTAAAAGAAACCCTGATGTTGAGACAACCACTTTAAAAGGTGTCCCTGATCGCGAGACTTCCTATTTAAAAGGGGTCCCTGATGGGGAGACTCCCTATTTTAAAGGGGTCCCTGATGGTTAGACTCTCTCCAAAAGATGTCTCTGATGAAGAGAGACCCTCTTTAAAAGGGGTACCTGATGGTGCGAATCCCTCTTTAAAAGGGGACCCTGGTGGAGAGACTCTCTCTTTAAATAGAGTACCTGGTGGAGTACCTCACTCATTAAAAGGGATCCCTGACAGGGATACTTCCTCTTTAAAAGTGTTCCCTGATGACGAGTCTCCCTCTTTAAAGGTTTACCTTGATAGTGAGATTCTCTCTTTAAAAGGGGTCCCTGATGGTGAGACTTCCTCTTTAAAAGGATCCCTGATGGTGAGACTCACTCTATAAAAGGGGACCCTGATAGTGAGACACTCTCTTTAAACGGGAACCCTGATGGTGAGACTCTCTCGTTAAAAGGGGTCCCTGAATGTGAGACACCCTCTTTAAAAGTGTTCCCTGATGGTGAGACTCCCTGTTTAAAAGGGGTATCTGATGGTGAGACACACTCTTTAAAAGTGGTCTTGATGGTGAGACTCTCTTTTTAAAAGTTATCCCTAATAGGAAGATTCTCTTTAAAATAGGTCCCTGATAGAAAGACTCCCTCTTAAAAGGGGACCTTGAGAGAAAGACCCTCTCTTTAAAATGGTACCCCAAGGGTGAGACTCCCTATGTAAAAGGGCACCCTGATAGAAAGGCTCCCTCCTAAAAAGGGGTCCCTGATGTTGAGACTCTCTCTTTAAAAGCGGTCCCTGATGGTAAAACTCCCACTTTAAAAGGGGTCCCTGATGATGAGACTCTCCCTTTAAAAAGGATCCCTGATTGTGAGACCACCTCTTTAAAATGGGTCTCTGATAGTGAGATACTCTTTTTAAAAGCTGTCCCTGATGGTGAGACACCCTCTTTAAAAGGAGTCCCTGATGGTAAGAATCCCTCTTTAAAAGGGGTACCTGACGGGGAGAGTACTCTTTAAAAGGGTTCCCTGATTGTGAGACTCTCTCTTTAATAGCGGCCCCTAATGTGGTAACTCCCTCTTTAAAAGGTTTCCAGGATGGTGAGACTCTCTCTTTAAAAACTGTCCCTAATCGAAAGATTTTCTTTAAAAGGGTACCTTATAGAAAGACACCCTCTTTAAAAGGGGTCCCTGATGGTGAGACTGTCTCAATAAAAGGGGTCCCTCATGGAGAGACTATCTCTTTAAAAGCGGTCCCTGATGCTGAAACACCCACTTTAAAAAGGGTCCCTGATGGTGAGATTCTCTCTTTAAAACGGTCCCTGCGGGAGAGACTCCATCTTTAAAACCGGTCCCTGGTGGTGAGAATCCTCTGTAAAATGTGTCCATGATGTTGAGACTCCCTCTTTAAAATGGGTCCCTGATGGGGAAACACCCTCTTTAATAGGAGTCCCTGATGGAGACACTCCCTCTTACAAGGGTTCCCTGATGGTGACTCTATCTTTAAAATGTGTTCCTAAGAGGAACATTCTCTTTAAAAGTTGTCCCTGATAGAAAGTCTCCCTCTTTAAAACGGGTCCTTGATAGAAAGACTCGCTCTTTAAAAGGGTCTCAGATGATGAGACTCACTTTTTAAATAGGATCCCTAATGGGGTGATTCTCTGTTTAAAAGGCGTCCCTGAGTGTGTGACTCTCTTTTTAAAAGGGATCCGTGATGGTTTGACTCAGTCTTTAAAAGGGTTCCCTGATGGTTTGACTCACTCTTTAAAAGGGATTCCCGATAGAAAGTCTCCATCTTCAAAAGGGATCCTTGATAGAAAGCCTTCCTTTTTAGAAGGCTCTCTGATGTTGAAACGCATTCTTTAAAAAGGCTCCCGGATAGAAAGACTCCCTCTTTAAAAGGACTACCGGATAGAAGACTCCCTTTTTAAAAGGGATCCCTGATAGAAAGACTTCCTCTTTAAAAAGGTCTCTGGTGGTGAGACTCACTCTTTAAAAATGATTACTGACGGTGAGACTCTCTTAAAAAGGGATCCCTGATGCTGAGACGCTCTCTTAAAATGATGTCACTAATAGGAAGATTATCTTTAAAAGGGATCCCTGATAGAAAGAGTCCCTCTTTAAAAGAGGTCCTTGACAGAAAGACTTTCTCTTCAAAAGGGTTCCCTGTTGGTGAGACTCGCTCTTTAAAAAGGGGTCCCTGATGGTGAGACTCCCTCTTTCAAAGGGGTCTGTTGTCGAGTATTTTAAACTCGACACAAGGTTTTTAGATCAATAGTCAAGTTGTCTTTATTACACCGGTGGGGAGTCTGTCTGCTCTGTCTTAGCCAGTCTTCTCCAAATTGTTATAGCAAACACTACATATGTATACATGACAATACACAAGCAGCCCCTGATGGTGAGAAGGTTATTTCAGATGAATACGTGGCTAGAGGAATGGTGCAAGAGGGAGGGATTCTAATTCTACGGGACTCTCTCTTTAAAATGGGTCCCTGGTGGAGATAATCACCCATTAAAAGGGGTCCCGGACAGCGATATGCTCTCTTTAAAAGGGGCCCCTGATGGTGAGGTTCTCTCTTTAAAAGGGGTCCCTGATCGTGAGACTTTCTCATTAAAAGATGTCCCTGATGGTGATACTCGCTCTTTAAAAGGGGTCGCTAATGGGGAGACTCTCTCTTTAAAAGGAGTAATTGATAGAATGACTCCCTCTTTAAAAGGAGTCCCTGATAGAAAGTCTCTCTCATTAAAATGGTTCCCCGAGGGTGAGACTCCCTCTTTAAAAGGGGTCCCTGATGGTGAGCCTCTTTCTTTCAAAGGGATCCCTGGTGGAGAGACACTATCATTAAAAGGGGTCCCTGACGGGGATACGTCTTTAATAGGGGCCCCTGATGGTGAGATTCTTTAAAAGAGGTCCCTGATGCTGAAACACACTCTTTAAAAAGGGTTCCTGTTGGCGAGACTCTCTCTTTAATAGGTGTCCCTGATGCTGAAACACCCTCTTTACAAGGGGTCCCTGAATGTGGAACTCCCTCTTTAAAAGTGGTTACTAATGGGGAGACTCTCTCTTTAAAAGAGGTATCTGATAGAAAGACTCCCTCCTTAAAAGGGATCCGTGATGGTGAGACTCTCTCGTTAAAAAGGGCCCTTATGGTGAGACTCCCTCTTGAAAAGGGATCCCTGATGGTGCGACTCACTTCTTAAAAGGGGTCCCTTATGGTGAGACTCCCTCTTTAAAAGGGTTCCCTGATGGTGAGACTCCCTCTTTTAAAGGGTTCCATTATGGTGAGACTCCCTCTTTAGAAGGGGTCCCTAATGGTTAGACTCTCTCTTTAAAAGTTTTCCCTGATAGAAAGACTCCCACTCTAAAAGGGTTCCCTGAAAGAAACACTTTCTCTTTAAAAGTGGTCCCTGATGGTGAGACACCATCTTTAAAAGTGTTTCCAAATGGGGATACTCTCTCTTTAAAAGTGGTCCCTGACAGAAAGACTCCTTCCTTAAAAGGGGTCCCGGATGGTGAGACGCCCTCTTTAAAAGGGGTCCCTGATGGCGAGATTCTCCCTTTAAAAGGGGTCCCTGATGCTGAGACTCTCTCTTTAAAAGATGTCCCTGATGGTGAGACTCCCTCTTTAAAAGCGGTCACTGATGGTGTGACCCCCTTTTATAAAGGGGTCCCTGATGGTGAGACTCCCTCTATAAAAGGGGTCCCTGATGGTGAGACTCCCTCTTTAAAATGGGTCACTACTGGCGAGTCTCTCTCCTGAGACGGGGTCCCTGATAGAAATACACCCTCTTTAAAAGGGGTCCCTGATAGATAGACTCTCTCTTTATTGTGGGACCACGAGGGTGAGACACCCACTTTCAAAGGGATCCCTGATATAAAGACTCTCTATATAAAAGGGTTCCCTGATGGTGAGAGTCACTCTTTAAAATGTTTCGCTGATGGTGAGACAACCTCTTTAAAAGCGGTCCCTGATGCTGAAACTCCCTCTTTAAAGGATGTCCCTGCTGGAGACACTCCCTCTTTAAAAGATGTCACTGATGGTTAGACTCTCGCTTTAAAAAGTGTCCCTAATCGATTTATAGAAAGAAAGCCACGTTAAAAGGGGTCCCTGATGGTGAGACTCTCTCATTAAAAGGGGACCCTGCTTGAGAGAGTATCTCTTTAAAAGCGCTCCCCGATGCTGAAACTCCCTCTTTAAAATGGGTCCATGATGTTGAGACACCATCTTGAAAAGGGGTCCCTGGTGGAGAGACACTGTCATTAAAAGAGATCCCTGAAGGGGTAACTCCCTCATTAAAAGGGTCCCCTGATGGTGAGACTCTCTGTTTAAAACAAGTACCTGATGGTGAGAATCCTCTTTAAAAGGGGTCCCTGATGCAGACACACCCTGTTTAAAAGGGGTCCCTGATAGAAAGACTCCCTCTTTAAAGGGGTCCCTTATGGTGAGACTCCCTCTTTCAAAGGGTTCCCTGATGGTAAGACTCCCTCTTTCAAAGGGGTCCCTGATGGTGAGACTCACTCTTTAAAATGGGTCCCTGGAGGAGAGACTCTCTCATTAAAAGGGATCCCTGACAGGGTTACACCTTCTTTAATAGGGGCCCAAGATGGTGAGACTCCCTCATTAAAAGGGGTCCCGTACAGAAATAAACCCTCTTTAAACGGGTTTCCTTAAGTGAGGCTCCCTCTATAAAAGGGGTCTCTGATGGTGTGAGATTCTCTTTAAAAGGGGTCACTGATGGGGAGACTCCCTCTTTAAAAGTGTTCCCTGATTTCGAGACTCTCTCTTTTTAAAAGGGGTCCCTGATGGTGAGAGTTCCTCTTTAAAAGTGGTCCCTGTTGGTGAGACTCCCTCATTAATAGGTGTCCCTGATGCTGAAACAACCTCTTTCAAAGGAGTCCCTGATGGTGAGACTCCCTGTTTAAATGGGGTCACTAATGGGGAGACTCTCTCCTTAAGAGGGGTACCTGATAGAAAGATGCCCTCTTTAAAGGGGTCCCTGAGAGATAAACTTTCTCTTTAATGTGGTTCCACGAGCGTGAGGCTCCATCTTTAAAAGCTGTCCCTGATTGTGAGAGTCACTCTTTAAAAGGGGTCCCGGATGCTGAGGTTAGCTCTTTAAATGTGGCCCCTGATGCTGAAACTCCCTCTTTAAAAGGTGTCCCTGATGGAGACACTACATCTTTAAAAGATGTCCCTAATGGTGAGACTCTGTTTAGAAAGTGTCCCTAATCGTAATATTCTCTTTAAAAGGGGTCCCTTATAGAAAGACAACCTCTTTAAAAGGGGACCCTGACGATGAGAATCTCTCTTTAAAAGGGTCCCTGATGGAGAGACTATCTCTTTAAAACCGTTCCCTGATGCTGAAACTCCCTCTTTAAAAGGGGTCCCTGATGGTGAGATTCCCTCTTTAAAAGTGGTTCTTGATTGTGAGACTCTCTCTTTAAAATGTGTCCCTAATAGGAAGATTCTATTTAACAGGGGTCCCTGATAGAAATACTCCCTCTTTAAAAGGGGTCCTTGATAGAAAGACTTTCTCTTTAAAATGGGACCCTGATGGTGAGAGTCGCTCTTTAAACTGGGACCCTTATGTTGAGACTCCCTCTTTAAAAGGGGTCCCTGATGGTGAGACTCCCTCTATAAAAGGGGTCCCTAATGGGGAGACTCTCTATTTAAAAGGGGTCCCTGATAGAAAGACACCCTCTTTAAAAGGGTCCCTGATAGAAAGACACTATTTAAAATGGGTCCCCGAGGGTGAGACTCTTTCTTTAAAATGTGTCCATCATGGTGAGACTTCCTCTTTAAAAGTTGTCCTTGATAGTGAGACGCTCTCTTTAAAAGTGGTCCCTGATGCTGAGACGTATTCTTCAAAAGGTGTCCCTGATGTTGAGACTGCCTCTTTAAAAGGTATCCCTGATGGTGAGACTTCCTCTTTAAAAGTTGTCCTTGATAGTGAGACACTCTCTTTAAAAGTGGCCCCTGATGGTGAGTCTCATTCTTTAAAAGTGGTCCCTGATGTTGAGACACTCTCTTAAAAGGTGTCCCTGATGGCGAGACACCCGCTTTAAAAGGGGTACCTGATGGCGATAATCCCTTTTTAAAAGGGGTCCCTGGTGGAGAGACTCTCTCTTTAAATGAAGTATCTGGTGGAGTAACTCACTCTTTAAAAGGGATCCCTGCTGACGAGAATCCCTCTTTAAAGGTATTCCTTGATAGTGAGATTCACTCTTTAAAAGGGGTCACTGATGCTGAGACTTCCTCTTTAAAAGGATCCCTGATGGTTAGACTCACTCTTTTAAAGGGGTCCCTGATGGTGAGACACCCTCTTTAAAAGAGTTCCCTGATGGTGAGACACTCTCTTTAAAAGTTATCCCTAATAGGAAGACTCTCTTTAAAAGGGTTCCCTGATAGAGAGAATCCCTCTTGAAAAGGGACCTTGATAGAAAGACCCTCTCTTTAAATGGTACTTCAAGGGTGAGACTCCCTATACGAAATGGCAACCTGATAGAAAGCCTCCCTCTTTAAAAGGGTCTCTGATGGAGAGACTCCCTCTTTAAAAGTGATCCCTAATGGGGCGACTCTCTCTCTAAAAGGGGTCCCTGATGCTGAGACTTCCTCTTTAAAAGGATCCCTGATGGTTAGACTCACTCTTTAAAAGGGGTCCCTGATGGTGAGACACCCTCTTTAAAAGAGTTCCCTGATGGTGAGACACTCTCTTTAAAAGTTATCCCTAATAGGAAGACTCTCTTTAAAAGGAGTCCCTGATAGAAAGAATCCCTCTTGAAAAGGGACCTTGATAGAAAGACCCTCTCTTTAAATGGTACTTCAAGGGTGAGACTCCCTATATGAAATGGCAACCTGACAGAAAGCCTCCCTCTTTAAAAGGGTCTCTGATGGAGAGACTCCCTCTTTAAAAGTGATCCCTAATGGGGCGACTCTCTCTCTAAAAGGGGTCCCTGATGTTGAGACTCTCTCTTCAAAAAGTGTTCCTGATGCTGAAACACCCTCTTTTGAAGAGGTCGCTGATGGTGAGACAAACCGTTTAAAAGGGTTCCCTGACTGGTATACTCATTCTTTAAAAGGGGCCCCTGATGGTGAGACTCTCTCTTTAAAAAGGATCCCTGATGGCTAGATTCTCTCTTTAAAAAGGTTCCCTGATGGTGAGACTCTTTCTTTAAAATGTGTCCATCATGGTGAGACTTCCTCTTTAAAAGTTGTCCTTGATCGTGAGACGCTCTCTTTAAAAGTGGTCCCTGATGCTGATACGTATTCTTCAAAAGGTGTCCCTGATGTTGAGACTCCCTCTTTAAAAGGTATCCCTGATGGTGAGACTTCCTCTTTAAAAGTTGTCCTTGATAGTGAGACACTCTCTTTAAAAGTGGCCCCCGATGGTGAGTCTCATTCTTTAAAAGGGGTCCCTGATGTTGAGACACTCTCTTAAAAGGTGTCCCTGATGGCGAGACACCCTCTTTAAAAGGGGTACCTGATGGCGATAATCCCTTTTTAAAAGGGGTCCCTGGTGGAGAGACTCTCTCTTTAAATGGAGTACCTGGTGGAGTAACTCACTCTTTAAAAGGGATCCCTGCTGACGAGAATCCCTCTTTAAAGGTATTCCTTGATAGTGAGATTCTCTCTTTAAAAGGGGTCCCTGATGCTGAGACTTCCTCTTTAAAAGTATCGCTGCTGGTTAGACTCACTCTTTTAAAGGGGTCCCTGATGGTGAGACACCCTCTTTAAAAGAGTTCCCTGATGGTGAGACACTCTCTTTAAAAGTTATCCCTAATAGGAAGACTCTCTTTAAAAGGGGTCCATGATAGAAAGAATCCCTCTTGAATCCCTGATCCCTGATGTTAGACTCACTCTTTAAAAGGGGTCCCTGATGGTGAGACACCCTCTTTAAAAGAGTTCCCTGATGGTGAGACACTCTCTTTAAAAGTTATCCCTAATAGGAAGACTCTCTTTAAAAGGGGTCCCTGATAGAAAGAATCCCTCTTGAAAAGGGACCTTGATAGAAAGACCCTCTCTTTAAATGGTACTTCAAGGGTGAGACTCCCTATATGAAATGGCAACCTGATAGAAAGCCTCCCTCTTTAAAAGGGTCTCTGATGGAGAGACTCTCTCTTTAAAAGTGATCCCTAATGGGGCGACTCTCTCTCTAAAAGGGGTCCCTGATGGTGAGACTCTCTCTTTAAAAAGTGTCCCTGATGCTGAAACACCCTCTTTTGAAGAGGTCGCTGATGGTGAGACAAACCCTTTAAAAGGGTTCCCTGACTGGTATACTCATTCTTTAAAAGGGGCCCCTGATGGTGAGACTCTCTCTTTAAAAAGGATCCCTGATGGCTAGATTCTCTCTTTAAAAAGGGTCCCTGATGGTGAGTCTCTCTCTTTAAAAAGGGTCCCCTTTGGAGACACTTTCTCTTTAAAAATGATCCATGTTGGTGATACTCCCTCTTTAAAAGGGGTCCCTCTTGGTGAGAATCCCTCTTTAAAAGTGGTCACTGATGGTGGGACTCCCTCTTTAAAAGTGATTCTTGTTGGTGAGACTCACTCTTTAAAAGGCTCCCGGATAGAAAGTTTCCCTCGTTAAAATATTCTCTGATGGTGAGATTCCTTCTTTAAAATAGATCTCTGTTAGAAAGACTCCAACTTTAAAAGCGGCCCCAGATTCTGAAACTCCATCTTGAAAAGGATTCACTGTTGGGAGGCACCCTCTTTAAAAGGTGTCCCTGATGGAGTCACTCCCTCTTTAAAAGGGGTCCCTGATGGTGAGAATCCTCATTAAAAGGTATCCATTTTGGTGAGACTCCCGCTTCAAAATTGTTCTCTGTCAGCGAGACTCTGTTTAAAAGGGAACCCTGATGGTGCGACTTCCTCTTAAAAAGGGGTCCCTAATGGGGAGACTCTCTCATTAAAAGGGGTCTCTTATGTTGAGACTCCCTCTTTAAAAGGGGTCCCTGATGTTGAGAGTCCCTCTTCAAAATGGGTCCCTGATGGTGAGACTTCCTATTTAAAAAGGGGTCCCTGATGGTGAGAATCCCTCTTTAAATGGGGTTCCTGATGTTGAGAGTTCCTCTTTAAAATGGGTCCCTAATGGTGAGACTTCCTCTTTAAAAGGGGTCCCTGATGGTAAGACACCCGCTTTAAATGGGGTCCCTGATGGTGAGACTCCCTCTTTAAAAGGAGTTCCTGATGTCTAGATTCTCTCTTTAAAAGGGGTCCCTGATAGAAAGACTCCCTCTTGAAAGGGGACCTTGACAGAAAGACTCTCTCTTTAAAATGGTACCGCAAGGGTGAGTCTCCCTATATAAAAGGGCACCCTGACGGGTATACTCCATCTTTTAAAGTGGCCCCTGATGGTGAGACTCCCTTTAAAAGGGGTCCCTGATGGTGAGACTTCCACTTTAAAAGGGGTCCCTGATAGAGTGACTATCTCTTTAAAAGCGGCATAACAACAGAAAGCGCTGGAAAAATTCAGCAGGCCAGGCAGCATCCGTGGAGAGAGAAACAGAGTTAACGTTTCAGGACGAAGACCCTTCGTCAGAACTGAGAAAAAAGCAGGAAATCAAACAGATGAAAAAACAAGTTTGGAGGCTGGGTGAGAAGTGAGAAGTAAAGAGACATTAAGAAAAACTCAAGGCGAGACGTGATGGTAATAGGACAGGTTAAGAAACAAAAGATGGCTCTAGAAGTGTGAAATGCGCTTGCGGAATGAAAGACAGCTGCCATGTGGGAGAGAGAAAAAAAAGTGAAAAGGCACAAACCAAAAGTGTGGATAAAAAAAAAAAAAATATATATATATATATGGTAGGGGCCGAGGTTATGATCTGAAATTGTTGAACTCGATATTGAGTCCGGAAGGCTGTAAAATGCATAATCGGAAGATGAGGTGCTGTTCCTCGAGCTTACGCTGAGCTTCCGTGGAACAATGCAAGAGGCCGAGGACGGTGAGGCCTGAGTGGGCGTGGAGCGGTGAAGTAAAATGACAGGTGACTGGAAGCTCGGGGTCACCCTTACGGACTGAACGGAGGTGTTCCGCAAAGCGGTCACCCAATCTGCGTTTGGTCTCCCCAATGTAGATGAGACCACATCGTGAGCAGCGAATACAGTATACTAGATTGCAAGAAGTACAAGTAAACCGCTGTTTCACCTGGAGGGGGTGTTTGCGGCCCTGGAGACTGTGAAGGGGGGAGGTATAAGGGGAGTCTCAGCATCAGGGGCCCCTTTTAAAGATGGAGTGTCTTGCTTGTGGACCCAATTTAAAAAGAGAGTATTTCTATCAGGGACAACTTTTAAAGAGAAAGTCTCACCACCAGGGACCACTTTTAAAGAGGGAGTATCCCCATCAGAGAACCCTTCGAAAGAGAGAGTCTCAACATCAGGGACCCCTTTTAAAGCGGGAGTCAAATCAACAGGGACCCCTTTAAAAAGGGAATTTCAGCATGAGGGACCCCTTTTAAAGAGAGAGTCTGCCCATCAGGGACCCCTTTTAATTAGAGTCTCCCCATGAGGGTCCCCTTTTAAAAATATATTCTCCCAATCAGAGAACCCTTTTAAAGAGAGTGTCTCACCATCGGGGATCCATTTAAAGAGAGACACTCCCCATATGGGACGCCTTTTAAAGAGGGAGTATTCCAATCAGGGACCCCTTCTAAAGAGAGAGTCGTACCATCGGGGGCACCTTTTAAAGAGGGAGTTAAACCATCAGGGACCCCTTTAAAAGAGGGAAGTTCAGCATTAGGGAACCCTTTTAAAGAGAGAGTCTCTCCTTCAGGGACCCCTTTTAAAGGGAGTGTCTCACCATCAGGGACCCCATTAAAGTGGGTATCTCATCATCAGGGACCCCTTTTAAAGATGGAGTATCATCCTTGGGGACCCAAATTTAAAAGGGATTTTTTCTATCAAGGACCCCTTTTAAACAGGAGTTTCACCCTTGGGTTCTCATTATAGAGAGAGAGTCTTTCTATCAGGGACCCCTTTTAAAGACGGAGTCTTTCCATCAGGGTCCCCTTACAAGGAGAGAGTCTCACCATCAGGGTTCCCTTTACAGAGGGAGTATCGACAACAGTGACCGCATCTGAAGATACAGTCTCACCATCGGGGACCCCCATTAAAGAGGGAGGATCACCATCAAGGATTGCTTTTAAAGAGGGAGTCTCAACAACAGGGACCACTTTTAAAGAGAGAGTCTCACAATCAGTGTCCCTTCTAAATAGAGAGTCTCACCATTGGGGACCCCTTTTCAAAAGAGAGACAACTCAGAAGGGACCCCTATAAAAGAGGGAGTATCACCATCAGGGATACATTTTAAAGGGGGTGTCTTACCACCAGAGTGCAGGTTGTCACGAAGTGCAGATCGGAAGAGAGTGTTAAAGTGCAAGTTTGGTGAGTGAGGGACTAAATCTTAAAGGTTAATCTCTTATTTTTGTAAATTCTAGTCTTTTGTGCTTGCAATTAGCATTTAAATTTACTGTTTCAAGTTTTAAGTTTCTTCCAGTCTTGGGCAGAGCTAATCAACCTCTGTGCTGGAGAGCAGGTGAGAGTAATTAATTAATTAATTAAGTGGTCTAATCTGGTTCTGTAACTGCCAGAGAGCTCACTTATTTAAATCTCAGCAGTATAAATAAGGGAGGCTAGAGTGCAGTTTGTCACGGAGTGCAGATCGGAACAGAGTGTTAAACTGCGAGTTTGGTGAGTGAGTGAAGGAGTTCGGGGATGGAGGTGTTCCTTTCCTTTTCCATCTTTGTCAGCTTCCAGGAGAGCAGAGCTAAAAAGCTGTACAAGAGGGGACAGAGATCCAGCGGTGAGTATTTATACAGTATTTCTACATTCCAGTCATTATATTAAAAGTAAGGTCTCTAGTTTAGAGTATGTAGTGTTTAAAGGGAAGTAAGGTCCCTACTGTATTTAATATTATTTTATTTAAAGGGAGTAAATTGGGTAGGACATTGCAGGGCAGCTCGGCAGCGTGGTGTGCTCCTCCTGTGCTAAGTTGGAAATCAGGGACACGTTAGGTGTCCTGGGCGAACACATGTGCGGAAGTGTCTCCAGCTGCAGATACTCGATATCCGCGTTTCGGAGCTGGAGCTGCGGCTGGAGTCACTGTGGAGCATCCGCGAAGCAGAAATCTTCGTGGATAGGACATTTAGCAAGGTGGTCACACCGCAGGTAAAGAGTGCACAGGCAGACAGGGAATGTGTGCTGCCAGACAGAGTAAAAGAACTAGGAAGATAGTGCTGAAGTCCCATGGAAGGATCTCCCTCTCCGACAGATTTTCGGTTTTGGATAATGGAGATGGTTTCTCGGGGTAATGCAGCAAGATACAAGTCCGTGGCACTAGGAGCTGCTCAGCTGCACAGGAGGGGATGAAATAGAGTGGGAGATCAACAGTGATAGGGGATTCTATTGTAAGGGGAACAGATAAACGTTTATGTGGCCGCAGACGTGACGCCAGGATGGTATGTTGCCTCCCTGGAGCCAGGGTCAAGGATGTCACTGAACGGCTGCAGGGCATTCTGAAGGGGGAGGGCGAACAGTCAGAGGTCCTAGTTCACATTGGTACCAACGACATGGGTAGAAAGAGGGATGAGGTCCTGCGATAAGAATTTAGGGAGATAGGTAGCAGATTAAAAATCAGGACCTCAAAGGTTGTAATCTCTGGATTACTCCCGGTGCCACGTGCTAGTGAGTATCGGAATAGGAGGAGAGACCAGATGAATGCGTGGCTAAAGAGTTGGGGCAGGAAGGAGGGCTTTTGTTTCGTGGATCACTGGGTCTGCTTTTGGGGAAGGTGGGACCTGTACAAGTCAGACGGGTTGCACCTGAACCGGAACGGGACCAACATCCTTGCGGGGAGATTTGCTAGTACTGTTGGTGGGGGCGTTAAACTAACTTGACAGGGGGATGGGATATGGAGTGGAGCTATAGTAGGGGGTGATGCACAGCCAAATATAGAGGAAAGGTAGAGCAAATATGTTACGGCACAAGGGAGTATGGCAAGGCTAGATGGCATTTATTTTAATGCAAGGAGACTTGCGAGTAAGGAAGATGAATTGAAGGTGTTGATGAACACATTGGAGTATGATATTGTTGCTATCACAGAGATATGGTTGAGGGAAGGAGAGGACTGCAAGCTCAATATTCCGGGGTATAGAATCTTCAGGCGAGACAGTGTGGATGTCGCAATATTAATCAAGGAGTCAATTATTGCTGTAAGGAGGGATGATAGCTTAACAGGTTCCTCTAATGAGGCCATATGGTGAGAACTTAAATACAAAAAGGGGGCAAGCACTTTGCTGGGAGTGTACTATAGGCCCCCAAACAATCAGGGGAAGATAGAGGAACAGATATGCAGGCAAATCTCAGAGAAGTGTAGAAATAATAGGGTAATAATAGTATGGGATTTCAACTTCCCCAATATTAACTGGGATAGTCAGAATGTGAAAGGCTTAGAAGGTGCAATATTCTTAAAATGCATCCAGGAGAGCTTTGTGAGCCAACATGTAGAAAGTCCTACAAGAGAGGGGCCGGTACTGGACCTAATTCTAGGGAATGTAGCTGGGCAAGTGGTTGAAGTGTTAGTAGGAGAGCATTTTGGTGACAGTGACCATAATTCGGTGAGATTTAAGGTAGTCATGGAAAAGTACAAAGATGGACCGGAAATAATGGTTCGAAATTGGGGGAAGGCCGCTTTTAATATGCTAAGGCAGGATCTGACCAAATTGGACTGGGATCAGTTATTGTAGGAAAATCCACATCAGAGCAATGGGAGTCTTTCAGAAAGGAAATAGAGAGAGTACAACGCCAACATGTTCCCGTAAAGGTCAAGAGTGGGACCTAAAAGCCCAGGGAACCCTGGATGTCAATGGATATACGAGAATGGATTAGGAAAAAAAGGGAGGCTTTTGGCAAATACAAAGGACGAAAAACAGTGGAAGCCCTAGAGGACTTTAGAAAGTGCAGGGGGGTACTTAAAAAAGGAATTAGGAGAGCGAAGAGGGGGCATGAAATAACACTGGCGGGCAAAATAAAGGAAAATCTCAAGGTGTTTTGTAAGTTTATTAAGGGCAAGAGGAGAACCAGGGAAAGAGTAGGGCCCATTAGGGACCAAAGTGGCAATCTGTGAGTAGAGCCAGAAGATGGAGGTGGGGTTTTAAATGAATATTTTGCATCTGTGTTCACTATGGAGAAGGACGATGTAGGCATAGAAATCAGACAGTGGGATTGTGATATACTTGAACAAATTAGTATTGAGAGGGAGGAGGTACTAGCGGTTTAAGCGGGCTTAAAAGTGGATACATCCCCAGGCCCAGACGAGATGTGTACCAGGCTGCTGTGTGAAGCAAGGGAGGAGATTGCAGGGGCTCTGACACAAATTTTCAGAACATCTCCTGCCACAGGGGAGGTGCCAGAGGACTGGAGAACATTTAACGTAGTACCATTATTCAAGAAGGGTAGTAGGGATAAACCAGGGAATTATAGGCCAGTGAGCCTAACATCAGTGGTAGGGAAATTATTGGAAAAAATTCTGAGGGACAGAATTCATCTCCACTTGGAGAGGCAAGGATTAATCAAGGATAGTCAGCATGTCTTTGTCAGGGGGAGATCATGTCTGACCAATTTGATTGAATTTTTTGAGGGTGAGACTAGGTGTGTGGATGAGCGTAGTGCAGTTGATGTGGTCTACATGGACTTCAGTAAGGCTTTTGACAAGGTCCCGCATGGAAGACTGGTCAAGAAGGTAAGAGCCCATGGGATCCAGGGCAACTTGGCACATTGGATCCAAAATTGGCTTAGTGGCAGGAGGCAGAGGGCGATGGTCGAAGGTTGTTTTTGTGACTGGAAGCCTGTGTCCAATGGTGTACCGCAGGGATCGGTGCTGGGTCCTTTGCTGTTTGTAGTGTACATTAATTATTTAGATATGAATGTAGGAGGTAAAATCAGTAAGTTCGCAGATGACATGAAAATTGGTGGGGTAGTAAATAGCGAGGAGGGAAGCCTCAGGATACAGGACGATATAGACGGTTTGTTCAGATGGGCAGAACAGTGGCAAATGGAATTTAACCCTGAAAAGTGTGAGGTGATGCATTTTGGGAGGACTAACAAGGCAAGGGAGTACTCAATGAATGGTAGGACCCTAGGAAGGACAGAGGATCAGAGTGATCTTGGTGTGCATGTACATAGATCACTGAACGCAGCAGGACAGGTATATAAGGTGGTTAAAACGGCATTTGAGATACTTGCCTTCATTAGCCGAGGCATAGAATATAAGAGCAGGGAGGTTATGAAGAGCTGTACAAAACGCTAGTTTGGCCACAGCTGGAATACTGTGTGCAGTTCTTTTCGCCACACTATAGGAAGGATGTGATTGCATTGGAGAGGGTGCAGAGGAGATTCACCAGGATGTTACATGGGCTGCAGCGCTTCAGCTATGAAGAGAGACTGGACAGTCTGGGGTTGTTTTCCTTAGAGCAGAGAAGGCTGAGGGGGGACCTGATTGATGTGCACAAAATTATGAGGGGCATAGATAGGGTAGAGAGAAAGTAACTTTTCCCCTTTCACAAGGGGGCATAGTTTCAAGCTAAGGGTTAGGAGGTTTAGAAGGGATTTGTGGAAAAAACCTTTTCACCCAGACGGTGGTTGGAATCCGGAACTCACTGCCTGAAAGGCTGGTTGAGACAGGAACCCTCACAACATTCAAGAAGCATTTAGATGAGCACTTGAAACGCCATAGCATACAAGGCTATGGATCAAGTGCTGGAAAATAGGATTAGAATAGACAGGGCTTGATGGCCGGCGTGGACACGATGGGCCGAAGGGCCTCTTTCTGTGCTGTAAAACTCTGACACTATGACCCCTTTTAAAGAGAGAGTATCACCATCAGGGTCCCCTTTTAAAGAGAGAGTCTCGCCATCAGGGTCCCCTTCTAATGAGGGAGTCTCACCATCAGGGGCTTTTTTAAAGATTGAGTCTCACCATGAGGGTCCCATTTTAAAGTGGGAGTGTCAACACCAGGGACCCTTTTTAAAGAGGGATTCTCAGCATCAGGGATCCCTTCTAAATAGAGGGTCTCAACATTGGGAACCCCTTTTCAAGAGGGAGTCTCAACTTCAGGGACCAATTTTAAAGAGATTCTCGCATCAGGGACCCCTTTTAAAGTGGGAGTCTCAGCATCAGGGAACTCGTTTAAAGATGGAGTCAAATCCTTGGGGATCCAACTTTAAGAGAGAGTCTTTCTATCAGGGACCCCATTTAAAGAGCGTGTCTTTCTATCAGGGATCCCTTTTAATGAGAATATTCCTATTAGGGACCGTTTGCCCCTGGACAATACCGGGACCGATGTCCTAGGGGTAGTGTTTGCTGGTGCTGTTGGGGAGGGTTTAAACTAAAATGGCAGGGATTTGGGAACCTGTGCAGGGAGACAGAGGTAATGGAAGCAAGGATAGAAACAAAAGACAGGAAGGAGAAAAGCAAAAGTGGAAGGCAGAGAAATCAAACAGGGCTACAGTAAATCAAACAGGGCTACAGTAAATAATAATTCTAAAGGGAATAAGAGTTTTAAAAAAAACAAGCCTGAAGGCTTTGTGTCTTAATGCGAGGAGCATTCGTAATAAGGTAGATGAATTAGCTGCGCAAATAGATGTAAATGGATATGATATAATTGGGATTATGGAGACATGGCTCCAGGGTGACCAAGGCTGGGAATTCAACATCCAGGGGTATTCAATATTCAGGAAGGACAGGCAAAAAGGAAAAGGAGGTGGGGTAGCATTGCTGGGTAAAGAGGTGATTAACACAATAGTAAGGAAGGATATTAGCTCTGATGATGTGGAATCTGTATGGGTAGAGCTGAGAAATACCAAGGGGCAGAAAACGTTAGTGGGAGTTGTATACAGACCCCCAAACAGTAATGCTGAGGTTGGGGATGGCAGTAAACGGTAAATTAGAGATGCTTGCAATAAGGGCGTGACTTTAATCTACATATCAAATGGGCTAACCAAATTAGTAACAATACTGTGGAGGAGGAATTCCTAGAGTGTATACGGGATGGTTTCCTGGACCAATATGTCGAGGAACCAAGTGGAGATCAGGCCATCTTAGACTGGGTATTATGTAATGAGAAAGGATTAATTAGCAATCTCCTTTGAGCGAGGCTCCTGGGGAGGAGCGATCATAATATGATAGAATTCTTCATTGAGATGGAGAATGAAGTTGTTGACTCAGAGACTAGGGTCCTGAATTTAAATACAGGAAACTATGATGGTATGAGGCGTGAGTTGGCTAGGATGGATTGAGGAACGTTACTTAAAGGGTTGACAGTGGATAGGCAATGGCAAACATTTAAAGATCGCATGGATGAACTACAGAATTTGTTCATACCTGTTTGGCTTAAAAATAAAACAAAAAGGTGACTCAACCGTGGCTAACAAGGGAAATTAGTGATAGCATAAGATCCAAGGAGAGGACATATAAATTGGTCAGAAAAAGCAGCAAACCTGAGGATTGGGAGCAGTTTAGGATCCAGCGAAGGAGAGCAAAGGGATTAATTAAGAGGGGGAAATAGAGTCTGAAAGTAAGCTTTCAGGGAACATAAAAACTGACTGTAAAAGCTTCTATAGATATGTGGAGAAAAAGATTGGTGAAGTTAAGAGTCGGTCCATTGCAGTCAGAATCAGGGGAATTTATAATGGGGAACTAAGAAATAGCAGACCAATGAAATACATACGTTGGTTCTGTCTTCACAAAGGAGGGCACAAATAACCTCCCAGAGATGTCAGGGAACATTGGGTCTAATGAGAGGGAGGAACTGAATGAAATCAGTATTTGTAGGGAAATGGTGTTAGGGAAATTGACTGGATTGAAGGCCAATAAATCCCCAGGGCCTGATAATCTACATCCTAGGGTACTTAAGGAAGTGTCCCTAGAAATAGTAGATGCATTGCTGGTCATCTTCCAAAATTCTATAGATTCTGGAACAGTTCACATGGATTGGAGGGAAGCTAATGTAAACCCAGTATTTAAAAAAAGGTGGTGGAGAGGAAACGGGAAATTATAGACCGGTAAGCCTAACATCGTTAATGGGGAAAATGCTAGAGTCCATTATAAAAGATGTAATAGCAGAGCACTTGGAAAACAGTGACAGGATCGGACAAAGTCAACATGGATTTACAAAAGGTAAATCATGCTTCACTAATCTACTGGAATTTTTTGCTAATGTAACTGATAGAATAGATAAGGGAGAACCAGTGGATGTGGTGTATTTGGACTTTCAGAAGGCTTTCGATAAGGTCCGCTTAAGAGATTAGCGTTCAAAGTTAAAGCGCATGGGATTGTGGGTAGGGATCTGTCTTGGATAGAGAACTGTTTGGCAGACAGGAAGCAAAGAGTTGGAATAAAAGGGTCTTTTTCCGAGTGGCAGGCAGTGACTAGTGGGGTACCGCAGGGATCGGTGCTTGGAACCCAGCTATTCACAATATATATTAATGATCTAGACGAGGGAACTAGATGTAATATCTCCAAGTTTGCAGACGACAGAAAGCTGGGTGAGTGTGTGTGCTGTAAGGAGGATGCAGAGAAACTCCAGGATGATTTGGACAGGTTGGGTGATTGGGCAGAAGCATGGCAGATGCAATATAAAGTGGATAAATGCGAGGTTATCCACTTTGTTGGCAAAAACTGGAAGACAGATTATTATCTGAACGCCAATAGATTGGGAAATGGGGAAGTGCAACGAGACCTGGGTGTCCTTGTGCACCAGTCGCTGAAGGTAATCATGCAGGTGCAGCAGGCGGTTAAGAAGGCAAATGGTATGTTGGTCTTCATAGCGAGAGGATTCGAGTACAGGAGCAAGGATGTCTTTCTGCAGTTGTACAGGGCCCTGGTGAGACCACACCTTGAGTATTGTGTGCAGTTTTGATCGCATTATCTGATGAAGGATGTTCTTGCCATGGAGGGAGTGCAGCCAATATTCGCCAGACTGATACCTGGAATGGCAGAAATGACGTATGAAGAGAGATTGGCTCGATTAGGCTTATATTCGCTGGAGTTTAGAAGAATGAGAGGGATCTCATTGAAACTTATAAAATTCTAACAGGACTAGACAGACTAGATGCAGGATGGATGTTCCCTATGGCGGGGGATTCCAGAACCAGGGGCCACAGTCTAAGGATAAGGGGTAACCCATTTAGGACTGAGATGAGGAGAATTTCTTCACCCAGAGAGTGGTGAACCTGTGGAATTCTCTAGCACAGAAGGCAGTTGAGCCAATTCATTAAATATATTCAAGAAGGAGTTAGATATAATTCTTAAGGCTAAAGGGATCAAGGGATATGGGGAGAAAGCAGGGACAGGCTACTGAATTTGGATGATCAGCCATGATCTCATTAAATGGCGGAACAGATCGAGGGGCCGAATGGCCTACTCCTGCTCCTATCTTCTTTGTTTCTATTAATCCACTCGCCAGAGGGAATTGGTTGTCTCTCTCCAAAGCTTTCATTTTCTTGAAAACCTCGATTAGATCACCTTCTTATTTTTAATCAGTTATGGGATCTGGGCTTCGCTGGCAAGGCCAGCATTTATTGCCCATACCTAGTTGCCCTTGAGAAGGTGGTGGTGAGCTACCTTCATGAAACGCTGCAGTCCGTGTCGTGAAGGTACTCCCACAGTGCTGTTAGGTAGCGAGATCCAGGATTTTGACCCAGCGACGATGAGGTACGGCGATATACTTCTAAGTCAGGTTGGCGTGTGGCTTGGAGGCGGTGTTGTTCCCATGCGCCTGCTGCCCTTGTCCTTCTAGGTGGAAGAGGTCACCGGTTTGAGAGGTGCTGCCGAAGAAGACTTGGCGACTTCCCGCAGTCCACCTTGTAGATGGTACACACTGCAGTTACGGTACGCCGGTGGTGGAGACAGTGAATGTTTAAGGTGGTGGATGGCGTGCAATCAATCGGGCTGCTTTGTCCTGGATGGTGTCGAGTTTCTTGAGTGTTGTTGGAGCTGCACTCATCCAGGCAAGTGGACAGTATTCCATCACACTTCTTACTTGTGCCTTGTAGATGGTGGAAATGATTTGGGGAGTCAGGAGATGCGACATTCGCCGCAGGATACACAGCCTCTAACCTGCTCTTGTTGGCACAATATTTATGTGGCTGGTCCAGTTAAGTTTCTGGTCAATGGTGACCCCTCGGATGTTGATGGTGAGGGATTCGGCGATGGTAATGCAATTGAATGTCAAGGGGAGTTGGATAGACTTTCGCGTGTTGGAGATAGTCATTGCCTGGCACTTCTGTGGTGCGAATATTACCTGCCACTTATCAGCCCAAGACTGAACGTCGTCCAGGTCTTGTTGCATGAGGGCACGGACTGCTTCATTGTCTGAGGAGTTCTGAATGGCGCTGAACACTGTGCAGTCATCAGCGAACATTCCCATTTCTGACCTTATGTTGGAGGGAAGTTCATTGATGAAGCAGCTGAAGATTTTTGGGCCTCAGACACTGCCCTCAGAAACTCCTGCAGCGATGTCCTCGAGCTGTGATGTTTGACATTCAATCACCACAAGCATCTTCCTTTGTGTCGGTATGAATCCAGCAATTGGTCATTTTTTCCCCTGATTCCCATTGACTTCAGTTTTACTAGGGATCCTTCATGCCACGCTTAGTCAAATGCTGCCTTGATGTCAAGGGCAGTCACTCTCACCTCACTTCTGAAATTCAGCTCCTCTGTCCATGTTTGGACCAAGGCTCTAATGATGTCGGGAGCAGAGTGGTCTTGTCGTAACCCAAACTGGGCATCAGTGAGCAGGTTATTGGTGAGTAGGTGCCGCTTGATAGCACTGTCGCTGACACCTTCCATCACTTTGCTGATGATTGAGAGTCGACTGATGTGGCGGTAATTGGCCGGTTGGATTTGTCCTGCTTTTTGTGTACAGGACATACCTAGGCGGTTTTACACATTGTCGGATAGACGCCAATGCTTTAGCTGTATTGGAACAGCTTGGCAAGAGGCGCGGCTAGTTCTGAAGCACAAGTCTTCAGCACGATAGCCGGGATGTTATCGGGGTCAACAGCCTTTGCTCTATCTAGTACGCTCAGCTGTTTCTTGATATCACGTGGAGTGAATCGAATTGGCTGAAGACTTGCTTCTGTGATGGTAGGGAACTCGGGAGTAGGCTGATATGGATCATCCACTTGGCACTTCTTCATATTCTCTGTTCCAAGAAGCAGTCCTAACTCTTCCAACATCTCTTAAAAGCTGAAGCCCCTCTTCCCTGTTAACAACCTGATTAACCTCCTCTGTACCCTTTCTAAGGCCTTTAAATCATTGCTGAACTGTGCTGCACAGAATTGACCACAATAATCCAGCTGATGCCGAACCAGTGACTTGTTGAGTTTAGAATGATCACTATACTTTTATATTCTATTTAAAAATCGTGCCATTTAGAGCAGACCGTCTTTTCCTATTAGTCCCAAATTAGCTTCAGCTCACACTTCTCCGCATTGATCTCCATCTGCCCTGTTCTGCCCATTGCTTCATCCTGTCTATGTCATCCTGAAGTCTGCAAATGAAAATCGATATCCACTACTTTGCCAAGTTTCGCATCATCTGCAAACTTTATAATGCTGCTCCCTACGCCCGAATCTAGGTCGTTTATAAAAGTTGAAAAGAGTAAAGGATCCAAAAACGACCGTTGAGAAACACCACTGCAAAATACCTCCCAGCCTGAAAACACATCCATCCGCCCACCCGCGGCTAAATGTTCGTGGGCGAATTCCGTAACCATACCGCTACTTGGCCCTTAATTTTCCGGAGTTCCACCTTCTTAACAAGCCTCTAAGTTAGACAAGTAATGTGACAATATAGGGTAATGGCATTATTAATTGGAACATGAATGGACATTGTATATTAGAATGAGAATATTCACAGGATATATCTCACAAAGCAGCATTGGGCAATGGGCTGTGTTTAACGGAACATACCCTTACAGACGGAAGGATATACTTGCCATAGAATGAGTACAACGAAGGTTCACCAGACTGGTTCCTGGGATGGGGGGATTGTCCTATGAGGAGAGATTGAGTAGACTAGGCCTATATTCTCCAACGTTTAGAATAATGAGAGGTGATCTCATAGAAACATACAAAATTCTTAAAGAGCTTGACAATGTAGATGTGCGAGAATGTCTCCCTTGGCTGGGGTTTCTAGAACCAGGAGTCACAGTCTCAGAATAAGGGGTCGGGCACTTAGGACTGAGATGAGGAGAAATTTCTTCACTCAGAGGGTGGTGAATCTTTGGAATTCTCTACCCAAGAGACCTGCAGAGGCTAAGTCGTTCAGTATATTCAATACAGAGATCGATATATTTTTGAATATTAAGGGTTCCAGGGATATGGCGATTGTGTTGGAAAGTGGACATGAGGTAGAAGTACAGCCATCGTCTTATTGAATGGCGAAGCAGGCTCGAAGAGCCAAATGGCCTTCTCCTGCTCCTATTTCTTATGATTTTATGGAACATTAATGAGCACTGAACTGAGAAAATATTCACGTCGCACCAGTAAATGGGTAATAAATATTGACGAAGGGCATCAATGAATAGAGGAATTTAGAATGGTCCCAATAGATGGAGAAATTGGACGGGACCAGCAAATGAAGCTATTGGAGTTTGCCAGCGGTGATGTGGAGAATTGGGGGAGGGTAGCATTATAAGGCAGATTCAGGAAGAGTTCCATTAAATTGGAGAATTGGAGGAAGGCGCCAGTAAATGTGTTATTGGGGGAGGACACCAGTAAATGGGGGTTTGGGGAAGGCACCAGCAAATGGGGGATTCTGGAACGGCACCAGTAAGTGGGGGATTGGGGAAGGCATCAGTAAAAGTGGGATTGGATGGGCACTGGTAAATTACGGTTTGGGAAAGGCACTAGTAAATGGGGGATTGGGGCAGAGCACCAGTAAATGGGGAATTGGGGAAGACACCAGTACATTGGGGATTGTGGGAGAGCACCAGTAAATTGGCGATTGGGGGAGACACCAGTAAATGGGGGATTGGGGAAGGGCACCAGTAAATGGGGGATTGGGGAAGACACCAGGCAATGGGGGATTGGGGAGACACCAGTAAATGGGGGATTGGGGAAGGGCACCAGTAAATGGGGGATTGTGGAAGGCACCAGGCAATGGGGGATTGGGGAGACACCAGTAAATGGGGGATTGGGGAAGACACCAGTAAATGGGGGATTGGGGAAGACACCAGTAAATGGCGGATTGGGGAAGACACCAGTAAATGGGGGATTGGGGAAGGCACCAGTAAATTTGGGATTGGGGGAATCACCAGTAAATGGTGGATTGGGGGAGGCTCCAATAAATGGGGAATTGGGGAAGGCAGCAGGAAATGGGGGATTGGGGGAGGATGGCACCAGTAAATGTGAGATTGGGGGAGGAAACAATAAATGCGGGTTTTGGAAGGGCACCAGTAAATGGGCGATTCGGGAAGGCAACAGTAAATGGGGGATTCGGGAAGGCACCAGTAAATGAGGGATTCTGGAAGGCACCAGTGAATGGGGAATTGGGGAAGTGCACCAGTAAATGGCGGATTGGAGAAGGCACCAGTAAATGGGGGATTGGGGAAGGCACCAGGAATTTGGGAATTGGGGAAGGCACCAGTAAATGGCGGATTGGAGAAGACACCAGTAAATGGGGGATTGGGGAAGGCACCAGGAATTTGGGAATTGGGGAAGGGCACCAGTAAATGGGGGATTGGGGAAAGCACCAGTAAATGGGGATTTAGGGAAGATACCAGTATATGGGGGATTGGAGAAGGCAACAGTAAATGGGGGGTTTGGGAAGGCACCAGTAAATGGGGGATTGGGGGTGGCACCAGTAAATGGGGATTGTGGAAGGGCACCAGTAAATGGGGGATTGAGGAGGGCACCAGTAATTGGGGGATTGGGGAAGGCACCAGTAATTGGGGGATTGGGGAAGGCACCAGTAATTGGGGAATTGGGGATGGCAACAGCAAATGGTGGATTGGGGAAGGCACCAGTAATTGGGAAATTGGGGATGGCACCATTATTTGGGGGATTGGGGAAGGCACCAGTAAATGTGGGATTGGGTGGGCACCGGTAAATTCCGGATTGGGGAAGGCACTAGTAAATGGGGGATTGAGGGAGGAGCCAGTCAATGGGGGATTGAGGAAGGCACCAGTAAATGGGGGATTGGGGAGGGCACCAGTAAATGTGGGATTGGGAAGGGCACCAGTAAATGGGGGATTTGGGAATACTCCAGTAAATGGGGAATTGGGGAAGGGCACCAGTAAATGGGAGATTGGGGGTGGAGCCAGTAAATGGGGAATTGAGGAAAGCACCAGTAAATGGTCGATTGGGGAAAGCACCAGTAAATGGGCGATTGGGGAAAGCACCAGTAAATGGGCGATTGGGGAGGGCACCAGTAAATGGGGGATTGGGAAGGGCACCAGTAAATGGAGAACTTGGGAATACTCCAGTAAATGGGAAATTGGGGAACGGCACCAGTAAATGGGGGATTGGGGGGAGGAGCCAGTAAATGGTGAATTGGGGAAAGGCACCAGTAAATGGGGGATTGGGGAACGGCACCAGTAAATGGGGGATTGGGGAAGGGCACCAGTAAATGGGGATTGGGGGAGGGCACCAATAAATGGAGGATTGGGGAATGGCACCAGTAAATGGGGGATTGGGGCAAAGCACCAGTTAATGGGGATTGAGGAAGGGCACCGGTAAATGGGGATTGGGGAAAAGCACCAGTAAATGGGGATTGGGGAAAAGCACCAGTAAATGGGGGATTGGGGAAGGCTCCAGTAAATGGTAGATTGGGGGAGGAGGGCACCAGTAAATGGGGGATTGAAGAAGGCTCCAGTAAATGGTAGATTGGGGGAGGAGGGCACCAGTAAATGGGGGATTGGGGAAGGCACCAGTAAATGGGGGATTGGGGAAGGCACCAGTAAATGGGGGACTGGGGAAGACACCAGTAAATGGGGGATTGGGGAAGGCACCAGTAAATGGGGGATTGGGGAAGGCACCAGTAAATGGGGGATTGGGGAAGGCAACAGTAAATTTGGGATTGGGGAAGGCACCAGTAAATTTGGGATTGGGGAAGGCACCAGTAAATGGGGTATTGGGGTGGAGGGCACCGGTAAATTGGGGATTGTGGAGAGCACCATTAAATGGGAGATTCGGGAGGGCACCAATAAATGGTAGATTGGGGGATGAGGGCACCAGCAATGGGGTATTGGGGAAGGTTCCAGTAAATCGGTGATTGCGGGAGGAGGGCAACAGCAAATTGGGGATTGGGGAACCACCAGTAAATAGGGGCATGCGGAAGTCACCTCTAAATGGCGTAGTAGATGGAGGGCACCTGTAAATTGGGGATTGTGGAGGGCATCATTAAATGGGGGATTGGGGAGGGCACAAGTTAATGGGGGATTCGGGAAGGGCACCAGTAAATGGGAGATTCGGGAATGCACCAGTAAATGGGGAAGTGGAGAAGATACCAGTAAATTGGGGGATTGGTGGAAGGGCACCAGTAAATAGGGGATTGGGGAAGATACCAGTAAATGGGGAATTGGGGAAGGGCACCAGTAAATAGGGGATTGGGGAAGACACCAGTGAATGGGGGATTGGCGAAGACACCAGTAAATGGGAGAGTGGGGAAGATACCAGTAAATGGGGAATTGGGGAAGGGCACCAGTAAATAGGGGATTGGGGAAGACACCAGTGAATGGGGGATTGGCGAAGACACCAGTAAATGGGAGAGTGGGGAAGATACCAGTAAATGGGGAATTGGGGAAGGGCACCAGTAAATAGGGGATTGGGGAAGAGCACCAGTAAATGGGGGATTGGGGAAGAGCACCAGTAAATGGGGGATTGGGGAGGGCACCAGTAAATAGGGGATTGGGGAAGAGCACCAGTAAATGGGGGATTGGGGAAGAGCACCAGTAAATGGGGGATTGGGGAGGGCACCAGTAAATGGAGGATTGGGGAAGACACCAGTAAATGGGGGATTGGGGAAGGCACCAGTAAATGGGGGATTGGGGAAGAGCACCAGTAAATGGGGGATTGGGGAAGGGCACCAGTAAATAGGGGATTGGGGAAGAGCACCAGTAAATGGGGGATTGGGGAAGAGCACCAGTAAATGGGGGATTGGGGAGGGCACCAGTAAATAGGGGATTGGGGAAGAGCACCAGTAAATGGGGGATTGGGGAAGAGCACCAGTAAATGGGGGATTGGGGAGGGCACCAGTAAATGGAGGATTGGGGAAGACACCAGTAAATGGGGGATTGGGGAAGGCACCAGTAAATTTGGGATTGGGGGAATCACCAGTAAATTGGGGATTGGGGGAGGCTCCAATAAATGGGGAATTGGGGAAGGCAGCAGGAAATGGGGGATTGGGGGAGGAGGGCACCAGTAAATGTGAGATTGGGGGAGCAAACAATAAATGGGACTTTTGGAAGGGCACCAGTAAATGGGCGATTCGGGAAGGCAACAGTAAATGGGGGATTCGGGAAGGCACCAGTAAATGAGGGATTCTGGAAGGCACCAGTGAATGGGGAATTGGGGAAGTGCACCAGTAAATGGGGGATTGGGGAAGGCACCAGTAAAGGCGGATTGGAGAAGGCACCAGTAAATGGGGGATTGGGGAAGGCACCAGGAATTTGGGAATTGGGGAAGGGCACCAGTAAATGGGGGATTGGGGAAAGCACCAGTAAATTGGGATTTAGGGAAGATACCAGTGAATGGGGGATTGGGGGTGGTACCAGTCAATGGGGATTGTGGAAGGGCACCAGTAAATGGGGGATTGGGGGTGGCACCAGTCAATGGGGATTGTGGAAGGGCACCCGTAAATGGGGGAATGGGGAAGGCACCAGTAATTGGGGAATTGGAGATGGCAGCAGTAAATGGGGGATTGGGGAAGGCACCAGTAATTGGGAAATTGGGGATGGCACCATTAAATGGGGGATTGGGGAAGGCACCAGTAAATGTGGGATTGGGTGGGCACCGGTAAATTACGGATTGGGGAAGGCACTAGTAAATGGGGGATTGAGGGAGGAGCCAGTCAATGGGGGATTGAGGAAAGCACCAGTAAATGGGCGATTGGGGAGGGCACCAGTAAATGTGGGATTGTGAAGGGCACCAGTAAATGGGGGATTTGGGAATACCGAAGTAAATGGGGAATTGAGGAAAGCACCAGTAAATGGGCGATTGGGGAAGGGCACCAGTAAATGGGGGATTGGGGAAGATACCAGTAAATGGGGAATTGAGGAAAGCACCAGTAAATGGGGGATTGGGGAGGGCACCAGTAAATGGGGAACTTGGGAATATTCCAGTAAATGGGGAATTGGGGAAGGGCACCAGTAAATGGGGGATTGGGGGAGGAGCCAGTAAATGGGGAATTGGGGAAGGCACCAGTAAATGGGGGATTGGGGAAGGCACCAGTAAATGCGGATTGGGTAAGGCACCAGTAAATGGGGGATTGGGGCAAAGCACTAGTTAATGGGGATTGAGGAAGGGCACCAGTAAATGGGGATTGGGGGAAAGCACCAGTAAATGGGGATTGGGGGAAAGCATCAGCAAATGGGGGATAGGGGAAGGAGGGCACCAGTAAATGGGGGATTGGGGAAGGCTCCAGTAAATTGTAGATTGGGGGAGGAGGGCACCAGTAAATGGACGATTGGGGATTGCACCAGTAAATTGGGGATTGAGGAAAGCACCAGTAAACGGGGATTGGGGGAAAGCACCAGTAAATGGGGATTGGGGAAGGCACCAGTAAATGGGGGATTGGGGGAGGAGGGCACGAGTAAATGGGGGATTGTGGAAGGCTGAAGTAAATGGTAGATTGGAGGAGGAGGGCACCAGTAAATGGGGGATTGGGGAAGGCTCCAATAAATCGGGTATTGCGGGAGGAGATCAACAGCAAATGGGGGATTGGGGAACCGCCAGTAAATGGGGCATGCGGAAGTCACCTGTAAATGGGGTATTGGGGTGGAGGGCACCGGTAAATTGGGGATTGTGGAGAGCACCATTAAATGGGAGATTCGGGAGGGCACCAGAAAATGGTAGATTGGGGGATGAGGGCACCAGCAATGGGGTATTGGGGAAGGTTCCAGTAAATCGGGGATTGCGGGAGGAGGGCAACAGCAAATTGGGGATTGGGGAACCACCAGTAAATAGGGGCATGCGGAAGTCACCTCTAAATGGCGTAGTAGGGAGGAGGGCACCTGTAAATTGGGGATTGTGGAGGGCATCATTAAATGGGGGATTTTGGAGGGCACAAGTTAATGGGGGATTCGGGAAGGGCACCAGTAAATGGGAGATTCGGGAATGCACCAGTAAATGGGGGATTGGGGAAGGGCACCAGTAAATGGGGGATTGGGAAGGGCACCAATAACTGAGGGTTTGGGGAAGGGCACCAGTAAATGGGGAATTGGGGAATACACCAGTAAATGGGGGAGTGGGGAAGATACCAGTAAATTGGGGGATTGGTGGAGGGCACCAGTAAATGGGAGAGTGGGGAAGATACCAGTAAATGGGGAATTGGGGAAGATACCAGTAAATGGGGGATTGGGGAAGGGCACCAGTAAATAGGGGATTGGGGAAGAGCACCAGTAAATGGGGGATTGGGGAGGGCACCAGTAAATGGAGGATTGGGGAAGAGCACCAGTAAATGGGGGATTGGTGGAGGGCACCAGGAAATGGGGGATTGGGGAAAAGGGATTGCTAAAATGTGTCGCAACGTTTAGTGATTTGTGTATTTGTACTGTGAGATGTAACGGCACAAGGGAGTATGGTAAGGCTGGATGGCATTTATTTTAATGCAAGGAGTCTTGCGAGTAAGGCAGATGAATTGAAGATGTTGATGAACACATGGGAGTATAATATTGTTGATATCACAGAGACATGGTTGAGGGAGGGTTCAACCAGGAGAGCTTTTTGAGCCAGCATGTAGAATGTCCTACAAGAGAGGGGACGGTACTGGATCTAATTCTAGGGAATTTAGCCGGGCAAGTGGTAGAAGTGTTAGTAGCAGAGCATTTTGATGACAGTGACCATAATTCGGTGAGATTTAAGGTAGTCATTGAAAAGGAAAAAGATGGACCATAAAAAAAGGTTATAAATTGGGGGAAGGCCGAATTTAAAATGGTAAGGCAGGATCTGGCCAAAGTGGACTGGGATCAGCAACTTGTAGGAAAATCTACATCAGATCAGTGGAAGTCTTTCAGAAAGGAAATTGAGAGAGTACAATGGCAACATGTTCCCGTAAACGCCAAGGGTGGGACCAACAAGCCCAGGGAACCCTGGATGTCAAGTTAATATACGAGAATGGATTAGGAAAAAAAGGGAGGTTTTGGCAGATACAAAGGACTAAAAATAGTGGAAAGCCCGAGAGGAGTATAGAAAGTGCAGAGGGTTATTAAAAAATAAATTTGGAGAGCGATGAGGGGGCATGAATAAACACTGGCGCCAAAATAAAGGAAAAACCAAGGTGTTTTATAAGTATATTAAGGGCAATGGGATAACCAGGGAAAGAGTAGGGCCCATTAGGGACCAAAGTGGCAATCTGTGTGTAGAGCCAAAAGATGTAGGTGGGGTTTCAAATGAATATTTGCATCTGTGTTCACTGTGGAGAAGACGATGTAGGCATATAAATCAGGCAGGGGATTTGTGATGTACTGGAACAAATTAGTACTGAGAGAAGGAGGTACTAGCGGTTTTAGCGGGCTTAAAAGTGGATTAGTCCTCAGGCCCAGACGAGATGTATCCCAGACTGCTGTGTGAGGTAAGGGAGGAGATTGCAGAGGCTCTGACACAAATATTCATAACCTATCTGGACACAGGGGAGGTGCCATTGGACTGGAGAATAACTGATGTAGTACCATTATACAAGAAGTGTAGTAGGGATAAACCAGGGAATTACAGGCCAGTGAGCCTAACATCAGTGGTAGGGAAATTATTGGAAAAAATTCTGAGAGACAGAATTAGTCTCCACTTGGAGATGCAAGCATTAATCAAGGATAGTCAGCATGGCTTTGTCAGGGGGAGATCATGTCTGACCAATTTGATTGAATTTTTCGAGGGGGTGACTAGGTGTGTGGATGAGGGTAGTGAAGTTGATGTGGTCTACATGGACTTCAGTAAGGCTTTTGACAAAGTCCCTCATGGGAGACTGGTTAAGAAGATAGGAGCCCATGGGAACCAGGGCAACTTGGCACATTGGATCCAAAATTGGCTTAGTTGCAGGAGGCAGAGTGTGATAGTCGAAGGTTGTTTTTGTGACTGGAAGCCTGTATCCAGTGGTGTACCACAGGGATCGGTGCTGGGTCCTTTGCTGTTTGTAGTGTACATTACTCATTTACATATGAATGTAGGAGGTATGATCAGTCAGTTCGCAGATGACACGAAAATTGGTGGAGTGGTAAATAGCGTGGAGGGAAGCCTCAGGCTACAGGACGATATAGACGGGTTGGACAGATGTGAAGAACAGTGGCAAATGGAATTAAACCCTGAAAATTGTGAGGTGATGCTTTTTGGGAGGACTAACAAGCAGGGAATACACAATGAATGGTAGCATCCTAGGAAGGACCGAGGATCAGAGGGACCTTCGTGTGCATGTACATAAATCCCTGAAGGCATCAGGAAAGGTAGATAAGGTGATTAAAAAGGCATATGGGATACTTGCCTTCATTGGCCGAGGCATAGAATATAAGAGCAGGATGGAGCTGTACCAAACGCTAGTTAGGCCACAGCTGAATTACTGTGTACAGTTCTGCTCGCATTCTGATCAATGCGACCACTGATCCCTGTGGTACACCACTGGATACAGGCTTCCAGTCACAAAATCAACCTTCGAACAATACCCTCTGCCTCCTGCCACTAATGTGATTGCATTGGAGAGGGTGCAGAGGAGAATCACCAGGATGTTAACTGGGCTACAACCCTTCAGCTATGAAGAGAGCCTGGACAGGCTGGGGTTGTTTTCCTTAGAGTAGAGAAGGCTGAGAGGGGACCTGATTGAGGTGTATAAAAATATGAGGGGCATTTATAGGGTCGTTAGAAATGAACGTTTCCCCTTAGTAGAGGGTTCAATAACCAGAGGGCATAGTTTCAAGGTAAGGGGCAGGAGGTTTAGAGGGGATTTGAGGAAAAACTTTTTCACCCAGAGGGTGGTTAGACTCTGGAACTCACTGCCTGAAAGGATGGTAGAGGGAGGAACCCTCACAACATTCAAGAAGCATTTAGATGAGCACCATGAACGCCATAGCATACAAGGCAACGGACCAAGTGCTGGAAAAGGGATTGGAGTAGACATGGCTTGATGACCGGTGCGGACACGATGGCCGAAGGGTCTCCTTCTGTGCTGTATAACTCTATGACTCTATGACTCTATCCCTTTGTACCCCTCCATCACCTAGACTTGCAACGTCGAAGTGCTAATTGACCACCCTAATCTAGCTACCTAAATGAAATACCTCAAATTTATCTGTGTTGAAATTCAGTTGTCAATTATATGCCCCTTCTGCAAGTATAATAATGTCATCCTCTAAATTGCTGCTGTTCTTCTCAATGTTGACTATCCCCCCAAATTTTCTATCATCCGCAAATTTAGAAATTGAGTTTTTCGTTCCGAAGTCTAAATCGTTATGTAAATTGTGAACAACAGTAGTCCCAGCACTGATTAGAATGGGCTAATCAATAATCTTGAGGTAAAGCGGTCTTTAGATACAAGGGACCATAATATAATTGAATTTTACGTTAAATTTGAGAGTGATGTCGTCCAATCTGAAACTTAGTTCTTTAATCTAAATAAAGGAAACTACAAAGGTATGACGGACAATTTGGCCATTGTAGATTGGGAGACTACACTAAAAGATATGCAGGTGGACATAAAATGGCTAACATTCAAGGAAATAATGAATAATTTGCAACACACATATATTCCTCTAGAGCATAAAAACCCAAAAGGAAAAGTGATCCAACCATGGCTAACAAAAGAAATTAGAGCTGGTATTAAGTCAAAGGAGGAAGCTTATAAATTAACCAGAAAAAGCGGTCAGTGTGAGGATAGGGATCTTTTTAGAAATCAGCAAAGGTGGACCAAGAAAGTGATAAAGAAAGGGAAAACGGAATAAGAGCACAAACTAGCGAAAAATATAAAAACGGATTGTAAAAGCTTCTATAGGTATGTGAAAATAAAGAGACTGGCGAATGTAAATGTAGGTCCTTTACAGTCATAGACGGGAGAATTTATAATGTGGAATGAGGAAATGGCTGAGAAAATAAATAAATACATTTTTTCTGTCTTCACGGAGGAAGACACATAAAACCTCGCAGAAATACGAGAAATCCAAGGGTGTGGCGAGAATGCGGAACTTAAATACATTATTATTAGTTAAAAACAGTACTACCAAAATTAATGGGACGAAACGTCGATAAATCCCAAGGACTAGATGAACTGCATTCCAGGGTATTGAAAGAGGTGGCCATTGAAATAGTGGACTCATTGGTTGTAATCTTCCAACGGTTTCTGCAGTTTGATGGAGAGCAAATGTAACCCCGCTATTTAAGAATGGAGGGAGAGAGAAAACGGGGAACTACAGACCAGTTAGCTTCACATCAATAGTTCGGAAAATGCTGGAATCTATTATAAAGGATGCAATAACTGGGCACAGATAATCTAATAGTAAGATTGGGCAGAGTCAACATGGATTTATGAAAGTGAAATCCTGTTTAACAAACCTATTGGAGTTCTTTGAGGATGTAACTGCTGGAGTAGACAAAGGGGAACCGGTAGATGTGGTTTATTTGGATATTCAGAAGGCCTTCGATAAGATCACACACAAGCGGTTGGTGAACAAAATTAGGGCACATGGAATTGGGCGTAATATGCTAGCATGAATTGAGAATTTGTAAACAGACAGAAAACAAAGAGCAGGGATGAACGGCCCTTTTTCATGATGGCAGGCTGTGACTTGAGGGGTACCGCAAGGGTCGGTGCTTGGGCTCTCGCTATTCACAATCGAGATCAATGATTTGAATGAGGGGACTAAATGCAACATTTCCAAATTTGCTGATGATACAAAGCTAGGTGGCAGTGTCAGTTGTGAAGATGATGTGACGAGGCTACAAGTGGATCTCGACAGGCTCAGTGAGTGGGGGAGAACATGGCAGATGAAATATAACGTGGATAACAATGAAGTTATCCACTTTGGTAGAAAACACAGAAAGTCAAAATATTTCCTAAATGGTGGAAGAACGCGAAATGCAGATGCTCAAAGGGAGTAGGGTGTCCTTGTACATGAGTCACTGAAAGTGAATGAGCAGGTGACGCAAGCCATTAGGATGGCAAATGGTATGCTGGCTTTCATTGCAAGTCTATTTGAGTTTAGGAGTAAAGAAGTCTTACTCCAATTATATAGGGCCTTGGTGAGACCACACCAGGAGTACTGTGTACAATTTTTTTCACCTTACCTAAGTAAGGATATACTTGCCATAGAGGGAGTGCAACAACGTTTTTCGAGATTGTTTCCTGGGATGGCGGGACTGTCGTATGAGAAGTGATTGAGTAAATTCGGCCTGTATTCTCTAGAATGCAGAAGAATGGGAGGGGATCTCATTGAAGCATTCAAAATTATTACAGGGCTTGATAGGGTGGATGCTGGGAGAATGTTTCCCTTGGCTTGGGAGTCGAGAACCAGGGGCCACATCCTCAAGATAAAGGGTAGGCCATCCAGTACTGAGACGAGATTAATTTCTTCACACAGAGGTTGGTAAATCTTTGGAAATCTCCACCCCAGAGGGCCGTGGAGGCTCAGTCATTGGGTATATTCAAACAGAAGTCGATTATTTGTGACTATTAAGGGCATCAAGGGATATGGCGATCGGGCTGGTGAATGGAGTTGAGGCAGAGATCAGCCATGATCTCATTGAATGGCGGAGCAGTCTCCAAGGGCCAAATAGCCTATTTATTTTATCCTTCTCGTCTTACGATCCATTTGGATCACCACTACCTACCTTCTGCCACGGTAAATAACTACACTTTACACCTACTCTCTGCTTTCTGTCCTGAAGCCAGTTATGAAGTCTATTGTGGGGTAACTTATCGAAGGCCTTTTGAAAATCCAGATAAATTACATCTACTGCATTACTACTATCTACTCTCTCTGTTACCTCTTCAAAAAATCAGTAAGATTGTTCAAGTTAGACTTTCCCTTTTGAAATCCATGCTGACTCTTCATGTTTATATTTTTTGTTTCTAGATTCTTCTATTTTCTCCTTTAGTAGGGATTCCATAATTTTACCTAACACCGAGTTTAAGCTTACTGGCCTATAATTCCCTGGACATGTTCTGTCCCCGTTCTTAAATATCGGTATTACGTTAGCTATCCGGCAGTCCTCTGGCACCACACCATTTTCTAACGAATTATTGAATATCTGAAGTATGCCTCTGTTATATGTTCGCTAGATTGTTTTAATGTTTGGATGCGACCAGGGTTTTATCCTCTTTTAGTTTGAATAGCTTATTTAATAAATCCCCTTTTTATTTTTAATTCACTTATCTCATTACTAATCTCATTATCCAATACATGTCCACCTGTTCAATCTCCCTGGTAAATCCTGAAGCCAAATAACGATTTAATATTTCTGCCACCTCTCTTACCTGTGGTATTATCCTGCCTATCAATTAATGGCCCTATACTCATCCGAAACTTCCTCTTCTATGGATGCGCCTATAAATTATTTTACTATATTGTCTTCTGTTCCTGGATAATTTAATTTCATAGTTCCTTTTCGTCCCCCTAATTATTTTTTTTTTTACTTCTCTCCTAATCATTTCGTATTCTCCCTAATCATGCACTCCCCTGCTGTCTATGTACTTAATATATGCCTCTATCCTGACCCTCAATCGTTCCTTATGGCTTTATTCATCCATGGAATCTCATTATCGTTTAGTTTGTTCTTTTCCTTTTCGCGGAATATATTTTTCCTGCATTCTGTTGAACACTGTTTTAAATGTTTCCCATTGATGTTCTGCATTGTTGTTTGCCAATATTGTTGCTCATTTTTTTGCCAAGTTATATTCTCAGCTCCTCACAATCAACTTTTCTCCAATCTATTAACTTGATTTTCGTCATACTTATTTCCTTCTCAATTAACATCTTAAAGCGTCTTATATTATGGTCACTATTTCCTATATGTTGCTGTACTTTTATTTCTCTTATCTGCTCTGGTTCATTCCCCATTAATAGGTCCAATATCTAATCCTCCCTTGTTGGGCATTTAAAGAACTGGACTAGAAAGGAGTCCTGTACAGATTGTAGGAAAACCACTCCCTTATTCCCTCACATACCTGTTCTGTCCAATTAATATTGGGTTAATTGAAATCCCCCATGATTATTATTCTATGTATTTTTTTTACTAAATTCACTAATTTGTCTGTCTATTTTTCCCTCCACCTCCCTTCCACTACTAGTTGGTCTATAGACTACGCCCATTAATGTGATTGATCCTTTTTAAGATTTTCTCTAATCCATGTGGATTCGACTTTTGTCTTGTTGATATCTGTGTCACTTTTTTCTACTGCCATTATGTTATCCCTAATAAGTACAGCTACTCCAACTCCTCTTTTTCCCTCCCTAACTTTTTCAAATATGTTATGCCCTGCAATGTTTAATTCCCAGTCCTGATTTTTCATTAACCCTGTCTCAGTAATCGCTACTTTGTCTGGTATCTTGCAATGTATGATTGCCTCCAGCTCCCTGTTTTATTACGAACACTGTATGCATTGCTGCACAGACAGTTTAACTCATTTTTAATAGGATTTCCTCTCACTTTATGTTTAATCATTTTTTTAGATTCCTTTACTATAACTCTATTTATTCCCTTGCCATCAATGTCCTCCCTTACTTTAATCGTTCCCATGCTCTCTTTTCCTGCTTTTTTTAAATATTTAGGCAGGTAACATTTCTTGTAGATCCCTCCGCCCTTCTTACTAGTTTGAAGCCTTTGCCAACTCCCTTTTAAACCTTTCTGCTAGAATACGGGTCCAAGCCCGGTTCAGGTCGAACCTGTCCCATCGGTACAGCTACATCCTGTCCCAGAACTGGTACGAGTGTCCCATGAAAAGGAACCCCTCTTTCCCACACCAGTACTTTAGCCACCTGTTAATTCTTCTAATCTATCTGCTTCTATGCCAATTTGCACTTGGATCGCCCTATAATCCAGAGATTATTCCCTTCGAGGCCCTGCTTTTTAATTTAGATCCTATATCCTCATACTCTTTCAGAACGACCTTTTCCCTTTTCTTACCTATTTCGTTTGTTCCAACATGGAACACGATAACTGGATTTAAACCCCTCCCTTTCCAAGTTCCTCGCCAACCGCCGGGAGATATCGCTTTCCATGGCAACACACCATTCTGGCTTATCATTCTTATCTGCATAGGACGCTATCTAACCATTGATTACATAATCCGCTATCACTAGCACATTTCTATTCTGCTCTCCATCCAACCCCCTTGGACAGCCTTCTGAGCCACGGTGCCTTAGTCTGCATTGTGGGTGTCCTCCCTGCAGTATTTCTCCTTGTCCTCGCAGGTAGCGAGTGCATCGTACCTGTTGGACAGGAGCTCAACCTCTCCTAAATCCCCGCTACCCGACTCCCGAACAGGCACATCCTCCTTTTCCTGAACCTGTGCTTTCTTCTGGGGTGTGACTGTATTGTGGATAAAACTGTCCAGAATTCCGCCCCCTCCCTTATGTGTTGGAGTGTCTTCAACTCGCACTGCAGCTCAACGATTCTGAGCCGCATTCTATTACTGATAAGGGAGGATTTTACTTGAGGATATTTTATCTCCAGCAGTGCCAATTAAAATTCCAGGTTGCAGAATCATTGCCTAATACTGACACACTACTTATATGGCAGAGATTAATCATGTAAAAAAAATTCTGTATCACTCTGTACCCATATTCCCCTTCCTGCTCCTGAACCCATTTATTTTCGTAACTGCATCGGGAAAAAAAACTCTCCCTCAATCCCTTACCACTGTCTTTCTAATTCCCAGCTACTCCGCCTTTGGCCTATTATTCTCCACGACATCTCTGCAGCTACTGACTTATTAAATCGCACTCTCTACACCCCTATTATGCCCTTGTCCTGACTAAAATCATTACTCTCTCTCACCCTAGTCGTTCCCCCGGTATACCATTATTCTCCGCTCCCTTAAATCCACGGGATGTAGACTTGTACGTCTTTGGTGGAAAATTGGTCTAATCATCCATCACCAGATTAGACTAGATGCTATAAAGCAGTATCGGGTCCTCTTCTCCATCACTAACACCACCCACTAAGCTAAGATCATCATGGATGGCAAAAATAACACCAGGCTTCCCTTCTCCACCACCTACCGTCTTCTCAAACCACCCTCCCCAGCCACCTCCCTCCTCACCTCCAACAATAAATGTGAGGAGCTCATGGTCTTCTTTGTTAAAATAATCGACTAAATCAGTTCAACTGCTTCTGCTATTAATTCCTTCTCCTCCCCTATCCCACGGGATCTTGCTTCCTCTCCGGTTTCCCCTGCCCTAATCCTAAATTTGCATATTTCTCTAATGTCTCTCCTGTCTCCACTCATGCCCTCTCCGAGCTCATCTTGTCAATGAGACAGAACTCCTGATCTATCGACACTATTCTTACTAAATTGCAGACATCCCAACTTTCCTTCCTGGCTCCCACGTTAGCCGATATTGTTAAATGTTCTCTCTCCTCTGGTATGTGGCCCTTTCATAAAAATCTGCCGTCATCACCGCTCGCATCAAAAACAAATCCTTGACCCCTCGGTCCTTGCAAACTATCGCCCCATCTCATACCTCCCTTTCCTCTCCAAAATTATTGAACGTGTTGTCACCTCTCAAATCCGCGCACATCTTTCTCAGAACTCCTTGTTTGAATACCTCCAATCGGGCTTCCACCCCTGTTACAGTACTGAAACTGCTCTTACCAGTGTCACAAATGACATCCTAATTGTCTCCGACAAAGGCAATCTATCTCTTCTCGGCTGCATCCGATGACACGGTTGACCAGAAAATTCTGCTCCAAGGCCTCTCCACCGTCGTCCAGCTGGATGGGACTGCACTCGCCTGGTTTAATTCCTATCTTTCTATCCATAACCATAGAATCACCTGCAATGGCTTCACTTCCCGATCCCGCACGCTCACCTCTGCTGTCCCACAAGGATTTATCCTTGGCCCCATCCTATATACATGATGAACCTCGATGACATCATCCGACAACACAAACGTGAGTTTTCACAGGGATGCTGATGAGACCCAGCTCAACCCCGTCACCACCTCGCTCGAACCCTCCACCACCTCTACACTATCAGACTGCTTGTCCGACATCCAGCACTGGAAGAGTAGAAATTTCCTCCAATTAAATATCAGAAAGACCGAAGCCATTGCCTTCGGTTCACACAATGAATTTGTTCCCTTTACACTGATTCGATCTCGCACCCCGGCAACTGTCTTAGGCTGACCAAGTCTGTTTCTAACTTGGTGTCATATTTGATTTCGAATTGAGCTTCCTACTTCCTGTCCGTTCTTTCATTAGGACTGCCCATTTCCACCTTCGTAACATCGCACGTCTCTTCCCTTGCCTCAACTCACCTGCTGCCAAAACTCTCGTCCATGCCTCTCTCACCTCTAGACCTGACTATTCCAACTCACTCCTGGCTGGCCTCCCTAGTCCTGCGCTCAATCAAATTGAGTTCATCCAAAACTCTGCCACCCGTGTCCAAACTCGCACCAAGTCCCACTTGCCCATCTCCTCTGCTTGCTGACCTACATTGGCTCCCAGTTAAGGAATGTCTCGATTTTAAAGTTCTCATCCTTGTTTTCAAATCCCTCCATGGCGTCACCTCTCCTTATCTCTGCAATCTCCTCCAGCCCTATAATCCACCTAGACCTCTGCACTCCGCCTATTCTGGTCTTTTGAACATCCCAATTTAATTGGCTCCACCATTGGCGGTCTTGCCTTCAGCTGCCTAGGTCCGAAGCTCTGAAATTCCCTTCCTAAATCTCTCCATTTCTATTTCCTCTTTTAAGACGCTTCTACAAACCTACATCTTTGAACAAGCTGTTGTTCACCTGCCCTAACATCTCCCTATACGGCTCGGTGTCAAATATTGTTTTTTTGATAACACTTCTGTGAAGCGCCTTGGGACTTTTTATTACGTTAAAGGCTCTATATAAATGTAAGTTTTGTTGTTTTGGTTTGATGGAACAGTTGAGAGGGAGTTTTACTCTGCATATAACGCGTGCTGCACCTGACATTATCTGATCTGCGTTGATTGTTATTTAACGGGTGGTACCGTACTCTCTGATCTTTAGTAATACCTTCTCTATACTTCTCTTGTTTGTGGGGACATTGTACCAGGAGCTTTATCCATTATCTCCCATGATGTTCCCTACAATTATTGCTCTGATGGTCACACCACTTGATCCCCCTGATGACCCCTTCATGTATTGCCTCTGATGCCCTTCCTGTTGCAGGGAATAGAGTGGTTTCAGAACACAGGAGAGGTTGTAAAATCCCTGCCTCATCCCAACACGAATACCTCAAACTGCCTCTCACTGCCAAAGCAGGAGCGAGACTCACCGCCTGTTTTAAAAAGAACGAAGACTTCAGGGTGTATAAAGCAAGACATGTACATTTGTCGGGGTGGGGGGCGGGGTTGGGGGCGGACAGGGGGTGCGGTGACCATTGAATAAGGGGACCAGACATTTGGAGGATTGGAGGGAGAATTCATGAGGGGTAATTTTGGAATTCTGCGCTCCGTGCCTGGAGTCTTGGAATATGGGAGCAGGGTCGGAGATGGGGCTTATTGTACAACATGTGTTCATGCACAGTGAGACTGCACACTAGGAGCAGAACCTGTTCAATGTGACCCAGTGACACCTCGAATGGGTTGGGTTCCGGTCACTTTGTGACATCGTTCCTGGCTTCTGTGTGATTGGCTCCCGGCTCCTGTGTGATGTCAACTGGAGAAAGGGCCCCGCCCCTGGTTATGGCGCAACAGTGGAATGTCAGTGTGAGAGGCGCTGGAGTGACAGCTGACACTGGGAAAATAAACAGGCGAATGGACAGAAAAGATCAATTAATATTGAAGTAAGTAATTCAAATACATTCATTAATTACATATATATTCAAATTAAATATTATCACAGCGACAAAAACAACCCAATTGTATTCCAGGTCCATAATCTGCAATTAAAATGTACCATTTTTCTATTGACAGTCTCTGGGAGTGAGGAATATCTCAGGAAGGTGGAGAGAGAGAAGTCGAATTATCGCCACACTAACTGTGACACAATAAATGTTTCGGGCTTCACAGAGCAGATCCGGTGGGACCGACACCCTCAGTGTCGGAGACGGGATAAAACGCGATGCTGCATCGATGATTGGAAAGGTGAGGGACTTTACTGAGAATCCCATCAGTCCACGATTTTGCCGCGGTGAGAGTCTAACCAGATGCTAGGAGCTGATCTATATCTGCCGTCTGGCTCGGCCTTTGATGTGGGAAGTTGAAAGTAGATTAACTCAGCAATAAACCTTGACAATGCCTCACCTGGGAGTGTTTGACACTTACATGTAGAGAGATTTTCGTTCTGTATTCACCACATGCTGTACCTGAGCTGGTTGTGCTTCATTGGACAGCGTCAAGGGAGCAGTACACTGCATTGAGCACATGCTGTACCTGCTCTGCGTGTGTTTGATGGGACAGTGTAGAGGGAGTTTTACTCTGTATCTAACCCGTGCTGTCGCTGCCCTGGGAGTGTTTGGTGGGACAGTGTAGAGGAAGCTTTACTCTGCATCTAACCGGGCTGAAACCGGCCTGGGAGTGTATGATGAGAAAGTATAGAGGGAGCTTTAATCTGTATCTAACAAATGCTGTAGCTGCCCTGTGAGTGTTTGATGGGACAGTGTAGACGAAGCTTTACTCTGTATCTAACAGTACTGTACCTGCACTGGGTGTGTTTGATGGGACAGTGCAGAGTGAGCTTTACTCTTTATCCAACCCCTGCTGTACATGCCCTGAGAGTGTTCGATGGGACAGTGCAAAGTGAGCTTTACTCTGTATCAATCCCGCTGTACTTGCCATGGGAGTGTTTGATGGTATAGTGTAAAGCGACCTTTACTCTGTATCTAACGCGTGCTCTACCTTCCCTGCGATGTCTTTGTTGGGGCAGTGACAAGGGAGATTTACTCTTTATCAAACCCGTGCTGTTCTTGCCCAGGGAGTGTTTGATAGAACGGTATAGAGTGAGCGTTTCTTCGTAGCTTACCCGTGCTGCACCTGCCCTGGGTGTGTTTAATGTGAAAGTGTAATAGCAGTTCCTCTCACTTTACACTCCTCTTCTGTAGCTATTGATTCCCTGGCCAATTTGAACAGGATAACCTATACACAGGGGGATAAAGTTATAGTTACTTGTTAAATTGGACATGATAAGCAAAATATAGGGTAAGAGGCGGCGGACCTGGGTGGAGCAACAGCGGCGAGGCGGCGGCGGTAAAAGGCGGCAGCGACCAGGTAGGCCCACAGAGGCGGCGGACCTGGGTGGAGCAACAGCGGCGAGGCGGCGGCGGTAAAAGGCGGCAGCGACCAGGTAGGCTTTCACCAAGCCGAGAGCAGGAGAGAGGTAAAAAATAATCGAAGTGTGACGTCACCAGAAAGCAGGTAAGTGATTGGTTGGTGAGTATTTCTCTTTTTTTTATACAAAACTTCAATTCCATAGTTTATAGTTTCTCGGGTATCTGTGGTGTAGTGGAGACTGCTGGCATAAATTAACTGAAGGGTAAATAATAATTTTTTAATTAATTACATAGAATGTGAGAGCAGGTGATGTGTTACTGCTGCAATATGTGGGAGCTGGTGGACACCATTGATGTTCACGGTGAACACATTTGCAGTAAGTGTTGGCTGCTCGAGGAACTCCGGCTCCGTGTTGATGAGCTGGAGTCCGAGCTTCAAACACTGCGACACATCAGGGAGGGGGAGATTTACCTGGACTCCGTGTTTCAGGAGGTAGTCACACCAATTAGAGTAACTAATTCAGAAGTAGCCCGTGGTCAGGGACAGGAAGGTGTGACTACGAGTGAGGCAGGTACAGGGATCCAGGAGGCAGTGTTGGAGGAGCCGCAGCCCTTGCTCTTGTCCAACAGGTTCGAGGCTCTTACTCCCTGTGTGGATAGGAGCGGGGACTGCAGGGAGGATGAGCAACCTGGCCACAGCACCGTGGTAAGGGGGGCCATTCAAGTGGGGGGAGTAAAAAGAAATGTTTTAGTGGTAGGGGACAGTATCATTAGGGGGATAGATAGGGTTCTTTGCAGCCAAGAGCGAGAATCCCGAAGGCTGTGTTGCCTGCCCGGTGCCAGGGTTAAGGACATCTCCTCTGGGCTGTAGAGAAACTTGGAGAGGGAGGGGGAGGATCCAGTTGTCGTGGTCCATGTTGGTACCAATGACATAGATAGGACAAGGAAAGAGGTTCTGCTGAGGGAGTTTGAGCAGCTAGGGGCCAAATTAAAAAGCAGAACCTCGAGGGTAATAATCTCTGGATTACTACCTGAGCCACGAGCAAATTTGGCTAGGGTAAATAAAATCAGGGAGTTGAATGCGTGGCTCAAAGACTGGTGTGGGAAAAAGGGGTTTTGCTTCTTGGGACACTGGCACCAGTACTGGGGCAGGAGAGAGCTGTTCCGTTGGGACGGACTTCACATGGCCAGTGCTGGGACTGATGTCCTGGCGAATCGAATAACTAGGGCTTTGGAGAGGGCTTTAAACTAATTAGTGGGGGGGGGGGGAGGTTTCAAGAGAGCAAAAAATAAAAATGACAACAGAGAGGGTCATAGACATAGGTAGCAGTAGGGGAATCACAAATCAGAGTTTGGCAGGAAGGGTCAGAGTGTGTGGAGTAAAAGGTAAAGTGGTAAAAAGTGAAAAAGCAGGAACTAAGTGCCACAAAGCATACTTGAAAGTTCTCTATCTGAATGCACGTAGCATTCGTAACAAAATAGACGAGTTAAAGGCACAAATAACTACATATGGTTATGATATTGTGGCCATTACAGAAACATGGCTGCAGGGTGACAATGCCTGGGAATTAAACATACCAGGTTATGTAACTATCAGGAAGGACAGGCAGGAAGGAAGGGGAGGTGGGGTGGCTATGTTAATAAAGGAAGGAATCACTGTAATACAGAGTAATGATATTGGGTCAAAAAATCATGATAATGAAACAGTTTGGGTGGAGATAAGGAATAATAAGGGGGAAAAAACACTAGTGGGCGTAGTCTATAGGCCTCCGAACAGTTGCAACTCTGTTGGACGGAGTATCAATCAGGAAATAGTTGAGGCATGTAATAAGGGAACATCTATAATTATGGGGGATTTTAACTATCATATTAATTGGACAAATAAAATGGGGCAGGGCGGCCTTGAGGATGAGTTCATTGAGTGTATTAGGGATGGGTTTTTTGAGCAGTATGTAACTGAACCGACCAGGGGACAAGCAACCTTAGATCTGGTCCTGTGTAACGAGACAGGATTAATTAAAAATGTCCTAGTAAAGGATCCCCTTGGAATGAGTGACCATAACATGGTTGAATTCCATATTCAATTAGAGGGTGAGAAGGTTGGATCTCAAACAAGCGTGCTAAGATTGAATAAATGACACGATGAAGGTATGCGAGCGGAATTGAGTAGAGTGGATTGGGAAAATAGATTAAAGGGTAAGACGACACATGATCAGTGATGTACATTCAAGGAGTTATTTTACAACTTCCAAAAAATATATATTCCACTGAAAAGAAAAGGGTGTAAAAGAAAGGACAGTCATCCGTGGCTAAGTAAAGAAATTAAGGATAGTATTCGACTAAAAACAAGGGCATATAAGGTAGCGAAATCTAGTGGGAGGACAGAGGATTGGGAAAACTTTAAAAGGCAGCAAAAAATAACAAAAAGATTGATTAAGAAAGGGAAGATAGATTATGAAAGTAAATTAGCAAAAAATATAAAAACAGATAGTAAGAGTTTTTATAGTTATATAAAAAGAAAAAGGGTGGCTAAAGTAAATGTTGGTCCCTTAGAGGATGAGACCGGGAAATTAATGGTGGGAAATATAGAGATGGCAAAAACATTGAATGAATATTTTGTATCAGTCTTTACAGTAGAGGACACTAAGAATATCCCAACACTGGACAAACAGGGGGCTATAGGGGGAGAGGAGCTAAACACGATCAAAATCACTAAGGAAGTGGTACTCGGTAAAATAATGGGACTCAAGGCGGATAAATCACCTGGACCTGATGGCTTACATTCTAGAGTCTTGAAGGAAGTGGCGGTAGGGATTGTAGATGCATTGGTAATAATTTTTCAAAACTCCCTGGATTCCGCTAAGGTCCCGGCAGACTGGAAAACTGCTAATGTAACACCCTTATTTAAAAAGGGCAGTAGACAGAAGGCTGGTAACTATAGACCGGTTAGCCTAACATCTGTGGTAGGTAAAATTTTGGAGTACATTAATAAGGAAACAGTAACAGGACATTTGGATAATCATAATTTAATAGGACAAAGTCAGCATGGTTTTACGAAGGGGAAGTCATGTTTGACAAATTTGCTGGAGTTCTTTGAGGAAGTAACATATAGAGTGGATAAAGGGGAACCAGTAGACGTAGTGTATTTAGACTTCCAAAAGGCATTTGACAAGGTGCCACACAAAAGATTATTGCTTAAGGTAAAAAATCACGGGATTGGGGGTAATATTCTGGCATGGATAGAGGATTGGCTATCTAACAGAAAGCAAAGAGTTGGTATAAATGGTTCATTCTCAGACTGGCAATCAGTAACTAGTGGTGTTCCACAGGGGTCAGTGCTGGGTCCCCAACTCTTTACAATCTATATTAACGATTTGGAGGAAGGGACCAAGTGTAACATATCAAACTTTGCAGATGATACTAAGATGGGAGGGAAAGTAGTGAGTGAGGAGGACATAAAAAACCTGCAAGGGGACATAGACAGGCTAAGTAAGTGGGCAGAGATTTGGCAGATGGAATACAACACTGGAAAGTGTGAGGTGATGCACTTTGGCAGGAAAAATCCTAGAGCAATTTATAATCTTAATGGCAAGAAACTGGAGAGTACTGAAGTGCAAAGGGATCTGGGGGTCCTGGTGCACGAAACTCAAAAGGTTAGTTTGCAGGTGCAGCAAGTTATCAAGAAGGCAAATGGAATGTTGGCTTTCATTGCTAGGGGGATATAATATAAAAATAGAGAGGTATTGCTTCAGTTGTAAAAGGTATTGGTGAGACCGCACCTGGAATACTGCATACAGTTTTTGTGTCCTTACTTAAGGAAAGACATCCTTGCTCTCGAGGCAGTGCAAAAAAGGTTCACTCGGTTAATCCCGGGGATGAGGGGGTGGTCATATGAGGAGAGGTTGTGTAGATTGGGACTCTACTCATTGGAGTTCAGAAGAATGAGAGGCGATCTTATTGAAACATATAAGATTGTGAAGGGGTTTGATCGGGTGGATGCGGGGAGGATGTTCCCGATGACGGGTGAGACTAGAACTAGGGGACATTGTCTTAGAATAAGGGGCTGCTCTTTCAAAACTGAGATGAGGAGGAACTACTTCACTCAGAGGGTGGTAGGTCCATGGAATATGCTGCCACAAAAAGCTGTAGAAGCTACATCATTAAATAAATTTAAAACAGAAATAGACAGTTTCCTAGAAGTAAAGGGCATTAAGGTATACGGGGAGCGGACAGGAATTTGGACATGAGTCTAGGTTCGGATCGGTCATGGCCCTGTGGGTAGTGGAGCGGGCCCAGGGACCGTGTAGCCTGATTCTGCTCCTATTTCGTGTGTGCAATTCTGTTAGATGCAGGAGATGGTTCTGTGATAGTAGATAGTAGATTGGCGGTTAGGATCAGATCAGCCATGATCTTATTGAATGGCGGAGCAGGCTCGAGGGGCCGATTGGCCTACTCCTGCTCCTATTTCTTATGTTCTTATGTTCTTAAACGTTAATTGTTCAATTGGACATGGTAAGCTATACACAGGGGAATAGAGTTACAGTTAGTTGTTAAATTGGACATGATACAAACATTGTGTACTTTGTGCAATTGGGTGGCTGCAATGAATGGTTCAATTGGGGAAGGCAGCAGTACATTGGGGAATTGGGAGGCAGCAGTAAATGGTACAATTGTGCAGGTCAGCAGTACATTGTGGAATGGAGAGAGTAGAAAATGGGACAATTGGAAAGGGCAGCCGTGCATTGTGGAATTCGGAGGCGGGAGCAGTAATTGGTACATTGGGGGAAGGCAGCAGTATATTGTAGAGTTGGGAGGCAGCAGTAAATGATAAAATTGGTGAGGCAAGCAGTTCATTGTGGAATTGGGAAGCTGCAGCAGTAAATAGCAAAATTGAGGGGTGAAGCAGTACATTGTGTAATTGGGAGGCGTCAATAAATTATACAATTGTAGAGGGCAGCACTACATTGTGGAATTGAGAGGTGGCAGCAGTCAATTCTACAATTTGGGAGGGCAGCAGTACATTGTGGAATTGGGAGGCAGCTGTAAAAGTTACAATTTGAGGACTCGAGCAGTACATTGTGGGATTGGGAGGCAGCAGTAAATGGTATATTTGGGAATGCAGCAGTATATTGTGGAATTGGGAGGTAACAGTAAATGGTACAATTGGGGAGGGCAGCAGTTCATCGTGGAAATGGGAGGCGGCAGTAAATGGGACAATTGTAGAGGGCAACAGGATATTGTGGAATTGGGAGGTAACAGTAAATGGTACAATTGGGGAGGGCAGCAGGATATTGTGGAATTGGGAGGCGGCAGTAAATCGTACAATTGGCAGGGCAGCAGTTCATTGTGGAATTGGGAGGTAACAATAAATGGTACAATTGGGGAGGGCAGCAGTACATTGTGGAATTGGGAGGCGGCAATAATGGTACAATTGGGGAGGGCAGCAATTTATTATGGAATTGTGAGGCGGCAGTCAATGGTACAATTGGGGAGGGCAGCAGTTCATTGTGGAATTGGGAGGCAGCAGTAAATGGTACAATTGTCGAGCGCAGCAGTTCCTTGTGGAATTGGGAGGCGTCAGTATATGGTACAAATGGGAACGGAGGAAGTTCATTGTGTAATTGGGAGACAGCTGTAAATGGTATAATTGTAGAAGTCGGCAATTCTTTGTGGAATTGTGAGCATGCAGCAGTAAATGTTACAATTCGGGACGGTAGCAGTGCTTCGTGGAATTGGGAGGGGGCAGAATTTTTTTAAATTGGGGAAGGCAGCAATTCATGGTGGAATTGAGAGGCAGCAGTAAGTGGGACAGTTGGGGATGGAAGCAGTTCATTCTAGATGTTGTAGTCGGTAGAAAATGGTACAATTGGGGATAGCAGCATTTCATTCTGGAATTGTGAGTCAGCAATAAATAGTACAATTGGGAAGGAAGCAGTACATTGTGGACTTGGGAGGCAACAGTAAATGGTACAATTTGGGAAGGAAGCAGTTCCTTCTGGAATTGGAGGCAGCAGTAATTGCTACAATTGGGGAGGGCAGTAGTAAATTGTGGAAACAAAGGGAAAATACTGCAGATGCTGGAAATCTGAAATAAAAACGGAAAATGCAGGAGTTACTCAGCAAGTCAGTCAGCATCTGTGAAGAGAGAAACAGAGTTAATGTTTCAGGTCGAAGACCTTTCGTCAGAACTGGAAAAAAGCAGGAAATGGAACAGATTTTTGAGCAAGTGTAGGGGCAGGGAAAGGGGGGAGGGGTTGAAAGAACAAAAGGGAAGGTCCGTGATAGGATAAAAGGTAGGAGAGTTTAAGAGCAGTACACTGAGGAATTGAGAGGAGGCAGTAAATGGTACAATTGGGGAGGGCAGCAGTACATTGTGGAATTGGGAGGCGGCATTAAATCGTACAATTGTCGAGGGCAGCAGTTCGTTGCTGAATTGGGGACCGCAGTAAATGGTACAATTGGGGATGGAGGCAGTGCATTGTGGAATTGGGAGGCGCCAGTAAATGGTACAAATGGGGAGGGCAGCAGTACATTGTGGAATTGGGCGGCGGCAGTACATGGTACAATTGGAGAGGGCAGCAGTACATTGTGGAATTGTGAGCCGGCAGCGGTAAATGTTACAATTCGGGACGGTAGCAGTGCTTCGCGGAATAGGGAGGCAGCGGTAAATGGTTAAACTGGGGAAGGAAGCTGTTCATTCTGGAATTGGGAGTCGTTAGAAAATGTGACAATTGTGGAGGGCAGTATTAAATTCGCGGAAATAAAAAGAAAATAAAGCAGACGCTGGGAATCTGAAACAATAACATGCAAATGCTGTAGATACTCAGCAAGTCAGGCAGCATCTGGTAAGAGAGAAACAGAGTTAACGTTTCAGGTCGATGACCTTTCGTCAGAACTGGAAAAAAGCAGGAAATGGAACTGATGTTTAAGCAAGTGTAGGGGCAGGGAAAGGGGGGAGGGGCTGAAAGAACAAAAGGGAAGTTCTGTGATAGGATAGAAGGCAGGAGAGTTCAAGAGAAGTACATTGAGCATTTGAGAGGAAGCAGTGAATGGTACAATTGCAGAGTGCAACAGCACATTGTGGAATTGGGAGGCGGCAAAAGTAAATGGTACAATTGGAGAGTGCAGCAGTACATTGTGGAATTGGGAGGCGGCAGCAGTATATGGTACAATTGGGGAAGGACAGCAATTCATTGTGGAATTGGCAGGCAGCAGCAAATGATACAATTGGGGAGGGCCGCAGTACATTGTGGAATTGGGAGGCGGCAGTCAATGGTACAATTGGGGAAGGCTGCAGTACATTATAGACAGAGAGAAAGAGAGAGAGAGAGAGAGTGATATGAGGTACGCCAGGCGAGAGAGTGAGTGAGATTTTTCTACAGGAAATCATTGACAGTGTGTGACAATGAACAATGTGTCTCTATACTTGTGTTAATATTTACTGTGGGTTTGTTGGAGAATGTCATTGCACAAATAATGTCTCTGCTAGTATGTTCATGTGTATAGGGTGTTCTGTGATTCAGTTAACATTTTCACAAGGACTGGATTAATTCTGTCCCTCTCGTTGTACATATGAGCACCGGATCTGGGGGAGAACTTTATTGATTACTATCAGCGCTTGGAGGTGTAACAGTACGGTCAGAGTGCGTCAGTGAGTGTGTTAATATAAACCTGTAAGCAGTAAATGGTACAAATGTAGGGGGCAGCAGTTCATTGTGGAATTGGGAGGTAGCAGTAAATGGTACTAATGTAGAGTGCAGCAGGACATTGTGGAATAGGGAGGTAGCAGTAAATGGTACAAATGTAGAGGGCAGCTGGACATTGCGGAATTGGGAGGAAGGAGTAAATGGTACAAATGTAGAGGGCAGCAGGACATTGTGGAATTGGGAGGCGGCAGTAAATGGTACAATTCGGAGGGCAGCAGTACATTTTGGAATTGGGAGGCTGCAGTAAATGTTAAAATTGGGGAGTGGAGCAGTACATTGTGGAATTGGGAGGCAGCAGTAAATGTTAAAATTGGGGAGTGCAGCAGTACATTGTGAAATTGGGAAGCAGCTGCAAATGGTACAACTTGAGAGGGCAGCAGTCCATTGTGGAATTGGGAGGCATCAGCAGTAAATGGCACAATTAGAGCGGGCAGCAGTACATTGTGGAATTGGGAGGCGGCAGTAAATGGTACAATTGGGGAGAGCAGTGGTACATTTTGGATTTGTGAGACAGCAGTAAATGGTGCAATTACGGAGAGAAAGAGAGAGAGAGAGAGAGATGTGAGGAATGTCAGGCGAGAGAGTGAGTGAGATGTTTCTACAGGAAACCGATGACAGTGTCTTACAATGAACAATGTTTCTCTATGCGTCTATTAATATTTGTTGGAGAATATCATTGCACAAAGAATGTCTCTGCTGGTATTTTCATGTTTGCACGGTGTTCTGTGATTCAGTTTATATTTGAACATGACTGGGTTAATATTTACAGGGGGATTCTATCCCTCTCATTGTAAATATGAGCACCGGGACTGGGGAGTATTTTGTTGATTACTATTCGCGCTTGGCAGTATAACAATACTTTCAGAGTGGTCAGTGAGTGTGTTAATATAAATCTGTAAGCACTGTCAGTGTGTTAATATTTCTGAGGTCGGTGGCAGTGTTTTACAGTTCAAAGAATGTCTCCGCCGCTGAGTTATGAAGTACACAGTGTGTCAGTGAGTGTGCTAATACTAAAATATATCACTGGACCCGCGGGAGAGACTGGATCGGACAGAATATGAGGCGGGATTCAGTTCTGATCCATGGACATCTTCAGTTCTTCTCATCCTTTAATGAGATTTACAATTAAAGTAAAGGGATATTTCACCACATTTATCAACTGCTGTCTAAACCTAGTCTGTGTCACGGCATAAATGCAAGTGTTTGTGCAGCAACTCAGGAGCTGGAGCATTTGTCCCAATTCTGGAAAATATATAGGTAGAGATACAATATAATCAAACAATCGCCACACCCGGTTATATATAGAATACACCATAAGCACTGACCATAACAGGATGAAATTGCACGAAATAGCAAACAGTAAAATGACGGATTTCCTTCGGCTCTCCATCTCTGGGTCTCTGGAACACTCCCCACTGCTGGGATCCGGAGCCTCCTGCGGGCTCTGCTGGCCACTAAAATGTGTCTGATGGTGACACCATTGAGCAGCAGAATCAGAACAAATGCGACCCCCGGGGTGAGAATATAATGAAGAAACTCGATTGCTCCCCAGACCGCTGAAATCTGAACATCGAGTGTCACATCACAGAACCAGGGGACGTTCGCTGTCCCATATTCATCTGTCAACATAAAATACCAGAAAACGTTCTTTAAACTGCTTAGCACAGTCACTGTTCCTAGAACCACAGCCGCCGTTTTTTTGGTGCAATATTTTGTTTTCAGCTTCTGGCAACAAATTGCCACACAACGATCAAAGGTGAAAGTGACGGTGAACCAGACAGAACAGTCTGTGACTGCATAAAGCAGGACGGCGTGGATATTACACACGGAGATAGAATACACAGTAGCAAGCGGTTTCTTATAAGACATCGGAATCTGCCTTAATATCAGATCGATGATAACGACCTTTAGATCCGCCGCTGCCATCGCCACCAGGTACCGAGTGACGCATGTGGAGAGACCGCACTTTCCCCGAGACAGGATCACAATGGTCACTAAGTGAACTGTGCGGAACGAAAAAAACAGGGAAGTTTTACATCAGGCTGGCAGCAATAGCAACATTTTAATGGAATTCGCGTGAAATCTGCAACTAATTACCGACATTCATTGATATAAACTAATTACATTACCTTTGAAGCTGTGAATCTTTATTGTAAGAATAATTAATCAATAAATGAAATGAAATAAATACAGGAAAGTTACAGATGTTTGCTCACTTGGAGTTGAAATGATAGATCTACCTTTAGCCCAGCATATATAAAGCACCAGCTGAGGTACCAGGGAAGCAAAGGACCAGAACATCTCAGGAATAGATTGGGAAAAGCAGATTGGCACATTTCAGAAAGTTAGTGAATTTACTGAGTGTCCGGGATAGTGTTCTGTCACAACAGGTTCTATAACAAACAAGGGGCATGCCATGTTAGATTTAGTATTGAGTAATGAGCCAGATTTACCTAACAGCCTAACGGTGTGGAACATTTTTCTAATAGTGATCAGAACATGATCGAGTTCAATGAAGAGAAAAGCGAAACCGCTACTAAGATTCTAGGTTTAGGTAAGGCCGACTTCAACGGGATGAGGCAGAGACTGTCCACAGTAAACTGGGCAAACCTGTTAATGGGTAAAACAACAGACAATTAGTGGGGATGTTCAAAAAAGAATTTAAGCTGATAGAGAACCAGTTTATACCCCTGAGGGGCAAGAGCTCTATTTGTCAAAAACAGCCCTGGACGACTAAAGAGGTAAGGGACAGCATGGAAATTAAAGACAAAGCCTATAAAAATGTATAAAGTAGCAGAGATCCTGGCGAATGGGAAAGATACAAAGAACAGCAAATGGTCACAAAACAGATATTAAGAGCTACACAAGGGTCCAAAAAGAGACTGGAGTGCATCTATATAGATCATTCAAATATAATCGACAGGTACAGAAAACAATCAAAAAGGCTAATGGAATGCTGGCCTTTATATCTAAAGCACGAGAATACAAGGGGGTAGACGTTATGCTGCAGCTATACAAAGCCCTGGTTAGACCACACCTGGAGTAATGTGAGAATTTCTGGCCACCCGCACCATAGGAAGGATGTATTGGACTTGGAGGAAGTGCAGCGTAGGTTTATCAGAATGACACCCGGACTCCAAGTGTTAAGTTACAGGGAGAAATTACACAAACTAGGATTGAATCCCTTAGAATTTAGAAGGTTAAGTGGTGATCTGATCGAAGTTTTCATGATATTAAGATAAACAGATTGGTAGATAGGCAGAGACTATTTCCCCTGTTTGGGGATTCTAGCACTCGGGAGCATCGTCAAAAAATTAGAGCCAGACAATTCAGGAGTGAAATTAGGAAACACTTCTGCACACAAAGGGTAGTAAAAGTTTGGAACTCTCTCCCGCAAACAGAAGTTGATGTGAGATCAATTGTCAATTTTAAAACTGAGATTGGTAGATTTTTATTAACCAAACTTATTAGGGGATATGGGGCACAGTCGGGTATATGGAGTTAGGTCGCAGATCAGCCATGACCTCATTAAATGCCGAAACAGGCTTGAGGGGATAAATGGTTTACTCCTCTTCCTATGTTCCGATGTTATTATACTCTTACAAAACATCGTGTCCCGGGATCAGTAAGCATTTTGAGCGCTGCAGTTCGCTTCTGAGCCCTGTGTTAGGGATGTGGAATTCCCGCTGGATTCCTGATCTTGGTTTGAATATCCTTTATTGCTGGAGTCCATCATTAAGGATAAAATAGCCGAGCACTTAGCAAATGGGGACAGGATAGGACAGAGTCAACATGGATTTACAAAGGGTAAATCGTGCTTGACTAATCTATTGGAATTTTTTGAGGGAGTAACTGGTAAAATAGATGGGGGAGAGCCAGTAGATGTGGTGTACCTGGACTTCCAAAAGGCCTTCGATAAGGTCCCACATAAAAGATTAGCATGGAAAATTGAAGCTCATGGGATAAAGGGGAAAGTATTGACGTGGATAGAGAACTGGCTGTCAGATAGAAAACAGAGAGTTGGAATAAACGGCTCATTTTCTGAATGGCAGGCAGTAACAAGTGGGGTACCACAGGGATCTGTCCTGGGTCCCCAGCTGTTCACAATTTATATTAATGACCTGGATCAGGGAGTCGAATGCAGCATTTCCAAATTTGCAGACGACACTAAACTAGGAGGGGGGGTGGGCTCAGAGGAGGAGACCAGGAAGCTCCAGAGCGATTTGGACAGACTGGGTGATTGGGCGGATAAATGGCAGATGCACTATAATGTGGACAAGTGCGAAGTTATCCACCTTGGGTGCAGGAACGGGAGGGCAAATTATTATTTAAATGGCAATAAATTGGGAGAGGGGGAAGTACAGAGAGACCTGGGTGTTCTTGTACACCAGTCACTGAAGGCGAGCATGCAGGTGCAACAGGCGGTCAAGAAGGCAAACGGTATGCTGGCCTTCATAGCAAAAGGGTTGGAATACAGGAACAGGGATACCTTGCTGCAGCTGTACAGGGCACTGGTGAGACCACACCTCGAGTACTGTGTACAGTTTTGGTCGCCTCATCTGAGGAAAGATGTTCTTGCCATGGAGGGGGTGCAGCGGCGATTCACCAGGCTGATACCAGGAATGGCGGGATTGACCTATGAGGAGAGACTATGTAGTTTAGGGATGTACACACTGGAGTTTAGAAGATTGAGAGGGGACCTCATAGAAGTGTATAAAATTCTGACAGGTCTAGACAGATTAGATGCAGAAGGAATGTTTCCCTTGGCGGGTGAGAACAGAACTAGAGGACATAATTTAAGGATAAGGGCTAAACCATTTAGGACAGAAATGAGGGGGAATTTCTTCACTCAGAGAGTGGTGAACCTGTGGAACTCATTGCCACAGAGGGCAGTGTACGCCAGCTCATTAAATATATTTAAGAGGGAATTAGATATATTTCTACAGGCAAAAGGGGTTAAGGGTTACGGAGAGAAGGCGGGGACGGGATACTGAATTGAAGGATCAGCCATGATCTCATTAAATGGCGGAGCAGGCTCGAAGGGCCGGATGGCCTACTCCTGCTCCTATCTTCTATGTATCTATGTATCTATATATAGAACAGTAAACGAATTCAACAACAGCATACAAAATCTGCAAACTTGGCGTGCAATATTTACAGACAATTGTATTTAAAATGTACGGATGTAACACAACAATGTTAAGATAAATACAAGTGAACTGCAGTTATAAAGGCAACTAGGTTATAAGAAGTGCTTTAAAGATTGAGTTTACTGCATTTTTGTTGAAATATACAAATTGTAGCTCAGTGAAAGGAAGATTTTCCAAATAACATTGCAAAGAATGGACTCTGAATTATAATAAATAGTTATCATTGACAGTGAATGCCTCAGTAAATGTATTTATCAACATCGAATTCAGATGAATTATCCAACAGGCAAAGTGCTGCCGAACGCTTTTGTAAAGTATCTGAACACAATTGAAAGAAAATTAACCTTGTACTTTTCACATGTTGGTTTCCAACTTTGAGCAGAGAATATTAGACGAGAAAATATCAAAGGATTCTCTTAACCACAGTTGGGATTGTTTATCCTGAATTAAAGCAGGAGGCAATAGGGACACACTCTGGGTCTCATTGAGAGATCCACTGAACTGTGCCAGACTGGTGTTGACTCAATTGTAAATTCAAAACAAAGATTGCAAATAAGTGTATTTAAATCTGTCTGAATGAACATTTTATGAGAATGTAAATTATCCTTGTAATCCTATTCCAACCATCTGAAGCAGTGCCACTAATGCAGAACTGGAGATGGTGGGAAAGGAGACAGTGACTGGAACTGAATGAGCAGCGGATATTTCACACATTTAGAGATGTGTATATGACCTGCCAGGATTTGTTCCTGTGACTCTGTGTAATTAACCATAGCGAGCATTAGACGAAAACAAAAGCAAAATACTGCGGATACTGGAAATCTGAAATGAAAACAGGAAATGTTGTAAATACTCAGCAGGTGAGGCAGCATCTGTGGAGAGAGAGAAACAGAGTTAACGTTTCAGGTCGAAGACCTCTGCCATTAGGTGAAAAGTCCCCTAAACCGAGAAAACATTCTTCTGATCTGTTAGAAATGTTCTGTGTGGATAGCAGACGGAAATTCGTTAAATAAATTGTCTGGGTCCAATATCTATGCTTGAAATTAACATAGAATATTGCAATCTTGGTAACACCGGATCACGTTCAGAATCAGTAGCGGACAGCAGCGGGGAAAGCATGGGGAATGACAAGGAATATGGGAAGAAGGAGACAAATACAGTTAAGCAATATTTTACAGAATTTAAAACTGGATACAAAGACTTACCAGGGACACCAAAAGCAGCGAGGGCGGACAGGGTGGGGGAGTAAATTAAAAGAACAGTAAATCTGTTAAACATAATTTACAGAATTAATTATTAGATATAAATTTTTAACAGGAGCAGCAACTGTAGCGAGGCTGTTCGAGTATTTTATACAACAACCCATGGATTAACAACGATAAAAAAGCTAGAAAGACTTGCGATTTAGACGATGCAACAAATTGAAAAACAGAATATCATTAATAACTGAATATCCCACTGTAAATAGCAAGAATCATATTACAGTGTAACATGGTTTATAGAATTCATAACGGGGCACTGATACTTACTCGGAACACCAACAATAGCGAGGATAGGATAGTAAATCTTCCCTACATCATAAAATAAGTTTAGTATCCGCAGATCTTCACCCCAATTATCAGGAAGCGGGGCGGAGGTGGCAAAACCATGCCTTCCATTCTGTGAGTCGCTGTTGGTATTTGTGCTGGAGGCAGCGCGCTGACTGTATGAGGTATCTCATTGAAGGGAACTCGTTCTTTATAGCAGATAAAAATCCCTGAGTGACCTCATTAGGCCTCACTCTAATTGGCATTAATTACAGTCATTGAACAAACAGCCTCATTGACCCATTGTCATCAAAACACTTTACTGCAACACAGTCTAGTTAACCATATTGTACACAGTTTTAAAGTTTGAGTGACCGATTGTGAAATATTTTACCCGAGCATAAAATATCGAGAGAGAACAAAGAGAACGGAGTTTCTCTTCCTGTATTGACCAAACCCTGAGACCATAAGATGAGAAAGTAACATAAAACAGGATGAATAAAAGAAGAAAGAAGGCTGGATTGCCCCTTTCTTGTAAACTGATTTATTCTATCCCAGATCTTCAGGGTAAAAATAGTCACCACCAATAAACATTCCTAAATGGCAGGATCTTAGAGATGAGCACAGTGATGGAAAGATTGTAATCGCAAATGACACTGTACCGGCCTCAATCTAGGAATTGCATTCCTTGGGCTGACAAGATTGCACTGTTCCTGCTTCAGTTCAGGAAATGTACTCCCTGGACCGCCGGGATTACACTGTTGCTGCCTCAGTCCAAGAAGGTCATTCCCAGGCCGGCAAGATTACACACATCCCGCCTCAGTTCAGTAATTTCATTCCGAGGACAGCCTAGAATATCTAGCTCCCACCCCAGTAAAAGAATGTTTTCCCCCGGGCCGCCTAGACTACACTGCACCCGCTTCATAGTCATAGAGTCATGGAATCATAGAGTTATACAGCACAGAAAGAGGCCATTGGCCCATCGTGTCCGCAACGGCCATCAAGCCCTGTCTATTCTAATCCCATTCTCCAGCACATGGTCCGTAGCCTGGTATGCTATGGCATTTCAAGTGCACATCTAAATGCTTCTTGAATGTTGTGAGTGTTCCTGCCTCTATCACCTTTTCAGGCAGTGAGTTCCAGATTCCAACCACAATCTCGGTGAAAAAGCTTTTCCGAAAATCTCCTCTAAGCTTCCTGCCCCTTAACTTGAAACAATGCCCCCTGGTTATTGAGCCCTCTACTTAGGGGGAACGTTCCTTTCTATCTACCCTATCTATGCCCCTCATAATTTTGTACACCTCAATCAGGTCCCCTCGCAGCCTTCTCTGCTCTAAGGAAAACAACCCCAGCCTCTCCAGTCTCTCTTCATAGCTGAAGCGCTTCAGCTCAGGTAACATCCTGGTGAATCTCCTCTGCACCCTCTCCAATGCAATCACATCCTTCCTCTAGTGTGGCGACCAGAATTGCACACAGTATTCCAGCTGTTTTGTACAGCTCCATCATATCCTCCCTGCTCTTAGATTCTATGCCTCGGCTAATGAAGGGATGTATCCCATATGCATTTTTAACCACCTTAACTACCTGTCCTGCTGCCTTCAGGGATGCATGTATATGCACACCATGGTTCCACTGACCCTCTGTCCTTCCTAGGGTCCTACCATTCATTTTGTATTACATTGCCTTGTTAGACTCCCAAAATGCATCACCTCACACTTTCAGTGTTAAATTCCATTTGCCACTGTTCTCCCCATCTGACAAACCCGTCTATATAGTCCTGTAAACTGAAGCTTCCCTCCTTGTTTTTTACCACACCACCAATGTTCGTGTCATCTACGAACTTACTGATCAGCCGTTGCCTCTTGCCACTAAGCCAATTTTGGATCCAATTTGCAAAGTTGCCTTGGATCCCATGAGCTCTTAACTACTTGACCAGTGTCCCATGCGCGAATTTGTAAAAAGACTTCCTGAAGTCCATGTAGACCACATCAACTACACTACCCTCATCCACACACCTAGTCAGCCCCTCGAAAAATGCAATCAAATTGGTCAGACATAATCTCCCCCTGACAAAGTCATGCTGACAATCTTGATTAATCCTTGCTTCTTCAAGTGGAGACTATTTCTGTCCCTCAATTTTTTTCCTATAATTTCCCTACCACTGATGTTAGGCTCACTGGCCTGTAATTCCCTGGTTTATCCCTACTACCCTTCTTGAATAATGGTGCTACGTTTGCTGTTCTCCAGTCCTCTGGCACCTGAGGAAGGAGCAATCGATAGCTCCGAAAGCTTGTGATTTCAAATAAAACTGTTGGATTATTGTTGTGCGACCTCTCAATTTTGACCTCCCCTGTGGCCAGCGAGTTTCTGAAAATGTGTGTCAGATATCCTGAAATCTCCTCCCTTGCCTCGCACAGCAGCCTGGGATACATCTCGTCTGGGACAGGGGATCTATCCAATTTTAAGCCCGCTGAAAACGCTAGTACCTCCTCCCTCTCAATACTAATTTGTTCAAGTATATCACAATCCCCCTGCCTGATTTCTATGCCTACATCGTCCTTCTCCATAGTAAACACAGATGCAAAATATTCATTTAAAACCCCACCTACATCATCTGGCTCTGCACACAGATTGTCACGTTGGTCCCTAATGGACCCTAATCTTTCCCTGGTTAGCCACTTGCCGTTAATATACTTATAAATCACCTTTGGATTTGCCTTTATTTTGCCCGCCAGTGTTATTTCATGCCCCCTCTTTGCTCTCCTAATTTCTTTTTAATACCCCCCTGCACTTTCTGTACTCCTCTAGGGCTTCACTGTTTTGTAATCCTTTGTATCTGCCAAAAGCCTCCTTTTTTTTCCAAATCCATTCTCGTTATCCCTTGATATCCAGGGTTCCCTGGGCTTGTTGGTCCCACCCTTGACCTTTGCGGGAACATGTTGCCGTTATACTCTCTCTATGTCCGTTCTGAAAGACTCCCATTGCTCTGATGAAGATTTTCCTACAAGTCGCTGATCCCAGTCCACTTTTGCCTGATCCTGCCTTATCATATTAAAATCGGCCTTCCCCCAATTTAGAACCTTTATTTCCGGTCCATCTTTGTCCTTTTCCATGACTACCTTAAATCTCACCGAATTATGGTCACTGTCACCAAAATGCTCTCCTACTAACACTTCTACCACTTGCCCGACTACATTCCCTAGAATTAGGTGCAGTACCGCACCCTCTCTTGTAGTACTTTCTACATGCTGGCTCAAAAAACTCTCCTGATGCACTTTAAGAATTCCGCACCCTCTAAGCCTTTCACACTCTGAAAATCCCAGGCTTTGGGGAGTCACGAGCTGAGGCATTCGCCGCAGAATACCTAGCTTCGCTCCAGTATTTTAAATCTCTGCACGGCCTAGATTATACTGCCCCCGCCTCAGTCCGGGAAATTCATTGACAGGGAGAACAAAATTACAGTGGTCCTATCTCTGGACCAGCTAGATTGCACTGCTCCCGTCTCAATCCAGGAGTATAATTTTCTGGGCCGCCTACATTTCACAGATACCTCGTCAATCAAGGAATTCAATTCCCAGGTCAGCCTACATTACACTGCTCCCGCCTCAGTCCAGTTAATTCATTTTCAAGGACGCCCAGATTAAACAGTTCCCATCTGAATCCAGCAATGTAATTCCATGGACCGCCTAGATTTCACTGCTCCCGCCTCAATCAAGTTATTTCAACGATAGGGCTGAAGTTATCACACTGCTCCTGCCTCAATCCAGGAATTTCATTCCCTGGACAACTTGCATTTCGCAGCTCCCGCCACAATCCTGGAATTTCAATGCCAGGGTCACTCAGATTTATTTTGTTCCTTTCTGGGATTTGGGCATCGTTGGCAAGGCCAGCATTTATTGCCCAAACCTAATTGTCCTTGAGAACGTGCTGGTGAGCCGCCTTATTGAACCGCTGCATTCAGTGTCTTGAAAGTACTCCCTCAGTGCTGTTAGGGAGTGAGTTCCAGGATTTTGACCCATCGACAAAGGAACGGCGAAATATTGCCAATTCAGGATGTTGTTAAGGGAACTTCGAGGTGATAGTGTTCACATGGGCTTGCTGCCTTGTCATTCTCGGTGGTAGTGCTCGGGTGTTATGGAGTTGCTGTCGAAGGAGCCATGGCGAGTTGCTGCAGTGCATCTTGTAGATGGTACGCACTGCAGACACCGTACGCCAGTAGTGGAGGGAGTGAATATTTAATGTGATGGATGCGGTGCCAATCCAGAGGGCTTCATTTTCTCCTGGATGGTGTCGAGCTTCTTGAGTGTTGTTGGTGCTGCATTCATCGAAGCAAGTGGAGATTATTCCATCACACTCCTTACTTGTGGCTTGTAGATGTTTGGAAGGCTTTGGGGATTCACGAGGTGAGACATTCGCCGCAGAATACCTAGCCTCAGACCTGCTCCTGTTGCCACAGTATTTATGTGGCTGGTACATTTCAGTTTCTGGTCAATGGTAACCCGCAGGAAATTGATGGTGGGGGATTCGACGATTGTAATGCTGTTGAATGTCAATAGAAAGAAGTGATAGAAAAATAGTTGCAGGAGTAGGCCATTCGGCCCTTCGAGCTTACTCCGCCATTCAATATGATCATGGCTGATCCTCTACCTCAATACCATATTCCCACTCTCTCCCCATACCCCTTGATCCCATTTGTGTCTAGAAATCTAACTATCTCCTTCTTAAATATATTTAGTGACTTGATCTCCACAGCCTTCTGTGGTAGATAATTCCACAGATTCACCACCCTCTGAGTGAAGAAATTTCTCCTCATTTCAGTCCTAAATGACGTACCCCGTACCTAAGACAGTGACCCTTCGTTCTCGACCCCCCAGCCAGGGGATACATCCTCCCTGCATCCAGTCTGTCTAGCCCTGTCAGAATTTTATACGTTTCAATGAGATCCCCTCTCATTCTTCTAAACTCTAGTGAATACAGTCCTAGTCGACACAATCTCTCCTCGTACGATAGTACTGCCATCCTAGGAATCAGCCTTGTTAACCGTCGTTGCACTCCCTCTATGGCCAGTATATCCTTTCTTAGGTAAGGGGACCAAAAATGCGCACAATACTTCAGGTGTGGTCACACCAAGGCCCTGTATAACTGTAGTAAGGCAACCTTGCTCCTGTACTCAAATCCTCTTGAAATGAAGGCCACCTTACCATTTGCCTTCCACCTGCTTGCTGCACCTGCATGTTTGCTTTCAATGACTTGTGTACAAGGCCAACCAGGTCCCTCTGTACATCAACACTTCCAAATCGTTCACCATTTAAATAATACATTGCCTTTGTGTTTTTCCTACCGAAGTGGATAAATTCACAATTATCCACGTTATACTGCATCTGCCATGTATTTGCACACTCACTCAACTTGTCTAAATCGCCTTGAAGCCTCTTTGCATCCTCCTCACAAGTCACAATCCGACCTAGTTTCGTGTCGTCAGCGAACTTGGAAATATTACATTTGGTTCCCTCATCCAAATCATTGATATATATATTGTGAATAGTTGATGCCCAAGCACTGATCCCTGTAGTACACCACTAGGCAACGCCTGCCACCCCGAAAAAGACCCATATATTCCTACTCTCTGTTTCCTGTCCATGCCAGTATATTACCCTCAATGCCATGGGCTTTTTTTGCACACTATCCTCTTATGTGGGACTTTATCAAAGGCCTTCTGAAAATCCAAAGTTACCAAATCCACTGGTTCTCCTTTCTCTATTCTACCAGTTACATCCACAAAAAAGTTCAGTCGGTTTGTCAAACACGATTTCCCTTCCATAAATCCATGATGGCTTTGTCTAATCCCGTTGATATTTCTAAGTGTCCTGTTGTCACATCCTTTATAATAGACTCTAGCATTTTCCCTACCACTGATGTTAGTCTGTAGTCCGCTGTTTTCTCTCTCCCTCCTTTTTTAAATAGTGGGGTTAAATTTGCCAACCTCCAATCTGCAGGAACTGTTCCATAATCTGGAGAAATTTGGAAGATGACAACCAATGCATCTACTATTTCCATGTCTACCTCTTTTAGTACTCTGTGATGCAGATTATCAGGCCCTGGGGATTCATGAGCTTTCAGTCCCATTAATTTCTCCAGCTCTTATTTTTACTAATATTAATTTCCTTTAATTCCTCCTTCTCACTAGACCATTGGTTCCCCAGCATTTCTGACAAATTATTTGTGTCATCTTCCGTGAAGTCAGAACCAAAGTATTTGTTAATTGTTCTGCCACTTCCTTGTTCCGCATTATACATTCTCCCGTTTCTCACTGTAAGGGACCTACATTTGTCTTCGCTAATCTTTCTCTTTTTACATACTTGTAGAAGCTTTTACAGTCTGCTTTTATGTTCCTTGGAAGTTTACTCTCATACTCTATTTTCCCCGCTTAATCAATCTCTTGCTCCTTTTTGCAGAAATCTACACTTCTCCCAATCATCTGGCTTGCTACTTGTTCTGGCAACTTTATTTGACTGCTATGTGGATCTAATACTATCCTTAATTTATTTTGTTAGCCATGGTTGGGCCGCTTTTACTTTAGTGTTTTTGCGCCAGAAAGGAATATATAACTGTTGCAATTCATGCATTCGTTCCTTAAATGTTAGCCATTGCCTATCCGACGTCATGCCTTTTAATGAAGCTCCCCAATCTATAATAACCAACTTACTCCTCATACCTTCGTATTTTCCTTTTGTTTAGATTTAGGACCCTAATTTCCGATTGGACATCTTCACTTTCTGTCTTAATGAAGAATCCTATCATGTTATGCTCACTCTTCCCTAAAGGACACCGCACAACAAAATTATTAATTAACACCTTCTCATTACACAATACCCAATCTAGGATAGCCTGTAGCCTAGTTGGCTCCTCAACGTACTGTCCTAAAATAACATCTCGTACACACTCCAAGAAGTCATCATCCGCAGTATTATTGCTAATTTGGTTTTGCCAGAATATATGTAGATTAAAGTCACCCATGATTACTGTAGTACCCTTGTTACATGCATGTCTAATTTCCTGTTTGATGCCATCCCCTACATTACCACTACTATTTGGAGGCCGAATGACAACTCCCACCAATGTTTTCTGCCCTTTGGTGCTTCTTAGCTCCACCCAGACTGATTCAACCTCTTGATTTTCTGAGCAATATACTTTCACACTATTGCTCTGATTTCATCCTTTACTAACAACGCCACCCCACCTGCTTTTCCTTTTTGCCTGTCCTTCCTAAATATCTAATATCCTTGGAATATCAGCTCCCAGCCTTGGTCACCCTGCAGCCATGTCTCTGCAATCGGAATGATATCATATCCGTTTACATATATTTGCACTTTTAATTCATCTACCATATTACGGATGCTTCGTGCATTCAAATACAATTCCTTTAGATTTGTCTTTTTAATATTTTTAGACATCTTAACATTGTTTTGTACTATGGCCCTATTTGTCTTATTACCATGTTTTCTTACCCGAACCCTATTTTTTAGATCATTCTTTTGTTTGTATGATCTGTCCCTTCCTGACACAATTTGGTTATCCTTACCACAATCACTTTCCTGCACTGCTTCCTTGTCTTTTCCCTTTAGCATTCTAGAAGGGTCGGTGATTAGATTCTCGCTTGTTGGAGATAGTCATTGCCTGGTACTTTTGTGGCATGAATGTTATCTGCCATTTATCAGCTTAAGCCTGCATAACGTCCAGGTCTTGTTGCATGCGGGCATGGATTGCTTCATTATCTGAGGTCTTGTGAATGATACTCGACACTGTGCATTCATCAGCGAACATCCCCACTTATGACCTTATGTTGGAGGGAATGTCATTGATGTAACAGCTGAGGAATGTTTGGCCTAGGATATTGCCATGATGAACTCCTGCAGCAATGTCCTGGGGCTATGATGATTGACGTCCAATGACCAGAACCATAATCCTTTGTGCTAGTTATGACTCCAGCCAGTCAAGTGTTTTCTGCCCGAATCCCATTGACTTCACGTTTACTGGAGTTCCTTGAGGCCACACTCCTCCAAATGCGACCTTGATATCATGGGCAATCACTCTCACCTCACCTCTGCATTTTAGCTCCGTTGTCCATATTTGGACTTAGGCTGAAATGAGGCCTGGGACCGAGTGGCCCTGGCGGAACCTAAACTAAGCATCAGTGAGCAGGTTATTGGTGAGTAAGCGCCGCCTGATAGCACTATCGATGTCACTTTCCATCACTTTGCTGATGATTGAGAGTAGACTGATGGTGCAGTATATGTTCGGTTTGGATTTGTCATGCTTTTTGTAGACCGGAGTTTGCTGGTCAGTTTTCCACATTGTCGGTAAGCTACCAGTGTTGTAAGCTGTGGGATCCAGATAGAGAGAAATACGGTATGGATTAGCGAGAGAGCAGCAGTCCCGGGGGCGGTCAGAGAGACAGACCAATGGGGGTGAGAGACGGATGGAGACAGACTGGGCGACCACAGATGGTAGGTGACAGAGGAGAAAGATGTTGGAAGCAGACCGGAGGAAGCAGAAGGGAAATACAGACAGAAGTGAAACAAAGAGAGAGTGAAGTGACTGATGGGAAGACAGAAATAGATCAGACTGGCATGAGACAGATTGAGATAGACAGACTGGTAGTCAGACGTGGGAAACAGACGGGGTGACAGACGATGGCTTGACAGAAGGACAGACAGACCGGCAGGGGATCCTGATGCTTTGCAGACAGACGGGGTGAGACAGAGGGAAAGACAGAACGAGACAGACGGTGCAGACAGTCGGGGGAGACTCAGATAGAGAGACAGAGACAGGCGTGGTGAGGCAGATGCGGGAGATATCGATAGAACGAGAGACAACCCGGTGTGCGGGATGAATGGACGGGGGAGAGAGACGGATGGTGATTTATCCGGATATACAGAAGCGAGAACTATGAAGGTAGTGCAGGAGCCCCTGTGTCCAATACCCTCTCAAACAGATTTTCCGTTTTGGATACTGATGGGGGAGATGGTTTCTCAGGGAAATGCAGCAAGAGCCATGTCTGCGGAACTACAAGTGGCTCAGCTGCACAGGAGGGAAGGAAAAATAGTGGGAGAGCAATAGAGCTAGGTGATTCTAGCGTAAGTGGAACAGATAGACGTTTCTGTGGCCGCAGATGTGGCTGCAGGAGGTATGATGCCTCCCTGGTGCCACGGTCAAGGATGTCACTGGACGGCTGCAGGGCATTCTGAAGGGAGAAGGCGAACAGTCAGACGTCGTTGTTCACATTGATACCAACGACAAGGGTAGAAAGAGGGATGAGGGCCTGCAACAAGAATTACAGGAGCTAGATGTCAGATTAAAAATCAGGACTTCAAAGGTTGTAATCTCTGTATTACTACCGGTGACACGTACTAGTGAGTATAGGAATAGAAGGATAGAGCAGATGAATGCATGGTAAACGAGTTGTTGCAAGAGTGAGGGCTTTAGTTTCCTGGATCACTGGGTCTGCTTCTGGGTAAATTGGGACCTGTATAATTCGGACGGGATGCACCTGAACCGGAACGGGCCGAACATCCTTTCGGGGAGGTTTGCAAGTACTATTGGGGGTGGGGGGTTTAAACTAACTTGGCAGGGGGATGGGATACGGAGTGGAGCTATAGTATGGGGTGATGCACAACCAAATATAGAGAAAAAAGTCAGCCAGGAAGGCAGAGCAAATATGTAACGGCACAATAGAGTATGGCAAGGCTGGATGGCATTTATTTTAATGCAAGGAGTCTTGCGAGTAAGGCAGATGAATTGAAGATGCTGATGAACACATGGGAGTATGATGTTTTTGCTATGACAGTGACATGATTAAGGGAGGGGCAGGACAGGCAGTTCAATATTCCGTGATATAGAATCATCAGGCGAGAGAGAGGGTGGTGTAAAAGAGGAGGGGGGGTCGCAATATTAATCAAGGAGTCAATTACTGCTTTAAGGAGCGATGATATCTTTGCAGGTTCCTCTAATGAGGCCATATGCGTAGAACTTAAAAACAAAAAGGGTGCAAGCACTTTGCTGGGAGTGTACTATAGGCCCTCAAATGTCAGGGGAGATAGAGGAACAGATATGTAGGCAAATCTCAGAGTTGTTTAGAAATAATAGGGTAATAATAGTAGGGCATTTCAACTTCCCCAATATTAACTGGGATAGTCAGAGTGTGAAAGGCTTAGAGGGTGCTGAATTATTAAATTTCATTCAGGAGAGCTTTTTGAGTCAGCATGTAGAAAGTCCTACAAGAAAGGGGACGGTACAGACCCAATTCTAGGGAATGTAGCCGGGTTAATGGTAGAAGTGTCAGTAGGAGAGCATTTTGGTGAAAGTGACCATAATTCGGTGAGATTTAAGGTATTCATGGAAAAGGACAAAGATGGATCGGAAATCACGGTTCTAAGTTGGGGAAGTCTGATTTTAATATGATAAGGCAGGATCTGGCCAAAGTGGGCTCGGATCATCTGTCTGAAGGAAATTCCACATCAGAGCAGTGGGAGTCTTCAGAAAAAAATTAGACGGAGTAGTACGCCAAAATGTTCCCCTAAAGGTAATGGTTGGGACCAACAAGCCCAGTGAACCCTGGATGTCAGGAGATATACAAGAATTGTTTAGGAAAAAAAGGGAGGAAATTGGCAGATACAAAGAACTAAAAACAGTGGAAGCCCTAGAGGAGTATAGAAACTGCAGGGGGTACTTAAAAAATAAATTAGATGGGCGAAGAGGGGGCATGAAAAAAACACTGGTTGGCAAAATAAAGGAAAATCCCAAGGTGTTTTATAAGTATATTAAGGGCAATAGGATAACCAGGGAAAGAGTAGGTCCCATTAGGGAACAAAGTGGCAATCTGTGTGTAGAGCCAGAGGATGTGGGTGAAGTTTTAAATGAATAATTATGCATCTGTGTTCAATATGGAGAAGGATGATGTCGGCATAAAAATCAGGAAGGGGGATTGTGATATATTTGAACAAATTAGTATTGAGAGGGAGGAGGTGCTAGCGGTTTTACCGGCCTTAAAAGTGGATAAATCCCCAGTCGCAGACGAGATGTATCCCTGCTGTGTGAGGCAAGGGAGGAAATTGCAAGTTCACTGACACAAATTTTCAGAACCTCTCTGGCCACAGGGGAGTTGATGCGGAGATGCCGGTGTTGGACTGGGGTGGACAAAATTGAGAGGTCGCACAACACCAGGTTATAGTCCAACAGTTTTATTTGAAATCACAAGCTTTCGGAACTATCGATTGCTCCTTCCTCAGGTGAAGTAGAGTCTACTTCACCTGAGGAAGGAGCAATCGATAGCTCCGAAAGCTTGTGATTTCAAATAAAACTGTTGGACTATAACCTGGTGTTGTGCGACCTCTCAATTTTGTCCACAGGGGAGTTGCCAGAGGACTGGAGGACAGCTAACGGAGTACCATTATTCATGTAGGGTAGTAGGGATAAACCAGGATATTACTGGCCAGTGACCTAACATCAGTTGTAGGGAAATTTTGGAAAACGTTTTGAGGAACAGAATTAGTCTCCACTTGGAGCGGCAAGGATTAAGCAAGGATAGTCAGCATGGCTTTGTCAGGGGGACATCATGTCTAACAAATTTCGTTAAATTTTTCGAGCGGGTGACTAGGTGTGTGGATGAGGGTACATGGACTTCAGTAAGGCTTTAGACAAAGTCCCGCATGGGAGACTGGACAAGAAGGTAAGAGCCCATGGGATCCAGGGAAATTTGGCACATTGGATCCTAAATTGTCTTAGTGTCAGGAGGCAGAGGGTGACTGTTGACGGCTGTTTTTTTGAATGGAAGCCTGTGTTCAGTGGTGTACCGCAGGTATCGGTGCTGGGTGCTTTGCTGTTTGTAGTGTACATTAATGATTTAGATATGAATGTAGGTGGTATGATCAGTAAGTTCGCAGATGAAACGAAAATTGGTGGAGCGGTAAATAGTGAGGAGGGAAGCCTTAGGCTACAGGACGATATAGACGGGTTCGTCAGATGGGCAGAACATTGGCACATGTTATTTAAACCTCAAAAGTGTGAGGTGATTCATTTTGGGAGGACTAAAAATGCAAGGGAATACACAATGAATGGTAGGACCGTAGGAAGGACAGAGGATCAGTGGGACCTTGGTGTGCATGTACATGGATCCCTGAAGGCAGCAGGACAGCTAGCTAAGTTGTTTCAAAATGCATATGGGATACTTGCCTTCATTAGCCGAGGCATAGAATATAAGAGCAGGGAGGATATGCTGGAGCTGTTCAAAAAACTAGTTAGGCCAGAGCTGAAATACTGTGTGCAATTCTGGTCGCCACACTAGAGGAAGGATGTGATTGCATTGGAGAGGGTGCAGAGGAGATTCACCAGGATGTTACCTGGGCTGCAGCGCTTCAGCTATGAAGAGATTCTGGACACGCTGGGGTTGTTTTCATTAGAGAAGAGAAGGCTAAAGGGGACCTGATTGAGGTGTACAAAATTATATGGTGCATAGACAGGGTAGATATAAATGAACTTTTCCGCTTAGTAGAGGGGTCAATAATCAGGGGGCATAGTTTCAAGGTAAGGGGCAGGAGGTTTAGAGGGGATTGGAGGAAAAACATTTTCACCCAGAGGGTGGTTGCAATCTGGAACTAACTGCCTGAAAGGGTGGTAGAGGCAGGAACCCTCAAAACATTCAAGAAGCTTTTGGATGAGCACTTGAAATGCCACAGCATACAAGGCTACGGACCAAGTGCTGGATAATGGGATAATAAATGACAGGGCTTGATGGCCGGCGCGGCCTCGACGGGCCGAATTGCCTCTTTCTGTGCTGTATAAGTCTCTGACTCTATGAGTCTATGAGGGGGGTGGGGTGGAGAAAGGGAGAGAGAGAGAGACGGGGAGAAACATGGGGAGGCAGACGGGGATGGCAGAGAGTGAGAGAGAAACAAACACGGGAGACAGATAAACAGACAGACAGTGTGAGTCACACGGGGATACAGACTGGAGGGAAATATATAGAGAGAGATTGGGTGAAAGAGAGTGAGAGACAACCTGGGAGACAGAAAGTGGGGAGACGGATGGGGGACCCAGACTGGGAGAAAGTTGTGGAGAAAGACGGGGAATACAGAGAGAGAGAGACGCACGCAGGATAGAGAGAAAGAGACAGACATGGGAGTCAAATGGGGAAACAACCGGGTCAGGGGATAGAGAGAGAGAGCGAGAGAGTAAGAATTTAAACAGACAGGGTGACAGATACGGAAACAGAACCATAGAGGGACAATCTGGGAAGTCAGACGTAATGATACACAGAGAAAGAGAGATGAACGGGGGAGGCAGAAGGATGGAGAGAGCTTGGAGACAGACGTGGGGAAACAAAGAGAGACAGACGGTGTGGAGACAGAGTGAGACAGATGATGGGGACAGAGATGTGGTGAGACAGAGTGAGAGGGAGAGACGCGGTGGAGAAAGAGAGAGTGAGACAGACGTGGGAGACAGATGGGGATACAGAAGGGGGAAGTCTGACGGGGAAGACACAGAGTGAGAGAGAGCGACAGACTGTAGCGGCAGATGGGAGAGAGACAGACGGGAAAACAGACGGGGGTACATAGATGCAGGGAGACAGTCGCTGGGAAGCAGGTGGTAGACAAAGAGAGAGAGATTGATCGACTAGTGTGAGACAGACGTGGGGAGACAGAGAGAGAGACGGACAGGGGTAACTGACGGGGTGAATTCAAAATCGGAGGACAGGTGGGGGGTCAGATTGAGTGAGAGAGACAGACAGGAATAGAGAGACGGGGACGAGACAGGTGCTGGGTGACAGAGAGAGACAGCTGAGGGAGGCAGGAAGGAAATACAGACGGAAGGCTGTCAGAGAGGTGGAGTGAAGAGAGACAGACGGGGAGAAATGAAGAGATCATACGGGCTTGAGACAGAAATAGAGAAAAAGATGGGGAGACACACGGGGGAGACAGACGTTGGGGGGATAGAAGGAGAGATTGACCTGCAGGGGAGACTTATGTTGGGCTGACAGACAGGCTGAGACACAGAGAGAGAGAGAGAGATATAATGAGGCAAATGGGGCAGACAGACTGAAGGGATAATTACTAGTCCTAGCCCTTTTCGGACTACCCCGGATTAGGCGTATTCCACAGACGTACGCCTTCAATTAAAGTTAGCGATAGCTGAATCCTACAAGACGCTTAATTGGGTAAAAAGGTCCAGGATATCTCTCTCTAATGGAAAGGAACGACGTGAAGATGTTACCATCCTCCAGATAGCACTTTTAAAAAAGGTTACCTAGACTGTAACCTTCCGGATATTATGAGGGTACGGAAAAAACACCCGGAATTCTGCAACTCCTCACCAAAGAGTGTACAGAAATTGAGTTTGCGAGATTGATACAGAAATACTCTGTGAGACAATTGCTAAAAATATGTAGATTTATTTAAGAAACGACATTCAGTTAACAGCTGGTGAGTCAATAGCAACTTAACAGTTGAAAATAAAAATAGCTTACATTTCTTATTCTCAGACATCCTTATTCTCAAATCTTAACTTAATTTCATGTTTACAGTTCTTATTATTCTTAATCCAGGATATCCACCAAAATCAACTAAAAGTATCTTTTGATCCCCGAGACTCAAAGTGTTAAAAACTTACAGATCATGCCTCTGAAGTTGAGAATCGCTTGCCCCTTCCAGCGACTTCTGACTTTCCAGCTGAAAAGCTCTATTTTAATACTTTTTTTTAGTGGTTTTTCCTTGAAGTTTTCTGCTGATGTAAGCTATTTATCTCCAATCATTCTTTGTTCTTTTCTATTCTATTCTTTTCTATTCTTACTGTCAATTCAGCTGATAGCTTGCAGACTGCTGTCTGTTGTTTAGGTGTTCCAAAAACTTACCATAAAATGGTTATAATTTATGTATCTCTTTGATGCCATTTATATTGAAAGTCTTCCATTCAATTCTAAAATCACCCAGCTGTTTTGAAGCAGACGTCGTGACTACTATGTGTTCCAAGTTAAACACAAACACAATGTGATTGCTTGGTGTATCTATTGAAGTCATATCTACAAAGTCTTCTGTTTGTGTACCTTTTACAACATGTAAATCAAAACCACTTCAGCCAGGCTGTGCCATGCATTTCTTAGCTACTTCAATTGATTGCATATATAATCGTGTTTCCTGTTCCTCATTTGATGTTACTTTTACGAAGGCACATGTTTTTTTAATATTCGGTGTTCCTGCTCGAAGTGTTAGTTTTTACCAGTTTATTTGGTCATTGCTATTGTATTGGTTCCAATGTTCAGACATAGAGGAACCTCCAGCCTGCTGTTTCAATAGGGCCATTGTCTTAGTATTAACAATCAATTCCCATTTCAAAAGCTTGTGTGTTTTTACAACTTTTTGTTAACACTTCATCTTATCTCAGAAGCCTGTATTGACAGCCTGTGTCGTTGAGGCTTTTCAGACTTTTAAACACTGGCCCAGAAATTCGCCTCTACGGCTTTCCGCGGGGGTAAGGATCGCGCGCGCACTTACCGACCGCGCCTGCCGTTGTGTTTTGGGCCCACGGGAACTTCTGCTCTGGGCCTGCTCCAAGTGCCGGCGCGCAGTGCTTGCGTGTCCCAGGGGCGCAGTTAGTGCGATGCGTCCCCTGGGATCACGTGTGCCATGGAGAGCCAATGGCAGCAGGTCATCTTTCATTCATAGATTTGACAGGGTGACCTGTCAAATCTGTGAATTGAAATCGGCCCCAAAAGAAGAGCTAAACTTAAAATAAATTTAAAAAAAACATCACATTTATGAAATAATTATAGTACAGTTAAATAAATTAAGCTCTTTAAACAAAAATTTAAGTTTTTGAAAAAATTAAAGTACTTTTTAGAAGTGGTAAAAATAAACTTAGCTTTCTTTAAAGTATCTAAAAAAGATAAAGCTGTTGAAAATGTTTTTAAAATATACTTAATTTACCACTTACCTTGTTGAAAACGGGTCCTGCGCCTCCTTTTTAAAAGCGCAGTTTCTTCACTACTTACCCTCCCATAGAAACCTGAAAAAAATAAGTCTGCTGCGTGCGCGCAGCCTCTACCGCGCACGCGGTTCACCTCGGAACCTCCCACTTCACCAGACCGGAAGTTCCGGTTTCCCGCGCATGCGCAGTGCATGCAGGAAACCGTCACTTCGGGACGCATTACTGGTGAGTACGCACTGTGTACTCACCCGGGAAGGGCCGAATTTTTGGCCCAGTTTGTCATGTATTAATAATATCTGAAACCTGCTCGTAGGATGGTGTTTCCCTTGGAATATGGCTATTTCCTTTACAAGACGAGGGAGACACACCGACAGACAGAGACAGACAGACAGAGAGACAGACAAAGGTCGTGGTGATACAGATGCGGGAGAGAAAGAGAAAGAGATAGTCAGGCGTGGAGACAGACGGAGGAGACAGACTGTGATGAGACAGAATGAGAGACAGACCATCGGAGGAGCCTGATGGTGTTGAAACAGACGGGATGAGAGAGCGAGGGAGACAGAAGGGCTGAAGAGAGAGAGAGGAAGATAGAAAGAGAGAGACAGAAGCAGGAGAGAGAGAGAGAGAAAGAAAGAGAGACAGACGGGGCAGAAAGATTGGGGAGAGAGAAAGAGAACAGATTGGGTTGAGACAGAGAGAGTGAGACACAGACGGACGTGGTGAGAAAGACGCCGGAGAGACAGAGAGAGAGAGAGAGACAGTCGGCAAGAGAAAAACGGAAAAGAGAGACGAGTGAGACAGTCTGGGGTAACAGTGTGAGAGAGACATATGGGGCAGATAGAGCGAGAGAAGACCGGGGGATAAATGACGGGGGTGTGGAAAGACTGCTGAACTCAGATGCGGAGAGACAGAGGGGGCGATAGAGAGTGAGAGAGAGAGACGATGGGGGACACAGACCAGGGATAGAGATGGACTGAGACACATAGGCAGTGGTGGATTGGGGGTGTTGAGATATATGGGTGCAGAGAGTTGCGGTGGTAGACGGTGGGGAGACAGGCGGTGGGTAGACAGAGGAGGAGATAGACGGGGTTCGTCGGACAGAGGGACAGATGTGGAGGAGAAAGCGAGAGATGAGATAAAATGGGGCGACAGATGGTAGAGCCAATCGGAGAGACAGAAGGGAGAGGCCAGCCAGTGGAGGACAGAAAGAGTGTCAGACAGCGAAGAGACAGACTGTGGAGACAGGGAGAGAGATAGCGAAAGAGAGATAGATGGGGAGACTGATGGGGGAGATAGATGCAGGGAGACAGATGCGGGGAGACCGGCAGTGAGGACAGGTGAGGGAAGCAGAGAGAGGTAGAAACAGACGGGGGAGAGAGACTGGAAGGTGTCAGACCGAGGGAGAAAATCGAGAGACTGACGTGTGTGAGACAGAGATGTAGAGCGACTGAAGACTAGGTAAAGGGGGTGGTGACAGATCGACGGGGAGAGAGATGGATGGTGTGTGACACAGCGAGAGATCGATGGAAGGAAGACAGAGACAGACAGACATTGCCAGGCAGAAAGAGCTCAGGCGTGAACGAGACAGAGAGAGAGAGAGAGCGACGGGGTGAGGCAGACGCAGTAGAGACACAGGGAGAAAATCTGACGGGGGTAGATAGACGGCAGGGAGACAGACGGGGCTAGACAAGTGGGGGGAGACAGACAGTGGAGGCGGAAGGTGAGGGTACAGAAAGAGAGACAGACCGGAGGGGGAGACAGATGGGAAAGAAAGAAAGAAAACAGACGGGTTGAAATAGACATTTGAGAGACAGAGAGAGAGAGAGAGAGAGAGATGGGAAGACAGACTGGGAGACAGAATGACGGAGACAGACTGGCACGGCAGACAGGGAAGACTGATGGGGGATAGAGACGGGGAGACAGATGGGAGACAGAGTGAGAGACAGAAAGAGAAAGACAGGGAAGGCAGTCTCTGGAGAAAGACTGTGGAGACAGAGGGAGAGAGACAAGCAGGATGACAGAGCAAGTGACAGTCCGCGATGAGATAGACGGAAAGATAGACTATTGGGGGGCGGCACAGAGAGAGAGGCAGATGCGGAGAATGATGGGTGAGACAGACCGGGGAATGCAGAGAGAGAGAGAAAACTCAAACGCAAAATCATACAGCTCATACTCAAACACAGACAGCTCCTACCCAGACATAGGAAGATCTTGCAAAGATCCAGGAGCTCCGACATAGACCCAGACAACTGCAACCATGACACACGGTGCTGCAACACAGACACAGGCAGCTCCTACCAAGGTAAAGCGAGCTCCTACATAGACACAGTAGCTGCTGCATATACCGAGACGGCTCCTAAACTGACCAGACACGTGCTACACCGACCCAGACAACTCCTACTTAATCCCAGTAAGATCGTACAGACACAGATCTGAGTGCGGTTTAAACAGAGTGCTGCGAGCTGGGTGAGTATGCGAGTCTTAACTCTTTGGTAAAATCAAACTTTTGTTTGTTTCACATTTACTGTTACTGTTTATTGTTTCAAATCTAAATTTTCCAGCTTCAAGCAGAGTTATAAAGGGATATACAAGGCCTACAATTCAGAACAGCTGAAGGCAGTTAATTAGCGAAACTAGATTAAACTGGTTCTCCTGTAGCAGGGCTCAGTAAACTCCTTTGTTTCAAGGCCTATACAAACAGGCTTTGCAGTGCGATTTTGCACTGAGTGCGGTTTAAACAGAGTGCTGCAATTTGGGTGAGTCCGGGATTTAGGTCATGCCTGGAAGGAGGAGCTCCCTTGCTTCGCCTTTGTTTTTCCTTACTTTTCACCCTGCAGGAATTGGATCTTACTCTTACTAAGAAAAGAGTGCAAGAGCGGGAGCAGTCAAACAACAACAACTGCGAAAACGCTAAAGTTACGTCACAACCAGGGAATGAGCTAATTGGGAAGTCGGAACTGGTGAGTATTTCTACTGTCCGGTCTTTAAGTAAAAGTAAGGTCTCTAGTTTAGAGTAAGTAGTGTTTAAAGGGTAGTAAGGTCCCTAGTGTACTTAATATTATTTAATTTAAAGGAAGTAAAGTGAATAAATTAATGGTAGGACATGGCAGGGCAGCTCGGCAGCGTGCAGTGCTCCTCCTGTGCTATGTGGGAAGTCAGGGACACTTTCGGTGTCCAGGGCGAACACATATGCAGGAAGTGTCTCCAGCTGCAGCTGCTCGAAATCCGAGTTTCGGAGCGGGAGCTGCGGCTGGAGTCACTGTAAAGCATCCGAGAAGCTGAGATCTTCGTGGATAGCATGTTTAACGAGGTGGTCACACCGCAGATAAAGAGTGCACAGGCAGACAGGAAATGTTTGACTGCCAGACAGAGTAAAAGAACTAGGAAGGTAGTTCAGGAGTCCCTTGGCTACATCTCCCTCTCCAACAGATTTTCCATTTTATATACTGATGTGGGAGATGGTATCTCAGGGGAATGCAGCAAGAGCCAAATCCGTGGCATTACGAGTGGCTCAGCCGCACATGAAGGGAGGAAAAAGAGTGGGTAAGCAATAGTGATAGGGGATTCAATGGTAAGGGGAACAGATAGACGTTTCTGTTGCCGCAGACGTGATTCCAGGATGGCATGTTACATCCCTGGTGCCAGGGTAAAGGATGTCACTGAACGGGTGCAGGGCATTCTGAAGGGGGAGGCCGAACAGTCAGAGGTCGTGGTTCACATTGGTACCAAAGACACGGGTAGAAAGAGGGATGAGGGCCTGCAATAAGAATTTAGGGTGCTTGGTAGCAGACTATAAAGCCAGACCTCAAAGGTTGTAATCTCTGGCGCCACGTGCTGGTGACTATAGGAATAGAAGGATAGAGCAGATGAATGCGTGGCTAAAGAGTTGATGCGGGAGGGAGGGCTTTAATTTCCTGGATCACTGGGACTGCTTTTGGGGAATGTGGGTCCTGTACAAGTCGGAAGGGTTGCACCTGAACCGGAACGGGACCAACATCCTTTGATTTGCTAGTACTGTTGGGGGAGGGGGGGGGGGGTTAAACTGACTTGGCAGGTGGATGGGATACGGAGTGGAGCTTGTGCACAGCCAAATATAAAGGAAAAAACAATTCAGCTTGGAAGGCAGAGCAAATATGTAACGGCACATGGGAGTATGGCAAGGCTGGATGGCATTTATTTTAACGCAAGGAATCTTACGAGTAAAGCAGATGAATTGAAGGTGTTGATTAACACTTCGGAGTATGATATTGTTACTATCACAGAGACATGGTTGAGGGAGGGGCTGGTATGGCAGCTCAATATTCTGGGGTATACAATCTTCAGGCGAGATAGAGGGGAGTGCAATAAAGAGGGGGGTTCGCAATATTAATCAAGGAGTCAATTACTGCTGTAAGGAGGGATGATATCTTAGCAGGTTCCTCTAATGAGGCCATATGGGTAGAACGTTAAAAAAAAGGGGGCAAGCACTTTGCTGGGAGTGTACTGCAGGCCCCCAAACAGTCAGGGCGAGATAGAGGAACAAATATGTAGGCAAATCTCAGAGAAGTGTAGAAATAATATGGTAATAATAGCAGGGGATTTCAACTTCCCCAATATTTACTTAGAGAGTAAGAGTGTGAAAGGCTTAGAGGGTCAAGAATTCTGAAAGTTATTCCAGGGGAGCTTTTTGAGCCAGCATGTAGAAAGTCCTTCAAGAGAGGGGGCGGTACAGAAACTAATTCTAGGGAATGAAGCTGGGCAAATGGTAGAAGTGTCAGTAGGAGAGCATTTTGGTGACAGTGACCATAGTTCGGTGAGATTTAAGGTAGTCATGGAAAAGGACAAAGATTGACCGGAAATAACGGTTCTAAATTGGGAGAAGGCCGATTTTAACATGAAAAGGCAGGATCTGGCCAAAGTACACTGGGATCAGCTACTTGTAGGAAAATTCACATCAGAGCAGTGGATGTCTTTCCGCAAGGAAATAGAGAGATGTACAACGCCAAGATGTTCCCCTAAAGATCAAGGGTGGGACCAACAAAATTAGGGAACCCTGGATGTCAAGGGATATACAAGAATGGATTAGGAAAAAAAGCGAGGCTTTTGGCAGATACAAATTACTAAAAACAGTGGAATCCCGAGAGGAGTATAGCAAGTGCAGGGGGGTAATTAAGAAATAAATTAGGAGAGCGAAGAGGGGGCATGAAAAAACACTGGTGTGCAAAATAAAGGAAAAACCCAATTGTTTTATTAGTAAATTAAGGGCAAGAGGATAACGAGGGAAAGAGTAGGGCCCAGTAGCGACCAAAATGGCAATCTCTGTGTCGAGCCGGAAGATGTAGGTGAGGTTTTAAATGAATATTTTGCATCTGTGTTCACTATGGAGAAGGACGCTGTAGGCATAGAAATCAGGCAGGGCGATTGTGATATACTTGAACAAGTTAGTATTGAGAGGGAGGAGGTACTAGCGGTTTTAGCGGGCTTAAAATTGGATAAATACCCAGGCCCAGACGAGATGTATCCCAGGCTGCTGTGTGAGGCAAGGGTGGAGATAGCGGGGGCTGTGACACACATTTTCAGAACCGCGCTGGCCACAGGGGAGGATCCAGAGAACTGTAGAACAGCTAACGTAGTACCATTATTCAAGAAGAGTAGTAGGGATAAACCAGAGAATTACAGGCCAGTGAGCCGAACATCAGTGATAGGGAAATTATTGGAAAAAATTCTGAGGGACAGAATAAGTCTCTACTTGGAGAGGCAAGGATTAATCAAGGATAGTCAGCATGGCTTTGTCAGGGGGCGATCATGTCTAACCGATTTCATTGAATTTTTCGCGGGGGTGACTACGTGTGTGAATGTTGGTAGTGCATTTGATGTATACTTCATGGACTTCAGTAAGGCTTTTGACAATATCCCACATGGGAGACTGATCAAGAAGCCAAGAGCCCATGGGATCCAGAACTATTTGGAACATTGGATCTAAAATTGTCTTAGTGGCAGGAGGCAGAGGGTGATGGTAGAAGGTTGTTTTTGTGACTAGAAACCTGTGTTCAGTGGTGTACCGCAGGGATCGGTGCTGGGTCCTTTGCTATTTGTAGTGTACATTCATGAATTAGATATGAATGTAGGAGTTATGATCAGTAAGTTCGCAGATGACACGAAATTTGGTGGAGTGGTAAATAGCGAGGAGGGAAACCTTAGGCTTCAGGACGATATAGACGGGTTGATTAGATGGGCAGAACAGTGGCAAATGGAATTTAACCCAGGAAAGTGTGAGGTGATGCATTTGGGGAGGACTAACAAAGCAAGGGAATGCATAATGAATGGTAGGACCCTAGGAAGCACAGAGGATCATAGGGGCCTTGGTGTGCATGGACATAGATCCCTGAAGACAGCAGGACAGGTAGATAATGTGTTTGAAAAGACATATTGGATACTTGCCTTCATTAGCCGAGGCATAGAATATAAGAGCAGGGAGGATATGATGGAGCTGTACAAAACGTTATTTGGGCCACAGCTGGAATACTGTGTGCAGTTCTGGTCGCCACACTATAGGAAGGATGTGATTGCATTGTAGATGTGCAGAGAAGATTCACCAGGCTGTTACCTGGGCTGGAGCGCTTCAGCTATGTAGAGAGACTGGACAGGCTGGGGTTGTTTTCCTTAGAGCAGAGCAGGCTGAGGGGGGACCTGATTGAGGTGTACAAAATTATGAGCGGCATAGATAGGGTAGATCGAAAGGAACTTTTCCCCGTAGTAGAGGGGTCAAGATCCAAAGGGCATAGTTTCAAGGTAAGGGGCAGGAGGTTTAGAGGGGATTGGAGGCAAATCCTTTTCACCCAGAGGGTGGTTGAAATCTGGAACTCATTGCCTGAAAGGGTAGTAGAGGCAGGAATCCTCACAACATTCAAGAAGCATTTAGATGTGCACTTGAAACGCCACAGCAGACAAGGCTACGGACCAAGTGCTGGAAAATGAGATTAGAATAGACAGGGCTTGAGGGTCGGCGCGGACACGATGGGCCGAAGGGCATCTTTCTGTACTGAATAACTCTATGACTATGACTAGGACAAACAGCTCCTACAGATCCAGAAATCTCCGACACAGGTCCAGACAGCATCTACAGATACTCAGAAAGTTCTCTTTACAGACGAGGGAGCTCGTACATCAGCAGCTGGATCTAGAGGGCTTCTAACCTGACACAGACAGATCCTATACAAAATCATTCTGCTCCTCAATTGACACAGACGGTTTCTATCACTGACCAAGAGATCTCATACAGAGAGAGAGAGAGCAGCTGCTACAAAGACAGAGGAGCTCTACACAGACCCAGCAGCTCTTTCATATACCCTGACACCTCCGGCAAAGACTCAGACAGATCGTACACCAAACCAGACAGCCACAACGCAGACACTGGGAGCTCCTACAAAGACCCAGATAGAACACAACAGACACAGACAGCTCCGGCACAGACCTAGATAGATCGTACACAAACCCAGACAGCCCCTACACAGACACAGGGAGCTCCTACACAGGCCCAGCAGCTCTTTCATAGACCCAGACAGCTCCGGCACAGATCCAGACAGATTGTACATTAACCCAGACAGCCCCTACACAGACACTGGGAGCTCCTACATAGATCCAGATAGAACATAGCAGACCCAGACAGGTCCTAAACTGACAAATGGAGTCTCTACACAGACCCAGCAGTAGCTACATAGACCTAGACAGCGCGTTAACAGAATCAGACAGGTGCTACATGGGCCCAGACAACTACTGTCACAACCCAGACAGCTACTACATAGATCCAGCAGCTCCTAATCACAACCAGCATCTCCTACACAGACCAGATAGCAACTGTCACAGACCCAGAGAGTTCATACACAAAGCCAGACAATGCCTACAAAAACCAAGACAGCTCAGTTTAGAGGCCAAGAGAGCTCCTACACGAACACCGACAGCTCCAACCCAGATACAGGGAGCTCCTACACAGGTCCAGCTGGTCCTAAAATAAAAACAGTAAATGCTGGAAATACTCTGTAGGTCAGACAGAATCTGTGGTCATAAATACATACAAACAGCTCCAAACTGACATACGGAGCTGCACCACAGACACAGACAGCTCCTACACAGACACAGCGAGCTCCCACAGAGACACAGGGAGCTCCTACACTGACACAGGGAGCTCCTACCCAGACACAGGAGCTCCTACACTGGCACAGGGAGCTCCTACACTGGCACAGGGAGCTCCTACACAGGCACAGGGAGCTCCTACACTGACACAGGGAGCTCATACACTGGCACAGGGAGCTCCTACAGTGACACAGGGAGCTCATACACTGACACAGGGAGCTCCTACACTGACACAGTGAGCTCCTACACTGACACAGGGAGCTGCTACACTGGCACAGGGAGCTCCTACACAGACACAGCGAGCTCCCACAGAGACACAAGCAGCTCCTACACAGACACAGGGAGTTCCTACCCAGACACAGAGAGCTCCTACACAGACACAGGGAGTTCCTACCCAGACACAGAGAGCTCCTACACAGACACAGGGAGTTCCTACCCGGACACAGAGAGCTCCTACACAGACACAGGGAGCTGTAACACTAACACAGGGAACTCCTACCCAGGCAGAGCGAGCTCCTACACAAACACAGGGAGATCCTACACTGAGACAGTGAGCTCCTACACTGACACAAGGAAGCCTACACTGACACAGGGAGCTCCTACACTGAAAAAGTGAGCTCCTACACTGACACAGTGAGCTTCTAAACTGACACAGGGGTCTCCTACACAGACACAGGGGACTCCGACCGAGCCACAGGGAACTCCAGCAGCTGCCACACAGATCTAGACGGCTTCTAAATAGTCCCAGACAGGTCATACACAAACCCAGTCTGAACTTTAATTGACACAGACAGTTCCTATCACTGATCCAGAGAACTCCGACTCACACCCAGACAGATACTTTCACAGACACTGGGAGCATGCACAAAGACTTAGAAGCTCATGTAAAGAAGCAGGCAATCCCTAGAGGAAGACTGACAGCTCCGGCATAGACCCAGACAGATCCTGTACAAATTCAAGCACCTATTTCAGAATCCCAGGCTGCGCTTGCACAGAGAGAATGAGCACTGGCACTTGTCCAGCAACTCCTACACAGACCCAGCAGCGACAACAATGACTATGGTGGCTCCTAAACAGACCCTGACATGTCCTACACAAAGACAGACTGCATCTACACAGACCCAGACAGCTACGACACAGTCCCAGACTTCTCCTACGCAGACCCAGACAGCGAATGCCAAAGTCCCAGCAATCGCCCACACAGACCATGCATCCCCTATACAAACACTACCAGCTACTACCAAGTCAGAGGAACCTCCAACACAGTCCCAGATTGCATTTAAAAAGACACAGACAGTTCATTGTGCAGAGCCAGACAGCTTCTGCCCAGACAAAGTGAGCTTCTACACAAACACAGACAACTCTTACGTACATAGGAATATTCGTCACAGAAACAGGCCATTCGGCCGAACCAGTCCATGTCAGCGTTTATGCTCCGAACTACTCTCCTCCCGTCTTTCCTCATCTAAATCTATCAGCAAAACCTTCCCTTCTCTTCTCCCTCATATGATTGTCTAGCCTCCCCTTAAATGAATCTATATGATTCGCTGCAACCACTCACTGTGGTAGCGTGTTCCACATTCTCATCACTCTTTGGGTAAAGTTTCTTCTGAATTCCCTCCTGAATTTCTTGGTGACTATCTTATATTGATGGCCTCGTGTTATGCTCTTCCCCAGAAGTGGAAACATGCTCATTTTATCAAAGCCTTTCATAATTTTAAAGACGTCTATTAGGTTACCCTTCAGCCATCATTTTTCAAGAGATAAGAGACCCAGCCTATCCATCCTTCCCTGATATGTATACCCTCGCATTTCTGGTATGATTCTTGTAAATCTTCTATGCACCCTCTCCAGTGCCTCTATATCCTTTTTATAATATGTCGAACAAAGTTTTACGCAGTACTCTAAGTGTGGTCTAACCAAGGTCGAACCAGGTTTAGCATAACTTACCTCATTTTTAATTCTATACCTCTAGAACTAAACCCTAGTAGAATAGATAAGGGGGACCCAGTGGATGTGGTGCATTTGGAATTTCAGAATTCATTCGATAAGGTGCCAAGTTATGAAACAAAATTAGGCGTCTTTTGATTGGGGCCAAAATACTGGCATGGAGTGAGGATTGGTTAACGGACAGAAAACAGAGAGCAGGAATAAACGGATAATTTTCGGGTTGGCAGGTTGGCTGAAACTAGTGGGGTGGCGCAAGAATCAGTGCTTGGGCCTCAGCTATTCACAATCTAATTCAATGATTTTAATGAGGGGACCAAATCTAATATATCCAAGTTTGCTTATGATACACAGTTAGGTGGGAATGTAAGTTGTGAGGAGGATGCAAGGAGGCTTCAAGGGGATATAGACAGAGTAAGTGAGTGGGAAATAAATGGCAAATAGAATATAAAGTGGAGAAATTAGAAGTTATCCACTATGGTAGGAAAAATAGAAAATCATAGTACTTTTTAAAATCGTGAGAGATTGGGAAATGTTGGTGTTCAGTGAGATCTGGTTATCCTTGTTCACTAATCACTGAAAGTTAACATGCAGGTACAGCAATAAATTAGTAAAGCAAATGTTATGTTGGCCTTTATTACAAGAGGATTTGCGTATAAGTGTAAAGACGTCTTACTGCAATTGTATAGGGCTCTGGTGAGACCACACCTGGAGTATTGTGTACAGTGTTGGTCTCCTTACCTAAGGAAGGATATACTTGCCATTGAGGAGTGCAACGAACGTTCAGGAGACTGGTTACTTGGATGGGGGGATTGTCCTATAAGGATAGATTGAGTAGACTAGGCTTATATTCTCAAGAGTTTAGAAGAATGAGAGGTGATCTCATTGAAACTTACAAAATTCTTACAGTGTTTGACGGTAGATGCAGGGAGGATGATTCCCCTGGCTGCGGAGTCTAGAACCAGGGGTCACAGTATCTTAATATGGGATCATCCATTTAGGACTCAGATGAGGTAAAAATAATTCTCAAAAGGTGGTGAATTTTTGGAATTCTCTACCCCAGAGGGCTGTGGAGGCTCAGTCGTTGGATATATTCAAGGCAGAGATCGATAGATTAAGGGAATCAAGGGATATGGGATAATGAAGGAAAGTGGAGATGAGGTACAAAATTAGCAACGATCTTATTCAATGGCGGAGCAGACGCGAAGGGCCAAACGGCCTACACCTGCTCCTTTTACTTTTGTTGTTATGTTATGTTCTAGTGCTTGGTTTGCTTTTATTATGGCCTTGCTAAACTGTGACGGAACTTTTAGTGATTTGTGTATTTGTTCCTCGAACACAACTAGACTCGCACCCTCCAAGTAATAAGTGACCACCCTATTCTTCCTAGCAAAATGTAATACCTCACATTTATCTTTGTTGAACTTCATTTGCCATTTATACGCCCATTCTGCAAGTTGATTAATGGAATCCTGTAATTTGTTTCAGTCCTCCTCAGTAAATCTTCTCCAACACAATCTGATGTCCTCTGCAAATTTCGAAATTGTGTTTCTGATTGCAAATTCTAAATCGTTGATGTAAATTGTGAACAGCAGTGGACCCAGCACTGATCCTTTTGGAACACCACTCCCCACCTTATCTCACTGTGAATAGTTACTTTTACCCCTACTCTCTGCTTTCTGTCTTGAAGCCAGCTAGCTATCCATTCTGTAACATGTCGCCTGACTCCGCAGCCTCTGACATTAGTTATTAATGTATTGGATGGCCACGCGGGCTAAGGTGCTGCGTTCAGATCGCAGTCTCCCTGGGGTTCGAAATCCATTTGTGACATTCAGTTCTTTACCTATGCAGAACTATATTATAGGGACAGAGGGATCTGGGAGTTAATGTGCAGAGATTCCTGAAGGTGGCAGGATCTATTGAGAGAGTGGCTAGCAAAGCATATGTGATCTTGGGCTTCATAATTATAGGTATTGAGTATAAAAGTAGAGATGTTTAGCTTAACCTTTATAAAGCGCTAGCTAGGCCACAACTGGATTATTTTCTCCAGTTCTGGTCATCACACTTTAGGAAGAATGTGAATGCACTTGACGGTGGATAGGCAATGGGAAACATTTAAAAATCGCATTGATGAACTACAGAATTTGCTCATCGCTGTTTGGCATAAAAATAAAACAAAAAAGGTGACTCAACCGTGGCTAACAAGGGAAATTAGGGATAGCATATGATCCAAGGAGATGACATATAAATTGGCCAGAAAAAGCAGCAAACCTGTGGATTGGGAGCAGGTTAGGGTTCAGAAAAAGGAGGACAAAGGGATTAATTAAGAGGGGGAAAATAGAATATGAGAGAAAGCTAGCTGGGAACATAAAAACTGACTTTAAAAACTTCGATTGGTGAAGTCACGCGTAGGTCCCTTACAGTCAGAATCAGGGGAATTTATAATGGGGAACAAATAAATGGCCGACCAATTAAATACATACTTTGGTTCTGTCTTCGCAAAGGAGGACACAAAGAAACTCCCAGAGATGTCGGGGAACATAGGGCCTAATGAGAGGGAGGAATTGAATGATATTACTATTTTTAGGGAAATGATGTTAGGGAAGTTGACGGGATTGAAGGCCGATAAATCCCCAGGGCCTGATAATCTATATCATAGGGTACTTAAGGAAGTGGCCCTTGAAATAGTAGATGCATTGCTGGTCGAATTTCAAAATTCTGCAGACTCTGGAACAGTTCCCATGGATTGGAGGGTAGCTAAAGTAACCCCACCATTTACAAAAGGTGGTGGAGAATAAACGGAGAATTATAGATCGGTAAGCCTGACATCGGTAGTGGGGAAAATGCGAGAGTCCATTATAAAAGATGTAATAGCAGAACACTTGGAAAACACTGACAGGATCGGACAAAGTCAACATGGATTTACAAAGTTTAATCATGCCTGACTAATCTACCGGAATTTTTTGAGGGTGTAACTGGTAGAATAGGTAAGGGAGAAGCATTGGATGTGGTGTATTTGGACTTTCAGAAGGCTTTCGATAAGGTCCCGCATAAGAGATTAGCTTGAAAAGTTAAAGAACATGGGATTGGAGGGAAGGTACTGATTTGGATAAAGAACTGGTTGGCAGACAGGAAGCAAAGAGTTGGAATATAGGGGTCTTTTTCCGAGTGGCAGTCAGCGACTAGTGGGGTACTGCAGGGATCGGTGCTAGGACCCTAGCTCTTTACAATATATATTAATGATCTAGACGAGGGAACTAGATCTCTAAGTTTGCGGACGTAACAAATCTGGGTGGGCGTGTGTGCTGTGAGGAGGATGCAGAGAAACTCGAGAATGATTTGGACAGGTTGGGTGATTGGGCAGATGCATGGCAGATGCAGTATAATGTGGATAAATGCGAGGTTATCCACTTTGTTGGCAAAAACAGGAAGGCAGATTATTATCTGAACGGCAACAGATTGGGAGAAGTGGAAGTGCAACGAGACCTGGGTGTCCTTGTGCACCGGTCGCTGAAGGTAAGCATACAGGTGCAGCAGGCGGTTAAGAAGGCAAATGGTATGTTGACCTTCGTAGCGAGAGCCTAGAACAGGAACAAGGATGTCTTGCTGCAGTTGTACAGAGCCTTTGTGAGACCACATCTTGAGTATTGTGTGCAGTTTTGTTCGCCTAATCTGAGGAAGGATGTTCTTGCCATGGAGGGAGTGCAGCGAAGATTCACCAGAATGATACCTGTGATGGCAGGAATGACGTATGAGGAGAGCTGGAGTCGATTGGGCTTATATTCGCTGGTGTTTAGAAGAATGAGAGGGGATCTCATTGAAACTTATATAATTCTAACAGGACCAGTCACGCTAGATGCAGGAAGGATGTTCCCGATGGCCGGGGAATCCAGAACCAGTGGTCACAGTCTAAGGATAAGGGGTAAGACATTTAGAACTGAGTTGAGGAGGAATTTCTTCACCCAAAGAGTGGTGAACCTGTGGAATTCTTTATCACAGAAGGCAGTTGAGGCCAACTCATTAAATATATTCAAGAAGGAGTTAGATATATTTCTTAAGGCTAAAGGGATCAAGGGATCTGGGGAGAATGCAGGGATAGGGTACTGAATTTGGATGATCAGCCATGATCTCATTGAATGGCGGAACAGGCTCGAGGGGCCGAATGAACTACTCCTGCTCCTATCTTCTATGATTCTATGAAGTATTTGAGAGTTGCAGCAGTGCATCTTGGAGATGATACACACTGTAGCCACGTTACCCTGGTGATGGAGCGAGTGATTGTTTCATGTGAATGGGGTGCCAATCAAGCGGTCTACTTATTCCTGGATGGTGTCGAGCTTCTTGAGTGTTGTAGGAGCTGCACTCATCCAGGCATGTGGATAGCATTCCATCATACACCTTAAGTGTGCCTTGTAGATGGTGGAAAGTCTTTGGGGAGTCAGGAGGTGAGACAGTCGCCGCAGAATAAACAGCCTCAGAGCTGCTCTTGTTGCCACAGTATTTATGTGGCTATTCCATTTAAGTTTCTGGTCAATGGTGAACCCCAGGATGTTGATGGTGGGGGATTCAGTGATGCTAATGTCATTGAAATTCAAGAGGAGTTGGTTAGACTCTCGTTTGATGGAGACAGTCATTGCCTTTCACTTCTGAGGCGTGAATGGAACCTACAACTTATCAGCCTAAGCCTGGACGTCGTCCAGGTCTTGTTGCATGCGGGAATGGACTGCATCATTATCTGAGGCGTTATGAATGGCAGAGAAGCTGTGCAGTCATCAGCGATCATCCCCATTGATGACATTCAGTTGGAGGGAAGATCATTGCTGAAGCAGCTGAAGATGGTTTGGCCTAGCACACATGCCCTGAGGAACTCCTGCAGCGATGTCCTGGGGCTGTGATCATTGACCTTCAAACACCACAAACGTCTTCCTTTGTGCTAGGTATGACTCCAGCACGTGGAGAGCTTTCCCCCGGTTCCCATTGACAACAGTTTTCCTAGGGCTCTTTAATGCTACTCTGGGTCAAATGCTGCATTGATGTCAAGGGCAATCACTCTCAACTCACCAATGCAATTCAGCTCCTTTGTACATTTTTGGACAAAGTCTGTAATGAAGTCGAGAGCTGAGCGGTTTTGGCGGAACGCAAACTGGGCATCAGTGAGCAGGTTATTGGCGTGTAAGTGCCGCTTGATAGCACTGTCGAGGACACATCCAACACTTTGCTGATGATTGAGAGTAGACTGATGGGGCGGTAATTGGCCAGGTTGGATTTATCCTGCTTTTTGTGGACTGGCCATACCTGTGTAATTTTCCACATTGTGGGACAGATGCCAGTGTTGTAGTTGTACTGGAACAGCTTGGCTATAGGCGCAGTTAGTTCTGGAGCGCAAAACTTCAGCCCGATAGCCGGGATTTTGTCGTGGCCCATAGACTTCGTGTATCCAGTGTGCTCAGCCGTATCTTGATAACACTTGGAGTGAACAGAATTTGCTGAAGACTGGCTTCTGTGATGGTAGGGACCTCTGGAGTAGGTCGATAAGAATCATCCACTCGGTACTTCTGGCTGAATATTGTTGCAACCGCTTTAGCCTTGTCTTTTGCACTGACGTGCTGTGCTCCAACATCATTAAGGATCGGGATATTCATGGAGCCACCACCTCCAGTTGGTTGTTTAATGGTAGACCACCATTCACGATTGGATGTAGCAGGACTGCAGAGCGTTGATGTGATCCGTTGATTGTGGACTCGCTTAGCCGTGCCTATAGCATGCTGGTTCCGCTTTGTAGCATGCATGTAGTCCTGCGTTGCAGCCTCCCCAGGTTGTCACTTCATTTCTAGATAAGACTGGTGCTGCTCCTGGCATGCTCTTCTGCACTTCGTATTGAACCGGGGTTGGTCCCCTGGCTTGATGGTAATGGTACATTGAGGGATATGCACTGCCATGGGGATACAGATTGTGTTGGAAGAGATTTATCTCTGTAGGAACAGTCTGGATCCATTTAAGTATTAGCTCTCTTCGTCAGTGACAGGAACCGTCTGGGTATGTCTGCGACCAGTCTCGGTCTATTTGGAAGCCGGCTGTATCTGTGTAGCAGCTGCTGGGTGTTACGGTTGGAGCTGTCTTGTTCATTGTAGCTGTTTCCTCTGACTGTGGCGGCGCTTACTGGGTTTATGTTGGAGCTGTCTGGGTGTGTGCAGAAGCTGAATGGGTGTGTGCAGGAGCTGTCTGGTCAGTGGCAGTACATGTTTGGGACCGTGTTGCAGCTGCTGGTTCTTTGTAGGATCTGTCTGGCTGTCTTTAGGAGCTGTCTGTGGCTGTGTAGAAGCTGTCTGGGACTCTGTAGGAGCTGGCTGCGTCTCTTGATGAGCTGTCTGTGTCTCTTTTGGAGATCTCTGCAACTGTGCAGGAGATGTCTGGGACTGTGTAGGAGCACCCTCTGTCTGTGTAGGAGCTGCATAGTTATAAGCAGGATTTGTATGTGTGTGCAGAAGCTGTCTGTGTTCGTGTAGGAGCTGTCTCTTTTTGTGCAGAAGCTGTCTGGGTCTCTATGGTGAGCTGTCTGCATCTGCGTAGGAGTTGTCTATGTCTGTGTAGGAGCTGTCCGTGTTAGTATCGGAGCTCCCTGTTTCGGTGTAGGAGTTGTCTGTGTTAGGGTAGGACCAGTCTAGGTCGCTAAATTGAACTGTTTGGTTCTTTGTAGATAGCGGCTAGGTCTATGTAGGATTTGTCTATGTCAGTGTACGAGCTCGTCTATCTGTGTTGCAGCTTTCTGCATTTGCGTAGATGATGTCTGAGTCTGTGGAGGACCGGTTTGTGTCTGTGCAGGAGCTGTCTGAGTTTAACGAGGAGCTGTCTGGGACTGAAAGTAGCTGTCTGGGTCTGTGTAGGAGCAGTCTAGATCTGTGAAAGTAAGTGTCTGTGTCTGTGTCGGAGCTGTTTGAGTCTGTGTCGGATTTATCTTGGTGTGTGACAGCAGTTGTCTGTGTCTGTGTCGGAGCTGTATCCGACTTTGAAAGCTGAGGTCTCGGTATGAATAGGAGCTGTCTGGGCAAGGGTTGGATCTGTCTGTGTCTGATTAGGAGCCATATAGGTCTATGAAGCAGCTGCTGGAGCTCCATCTGTCTGCGAAATAAGCTGCCTGTGTTTCTGTAGGTCCCTTCTGGGTGTATGACCCAGCTGTCTGTGTCTGTGTTGGAGCGTCTGTGTCTGTGTAGGAAGTGTCTGCATCCATTTAGGAACAGCCAGCGTCTTTGTATGAGATTTTAGATCTGTGTACATGCAGCCAAAGTCTGCAGAAGGAGATGTCTTGGCGTGCATAGACGCAGTCTGGAACGGTGTAGCAGCTATGTACCTCTGTGCAAAAGTTGTCTGGGTCGTTGTTGTAGCTGCCTGACTCTGTGTCGGAGATTTCCGTGTTTTTGTCTGATCTCTCTGGTCAGTGATACGAACTGTCTTGGTCAATTTAAGAACCGTCTGGGTTTGTCTACAACTTATCGTAACTGCCCTCTGAAATGTCCGAGCAAGCCAATCAGTTGTAACAAACCGCTACAAATCAAAATAATAAGAATAAAACCAGACGGAACTCCCGGCATCGAACTCGGCACCGGCTACGGACACGACAACAGCACACCCAACCCTCACGGACCTGCAAAGTTCTCCTCACCAACATCTGGGGATTTGTGCCAAAATTCGTAGAGTAGTCCCATTGACTTGTGACGCAACAGCCTGACATAGTCATACTCATAGAAGCATATCTTTAGGCCAAAGTCCGAAAAACCTCCATCACCATCCCTGGGTATGTTCTGTCCAACCGGCAGGATAGACCCACCAGGGGTGGTGGCAGAGTGGTATAGAGTCGGGAAGGAGTGGCTCTAGGAGTCATCAACATTGACTCTGGGCCCCATGAAGACTCATGGTTTAGGTCAATCAAGGGCAAGGAAACCTCCTGCTGCTTACCACCTACCGCCATCCCTCAGCAGATGGCTCCGTACTCCTCCATGTTGAACACCAATTGGAAGAAGCACTGAGGGCAGCAAGTGCACAGAATGTACTCTGGTTCTGGGACTTCAATGTCCAGCACCAAGTGTGGCTCGTTAGCACCACTACTGAACGAGCAGGCCGAGTCCGAAAGGAGATAATTGTCAGGCTGCGTCTGCGACAGCTGATGAGAGAACCAACACAAGGGGAAAATCTACTTGACCTTATCTTCAGCAATCTACCTATCACAGATGTATCTGTCCAAGAGAGTATTGATTGCAGTGACCACCGCAGTCATTGCGGAGATGAAGTCCCTTCACACTGAGGACACCCTCCATCATGTTGTGTGGCATTACCACCGTGCTTAACGCGATACATTCAGAACAGATCTAGCAGACGAATTCTAGGCTTCCTGGAGGCGCTGTGGGCCATCAGCAGCAGCAGAATTGTATTCCACCACAGTCTGTAACCTCATGGCCCGGCATATCCCTCACTCTACCATTACCTTCAAGCCAGGGGACCAGCCCTGTTTCAATAAGGAGTGTGGAAGAGCACGCCATAAGTAGCACCAGGCATACCTCAAAATTAGGTTCCAACCTGGGAAGCTCCAACGCAGGATTACATGCATGCTAAACAGCGGAAGCAGCAAGTTATAGACATGGCTACGCGATCCAACAATCAACGGATCAAATCAAAGCTCTGCATTCCTGCCAGATCCAGTCGTGAATGGTGGTGGACCATTAAACAACTAACGGGAGGAGCAGGCTCCATGAATATCCCCATCTCCAATGATTGTGGAGCCCAGCAAATGAGTGTAAAAGACAAGGCTGAGGAGTTTGCAACCATCTTCAGACAGAATTGCCGAGTCGATGATCCATATCGGCCTAATCCTGACGACCCCACCATCACAGAAGCCAGTCTACAGCCAATTCGATTCACTCCACGTGACATCAAGAAACGGCTGAGCGAACTGGATACAGCAAAGGCTTGGGCCCTGACAACATCCCGGCTATTGTGCTGAATGCTTGTGCTCAAGAATTAGCCGCGCCTATAGCCAAGATTTTCCAGTACAGCTACAACACTGGGATATATCCGACAATCTGGGAAACTGAACAGGTAGGTCCTGTTCACTAAAAGCTTGTTTAGTGTATAGATGTGGTTTCAATTTGTTTGAGTTGGTTTAATTTATAGATGCTGGTTTAGTTTATTGTTGCTGATTATGTTTATAGATGCTCTGCCAGTTTATTGGCGTTGGTTTAGTTTATATAACTCTCCGTCAGTTTATTTGAGCTAATTTATTTTATAAATGCCGGTTTAGTTTATTGGACATGATGTGGAGATGCCGGTGTTGGACTGGGGTGGACAATGTGAGAAGTCGCACAACACCAGGTTATAGTCCAACAGCTTTATTTGAAGTCACAAGCTTTCGGAGCGCTGCTCCTTCGTCACCTGACGAAGGAGCATAGCTCCGAAAGCTTGTGATTTCAAATAAAGCTTTTGGACTATAACCTAGTTTATTGAGCTAGTTTATTTTGTATTAGCGGTGTCAGTTAATTCTTGCTAGTTCAGGTTATTCGAGATGATTCAGTTAAACATACTGGGTCAGATTTTCTTTTTTGGGTCAGGTGATTAATGGTGATTTAACTTATAGATGCAACCAGTAATTTAACAAGCACAAGTAACGTTGCCTAGCATCTATAAGTTGTAGAGTCTGTAAGTAGAGTTCAGTTATGTCACTCCCCTTGTGATGTCTATGTAAGTATATACCGACTCTGTGACTGCCACTCTGGAGTCTCTGTAAGTACGGACCCACTCTGTGACTTCCCCTTTGGAGTCTCTGTAAGTACGGACACACACTATGACTTCCCCTGTGGAGTCTATGTAAGCACCGACCCACCCTGTGACTCCTCTTATGCAGTCTATGTAAGTACATACCCACTCTGGGACTCTCCTCTGTGGACCCTCTGTATCTACAGACCAACTGAGTGACTCGCCTATTGTGGACTCTGTAAGTACATTCTGCAAATTATTGTCCTTGAGACCTGAAAATTATACTCTGAGATGTAGAGAGATTAAATGCAGATCTAGTTAACCATATGTTATGACACAAGAAGTGTTGGTTGGAAATGTGTTATTGAAAATGCTTTTTTCAGTGACTGTAATTAGTGTCAGTCTCCATGGAACCTAATTGTGTCACTGAAGGGTTTCCCTCTTCTATTAATAAGGGTGTCCTTTCAATGAGTCATTCCACAGTGTCAGTGAGAGCAACACCTCCTGCTTAAACAGGGATCAGCGGCTGCACGTAGAGGGAGAGAATGCACGAGAGTTATTCATTAGAGTTGCAGATATTATCTATTCTATTTAAAGTACAGAAGATTTTCTATCCTCTGCTCGCTGCTGTTGGTGTTCCTGGTAAGTCTCTGTATCCACCTATTGTATAAAGCATGTTTCACTATATTACTGTTTCTGTTATTTTAAGTCGGCAGATCCAGCTATTACTTTTATTCAGTGAACTTCATTCACTCCGCGTTTGATGATGCTTTAATTTTCCTTCGTGTGACTGTTACCAAGTAACCCATTTACTGCTCTGCGTTCAATGAATGGCACATCTTCACTTTCACCATTTCTCCCACATGATGTATTCTTCTTAAGCTTAAAATATTCTTCGTATGTCCAACAGAGATAAGTAATCAGAAATCACTCATTATCTAACAATACCGTCCAGCTCACTTTCCACCATCTCTGGCTTCTCATCAATGGTTCTTTTTCGAGACGGTTTGATATTAAAACAAGCGTGAATTATCTTCCAACAATAAGTTAATTTCTTTCTTTGATTTTTGAATGCACTGATTTCAAATCATTGTTTTGAAATAATTGAATTCCGTGCTGCCTGTCACAGGTGAGGGAATCTCAGTCAGTCCAAAACTGAAATTTCTATCATGTCCTTTAACTCCGTTACTTTAAATGTTTCTCTCTGATTATAACTGCTCACTTTGCTATTTTACTGTCTATATCCATTTGGAAAACTATCCAGTTATCAGTGAACGGATACCTCAGTGTCATTTGTCTTGCACGGTAGGGGTAAACGGACGGTGTCGCATCGGCCGCCTGTCATAGGCTATTTTTAAACTGTGGGAGTGGAGTCATGTTACTTCAGGCCTATCATACCAGATAGAAGCCGCCCGCATCAGATATACACAAACACACACTTTCCAAAGTTGCAAACTAACAATGACTGACAGCTTAATCCGGGACTGATGTCCCTTCATTACACAGAATCACCGAGCAGAGATCAGAAGGAGAGAATACGTCTGATGCTCTCCATAACCAAGATTTACTTGGAAATAATCAGCAGCAGGAACCTGGACTGATTTCCCCAGATTAATCCAGGGTCACTGGGTAATGATCAGAAGCAGAACCCTCGTCCGATTCCCGCACAATTTTCCAGGGTCACTGGGTAATGATCAGGAGCAGGAAATGGGTTGATTCCCCCACAGTAAACCAGGGTAACTGGGTAATGTTCAGGAGCAGGAACCTGGGTAGATTCCCCCAACTAACACAGGATCACTGGGTAACTATCAAGAGCAGGAACCTGGGTTGATTCCCCCACAGTAACCCAGGGTGACTGGGTAATGTTCAGGAGCAGGAACCTGGTTTGATTCCCCCACAGTAACCCAGGGTCACTGGGTAATGATCAGGAGCAGGCACCTGGGTTGATTCCCCCACAGTAACCCAGGGTAACTGGGTAATGTTCAGGAGCAGAAACCTGGGTTTATTCCCCCAAACTAACCCAGGGTAACTGGGTAATGTTCAGGAGCAGAAACCTGGGTTTATTCCCCCAAACTAACCCAGAGTCACTGGGTAATGATCAGGAGCAGGAACCTGGGTTGATTCTCCCACAGTAACCCACGGTCACTGGGTAATGATCAGGAGCAGGAACCTGGACTGATTTCCCCTGATTAATCAAGAGTCACTGGGTAATGATCAGAAGCAGAACCCTCGTCCGATTCCCGCACAATTTTCCAGGGTCACTGGGTAATGATCAGGAGCAGGAAATGGGTTGATTCCCCCAGAGTAAACCAGGGTAACTGGGTAATGTTCAGGAGCAGGAACCTAGGTTGATTCCCCCACACTAACACAGGATCACTGGGTAACTATCAGGAGCAGGAACCTGGGTTGATTCCCCCACAGTAACCCAGGGTGACTGGGTAATGTTCAGGAGCAGGAACCTGGTTTGATTCCCCCACAGTAACCCAGTGTCACTGGGTAATGATCAGGAGCAGGCACCTGGGTTGATTCCCCCACAGTAACCCAGGGTAACTGGGTAATGTTCAGGAGCAGAAACCTGGGTTTATTCCCCCAAACTAACCCAGAGTCACTGGGTAATGATCAGGAGCAGGAACCTGGGTTGATTCTCCCACAGTAACCCACGGTCACTGGGTAATGATCAGGAGCAGGAACCTGTGCTGAATTACTCACTGTAAACCAGCTCAATGGATAATATTCAGGAGAAGGAATCTATGCTGAATCCCTCACCATAACCCAGAGTCAATGGGTAATGATCAGGAGCAAGAAGCTGTGCTGAATCCCCCACTGTAACCCAGAGTCAATGGGTAATATTCAGGAGAAGGAATCTATGCTGAATCTCTCACCATAACCCAGCGTCAATGGGTATTGATCAGGAGCAAGAACCTGTGCTGAATCCCCCACTGTAACCCAGGGTCAATGGGTAATATTCAGGAGAACGAACCTGGTCTGATGCCCACCCCACACTAACCCAGAGTGACAGAGTTAATTTCTACTTCCTTCAACTGAAACTTAGCTCTTGTGGTTGTCATTATTTCCTGCTGCACTCAGCTCCTTTACTGGAATGATCTCTTATAAACTGCTATTCCTCAGGTCTTATTTTATCACAAATATTAATGTACATTTAATGCTTGATTTATTGATGGCAATCCATGTTTCCAGCAGATATCTCTGTTCGAGGTGCAATCATTTCACTATATCACTGGATACAGTGACACATGTACAAATCTCAATAAGTGCTCAGTCAAACTGAGAACTTTGCTCCCTGCCTGATGCATATTTGTTTCTGTTTCTTGCTATTCCTTACAGTGAACTTAGTGACGATTGTGATCCTGTCTCGGGGAAAGTGCGGTCTCTCCAAATGTGTCACTCGCTACCTGGTGGCCATGGCAACGGCGGATCCACTTGTCGTTATCCTCGATCTGATATTGAGGCAGATTCCGATTCGTTATTGGGATCAGTTCTTTTTCTTGTATTCCATCCGCGTGTGTAATATCCACGCTGTCCTGCTTTATGCAGCCACAGATTGTTCTGTCTGGTTCACCGTCACTTTCACTTTTGATCGATTTGTCGCCATTTGTTGCCAGAAGCTGAAAATTAAATATTGCACCGAGAAAACTGCGGCGGTGGTTCTGGGAACAGTAACTGTACTGAACTGTTTAAAGGATATCACCTGGTATTTTATGTTAACAGGCTCCTATTGGCTTGTGAATCTGCCCTGGTTTTGTAAGGTAACAATCAATGTTCGGGAATCACGTGTCTGGGCAGCAATAGAGTTCCTTCAATATATCCTCACCCCATGTATCCCATTTGTTCTGATTCTGCTGCTCAATGTTTTCACCGTCAGACACATTTTAGTGTCCAGCAGAGCCCGTAGGAGACTCCGGGGTCCCAGCAGCGGGGAGAGTTCCAGAGACCCAGAGATGGAGAGCCGAAGGAAATCCATGATTTTACTGTTTCTTATCTCCGGCAATTTCATACTGTTATGGGCAATGTTCATGTTGTATTCCGTATCGAACCGTATGTGGTATTTGGGGTATAGAATCGTAATTCTACCATATTTTATGCAGGAAATGGGATTCATGCTCCAGCTCCTGAGTAGCTGCACAAACACCTGTATTTATGCCGTGACCCAGACAAAGTTCAGAGAGCAGTTGAAGAATGTGGTGAGATATCCTTTTACTGTAATTGCAAAATTCTTGAAATGCTGAGAAGAACTAGAGGAATTTCAAAATCGGAACTCAATCCTGCCTCATTATGCGTGACCAAAACTCCCCCTGGGGCCAGTGATATAGGTTAGAATTACCACATTCCTTGACACCTTATGTAAATCATGACTCTATATTTTAGATACAATCTGAACGGTAAATTCAGTGTACATGGCTTGCTATAATTATTCAGGGCTTTCCTGAGACTATACCTCGGGGATTGGTACTGTTTTGATCTCCTTACTTCCTTAAATCACTCACACTAACTTCAGAAATATTAACATTCTGACAGAGTCACACAGGCTACCACACTCACTGAGACAGTATCTCCACATTGTTAGTTTTGTAGCTCTGACAGTATCAATATAGCACACCCACAGACCCTTGGCGGAAAGTTACAATGAGAAGGAGATAAACCCCCTTCTAAATATTAATCCAGTCCCCAGCTAAATATGAATTGAATCATACAACACCCTGCACACATTAAAACACTGTGAAAGGCATTATTTGTACAATGATAATCTCCCACTAGGCCTCAATAATTATCTTAGCAACAAAAGAATTAGGAGCAGGAGAAGGCCAAGCAGCCAATCGACCCTGCTCCGCCATTGCTGATCTTCGATCTCAAGTCCACTTTACCGCCCGATCCCCATATGGCTTCATTCCCCTAGAGACCAAAAATATCACCATCTCAGCCTTGAATATATTGAACGAGTCAGCATCCACAGCCGCTTGGGTAGTGAATTCCAAGGGTACACAACAATTTGGGTGAAGCGATTGCTCCTCATCTGAGGTATAAATGGCCGAACCTTTATGCTGAGATTATGACTCAGTTCTAGACCCTCCAGCTCGGGGAAACAACCTCTCAGCATCTTTTTGAAATTCGTTTATGCGATGTGGGCGTCACTGGCAATGCCACCATTTATTGCCCATCCCTAATTGCCCTTGAGAACTTGGTGTGAGCCGCCATCTTGAACAGCTGCAGTTCGTGTGTTGAAGGTACTACCACAGTGCTGTAAGTTATAGAGTCATAGAGTTATACAGCACAGAAAGAGGCCCTTCGGCCCATCGTGTCCGCGCCGGCCACCAAGCCCTATGTATTCTAATTCCATTTTCCAGCACTTGGTCCGCAGCCTTATATGCTATGGCGTTTCAAGTGCTCATCTAAATGCTTCTTGAATGTTGTGAGGAATCCTGCCTCTACCACCCTTCCAGGCAGTGATTTCCAGATTCCAACCACCGTCTGGGTGAAAACGTTTTTCCTCAAATTCCCTCTAAACCTCCGGCCCCTTACCTTGAAACTACGCCCCCTGGTAAATGACCCCTCTACTAAGGGGAAATGCTCCTTTCTATCTCCCCTACCTATGCCCTTCATAATTTTGTACACCTCAATCATATCCCCCCTCAGCCTTCTCTGCTCGAAGGAAAACAACCCCAGCCTCTTCAGTCTCTCTTCATAGCTGAAGCACTCCAGCCCTGGTAACATCCTGGTGAATCTCCTGTGCACCCTCTCCAATGCAATCACATCCTTCCTATACTGTGGCGAACAGAACTGCAAACTCTATTCCAGCTGTGGCCTAACTAGCGATTTGTACAGCTCCATCATAACCTCCCTGCTCTTATATTATATGCCTCGGCTAATGAAGGCAAGTATCCCATATGGCTTTTTAACCATCTATGCTGCTGCCTTCAGGGATCTATGTACATGCACACCAAGGTCCTTCTGATCTCCTGTCCTTCCTAGGGTCGTACTATTTATTGTGTATTCCCTTGCCTTGTAAGTCCTCTCAAAAAGCATCACCTCACACTTTTCAGTATTAAATTCCATTTGCCACTGTGCTTCCCATCTGACCAACCCGTCTATATCGTCCTGTAGCCTGGGTTTTCCATCCTCGCTATTTATTACTCCACCAATGTTCGTGTCTTCTGCGAATTTACTGATCATACCTCCTACATTCATATCTAAATCATGAATGTACACTACAAACAGCAAAGGACCCAGCACCGATCCGTGCCGTATACCACTGGGCACAGGCTTCCAGTCACAAAAACAACCTTCGACCATCACTCTCTGCCTCCTGCCACTGAACCACTTTTGGATGCAATGTGCCAAATTGACCTGGATCCCATGGGCTCTTACCTTCTTGATCAGTCTCCCATACGGGACTTTGTCAAAAGGGAATTGCAGGATTTTGACCCAGCGACGATGAAGGACCGGCGATATACTTCTAAGTCAGGATGGTGTGTGGCTTGGAGCTGAATTCGGAGGTAGTGGTGTTCCCACCTGTCCTGTCAATCCGCCTCAGAATCTTCCATGTTGCAATGAGTTCAACTCTCATTCTTCTAAACTCCACAGAGTATAGGCCCAATCTAAACAATCTCTCCTCATAGGACGACTCTCTCATCCAGGGATTAAACTAGTGCACCTTTTGTTGCAACTACTCTTAGGCAAATATGCCCTTCCTCATATAAGGAGACCGAAACAGTGCACAGTACTCCAGGTGTGGTATCACCAAGACGCTGTACAATTGTAGTAAGACTTCCTTACTTTTATACTCCGAAGCCCTTGCAATAAAGACCAACATGCCATTTGCCTTCCTAGCTGCCTGCTATACCTGCATGCTAACTTTCTGTGTTTCTTGCACTTGGACACCGAAATCTCTCTGAACACGAACATTTAATATTTCTCACCAGTTCATAAATGCTCTATTTCTCTAGTCTTCCCACGAAAGTTAATAACCGCACATTTCCCTATATTATACTCCATCTACCAACTCAATTAATATATCTATAACTCTTTGCAGTCTCATTGTGTTCTCCTCACAGCTTACTGCCCCACGTAGCTTTGTATAATCAGCAAACTTGAATACATTACACTCGGTCACTTCATCTAGGTCATTAATATAGATTGTAAATAGCTGAGACCCCAACACTGAAATAAGCGGGACCCCACTTGTTACAGCCTGCCGACCTGAAAAAGATCCGTTTATCCCTACTCTCTGTTTTCTGTCCGTTAAACAAGCCTCTATCCATGCTACTATATTGTACTCAACTCCATCAGCCCTAATCTTGTGTAATAAACTTTTATGTGGCACATAATCCAATGCCTTTTGGAAATCCAAATATACTACATCCACTGGTTCCCCTTTGTCTACCTTGATAATTACATCCTCATGAAACTATAATAACTTTGTCAAACACGATACAGAGTGAAGCTGACTCTACACTGTCCCATCATTCCCAGGGCACGATCAGAATGGGTTAGAAGCAGAGTAATACTCCGTCTGCACTGTCCAATTAAACATTCCTAGGGGAGGCAAAGCTTAGATTAGTTACTGATTGCATCAACTTCTGAACTATTCCGTCCGGCATTCCTACGGCAGATACAGCACAGGCTAGATAGCGAGTAATGCCCTCTCGAAACTGTCTCACAAAATATAACTAGGGTAGGTACATCACGTGTTAAATATAGATTAATGCCTACTCGACACCGTCGAATCAAACACACCCGGGCCAGGTACTGCACGTGGTAGATGCAGAGCAAAGCTCTCTCTTCACTGTCCCATCAAACTGGCCTAGGGCAGGGCCAGCGTGGGTTAGAAATAGATTAAAGCTCCCTCTACAATGTTCCATCAAACACACCCAGGGCAGGTACAGGACGGGTTACATACAGAGTAAATCACCATCTACATTGTCCGGTAAAACATTTCTAGGTCAGGTAAAGCGCTGGTTGGATACAAAGCAAAGTTCCGTCTGCCCTGTCCCAACAAACACTCCCAGGGCAGGTACAGCACAGGTTAGATACAGAGTAAAACCCCCTCTGCACTGTCCCACCAAATTCTCACAGGGCAGGTACAGCACAGGTTAGATACAGAGCAAAACCCACTCTGCACTGTCCCACCAAATACTCCCAGGGCAGGTACAGCACGGTTTAGGTGCATAAGAACATACGATATAAGAAATAGGAGCAGGAGTAGGGGATTCGGTCCCTCGAGCCTGCCCTGCCATTCCATAAGATTATGGCTGATCTATTCTAGGCCTAAACTCCACTTTCTTGCCTGTTCCTCATAACCACGGTCTCCCTTGTAGGTCAAAGATTTGTCTTTCTCCGCAATGAATATATTCACTGACTCAACCTACACATAGAGTAAATCTCCCTCTATACTCTCCCTTCCAACACTCCCAGGGCAGGTAGAACACGGGTTAGATAGAGAATAAAGCTCCCTCCACACTGTCCCATCAAAACCTCCCAGGACAGGTACAGCACGGGTTAGGTACAGGGTACAGCTCGCTCTACACTGTCTCATCGAACACTCCCAGTATATGGAACACGGGTTTAAAAAAGCGCAAAGTTACCTCTACACTGTTCCATCAAACACTACCAGGGCAGGCTTCAGCAAGGGTTAGATACAGTGTAAGTCGCCATCTACACTGCCCCATCAAACACTCCGAGGGTAGGTTAAGCACAGGTTAGACACAGAGTAATTCTCCCTTTACACTGACCCATCAAACACTCCAAGTAGCTAACAACACGGATTAGATACAGAGTAAAGCTCCCTCTACACTGTCCCATCAAACACTCCCAGCAGGTACATCAAGGGTTAGATACAGTTTAAAGCTCCCTCTACACTATCCCATCAAACACTCGCAGGACAGGTTCAGCACGGGTTAAATATTGAGAAAAGCTCCCTCTACACCAGCCGATCAACTTTCCCAATACAGGTACAGCACGAGTTAGATAGAGAGTAATGCTCCCTCTACACTGTCCCATCAAACACTCCCAGGGCAGGTACAGCACGGGTAAGATGCAGAGTAAAGCTGCCCATACACTTTCCCATCAAACACTTCCAGGACAGGTGCAGCACGGGTTAGATGGAGAGTAATGCTCCCTCTACACCAGCCTATCAGACACTCCCAGGTCAGGTACATCACCGGTTAGATGCAGAGCAATGCTCCCTCTGCACTGGCCCATCAAACACTCCCAGGGAAGTTACAGCATTGATTTGATACCCAGTAATGCTTCATCTACACTTTCCCATCAAACACTCCCAGTGCAGGCACAGCACGGGTTAGATACAGATCAAAACCCCCTCTGCACTGTCCCACCAAATACTCCTAGGGCCGGTACAGCACGGGATTAGACAGAGAACAAAACTCCCTCTGCACCAAGGGGGAGGCAATTATTAGGGCTGGAGGGCCATCTAACAAGTTATGTTGAGCTATTGAGGGCCGCACACATAAAATGAATTGTATTAACAACGTCTACCTTTAAAATCTGTTATGACATTTATTGTATAAAAAACCCGTCATGTCATTTTCACTCTTAATAATAATAACGGTACTTATTAAAATGCTAACGAACATGATACAGGTTTACCCAAAATTTACCTTAGCCATTGATATTATTATGCCATAATAAAATCTGTAAAACTCGATACTCGACAACTGCTCTAAAATGTACATGTTTCTCCAGTCCCATACTATGTTATTGAACATCAATGCACTCACGGTGAGGAGGAATGGGCAATAAATGTTTTCTACCTTTGTTGCGAATATCCCAAGTAAAAATAAACAAAAACATTTTCGATTGTGACATTGAAAAGATAAGACGTAACATTTTATACCCTGTATTCACCCAGAGGGATAAAATTGTTCCTTGGGATTATCACTTTGTTTGGAAGAATAGAAAAGCAAAATATTTTTAAATACTGAGAAACTTTTAAATGTTGCTGTTCAGAGGGATTATGTGTCCTCGAACAAGTAACACAGGAAGTTAAGATGCAGGTACAAACAGCTATTTGAAAGGCAAATGCCATGTGGGCCTTTATTTCAAGAGGGTTGGAGTACAAGAGTAAAGAAGACTTGCTACAGGGCTTTGCTGACACCGTACCTGGAGTACTGTACACAGTTTTAGGTCTCCTTATCTAAGGAAATATACACTTGCCTTGGAGGCGGTGCAACATAGGTTCACTAGATTGATTTCTGGGATGAGATTGCTGTCCTATGAGGAGAGATGGTGTAGATTGGGCCTAAACTCTCTGGAGTTTAGTAGAATGAGAGGTGATCTCACTGAAACATATAAGGTTCTGAGTGGCATTGACAGGGTAGATGTCGTGTGATTGCTTACTCTGTCTGGATAGTCTAGAACTGAGGGGCACAGACTCAGGATAAGGGGTCGGCCATTTAAGACTGAGATGAGAAGGAATTTCTTCACTCAAAGGGTTGTGAATCTTTGGAATTCTCTACTCCAGAGGGCTGTGAATGCCGAGTCTTTGAGTATATTCAAGGCTGAGATTGACTGATTTTTGGATTCTAGGTGAATCAAGAGATATGGGGATCGGGCGGGAGGTGTAGTTGATCTCGAAGATCAGCCATGATCTTATGGAATTGTGGACCAGGCTCGCGGGGCCTTATGGCCTACTCCTGCTCTTAATTCTCATGTTCTTATGTTCTCTCTGATTCTAGCGCTCTGTTTCTCTGTCTCTCCTCTTCTCCCTCATTCTGTGTCGCCCTCTGTCTCTCTGTTTCTCGCTGTCTGTCTCCCTGTTTCCCTGTGTCTTTTTCTCTCTCTGTGTAATTTCCTCTCACTCTCTCATCCTTTCTCTGTATGTCACTCTCTTTTTCTCACTCTCTGTCACTTTTCTCCCTCACAGTCCCATTTTCTCACTTTCTCTTTGTCACTCTCTCTGCTCCGTCTCTCACTCGCTCTCCATGTGCCGATCTGTTTCTACCTCTCGATCTATCTGTCTGTCTATCTATCTATCTATCTATCTATCTATCTATCTATCTATCTATCTATCTATCTATCTATCTATCTATCTATCTATCTATCTATCTATCTATCTATCTATCTATCTATCTATCTATCTATCTATCTATCTATCTATCTATCTGTCTGTCTATCTATCTATCTATCTATCTATCTATCTATCTATCTATCTATCTATCTATCTATCTGTCTACCTCTCTATCTATCTATCTATCTATCTATCTATCTATCTATCTATCTATCTATCTATCTGTCTATCTATCTGTCTATCTATCTATCTATCTATCTATCTATCTATCTATCTATCTATCTATCTATCTATCTATCTATCTATCTTCTATCTATCTATCTATCTATCTATCTATCTATCTAACTATCTATCTATCTATATATATATATATATATATATATATATATATATCTGTCTCTCGCTAGCACTCCTGGTAAGCAGTGCTGTCTGCTGGTAGATGCTGACACTGAGTGTCTGGGCTGACACAAGTGATAAGACCCTTCAGGTGAGGTACCAGAGAATCAGCCTTGATCTGTGGAGCCTGACCCTCAGCGACAGTCTGTAACTGCAAAGGGTGAGGGCGGGGGGTAGAAAGAAAGGAGAGATCAATGTGAAGTCAATCACTGATGTGCTCAAAGGTACTGTTCAATGGGAAGACTGCATTTCACCAACAGGCCTCTAGGTGGAGTGCGGATGTTTTAGGCAATGGCGCCTCCTCCTGGTAGCATAGAATATTAAACATCAAAGTTCAGAGAAGGACATTATGTCCATCGTGCCCGTGACGGCTCATTGATAGTAGTCCCACTACCTTGCAATTTCCCCATTGCCTGCAAATGTCACCCTTTCAAGTATTTATCCAATTCCCTTTTGTAAGTTGCTATTGAATCTGCTTCCACCACCCATTCAGGCAGTGCATTCCAGATCACAAAAACTCGTTGTGCAATAAAACATTCTCCTCATCTTCCCTCTGGTTTTCTCCCAACTATCTTAAATTGTGATCCTGCCACCGGAAAAGTTTTCTACTCATTTACTTTATCCAAAGCCTATTGTGAACAGCATAAAAACTATTCCTTCTGGCGAGTGGGTGAATAACTGCAGGTCATAGATTCAAAATCAGTGGGAAAAGATCTAGAGGGGAGATGAGGAGAAATGTTTTCACTCAGAGAGTTGTTGGGATCTGGAACGCTCTACCTGAAAAGGTGGTGGAAGCTAACTCCATAAATAATTTTAAAAGGGAGTTGGACAGGAGCTTGAGGATGAACAACTTACGGGGTTACGGACAAAAAGCGGGGATGTGGGACTAAGCATGACTGCTTTTTCACAGATCCAGCACGGACACTACGGTCTGAATGGTCTCCTTCTGTGCTGTAAGTTTCTATGAATCTATTCTATGATTCCATTAACTACGAACACCTCTATTAAATGTCCCCTTAAACTTCTCTGCTCTAAAAGAGAACAATCCCAGCTTCTCTAGTCTCTCCACCGATCTGAAGTCCCTCATCCCAGGTACCATCCTGCTCAGACTGAGCTGGGTGAAAGAGCAGGGTATAACTGGATCGTGTGAAGCTTGAATTCCCATTTTAAAGTCATTCGTTCATCCGGTTCCCAGTTAACCGGTCAATGTCCCGTGATCTTGAAAATGGGCATATAAGGAGGAAGAAACACTGGAACAAGTATTTTGAAAGGAGATGATATCGAGCGATAGGCACACGCTGCTTTAAATGTAGGATATGTTGTAAATGTGGCTGCTTCCGATGACAAACATGTTACTTTAAAAGGGTACAAACGGTTTTAATACATACAGGGTTTTAAATTATTCATCCACAATTTAAAGCAGTACTGTTTTCCTGAAATTTTAGATATTCAATATCAATTTAGAGACACGTTGCAGTAAATTACAATCGCACACACACGTTTGCACTAATAATGTTAGCTTATCCATACAATATTGCATATCTTTGCTACTATGAGAGATCAGTATCCCTGGTTATATTGTACAAAGGCTGCCTTAGATTGTATACATGTTGCTTGGATTTATGTTTCTAATGTTGTGAGTTATCGATAGGCCCTTTTATTCATACATTATATTTTAAACTTTATAAATGCTGATTTGCAGTATATATATAAAATATTAAATGATATGGTGTGCATTTAATTGAAAACTCTCCCAATTTGATTTAAGCCAGGGGTTCTCCACAGGGGCTGCGCGGCCCCCCAGGGATCTGCGAGAGGGTTTCACGGGGCTCCGCCACGCCGGGAGATGGACCAGTTTTAGCAGGAGGCTTTGGGTGGAGCCGCATCACTGCTGCCGCCTGCAGCTGGCACCCTGCAGGAAGGTGGTCAGACGGGTCTGGGCTGCCTGTGCCTTCGTTGGAGGGAGAGGCGGCGCTGCCTGTGAAAGCTCTGCCAACCAATCGAGAGCGGCAGGTGGAGGAGGAGGAGGATCGGCCGAAGCATCTGCGGGAAAGCAAAGATTTGGTGCCCGTCACACACTTCCAAGCTAGCACGGGGCCTTGGGCTCTGTGTTAAATCTGCGCAGGGTGGGGAGTGGGGGCGCTCAGAGGAAAAATCCCGCAACATTATCCCGTAGGAACCATAACGAAGGTGCACGGGTGCTAGTCGCCGTTTTTCAAATATTTTCAGTCGGTGATCACATCTGAGTGCACTGGAGATCTGTCGTAGGGTGAATGAGGACTGCGGCCTGAACGAAAGGAAGTCCACTCCAGACCCCGGAAAGCGGCTGAAAAATGATCCCTGTTTGCGTTGAGAGGCCGAGGCTGGGTGAACTTTAACAGTTGCTCATGGCAACAATGTTAGATTGACCCCCATCCACGCCCCTCACACACCCACTTCAAAATTTAACACCCCCTTCAACCCCACACACGGCCTTCTCCCCCCCAGATCCCCTTCAACACAACCCACACACACCTCGCTCCACCACACCCCCTTCGCTCCCCTCAACCCCTTCTCTCGCCCACACCCTTTTCTACCCACTATGCCCCCGTCCCTCACCCACACCCCTTTCCTTCCCCACACCCCGTTTCTCCAGCACATCCCCTGCACCCCCTCTGCTGGTTTAGTGGGGAGGTGAGCTGATGGTTTAGAGGGGTAGTGTGGTGCTTGTTTATTGGGGAGGTAAGCTGCTGGTTTATTGGGGAGGTGAGCTGCTGGTTTATTGGGGAGGTGAGCTGATGGTTTAGTGGGGAGATGAGCTGCTGGTTTAGTGGGGAGGTGAGCTGCTAGTTTATTGTGGAGGTGAGCTGCTGGTTTATTGTGGAGGTTTGCTGCTGGTTTATTGGTGAGGTGAGCTGCTGGCTTAGTGGGGAGGTGAGCTGTTGTTGTAGTGGGGAGGTGAGCTGTTGTTGTAGTGGGGAGGTAGGCTGTTGTTTTAGTGGGGATGTGAGCAGTTGTTGTAGTGGGGAGGTGACCTGTTGTTGTAGTGGGGAGGTGAGCTGCTGGCTTATTGGGGAGGTGAGCTGTTGTTGTAGTGGAGAGGTGAGCTGTTGTTTTAGTTGGGAGGTGAGCTGTTGTTGTAGTGGGGAGGTGAGCTGTTTTTGTAGTGGGGAGGTGAGCTGTTTTTGCAGTGGGGAGGTGAGCTGATGTTGGAGTGGGGAGGTGAGCTGTTGTTTTAGTTGGGAGGTGAGCTGTTGCTGTAGTGGGGAGGTGAGCTGTTTTTGTAGTGGGGAGGTGAGCTGTTGTTGTAGTGAGGAGTTGAGCAGTTGTTGTAGTGGGGAGATGATCTGTTTTTGTAGTGGGGAGGTGATCTCTTTTTGTAGTGGGGAGGTGATCTGTTTTTGTAGTGGGGAGGTGATCTGTTTTTGTAGTGGGGAGGTGATCTGTTTTTGTAGTGGGGAGGTGATCTGTTTTTGTAGTGGGGAGGTGAGCTGATGTTGTAGTGGGGAGGTGAGCTGATGTTGTAGTGGGGAGGTGAGCTTCGTGTTTAGTGTGGAGGTAAGCTGCTGGTTTAGTGGGAAGTGAGCTGCTTGTTTAGTGGGGAGTGGAGCTGCTAGTTTAGTGGGGAGGTGAGCTGTTGGTTTAGTGGGGTTTTGAACTGCTGGTTCAGTGTGCAGGCGAGCAGCTGGTTTAGTGGGGTTGTGAACTGCTGGTTCAGTGTGGAGCCGAGCAGCTGGTTTAGTGGGGTTTTGAACTGCTGGTTCAGTGTGGAGCCGAGCAGCTGGTTTAGTGGGGTTGTGAACTGCTGGTTCAGTATGGAGGCGAGCGGCTGGTTTAGTGGGGTTGTGAACTGCTGGTTCGGTGTGGAGGCGAGCAGCTGGTTTTTGGGTAAGCAAGCTCCAGGTTTAGTGGGGAGGTGACCTTTTGGTTTAGTTGAGAGGCGAGCTCGGGATTCAATGGGGTGGGGCGCTGCTCTTTAATGTGGAGGTGAGCTTCTATCACTTGTTGTTCATGCCCATAAATGTCTATTAGTTGGTTATTACACTCCCTCAAAGAATTGTTCAATAGCTGCTTCTGTAACCTTCAAACCCTCGCCGTTTCCAAAGTCCTTTACAAAAGGGAGTGATTCTCTGGCCACACTCCCCAGCAGTCATCCAGACACCCTGCTGATAATAAATTCAATCTTCACAGTCACCCCTGCTGGGCAGCAGCTGGGTGTCTGCCCAAAGTGTGTTTTAACCTGACTTAAACCCCATTTATTCCAGCTCAATATTTATCTAATTCTATATGTCAACCAGCATATTCCATTCAAATATGTATACTAACCGTTCGTTACAAGAAATTTGAAAAGGTCTGTTATCAGAGTGAACTCGCTGGTGTGTCAGCAGCCTCGATGTCTGAGAGAATTCTTGATACATTCAGTGCAGGTGAACGGCCTCTCCCCGGTGTGAGTGCGTTGGTGGGCAGTGTGATCGAACGACTCCCTGATTCTTATTTTTCTGCAGCGAGAGCAAATGAAAGGTCTCTCTTCAGTTTGAACTCCCTGATGTTTAATCAGTCCCTCACAGCTGTTAAGGCTGTCCCCACAGTCAGGGCATTTAAAAGGTCTCTTGTCAGTGTGAACTCGCTGGTATTTCTGGGGGCTGGATGACCGAGTGAATCCCTTCCCACACACGGAGCAGGTGAACAGCTTTTTCTCCAGTGTGAACATACTGGTGTTCAATGAAAACAACTGAACCGTCTCTCAACAGTGTGAACTCGCTGTTGTTTCTGGAGGCTGTATGATTCACGGAATCCCTTCCCACACATAAAGCAGATCAACAGTCTCTCCCCAGTGTGGCTGCAGCGATGTTTTTCCAGCTCAATCGGGTAATTGAAATGCTTCCCATAGTCCCCACATTTCCACGATTTCTCCGTGGTGCGGGTGTCTTTCTGCCTCTCCAGGTTGGATGATCGGTTGACACACACAGAACACGTTTACGGTTTCTCCCCGCTGTGAATGGTGCGAATTTTTTTCAGGCTGTGTAACCGGTTAAAGCTCTTTCCACAGTCAATGCACTGGAACACTCTCAGTCGGGTGTGTGTGTGTGTCTCGGTGCTTTCCCAGTCACACCGATTTTTGAAATCTTTTCCGGCACATAAAATGCAAAGATTTCTCCTTCCACATTCAAAGGCCGATGATATTCGGGTCCTGATGAATTGAGTGACTGTCAGATCTTCGCGTGAAGTTTGGTTTGAATTTCCCGTCTGCAAATCCTCCTATTCTAATATCCTGTTAAAGGAATTTACCAAAGACATCACTGTAAGTATAGGATAGAATTTCAGAACATACAGTTCTAGTTTCTATGGAACAGTCTTTCCTATCTTGATCTGCAAAACTGTACATTTCTGTCCCACACACTCGCCCTCTTACTGTGATGAAATCCCTACCCATTGCAACATCTGCACCATTTCGTTGCACTTATCGCAGTCTCTCCCTCCCTCTGATCTGCTTGGCTCCAGTTATATCGCCCCTGTGTGCCGAGTGCTTGAGCTGCACCTGCTCTGGGAATGGGCCGCGCATTCGCCCTGACCCCGCCCTACACAACATGGCGGCGCGGCGTGAAGTCTCGCATATCTTCATCAAGATGGTGGCCAGTTCCCGGGGTAACCCGGGCCTGTCGCCGGGAAAAATGCCTCTTGTAAGATGGCGGACAGTCACCCGCTCGCCCGGGCGTCCGGGATGGCGCCGCAAAAACGGGGTCCACGGACCCTTATTCGGGTCCTGAGGCCTACAGCGTGTGTCTATGAAGCCTCACAAGCACAGCTGCGGATCCAGTTGCTCCGCGGCCCATCAATGTCCTCCTGCCTCCCGAACCACCTTTTCCGCCTCAGCCGGTCTCCACCACTCACAATGCGCATGCTCGGAGCACCCTCGGACCCACACTAATGCTGACTGGCCTCCTGTTGTAATTTTTAGGGCAATTTCTGCCGCGCGGGTGGTCCTTGGTAAACACACCACCATTGAAAGCACCGATTAGTGAAGATCATTCACTTTTCAGGTTTGTCCTTTGGTCACTACCTTTATGGGCTGACACTAAGTTGCCCCACTGTCACCAGGCGGGAACAAAAATCATTAAGGTAAGTGCCCCAGCGCACCACCAATATCCAATAATTGCTGTGTACAATAAAGCGACAGACACCAATAATAATTAAATAGTAAAGTGATTGTGAGGATGATTATCGCCTCTCAAACCTGCCGTGCCCACCGGTTGCGGAAGGTATCCAACATACCGTTTTGCGTCGCATTCTGCCTTTGCAGGGCCACCTGGGCATAGACAAGAACACAGAAGAGAGGCAGGTAGCCAGGGCCACCTCAGCCCATGGGCATCGGCCACCCTGGAGCTACATATTGGTGTTTCAGTGAAGCCCAAGAGCAACTCCAGGAGAAGATTCGCCGGCTTCCCCAAACCTCCCCCCACCCCCTGCTCCGGATGGCCAAAGATTATGAGCCTGGGGCTAAAATGCGTCCAATCGTTGAGGAGCAGCCTCTTCAGGTAACGATACAGAGGCTGCAACCACTCACACTGAAAATATAAATTGCCCAAGGACTCCTCCAGTCCGCAAAAACCACACGTGGCCTTGGATTCTGGAAAGGCGCTTAAAACTGTTGCACACCACAGCTCCGTGCAACACCCTACACCCCAGATCCCCAGGGGTGCAGGGAAGGACTCCCGTGTAGAAACCCCTCCATTGAGGACCCCCGCCTCCGCCGGACGGTAAAATGAAACACCAATCAGATTGAGATTGGGCAATAAACTAAATTAACAGACAAATCGTACAGAAGACTGAGTGTCCGGGTCCTCAGCTCTGGTGTGAAGAACGCTGGCCGCCACTTTTCTGTTACTATCTCGCACCTCAGACCCCGCCCACTATGGTTTAAATGCTAAATTTCCCTCACTGAGTTTTCTAAATCGCCTTTAGAGCTGTCATTCTGAGGGATCATTACGAGGCCTCATTATTTTGTGTGTCCCACCCGAGACGCTGTTAATGGCTTTAATAAACTGTCAAAAATATTGTTTCCCCCCTAAACCAACATCCTGGGAGGGCACAATTGACCAAGAACTTAACAGTAACAGCCGCATAAATACACTCTCAACTTGAGCGGTTCAGCGACAGTATATTCTACATAAGAACATAACAAATAGGAGCAGGAGTAGGCCATTCTGCCCCTCGAGCCTGCTCTGCCATTCAATAAGGTCATCGCTGATTTGAACTTGGCCTCAACTGCACTTTCCTGCCCGCTCACCATAACCTTTGATTCCACTGTTTTTTCCAAGATCTGTCCATCACCACCTTCAATATATTCAATGACTCAGCCCCCACAGCTCAATCTTTTCTCATTAGACAACTCCTTCAACTCAGGAATCAACCTAGTGAAACTTCTCTGAACTGCTTCCAATGCAAGTATATCCTTCCTTAAATAAGGAGACCAAAACTGTTCGCACTACTACAGGTGTGGTCTCACCAACGCCCTGTGCAGTTGAAGCAACACTTCCCTACTTTTATACTATATCCCTCTTGCTATAAAGGCCAGCATTCCATTTCCCTTCCTAATTCCTTGCTGTACCTGCATGCTAACATTTTGTGTTTCATATACGAGTACACACAGATCCCTCTGTACCGCAGCATTTTGTAGTTTCTATCCATTTAAATAATATTTAGCTTGTTGATTCTTCCTAACAAAGTGGATATCCTCACATTTTCCCACATTATACTTCATCTGCCAAATTTTTGCCAACTCACTTAACCTATCGATATCCCTTTGCAGACACTTTGTGAACTCCTCACAACTTGCTTTCCCACCTATCTTTGTATCGTCAGCAAATTTGGCAACAGTGCACTCGGCCCCTTCATCCAAGTCATTCATATAGATTGTAAATAATTGAGGAACCCAGCACTGATCCCTCTGGCATCCCACTCGTTACAGTTTGCCGAACTGAAAATGACCCATTTATTCCGACTCTCTGTTTTCTGTTAGTAAGCCAATTCTCTATCCAATCTAATATATTACCCCCAACACTGTAGGCACTTATCTTGTACAGTAACCTTTTATGCGGCACCTTATCGAATGCTTTCTGGAAATCCAAATACACTACATCTACTAGTTCCCCTTTATCCACCCTTTTCGTTAGATCCACAAAGAACTCTAATACGCGATTTCCTTTGCATAAAAACATGTGACTCTGCTTGATTATATTATGATTTTCTAAATGTCCTGTTACTACTGCATTAATAATGGAATCCAGCATTTTCCCAAAGACAGATGTTAGGCCAACTGGCCCATAGTTTCCTGCTTTCTGTCTCCCTCCTTTCTTGAATAGCTGAGTTACCTTTGCGGGTTTTCAATCCGCTGGATCCTCTGCACAATCCAGGGAATTTTGGTAGATTACAAACAACGCATCCAGTGTCTCTGCAGCCACTTATTTTGAAACCCTACGATGCAGGCCATCAGGTGCACGGGACTTGTAAGTCTTTAGTCCCATTTATTTGCCTAGTACTTGACTCTGGTGATAGTGATTGTTTTAAGTTCGTCCGTCACTATAGCCCCTTGATAATCAATTATTATTGGGATGCTTTTAGTGTCTTCTACCGTAAAGACCGATACGTAATATTTGTTCAAAATCTCTGCCATTTCCCTGGTTCTCATTATTACTTCCCCAATCTCGTCCTCTAAGGGAACAACGTTTACTTCAGCTACTCTCTTCCTTTTTATATACTTGTAGAAGCTCTTACTGTCTGTTTTTATATTTTTTGCTAGTTTACTCTCATAATCTATCTTCTCTCTCTTTATCATTATTATGTCATATTTTGCTGATTTCTAAACATTTCCCAATCCTCTGGCATAATATTAATCTTTGCAAAATTGTATGCCCTTTCCTTCAATTTGATACCATCCTTAACTTCCTTAGTTAGTCACAGATGGTTCATCCTTCTCGTAGAGTCTTTCTTTCTCACTGTAATAAACCTTTGCTGAGAGCTATGAAATATCTCCTTAAATGTCTGCCAATGCTTTTCTACCGTTTTAACCTTTAATCTATTTTCCCAGTCCAGTTTAGACAAATCTGTCTTCATACCTTTGTAATTGCCTTTATTTAATTTCAGGACACTACTTTCAGAAACAAGTTTTTCACACTCAAGCTGAATTTTAAATCAATCATGTTATGATCATTCTTCCCTGGAGGATCCTTTACAATGAGATTATTAATTAATCCTGTCTCATTACACATTACCTGATCTAAAATAGCCTGCTCCCTGATTTGTTCCACAACGTATTGTTCTATGAAACCATCCCGAATACATTCTATGAACTCGTCCTCACTATGCCAATTTGATTTGTCCAATCTATATTAAGATTAAAATCTCCCATGATTATTGCAGTACTTTTCTTACAAGTCCCCATTACTTCTTGATTTATACTCTGTCCTACAGTGTAGCTACTATTAGGGGGCCTGTAGACTACTCCCACCAGTGACATATTTCCCATACTATTTCTTATCTCCACCCAAACTGATTCTACATCTTGATCTTCTGAGCCACTATCATTCCTCAGCACTGCACTGAAGGCATCCTTTATTAACAGTGCTATCCCACCTCCTTTTCCTTTCTGCCTTACTTCCGAAATGTCAAATAACCCTGAATATTCAGTTTCCAGCCTGGGTCAACTGGCAACCACGTTTCGGTAATGGCAATCAGATCATACCCATTTATTTCTATTTGTGCCGTCAACTAATCTATCTTGTTATGAATACTGTGTGCATTCAGATAAAGAGCCTTTAATTTTGTCTTTTTAACATTTGTATCTACTCTGACTCTATTTGCTGGTGCACTCTTACGTCTGTACGCACTGTCTCTTCCAGTCACACTCTGGTTCTCATTACCCCTATCGATACCCTACACTTTTGCATGCTCCTTTCACTTTGAATTTTTAAATTCCCCTTCACCTGAACCCTCCCCCCACCCAACTATTTATTTTAAAACCCTTATCTACCGCCCTAGTTATTCGATTCGTAAGGACATTGGTCCCAGCCTGGTTCAAGTGTAGCTCGTCCCAACGGAACAGCTCCCTCTTTCACCTGTATTGATGCCAGTGCCCCATTAATTAAAATCCTTTACTCGCACAACAATTTGTGAGCCACACATTCAACGCTCTTATCTTATTGACCCTATGCCAATTCGCTCGTGGCTCATGTAGTAATCCAGAGATTATTACCTTTGTTGTTCTGCTTTTTAATTTGGATCCTAGCTCCTCAAACTCAGTCAGCAGTACCTCTTTCTTAGTCCTACCTATGTCGTTGGTTCCTCGTCTGAGGCTAGATTTTTCAGTTTCTAAATCCCCAAAGCCTTTCCACCAGCTACAAATCACAAGTAAAGAGTGTGATGGAACACCCTCCACTGGCCTAGATGAGTGCAGCTCCAACAGCACATAAAAGCTCGACAGCATTCAAGACAAAGCAGCACGCTTGATTGCCACCCCATCAACCACCTTGTACAGTCACTCCCTCCATCACCGGCGTACCGTGGCTGCACTGTATAGCATCTAATAGATGCATTGCAGTAATTCGCCAAAACTTCTTCTGCAGCACCTCCTAAACTCGCGACCTCTACCATCTAGAAGGACAAGGGCAGCAGGCATGGAACATCATCAGTAGCAAGTTGCCCTGCAAGTTACATACCATCCTGATTTGGAAATATATCGCCGTTCCTTCATCGTCGATGGGTGAAAATCCTGGAACTCCTTTCTACACAGCACTGTGGGAGCAACTTCACCGCAAGGACTGCAGCGGTTCAAGAAGGCGGCTCACCATAATCTTCTGAAGCGTAATTAGGGATGGGCAATCAATGCTGGCCTTGCCGGCGATAACCACATCCCAGGAACGAATAAATAAAAGGTGGAAAGACGTGAAAAATGCCAACAGCGATGACGCAAACACACGGGACAGGGAAATCCACTTCACCAGCTCCCCTGCCACAGCTATCCGTATCCAACCCTCCACCACAGCTGCATTGAGTCTGCAGTATGTAAGGTCTGACAAGTTGACCAAGTTCAGGTCGTGTGGATTAAAGGCCAGGTCCCAAAATGGATGGAAATATGGCAACAAACTGCCCTTAACTCCTTTCCTCTGATTTAAGTTTCGTAGCAATATGTCCATCCATTCTGCAGCCTGTCCCTTCACTCCACACGGCCTGACCTTGATCATCTTGTAGATCGTACATACTTTTGTGGATAACCAGATGTTTACAAAAAAGATAACAGAGAGTAGCTACTCAGACTGGAAAAAAGGTGGGAAGTGGTGTTTCAAAAGGTTCTGTGCTGAGACCACTGCTGTTCTCAATTTACATAAACGATTTGGACTCGGGAATCGGAAGTACAATTTCAAAATTAGTTGATGGCACCAACTTGGGAGGTATAGTTAATACTGAGGAATACTGTGACAAAAAGCAAGCAGATTTTAATAAACTTTCAGGATGGGAGTGTAATTGACAAATGAATTTCAATATAGATAAACGTGAGGTGGATAATTTTGGTCTAAAGAATAAGGAGACCACATACTGCTTGGGAAATAAGAGTCTAAATGCTGTAGAGGAGCAAACGGATCTCGGGGTACAGGTACACAAATCACTAAAAGTAGCAACGCAGGTTAATAAGGCCAGAAAAAGCAAACAATGCAATGGTTCATTTCCAGAGGGATAGAATTGAAAAGCACAGAAGTTCTTTACAACCTGTATCGACCCTTGCTTAGATGACACTTGGAGTACTCTGAACAGCTCTGGTCTCCATATTATCAAAAAAAGAACATAGAGGCAATGGTGAAGGTGGTGAAAAGATTTGCAAGAAGGATCTTAGAACAGAAAGGATATACTTATCAGGAAACGTTGAACAGGCTGGGTCTTTTTTCTCTCGAAAAAAGAGATTGCTGATGAGTGACCTGATAAATGTCTCTAAGATAATGAAAAGATTATATAGAAGGGTGGTGGTGAAAATGTTTCAACTTGTGGGAGTCTAAATCTAGAGGCGATAAATATAAGTTAGTAACTAATAAATTCAATAGGGAATTTAGGAGAAAATTCTTTACCAAATGAAACGTCAGAATGTGGAACTCGCTACCACTAGGAGTAAATGAGGCGAATAGCATAGATGCTTTTAATGGAGAAGCGAGATAAACACATGTGGGCTTAGGGAATAGAAGCTTATACTAATAGATTTAGATGAAGAGGAATGGGAGGAGGTTTGTGTGGAGCATAAACACCGGCACGGAACATTTGGACCGAATGGCCGGCTCTTGTGCTGCAGACGCGATGTAATTCTATCTAACAACAACAACAACAACAACAGCAATGAAACCTTTTATTTATAGAGCGCCTTTACCGAAATAAAACATCCCAAGGCGCTGAACAGGAGTATTATGATACTAAATGGTTGACACCGATGTACATAAGGATCAATTAGGGCAGGTAACTAAAAGTTAGGTAAAAGAGGTAGGTTTTAAGGAGCGTCTTAAAGGAGGAAAGAGAGGTAGCAAGGTGGACAGGCTTACACGGGGAATTCCAGAGTTTAGGGCCAAGCAATATAAGATACGGCCACCAAAGGTTGAGCGATTCTAATCAGGGATCCTCAAGAGGGTAGAATTAGAGGAGCGCAGATATCTCGTGGGCTTGTGGGGCTGAAGGAGATTACAGAGATAGAAAGGGGCGAGGCCTTGGAGGGCTTTGAAAACAAGCATGAGAATTTTGAAATCGAGGCGTTGCTTAACCGAGAGCCAATGTAAGTCAGCGAGCACAGAGGTGATGGGCGAACGGGACTTGGTACGAGTTAGGACACGGGCAGCCGAGTTTTGGATGACCTCAAGTTTACATAGGGTGGAATGTGGGAGGCCAGACAGGAGTGCGTTAGAATAGTCAAGTCTAGAGGTAACAAAGGCATGGATGAGTGTTTCAGCAGCGGATGAGCTGAGGCAAGGGTGGAGACAGGCGATGTTACAGAGGTGGATTTAGGCGGTCTTTGTTATGCTGTGGACATGTGATAGGAAGCTCATTTCAGGGTCAAGGTTGCGAAAAGTGTGGTTCATCCTCAGACAGATGTTAGGGAGAGGGATGGAGTCAGTGACTGAGGAACGGAGTTCGTGGCGGGGACCGAAAACAATGGTTTGGTGTTCTCAATATTTAAATGGAGAATATTTTTCTCATCCAGAACTGCATGCTGCACAAGCAGTCTGACAATTTAGAGATCGTGGAGGGGTTGGGAGAAGAAGCAGTGAGGTAGAGCTGGTTGTTATCAGCCTACTTGTGGAAACTGACGCTGTGTTTTCGAATAATGTCAAGGGGTAACAAGTAGTTGAGAAATAGGAGGGGGCCAGGGATAGATCCTTGGGGGACACCAGAGGCAACGATGCGGGAGCGGGAAGAGAAGCCGTTACAGGTGATTATCTGGTTACGATCAGATAGATAAGAATAGAACCAGGCGAGTGCATTCCCACCCAGCTGGACGACGGTGGAGAGGCGTTGGAGAAGGATGGAGCGGTGAAACGTGTCAAAGGCCATGTGTAACTCTATGTAACTATATCTTCAGACTCCAGACGTAGCTGTAAACGTTTTTGCTATTGTTACCACAATTGTGCACCATTTTAATTTCCAAAGATTTCTTATGTTCTCTAATGCCTGCTTTTTTCTCAATCAATTGTGGGTGATATTGTCCCTATTCTCCTGTAAACTGAATCAATCTTGATCTGAACTGGGTTCAATGTAAGACAGTTCCGGGAGTCAGGATTCATTCATCCCGAGACGTACGCATGCACGTAAAACCCCAGACGGTTCCTTAGTGAGGGTTCCTCTGATTCCTCGCCATATATTTCAGGATACCGAACCCCAGCTTTCTTACAGTCCACTCCTGGAGACCCCACTCCCCGAGCCTACAAACTTCAGCAGGGTCAGTGGTGGAATTCCGGGCCGGGAGGGATCCCAGAGTAACTGTCAGGATAGCACTCCCATGGACCTTCCAATCGTTTATTTTCAGTAATCCTGTTGTCTTCCACACCCATATCAATAAAGCAGGGAATTCCTGGAAACACGCTGCAGGTAATACAAGCATTTTAAATCTTTATGGAATAATTACCAGTCATTTTTAGATTGCAAACTGAAACCTACCGTTTCACTTTCAGTCAGTAACAGATTACCGTTTTACATCAATCTCTGATTTGACAGCACGTCTCCGGCATTCACCGTTCTTCTTCCTGGCTCTAAACACAGCTCTGAAAGAAGACTTCTGTTTCGTGCCGAGGATCTCTGAGAACGGCTGGGACACATTTCAAATACACCTCCAGATTAACACGCACTGGGACTTTGCTGTCAGTGAAGAGAGACAAGAAAGAACAAAGTGCTTTTTGCTCCTCTCAGTGTGGCCTTGAAGGACTGTGTACAGGCAGAAGTACAGTTCCCGCCGCACGATTCTCCCCACAGATTGTCCGTTCTGAGCTCCCGCCAGGTGATGCTAAACACCCAGTTGGGAAAACGGAAATCTACAACAATGTTTTTAATACAAAGTTGATTTATTTGACATTTATAGAGAATATTAAACTCCCGCCCTCCTACAGGAGTTACTAGCATCAGCAGAAACAAACCCCAACTGTCAGACTGAACATGGTTCAGCCCTGAATGTGATTAACAGCAGCAGTAACAGCAGAATCCAACACCTGCAGTCACTTGTGAACTCCTGCAATTAGAGCACCTGAACGGGCTCTGTGTGAACAGGTTGATGGAATGTCAGAACCCCAGAACTTTTATGACACTTCCCGCCATTCGAGCATTTAAAAGGTTTCTCCCCAGTGTGAACATGATGGTGTGTCAGCAGGGTGGATGATTGATTTAATCCCTTCCCACACACGGAGCAAGTGAACGGCCTCTCCCCAGTTATACCACACTGGTGATTCATCAGGGTGGATGACCGAGTGAATCCCTTAACACATACAGAGCAGGTGATCTGCTTCTCCCCAGTGTGACTGCTCCTGTGCCTCGACAGGAAAGGGGATCGGCTGAATCCTTGTCAACACAGAGAAAATACGTACGGTTTCTTCCCGCTTTGAACGGTGCTTTTTGCTTGAATTTTCAAAGGCTGGTGATATTCAGGTCTCGATGAATCGAGTAGCTCTGTCGGATCTTGAGGTGATGTTTAGTTTGAGCTTCCCGTCTGCAAATCCTTCCCCTTCTAATACCCTGTAAAATGAATTTAAAACAGGAAAAAGGGAGCGTGAGAGATAACCCACAAAAACACAAAGGCTGGTTTTGAAATTGAGCTGAATGAATCTGGGAATTTGTGGGGCCGACACCAGAAAAAAGTGATCATGAAAGCTGCCGATTGTCATAAAACCGCAACTGGTTGACTGATGTCCTTCAGGGAAGGGAACTCGTCACCCTGTCTAGGCCGAAACAAGACTCTGGCCTCTATGAGAGCTGAGAGGGGTGGGAGGGGGTGAAGGAGACGGATTTTTGCATCTACAACTCGACCAGATATTTGACAGCACCTCCCAAAACAGCGATCTCAACCACATAGAAGGACAAGGGAAGAAGGCAGATGGGAAAACAATGACCTCCAAGTTCCCCTCCGAGTCACTCACTATCCTGACTTGGAAATATATCGCTGTTCCTTCATCGTCGCTGGGTGAAATCGTGGAACTCCCTCCTTAAAAGCATTGTGGGAGTACCTTCACCACACGGACTGCAGCGGTTCAAGAAGGCGTCTCATCACCACTTTCTCATGCGCAATTAGGGATGGGCAACAGATGCTGGCCTTGCCAGCCACGCTCACATCCAATGCACGAATAAAATAATTTGTACATGTAAAATGGATTAAAAGCCTCTACAGAAATACTTGTTAATAAAACAATACTCTTTTACATTGTAAGGACAGTGTCTGTTTAGCAACCTAATTTCCCCGAGAATTCACCCCACTTGAGAGTCCCAAATCGGAAATTGTTGGGCCCTACTAGCCGCCAAAGTACTCGGCGTTTAACACAGCAGCTTCTCCCCCATCTCCACTCCAGCTCAAGCTGATGCAACAAAAAAGACCTGCACAGGAGGCCAGAGAACGACTTCTGCATCCAAAGCCCACCCTGATGGAAACCGGCTGTTAATTGGTCCGTCTGTGATTCCAGACTCGTTTCAGCGAGCAACGCTTGCAACAAAACTAAACCAAAAACTGAGGATGCTTGAAAGCTGAAATAAAAAAGAGAAAACTGCTGGAAACACTCAATAGGTCAGGCAGGATCTGTGGAGAGAGAAACAGAGTTCACGGCCTGAATCTTAGTATTTGGCGAGTTGTGGGCAGGGGGCTCGGAAGCGGCAGCGAAACCTGGGAGTACGAATTTACCGGCAGGGCCTGATTTGCATTTCAAAGCCCTGTTTCCCACCCACAGCCAGCCACATGGAAAGGCTGGCTGACTGTGGTGGGTAGGCCTGCGGCACTAGGCCGCATAAATAAGGGAGAGAGGGAATGGGGGTGGGGGCTGGGGGCCGAGGATCATGGGGTGGGGTGGGGGGGTGGTGGGCGGTGGAACTCATGGGAAGGGTGTTAAGGAGCTCGTCGGTAGGTGGGTGGAGCAGCTCATCGGGGGGCTGTAGCATGTAACACTCCCTGGGAAGTTACAGCACCGTTTATGTACAGAGTAAACCTCTCTCTACACTGTACCATCAAACAATCCCAGGGCAGGTACAGCATGGGTTGGATACAGCGTAAAGCTCCCTCTACACAACCATCAAACGCGCCCAGGCCTAATACAGCATGGTTTAGATACAGAGTAAAGCTCCCTCTACAATGTCCCATCAAACACTCCCATGGCAGGTATTACACGGGTTAGACAGAGAGTAATGCTTCCTCTACACTGTCGCGTCAAATACTCCCAGGGCAGGTACAGCACGGGTTAAAAACTGAGAAAAGATAAACCCAGCAAATACATATCAGTCAGTTTAACCTTGATAGTGGGAAGCTTTTAGAAACTATAACCTGGGCCAAAATTAACAGGGCAAGTATGGATTAATTAAGGAGAGTCAGCACTACGTTGCAAAAGGAAAATTATGTTTAACTTATTGATCGAGCAATTGGATGAGGTAACAAGAGAATTTTGATGAGGGCAATCCAGTTGATATGGTGTCCGTGGACTTCCAAAATCCATTTTTTTAGTTGTTTTAGGATGTAACTAGCAGGGTGGATAAACGGGAAGCAGTGGTTGTAGTATTTTTGGATTTCCAATAGTTATTCGATAAGGTGCCACATAAAAGTTTATTACACAAGATTAGGGCTGATGGAGTTGGGGATAATATAGTAGCATGGTTAGAGGACTGGTTAACGGACAGAAAACAGTGAGTAGGGATAAACAGATCTTTTTCAGGTGGCAGTCTGTAACTACTTGAATACCGCAGTGTTGGGGCCTCATCTACTTACAGTCTATATTAATGACCTAGATGAAGTGACCGAGTGTAACGTATCCAAGTTTGCAGATGATGCTAAGTTAGTTGGGACAGTAAGCTGTGAGAAGAGCACAACGAGTCTGCAAAGGGATATAGATAGACTAAGTGAGTGGGCAGTAAGGTGGCAGATGGAGTATAATGTAGGGAAAAGTGAGGTTATTCACTTTGGTAGGTAGAATAGAAAAACAGAAGATGTTTTCAACGTTGAGAAACTTTCAAATGTTGGTGCTCAGAGAGATTTGAGTGTCCTCGTGCAAGAAGCACAGAAAGCTAGATGTAAGATTTGCAATATTTACAAGATCCGAAATGTATATTTAAATTGTCCGTGACTAGAACAGACCACTCCTGGTACAGGTATATTGTGTATAAGTATAACAGATTTATTTAGCAATTTACATCCAGTACAAAGACGTTATACTTAACAAGATGATAGTCACAATCCGTTCCTTGGAACCTCAGTAACGTGCCCACCGGGTGACTGTAACGCGGTCTCTTTCCTCAGTCTTGCTGTGTTCTGTTGACTGTTGACTGTTGCCTGAAGCTTCTCTTCCTCTGGTTTCGCGCTGCATCCAGTGTTTATAGCTTTTTTCCCCTTCAAAATATATAGCAACTTGCAGCTGCTTCGGCTATATCACCATTCTGACCTTCAATAGTACGGTCTAAGATTTCCTCCCTTTTGCTGCTATTTGCTTTTATGAGAAGTTTTGCACAAACAGACTTCCCACGAATTACCACAGATGTCTATTGCCTTTCCCATAGCCCATTATCTAGCTTTTCTGAAACTTCAGCGATGAGGGTTGATATGAGTAGAAAATCCCTATTCTATTTTAAAACTTAATTCATGTTTTGTGCTTCACTGGCTTCTTGTTTTTAATATAACAGCAAATCGGCAATAACGCTGCACTATTCTTGCAGTTAACAAAATGTTGGCTTAATGTTGTCATTATGTTTTGCTTCTCAGCCTTGTGTCTTTTTCATTAAGGTTATACATCTTGTAACAGAGGTTTTATGCTTCTAACATGCATTATTATATATCATAGTAATTCAAAGAAAAGCATTACATTTTTAAAAATATCAAATCATACAAATAAGCTCTATTCTACAATATCCCTACCTTGAGGGCAAGGCAGTTTTGCCGACTCCTCAATTTTAAATTCTTTTTTATGGTTTTGCTCTCCAACGTTTGCTTAGTTCCAAGAGGTGATGTGATTATGTTTAATTGTGATCTTGTCTTGTGCATTAGGTGTCTTAAATAGCAGGTGTAGAGCAGTAAACACAGTAATACCATAGGTTGGTTTAAGAGCAGTACGTGTGAAATTATTCTAAACCAAGGGGGAATTTCTATGTCGGTCTCTATATTTGATACACTAATCAGAGGGTTGGATCTGGTTCGATTCATTCGACTCGGAATTTGCATTATTAGTCCTAACAATAATTGACTCCCGACCTTATGGAATTCGTGTTTGAATGCGTAGATCTGACTCAAACTTCTGACCTTAAATAGTTCAAAGTCTTACTACACGGGTTACATATATCACATACACTTTCATTACAAGTTGGAGAACTACTAGAGCGTGTGAAATTATACGAACGTAAGGACGTGCTGATATATTAAGCCCAATTACCCACCAGGCTGAATTGACCCTTATGCTGTCAATTTCAATATCTATTCCCGAGTTGTCTTGCTCCAAAACATAAAAATGCTTTAGGGAGGAATTCCAGTCGCATCACGAGCTCACTGAAACATTCAGACAACAGGGGAATGTAGTATCTGAATTATGCCACATAATTGTGCAGCTCATACTTAAGTATCACATTTACTGTCAGTTTCAATGAGTATAGGTTTTGCTATTGAGTAAAACGTGTTGATTGATGGGACAGGTCCTGTTTGACCCATAAAGCATGAGAGTTGCGGTAGTAGTGACACAGAAGGCACCACAAAAATCACCTCATACTGGATTCATACTGTTTTTTCCCACGCTCTGTTACCTACAAAACACAATTATTAGTTACAATTTATAATTCAGACTTACAATCATTTCAAGCGGCACTACAGTTTATCATCTCATCAACAAATCATGGACTTAAACGATTCTCCAGATCTCTTTTACTCCTATCCATCTTGTGGATAATTCTTGCTAAACATGATTTATCCTTAGCCCTCAGTTGCCCCAATTCATATTCCATGTAACTTTTCACTTCAACTTCAATTTCAATCCCTCTAACAGATACCAGTGCATTTAACTGTATTTTGATTGTTTCGTTAATTAGATAGATTCTCGATGGAGTATGTGTCAATGCTTTAAACGTTGTCTCACTCTCCTGAGTCACATTAACCATTTCATGTCGTGCTATTGTCAAGTAAACGAGCATGTCTGAGACCAGTTCTTCAGTGCAGATTGACCATGCATTTCCGGATGGTAATTGCTTCATACGTAACAAATCACATTTGCACACTCATATCCCAATATCGTGCCACACGTGTCATCCGATACAAGGTATTCTCGGGCATTCAAGTATCTTATCAAATGATTGAAGTCGTCTGGAGATCTTTGCTCATCTTCCTCTGCAGGGTCCCGATGTCTTGGGTAGTGGCTGGTCTATCAATTTCAGTATTCTTAAAACGTTCATTATAGGCAAGGACAGAAATGTCTCCAAGAGAAAGCTATCAATTTACTATTCTTAGCTACACTTTCCTTACTTTCACGAGAAAGTTTTGAAAATTACCATTCAGTACTATAATTCTCCTGTATCAATCTTACACCCTCAATCAATTCCCATTAATTACCATTCATATCTCATTCATGAGCCCTGGAGGAATTTTACTGTCCAGTACAATATTTAAGCTAGAAAATATAGATCAAACATTCTCAATTTGTCCAAGTTATTAACACTTCTTATTTATCATTATTTTAGCGGATCTTTTATTTTCCCAAATATATAGTGCCTGAGTCCATTTTGTCAATTCAAAATTATCCCAAAATGCAAACAGCAGTACTGTTGAACTGACAGGTTTTGTCAATGTTAAATTTCATTTATAACAATTACATTTCTATCATGTTTCTTATAAATTCCAATTTCAGAAACATGCTATTTGGCTTACACGGTGTTTTCACATTCGAGAGAGAAGTGCTGCAATTAGTTTACAAGGTAATTTTCATGTAACAAATGAAAGAAGATAATCCATTGTGACTCTGCTTAAGAGCACAAGGGGTTAATTTATCAAATCATAATTTTCCTTCATTCGGTGTGGGGAAATATTAACTTAATATTAACATATAATTAAGAAACTTTCAATATCATTCAGCAATACTAAAATAGTTGCTTGGTGAACTTAAACAGCTGTCAGTGGAAAGGATTAATGCGTTTGCAAGTTTTAAGAAGGCGGAGCGAAACAATGTCCATCGCACGCAATTGTGTCACTTCACTTAAATTTAAAACAACTTTCCCGATCGAAAAAGACAGTTGTGTTTTCACAATTTAACTAACTACGAACTGAACAGATAAAACAAAACAAAATAGCACATGCTTGCAGAAAACAGTAAATTACGTCATATTTCTTAATGTCCTTTCTTCAGAGGCCTTTCCAAATGACAGTAAAAATATTGAATACAACTGGAGAAAAATTTGTTTTTCACAGTTCAACAAATCAAATCAAACTGCTTTGGAAATTTCACCATAGCAACCGCGACTCCAAGGTTAAATCTGCGACTGGAACTTAATCTTTTGTTAAACAAACTTTTCTGTTGTTCTTCTCAGTTCTTACACACCAGCTTAATCTGAATTGTAGTTCAACATTTTTGTTTCAATTCTGTGTGCACAATCGTTTTCGCCCATTCTTAAAACTTCCAAAATCCGAAAGAAGAAAAATGTTTTAAACGCTTTTAACACAGAGAAATGGGTGGAGCTAAAACACACATAACAGAATATTTCTTTTCAAGACAGACTTTTCAGACCAATAAATACTGTACTTTCTTAAACATTTATAGTCAGGAAAACAGTCACACTTTAACACACACTTTTACACAAACTGAAAATCGATATTTTTGTTAAGGTTCTTCAACTCAGCAATCTTGTGTTTTATTTGTCTTGGCACAAACGTTAATAACTTTAGGTTTCTCTCTTTTTTTTTTCGTTTTTTAAATCGGAATCTCATCAACTTAGGGGTTGCTTGAGTTCTAGTTAGGACAGTAACTTGTTTCTCATATATGTGGAACCGTCCAGCTGGGGGTATTTCCATGTCACTGCTGACGGGGTTGCCGAAGGAGGATGTGGTAGCTGAGGATATAATTCTCCCTCAGACGGTTCGCACCCTGGGCCTGTCTGTGTAGGACCTCGGCAATCCTTTGCAAAGTGTCCCACCTTCCCGCAGTTATAACATATCAAGGGTTGCTTACGAGGTGGTGACGCTGGGTGGGACTTGGGTCACTCAACGACATGCACTGGCGTCTCTGCTGTTGGTACCTGAACCTGAGTTTTAGCGTAGGCCCAGGCAGATTTAGCGTATTTTAAAATTTCTGCCCATTTCGAGTTGTGGATGACAGTGTGCCCTGAGGCTGCTCGCTGTGAGGCCTGAATATTCTTTAAGTATATTATGTTAAATGCTGCCTCATTCTACCCGTTTCATTGGGGCTTGCCTGCATCTTCTCATAAACAGTGTACAGCCGATCCCCGAATGCAGCAGGGGTCTCATGAGGCCTTTGTTGAGACTGGTTTAATTTCTGAACCAGGTCAATAGTGTCCAAGCCCAGAGCTGTATGTATAGATGTGATTAAGTTATTCATCTGGTTCGCCACATTAAAGGCCATGAAGGGGAGAGTGGTTCGTAGGTCCGGGGTCAGGGCAGACAGTATAACATTTTTCATGTCACTGTCCTCAAAATTAGGATGGTCATTCCGGAACGTTGCCTTAGCTCTATGGGGCATGTTCGTGGGTTAACTGGTCCGAATTGCTGCACACATGCCTGTAGTTATGCATATTTCAGGGGCTGGGATCGTTCATAAGAGCCCGCCCACAGCATTCCCGAGTGAGCTGCCGCTGGTTGTGCTCCTGCTTGTGCCCGGTCACCGTCAGCAGCTGGTGGCGCGTTGGGAATAACCTGGGTGCGAGTCGGACTATTAACTGGGGCTTTAACGGGTGCAGGCTCGTCCACTGAGTTTTTTATGATACTGTTATTAGCACAGGCTGGGGGACTCCTAGCCAGGTCTATGGTAGCATACGAGACGGGGGCCTTTTGGGGAGGGGGTAGCAAGGGAGGATATCGTTCCAAACTTAACTCCTCGCATTGTTTACCATAACTCGCGGGGGGTGGGTGTCTACTCCCGTGACTGCTGCTATTACAGCCCGTTATTTACCCAACTGTTTCACTAATTGTTGTATAGTGAAGTCACATTGCGGGTGGTCGGTCTCTCTTTGGGGATGCTGAAGAGCCTCTCTCAGGGCTCCTCGTGAATCATTTAATTGTCTGGTAAGAAGGTAATTGTTTTACGTTAAGGAGGCTTACTGAGACCTACCCTCCTCAAGGTTCTGCATTGCAGCGCCAGCGTGAACTGCATTCGTACTTTGTTGCTGTATTATTGCTGTCGAAGCACCGACCTGGCCCTGAAGAACTTCATTTTAATTCTGAACAGCTTCATTCTTATTTCTTAACTCTACAGCCTCTTTTTTCCCAGTTTGACTTCTCTTCTCTCAGCCGTAGATTGTCTTTTTCGAATTTATCTTGATTGTCCTATAACATTGTTTTTATTATTATCCATCTCTACGAAGGTCTCTTTAACTAGCTCTACACAATATACTGCCGCATAGGCTATTAGCTGCACTGCCCTATCTGGCTTCCATTTCTTCTCCTTAAGTTGTTTCTCAATGAACGCAACAACGTCCTCAAAGGAGACTCTCTTACACTTTGCTCGACATTCTACTACTAACGTCTGCAACTGTGCATCATCGCACTTCTTCATTAAATTCGTTTTAAAGTCTACAAAAAAATTCTCACTCGACATCTTGCTGTACGTTTAAGAGACACTATTTGTTAGATAACCTAACTTTCCACAAGGACATTCGTTGAGGAGACCAAAATCCAAGCAACATTCCAAGCGCCTGCCTTATGCACAATAGACCTGGTTTCAGATAATAGTCACAGGCCCCACGTTGGGCGCCGATCTGTAGCTTTTAAAAGCTCTTTATAATAATTTGTCTGTGAATACACAGGTTTATTAAGCATTAAACATCCAGTACAAAGAAGTAATACTTAACAGGAAGATAGTCGCTGTCTGTTCATCGAACCCCGGCGTTCCTTCCGAGTGACTGTGGTGCGGTTTCTTTATTCTCTTGCTGTGTTCAGTTGACTGAAGCTTCTCATCCGCTGGTTTCGCGCTGCTTTCAGTGTTCAATTGCTGTTCATTTATAGCTTTATTTCCTCTGTTTTGTCTACGAGGCAGTTATGAAGAGATCTATCCTTATCTGAGAACAACCTACACACTAAATTGTCACAGATGGCTTCTTGCTTTTTAATCAGTTCCTTGTTTAGCCAGTTCTGCATTGTTGAGAAGACAGGGAGTGGTGACTGTCTCCAGCCCCCTAACTTATTTTGCAATGCTGCTGAATTCATTGTTCCCCACTATCTCTTTGATAACTTAACAGGCCATTTTACACAATTACATCAATTTCTAACAGAGTTTAGTCAGCTTGGCATAATTCCCATCCTGCTTTGGTCTCAGCCATTCTCCATTTTATACAGGCTTTTTCGGTTTTCAACATACAATTTCACATATTATAGTTACATAAAAATGATTATAGAATCTTAATAATGTTTACTAAATCCTACAGGTAGACTCAATCCTACAGTCGACCTGGCGCACCATATTCCCCAGCACCTGATCCAGCAATGCCTCCTTCTTAGTTGAGCCAAGAAGATATTGGTCCAATGAGAAACCGGAGGAGAATCAGCGCTCCTTAAAGCGGAGTAGACCCCACTGAATTATGGTTGTTCAATTATATTTCACTGATATCAAATAATGCGGGTACCAAACTGCGGAAAGTTAGTGGATGAGACAGGAAGAACCCGGTCGGTTATAAAGGAATGGAGAAAAATGGAGGGGAAAGGGGGAAAGAAATGTGGGAAGGGGTAATAAAAAGGGAAAGAGTAAAATACTACTATAGCACAGAAGGGTGCAATTCGGTCCATCTTGTCTGCGCCAGCTCTTTGGTAGAATTACCCACTTAATCCCACTCCCCTGCACTTTCCCCAGAGAACTGAAAACGTTTTCCATTCAACTACTTATCCAATTCCCTTTTGAAAGCTACTATTGAATCTCCTACCTCCGCCATTTCAGGCATTGCATTCCAGATCACAACAAAATCTCTGTGTAAAACAAAAGGTTCATCATGTTGTCCCTGGTTCTTTTGCCAATAACCTTAAATATTTGTCCTCTAAGTTACTGACCCTTCCATTGGAACCAGTTTCTCGTAATTTACTCCATCCAAAACCCTTCCTAATTTTGAACACCTCTATCAAATTTCCTCTTCATCTTCTCTGCTCGAAGGAGAACAACCCAAGCTTTTGCAGTCTCTCCAAAGAACTGAAGTCCCTCATTCCTTGTACCATTCTAGTAAATATATTCCGTACCCTCTCCAAGGCATTGACATCCTTCCTAAAGTGCGGTGCCCAGAATTGGGCACAATACACCAGCTGCGGCCTCATCATTATTTTATAAATGTTTAGCCTAAAATTTCTGCTTTTGTACTCTATTCCTCCATTAACAAACCCAAGCATTCAATAAGCTTTTTTTTAGCCTTCACAACTTGTCATGCCAATTTCAAAGATTTGTGTCCATACACCCCATCTGTCTCTATTGCTGCACCCGCTTTAAAAGTGTACCATTTAGTTCCTATTGTCTCTAATCATTGTTCCTTCCAAAATGTATCACTTCACATTTCTCTTTGTTTAATTTCATCTGCCATTTCACCAGTCTGTCTATGTCCTCCTGAAGTCGGTTACTATCCTTTAAATTTTTTACTACTTTTCCGAGTTTTTTATCATCTGCAAACTTTGAAATCCTGCCATGTGTACCCAAGCCCAGTTGATTAATATATATCAAAAAGAGCAATGATCCCATCGACTGCCCCCAGGGAAACCACTGCACACTTCCGTCCAGTTCAATAACAATCGTTCACCACTTCTCTCTGCTTTCTGTCCCTTAGAAAATGTGAATCAATGCTGCCACTGTCCATTTAATCCCATGTGCTTTAATTTTTCTAACAAGTCTTTTATGTGGTACTTTATCAAATGCCTTTTGAAAGTCCATATACACAATATCAAACGCACGACCCTCATTATCCCTCGCCATCAATTCATCAAAGAACGTGATCAAGTTAATCAAACACGATGTGCCTTCAATAAATCCATGCTGACTTGCATTTATTAACCCATACTTTTCCAAGTGCAAATTAATTTTGTTCTAGATTAATGTCTCAAAAATTATCCCCACCACCGACATTAGGCTGACTGGCCTGCAGTTGCCGGGTTTATCGCTCTCCCATTTCTTAAACAGCTGTTTGCAACCCTCCAATGCTCTGGCATTACTTCCGCTGGGCTCAGTACGAGGTCCCTTGCTATTTGCGGTATACATCAATAACTTAGACTTCAATGTAGGATACAATATTAAGAAGTTTGCAAATGATACAAAAATGGCCGTGTGGTTGATAGTGAGGAAGAAATTTGTAGACTGCAGGAAGATATCAATGGACTGGTCAGGTGGGCAGAAAAGTGACAAATGGAATTCCATCCAGAGAAGTATGAGCTAATGCATTTGGGGAGAGCTATCAAGGCTAGGAAATACACAATCATTGCTAGTATACTGAGAAGTGTAAATGAATAGAGGGGCCTTGGAGTGCGTGTCCAGAGATCTCTGAACGTAGCAGGACAGGTAGATAAGGTGGTGAAGAAGGCATACGGAATGCTTTATTTGTTAGCCAATGCATAGAGTATAAGAGCAGTGTGGTTATGCATGAACAGCATAATACACTAATTAGGCCAGAGCTAGAGTACTGCGTACAGTTCTGGTCACCACATTACAAGAACGACGTCACTGCACTGGATAGGGTACAGAGGAGATTTACGAGGATGTTGCCACGACGGGAGAATTTTAGCTATGAGGATAGATTGGATTGGCTGGGGTTGCTTTCTTTGGAGCAGAGGAGGCTGAGGGGACATTTGATTGAAGTGAATAACATTTATGAGGGGCCTAAATAGAGTGTATAGGAAGATCCTATTTCCCCTAGCAGTGAGGTCAATAACCAGAAGACATCGATTTAAATTAATTGGTAGAAGGATTAGAGGGGGGTTGAGGAGAAATATTTTCACCCAGATGGTGGTGGAGGTCTGGAACTCAATGCCTGAAAGGGTGGTAGAGACACATTTAAAGAAAGAAAGAAAGACTTGCATTTATATTGTGCTTTTCACGACCCCAGGACGTCACAAAGCGCTTTACAGCCAATGAAGAAGCGAGAGCGCAACCCCCTGAGATACAGCTGACATAAGTACCTTAAAAAAGCTAAAGGTGCTTTATAAATGTAAGTTGTTGTTGTTGTCATCCAGGGAACTCTAGCTTTGGACGCTCTTCCTTTCCGCCTCATGGAATGTTTCTATTCTGAACCCGAACCATCTTCACATTGAAGGCCTCCCGTTGTTCAATAACAGTTTTCCCGATCAACCTTCGATTCCAATGCACCTTTATAACGCCCTGATATTAGCCCAGCTCCAGTTAAGTATTTTGATGCTTGATCGTTCCACATCCACTTCCATAACTATTCTAAAACTGATGATGTTATGATCACTGTTCTCCGAATCATCCCCACAACGCACTGAAATTTGCTTCTCTTGCCCCACTTCATGCCCCAGAACTAGATCCAGCACTGATTCCTTCCTCGTTGGACTGGTCAGGAAAGTTCCCTTGTATACATTTGAGGAATTCCTCCCTCTCTTTGCACTTTACACTGTTACAATCCCAGTCTATATGGGGATAATTGAATTTCCCCGTTATCACTACTTTGTAGTTCTTGCATCTTTCAGTAATGTGCCTGCAAATGTGTTCCTTTATCTCCTTCCCACTATTGTGTGGTCTATAGTGTACACCGAGAAGCGTAATCTCTCCTATATTGTTCCTCAATTCTAACCAAATCGATTCAGTCTTTGACCCCTCAACTACCTCATCTCTTTCCGGTGCTGTAATAGTTACTTTCATCAATACTGTTACAGACCCTCCTTTATTTACTTCCCTATGCTTCCTGATTAAATTGTAGCCATAAATATTAAGTTCCAAATCCTCCCCTTGTTTGTGCCAGGTATCTGTTATTGCTACTATATCATTCGCATCTGGCGACTTGTGCCTGAAGCTCACCAACCTTAGTTAACACACGCTGTGCATTTACGTACATGCACTCCAAACCTGTCTTCGACTGCCTCGCATTTGCTTCCAATCTGATCCCTCCTATTTCTGAACATTTTTTTCTCCAGTGCTTCTCACCTCTCCCAGTCCTCTGTGCACCTTGTTTCTCCTCCTTGAATGTTTCATCCTGGTGCCCATATCCCTGACAAATTAGTTTAAACCCTCCCAACAGCGCAAGTGCAGAGAAGTAGGAAGGACAGGGGGAGAAGGGGAAAGAAATGGGAGATGAGGGAAAGAAATGGGGAAGTGGAAGGAAACGGGGGGAAGCCGGTTTTAGGATTTCAGGTCCGCCGAGTGTGCGGGGAATGAGGGATCAGTGCATCTCACAGGAACTGACCTTATCCCGCAAAGGTGATCGCCAACATGTCCACCGCCGGCAACACCTTCCTGTTCGCCATCTTGGCAATACCCACCACATAGACATGTCAGAGTGAGATTGAGAGAGAAAGAGACAGAGAAAGAGGAGTAAAGATTGAGCGAAAGAGGGATTGAGATGAAGAGGGAGACAGAGACAGAGATGGACCAAGTGGAAAAGAGAGACATACAGAGTGAGAGAGATGGAGGATGAGAGGGAGAGAGACACAGAGGGAGGTGAAGAAAGAGAGAGAGAGACAGAAAGCTGGGAATGCTAATTCCTGTTCCAGGAAAGAGGGACAGTGGGTGAAAGCGCGAACAGAAACACATTATAAGAACATAGGAAATAGGAGCAGGAGTAGGCCATTTGTCCCCTCCAGCCTGCTTCACCATTATAGAAGGTCATGGCTGATGTTCGACCTCAACTCCACTCTCCTGCCCGATCCACATATCCCTTGATTCCCTTAGAGTCCGAAAATCTATCTATCTAAGCCTTGAATATACTCAACGACTGAGCATCCACAGCCCTCTGGGGTAGTGAATTCAATAGGTTCACAACCCTCTGAGAGATGAAATTTCTCCACATCTCAGTCCGAAATAGCCGACCCCTTATCCTGAAACTATGACCCCATGTTCTAGACTATTCAGCCAGGGACACAACCTCTCAAAATCTACCCTGCCAATCCCCCTCAAAATCTTAGAGGTTTTCATAAGATCACTTCTCATTCTTCTAAACTAGAGAGAGTATAGGCCCATTCTACGCAATTTCTCCTCAGAAGACAACCATCTCGTCAAAGCAATCAATCTAGTGGATCATTGTTACACCTCCTCTAAGGCAAGTATATCCTTCCAAAGGTACAGAGACAAAAAATGTAGACATACTCCAGAAGTTGTCTCACGAAAGCCTTGTACAATTGCAGCAAGACTTCCTTACTGTTGTACTCTAACCCCCTTTATTAAATGCCAACATGCCATTTGCCTTCCTAATTGCTTGCTGTACCTGCATGTTAACTTTCTGTGTTTCGTGTACTAGGACTCCCAAAACCCTCTGAATACCAACATTTAAAAGATTCTCAACGTTTCAAGATATTCTGTTTTTCTATTCTTCCTACCAAAATGAATAAACTCACACTTCCCAACATTATCCTCCATCTCCGACCTTTTTGCCCACTCAATTAACCTGTCTATATCCCTTTGCAGGCTCTTTGTGTCCACCTGGCAGCTCATTTCCACACCCAACTTTTTATCATCAGCAAACTTGGATACATTACACTCGGTCCTTCATCTAATTCACTAATATATATTGTAAATAGCTGAGACCCCAGCTTTGATCCTTGCGGCACCCAACAAGTTACAGCCTGCCAACCTCAAAATGACCCATTTAATCCTACTCTCTGTTTTCTGTCCTCATATAAACCACACGGTCTTACATGTCGTACATGTGTGCAATTGTACACTCCTCGGGGAACGTAGCTAAACCAGTGGAACTATGGAAGTAAGGAGCGGGTAACTGGATTTTGGTGGAAATTTGAATCGTACTGTGCGCCAGACGAGCTATGCTGACATAACAACAGAAAACGCTGGAAAAACTCAGCAGGCTATGCTGACAGCTGTTTACTTTTCACTTTTTCTTTTTAAATCACGGGATGTCGGCCGCGCTGGCATGGCCATCAATCATTTCCCATCCCCAAATGCCCTTGAAAAGATGTCGATGATCCGCTGCCGTCCACAGTGCTGTTATGGTCAGTTGGGGGGAGGGGGGAGGGGCAGAAATGAGTGGCCCAAGATTTTGCCCCAAAGACGATGATGTGACGGCAATATATTACAAAGTGAGGGTGTGTGACTTGGAGGGCAACTTGAAGGTGATGGTGTTCCCATGTGCCTGCTGCACTTGTCCTTCAAGATGGTAGTGGTCGCGGGTTTGGGAGGTGCTGCCGAAGAAATCTTGGCGAGTTATAACATTGCATCTTATAGATAGTACACACTGCAGCCACGGAACCCCGGTGGTGGAGGGACTGATTGTTTAAGTTGGTGGATGTGGTGCCAATCAAGCTTGCTGCTTTGTCCTGGATAGTGTCGAAATTCTTAAGTATTTTTGGAGCTGCACTCATCCAGGCAAGTGGAGAGTATTGCATTACACTCTGAACTTTTGTCTTTTAATGGTGCAAAGTATTTGGTGAGTCACAAGATGAGACACTCGCCGCAAAAAAAAACAGCCTCTGACATGCTCTTGTAGCCACAGTATTTATGAGGCTGATCCAGTTAAGGTTTTGGTCATTGGTGACCACCCAGGATCTTGATGGTGGGGGATTCAATGATAGTAATGCTATTGAATATCAAGGGGCTGTGGTTAGACACTCTCTTGTTACTTGGCACTTATCAGCTCCAGCCTGAATATTTTCCAGACCTTGCTGCTTTTGGGCACGGACTGCTTAATTATCTGAGGAGTTGCGAATGGACCTGAGTACTAGGTAATCATCAGCAATCAACCCTACATCTGACCTGATGTTGGAGGGAAGGTCATTGATGAAGCAGCTGAAGGTGGTTTGGCCTAGGTCACTGCCCTGAGGAAATCCAGCAGCGATGTCCTGGGGCTGAGATGATTGATCTCCAAAAACTACAACCATCTTCCTTTATGCTAGACATGACTCTGGCCATTTTTATAGGATTTGGAACCGAGTTGGATAGGGGAGTGGGATTCACAGTGACTACTCAGAGCAGCTTAGGGGCGAGTTGGGTAATTGGGTGGAAGCATGCAGGAGGGCAAAGCGGAGTGGGCTGTTGAAGGAACGCCAGGGAATGTATTCCCCATCTGAGCCAAACCGGGGGCGAATCCGGTCCTTTCGATTGGCATTGCTGGACGAACAAAAACCAAGGTCCATCTAGTTCACCTTCTCCCATCCTGGTAGTCAAATGATACAGTGATAATGGAGTTGTTCACTAATCACAGCAATCAATCTCGATCAATTAGCCTTCAACAGACCCAGACAAGGGAATGAGAAAACCCCCCAGTGGTGGACAGCTTTAGGAACAAATGGATAATAGTCACCTGTCCCGCCCAAGCCACGCTTCACACAACACATGTCATGTCTCAAGTTACTCACACACTATCCGTGAGAGAAATATCTTTATTGTGAAGGGAATATCTGCTTCCAGCATCTCCCTGGGCAGCCTGTTCCATTGATTGACCTACTGTTCGCTGCAATAATATTACCGCAGATTCATTTTGTGGTAAAATAATTACAAGGCTAATGGAATGTTGGCATTTTTCTCAAAGGGGGCTGGAATACAGAGGGCTGGAAGGTTATGCTACAGTTGTATGAAGCTCTGGCCAAGACCCATCTGGAGTAACTGTTTTCAGTTCTGGGCACCGCACCTCAGGAAGGATATATTGGCCTGGGAGGGGGTGCAGATCAGATTCACCAGAATGATACCGGTGCTAAATGGGTTAAATTATGTGGACGGGTTGTCCAGACTACACTTGCATTCCCTCAAGTGTAGAAGATCAAAAGCTGATCGAATTGAGGTATTTAAGGTGATTAAAGGAGTTGATAGGGTAGATAGAGAGCAACTATGTCCTCTGATGAAGGGAGTCCGGAACAAGGGGGCATAACCTTAAAAATTTGAGCGAGTCCGTTCAGGGATGATGTCAGCAAGCACTTATTCACACAAAAGGTAGTGGAAATCTGGAACTCTCTCCCCCAAAAGAACTATTGAGACTGGAGGTCAATTGCAAATTACAAAACAGAGCGTTGTGTTAGATAAGGATATTAAGGGATCGGGAAACTAGGCAGGTAAATGGAGTTAACTTACAGATAAGCCACGATCTCATTGAATGTGGGAACAGGATCGATGGGCTGAACCAACTACTACTGATCCTATGTTCCTAAGGAACTCCTTGAGTCAGATGGATTAGCCAAGGTGTCCGCACTGAGCAGAATACAATGGAGCAGCACTAGGTGCTGGGAATGCGGGTCAGGCCCACCAGTTACTGTATCATCCCATCTGATCCCAGCATTCACCAATCATCTAACAGAGAGCGTTCCTTAACGGAAAAACACAAGTTTATCATGATCAAATGATCAAGCCATTTCTCCAAGATCAATAAGCTTCCTGAGACGTTCAGTTTAAGCGTTCATAGATTTATTGAGCATACAGATCATGCAATAGCAATTAAACATAAACTAAAAAGATCGGGTTTACAAACACACCGATCGTCAGGGAATCAAACGCATTGCAGTTCTGAGCTCAGTATTCAGGCCCTTCAAACCATTACAATCCATATCCTCAGTACAGTCTGCCACTTTATTCATACCTTTCTAAGCTACAGGTTTCCTTGTCCAAATGTCCATCAATGGAAGCTACACAGCCCTGACCATGTCTGGCTCACGTGTGCAGTTTTCCACCTTTACACTACTGAATGGTGACCAATGGGTAATTTTACAACACTTCTATTGATTGACGTGAGTGAAGATGGAAACATCTCGCTTTCCACTTCCTCAGGAATAAAACTCCGTATAAGGAGAATCTCACAGGACCCGCCCCTTATCAGTAACTTCAGTTAATAAAGCTGGTTTCTTACTTTTTCCACTGGGCTCATGAGCTCGGTATAACTTATTTACTTCGTTACCTTATAAAGCATTTAGCATTTGTCACACATTATTGCTATTCTACATGTAAAAACTTTACTTATAAGTCAATGTTTGATTCTGTAAAGTCCAGAACCAACTATTTCCCCCACTCTACTGAAACCACAATAAAAATATGATATCTACTCAGAGGTTCTCATTTTACCAAGAATATCTGTTGCCCTTGCGCCTGTTATCAGTGCTGACAGCTCCCTGAAGCTTAGGAACCTCTACACAGTGGTGGGTCTTTAATGCAATTCCCTCATTAAGCAGGAGATCACTTCCTCCTGAAATGGGCCAGAGCTGTCGGGTCAGTCTTGGTTCAGCAGTCCAGTGGTCACTACTTAAAAATAGGGATGGTATTTAAAACAGCAAAGACTACAAGCTCCCACACCCCTGCAGTATGAAGAGGAATCAATAGCGATATAAGAATAGCACACGTCTAGTTGGAGATTAACCCTTTGCTGACAGTTTCCTTGGGTTAAAGAAGGTGAAGGTGAGGCAGAGCCATAATCGAGCGAGGCTGTGAAACACACGGAGACGGGATCACGGGCTCCGGGCGCTCGCTGACACGGTCGGTCGCCTTCATTCTTCCGGAGGGTGCGAAGCCGAGCACTCAAAGTCATCGGGACTCAAATGGAATTCCTCGTTCGGACATTTATCCTTCAACATCTGCTTCACCTACATCACAGACAGGAGAACGGATGAGTGTTGCAGCAAGGATGGGGAGGGAAGCGAGATAGACAAAGAGAAAGATAGAGAGAGGCAGAAAGAGAGTGGCAGTGTATGAGAGAGATAGAGAGAGGGACAGTGACAGAGCGAAAGAGAGAGTTAGACAGAGAGAGACAGTGACAGAGAAAGAGCGATAGACAGAGACAGACAGTGTATGAGAGAGAAAGTCAGAGAGAGAAAGATAGACAGAGAGAGACAGTTTGAAAGCGAGAGAAAGAGAGTGTTAAAAACAGAGAGAGAGACAGAGAAAGACAGTGTAAGAGAGAAAGACAAAGACAGAGAGAGAAAGATAGACAGAGAGAGACAGTGAAAGAGAGAGAAAGACATAGACAGATGGAAAGAGATAGAAAGAGAGAGTGTGTGAGAAAGAGACAGAGAGAAAGGGGGAGAGAGAGAAAGACAGTGAGATATAGAATGGGAGAGAAACAGCGACATACAGAGAGAGAGGAAGAGACAGAGGGAGAGAGAGAGAGAGAGACAGAGAAAATCAGCGACAATGCGAAATGATCCAACCCTCAGCAAGCCATTTAGCCCCTCGAGCCTGTTACACAAGAGCAGGAGGAGGCCATCCAGCCCCGAGAGCCTGTTGCACAAGAACAGGAGGAGGACATTCAGCCCGTGGAGCCTGTTACACAAGAACAGGAGGAGGGCATCTAGACCCTCGAGCCTGTTACACGGGAACAGGAGGAGGCTTTCCACAGCCTGCTATACAGGAACAGGAGGAGGCCAGTTTGCCTCTCGAGGCTAAAGGGATCAAGTGATATGGGGAAAAGGCAGGGACAGGGTACTAAATTTGCATGATCAGCCATGATCTCATTGAATGGCGGAGCAGGCTCGAGGGGTAAAAAGGCCTACTCCTGCTCCTATCTTCTATGTTTCTATGTTTCTATGTTTCTATGTTTCTTACACAAGAACAGGAGGAGGCCATTCAGCCCCTAGAGCCTGTTACACAAGAACAGGAGGAGGCCATTCAGCCCCTCGAGCCTATGACACAGGAACAGGAGGAAGCCATTCAGCCCCTCGAGCTGCTCTTTACCACAGCTCCGTGAATGGAGTGGTCTGGGTGACAGGATGATATCCAGATAGGGGAAGTGGATCTGGTTTCATATCTGATATGGAGATGCCCATCAGTGAATTCAGACAGCGCGAGGGAGGATCTGGTATCGCCCTGTGTTTGCTCTCAGTGCAGTGCAGTCTCTCACCCTCTCCACAGCGATTCTCTTCGCTGTTTCAACATCGAGTTCTGTCATCGAAGTGATCTGCACATCAATCCGCTTGTATCGATTATCTAAAAACAACAGTCACAACTTCAAATGGTGAAACACGCTGAGAGTTCAGCGCAGGTCACGGGATGTATTTAGAACTCTTGCTCGCCTCTATTTCATTCTCTCTTTCCTCGGTTTTTGCATTCGCTCTTTCCTTTCCCTCTCTTTTATTCACGTTTTATCTCACCCCACTTGTCTCCATTCTACTCTCTCTGTATATTCGTTCTCTGCTTCCCATTCTCTCGCCTGCTTTTGTTCCCGCTCCCGATGTGATGTCACCACTTGCTTTGCACGATGCTCAGTTACTACATCCAACTGCTATCGAAATCCGCATCCCACTCCCCTCAGTCTTCTCATACCACTCCCCTCAGTCTCCTCATCCAACAGGCCTCGGAATCCTCATCCCACTCCAACCAGTCTGCTCATCCCACTCCCCTCAGTCTCCTCATCCAAATGGCCTCGGAATCCTCATCCCACTCCAACCAGGCTGCTCATCCAACTCCCCTCAGTCTTCTCATACCACTTCCCTCAGTCTCCTCATCCAACTGGCCTCGGAATCCTCATCCCACTCCAACCAGTCTGCTCATCCCACTCCAACCAGTCTGCTCATCCAACTCCCCTCAGTCTTCTCATACCACTTCCCTAAGGCGCCTCATTCCACCCCCTTCAATTTGGGCATCCTATTCCATTCAGACACTGCATCTCACACCCCTCAAACATTGCAACCAAATCCCCTAAGTCTCCCCGTCCATCACCTAATAGTCTACTCAAACCAGGACCCTCAGTAAGAGACTGGATGAATCTGAGGGGCAGAGGATTTCAGCAGTTACATTGGGTGAACAGTTTGTTTAGAATGGACGCCACAAGGCAGATACCTGAGGTTGCACAACGCCCTGGAACAGTGGATGAAAGGTCAGCGGATTCGCGAGAGGATTTTTCCTCGGGTTTCTCAGTTGGGGATGTCTCGGTATCTGTAATAAAGGGAGAGAGAAAGGTGAGAGTACAGAGTGGAGCACCCCCGAACAAGTCATCAAGCTGGTCCTAGAGTACGAAGAATATCAGAAACCAGTCGACAAAAAAACAGGAATCTTCCAATCCCTCGCCGTGAAATCACTGAATCCCACTTCCCTCTGTCTCCTCATCACGTATGCTTCAGTCTCCTCATCGCAATCTTCTCAGTCACTGCATCTCACTGCCCTAATTCACTGCAGCCCACTTCTCAGTCACTGCTTCATATTCCCCTCAGTCACTGTACCCCACTCCCCTCAGTCACTGCATTCCACTCCCCTCAGTCACTGCAGCCCACTCCCCTCAGTCATTGCTTCCCACTCCCCTCAGTCACTGCCTTCCACTCCCCTCAGTCACTGCAGCCCACTCCGCTCAGTCATTGCATCCCACTCCCCTCAGTTACTGCATTCCTCTCCCCTCAGTCACTGCAACCCACGCCCCTCAGTCACTGCAGCCCACTCCCCTCAATCACTGCAGCCCAATCCCCTGAGTCACTGTAGCCCACTCCCCTCAGTCACTGCAGCCCACTCCCCTCAGTCACTGCATTCCACTCCCCTCAGTCACTGGAGACCACTCCCCTCAGTCACTGCAGACCACTCCCCTCAGTTACTGTAGCCCAGTCCCAACAGTCACTGCAGCCCATTCCCCTCAGTCACAGCATCCCACTCACCTCATTCACTGCAGCCCACTCCCCTCAGTCACTGAAGCCCATTCCCTCAGTCACTGAAGCCCACTCCACTCAGTCACTGCAGAAAACCCCCTCAGTCAATGCAGCCCACTCCCCTCAGTCACTGCAACCCACTCCCCTCAGTAACTGCATTACACTCCCCTCAGTCACTGCAGCCCACTCCCCTCAGTCACTGCAGCCCACACCCCACAGTTACTGCAGCTCACATCCCTCAGTCACTGCATCCACTCCGCTCAGTCACTGCAGCCCACTCTACTCAGTAACAGCAGCCCACTCCCCTGAGTCACTGCAGCCCACCCCCTCAGTCACTGCAGCCCACTCCCCTCAGTCACAGCAGCCCACTCCCCTCAGTCACAGCAGCCCACTCCCCTCAGTCACTGCAGCCTACACCCCTTAGTCACTGCAGCCCACTCCCCTCAGTCACTGAAGCCCACACCCCTCAGTCACTACCGCCCACACTGCCCTCAGTCACTACAGACCACTCCCCTCCGTCACTACAGCCCACTCTTATCAGTCACTGCAGCCCACTCTTCTCAGTCACGGCCTCCCATCCTTTCTGTCACTAAAGCCCACTCACCTGAGTTACTAAACCCCTTCCCCTGAGTGCATTCATTCCACTCCCCTCACACTTCCTACCCACCTCTCCTCAATCCCTGCATCCCACTGTTCTCGTTTTCCTCATCCCCACTCATCAGTCATTAAATCCCCAAAAACCTCATTGCGATACTGGATAAATTTGAGGACAGATTATTTCAGCAGTAACATTGGATTAAGAGGCTGCTTAGAATGGACCCCACAAGGCAGCTACCTGAGGCTGCAGACCCCACGGGAATAGTGGATGTACGGTCAGCCGATTCAGGAGTAGATTGTTCCTCAAGTTCCTGAGTTGGGGCTGCCTCTGGATCTGTAATAAAAGAAGAGAGACAGGGGAGAGTGCAGAGTGGAGCAACACTAGAAATGGTCATCAGGCTGGTACTAGAGTACGAAGAATGTTAGAGACCAGTCTACATTCAAACCAGAATCTTCCAATCCCACGACGCTAAGTCACTGGATCCCACTCCACTCTGTCACTGCATCCCACTTCCCTCACACTCCACCTCACACTCCCTCAGTCACATCATCACATAGCATTCAGTCTCCTCATCACATACCCCTCAGTCTCCACATCACATAGCCTTCAGTCTCCTCATCATATACCCCTCAGTCTCCACATCTCATAGCCTTCAGTCTCCTCATCACACTCTCCTCTGTCTCCTCATCACACTCCCCTAAGTCTCCTCATCAAATAGCGTTCAGTCTCCTCATCACACTCCCCTAAGTCTCCTCATCAAATAGCGTTCAGTCTCCTCATCACATAGCCCTAAAATTCCTCGTCACACACCCCTCAGCAACTGAAGCCCACTCCCCTCAATCACTGCAGCCCACTCCCCTCAGTCACTGCATCTCACTCCCCTCAGTCACTGCAGCCCACTCCCCTCAGTCACTGTATCCCACTCCCCTCAGTCACTGCAGCCCACTCCCCTCAGTCACTGCAGCCCACTCCCCTCATTCACTGCAGTCCACTCTACTCAGTCACTGCCTCCCACTCCCATCTGTCACTAAATCCCACTCCCCTCAGTCACTGGAGTCAACTCTCCTCAGTTACTACACCCATTCCCCTGAGTCTATTCATCACCCTCCCCTCATCACCCTCTCCTCAGTCCCTGCATCCCACTGTTCTCGTTCTCCTCATCCCCACTCATCAGTCAGTAAATCCCACACCCCTCATTTAGACACTGGATAAATCTGAGGACAGATTATTCCAGCAGTAATATTGGGTGAACAGGCTGCTTAGAATGGAACCCCCAAGGCAGATACCTGAGGCTGCCGACCCCGCTGGAATAGTGGATGAACGGTAAACAGATTCACGAGTCGATTGTTCCTCAGGTTCCTGAGTTGGGGAAGTCTCTGGATCTGTAATAAAGGAAGAGAGACAGGGGACAGTGCAGAGTTGAGAACACCAGAACTGTTCATCAGCCTTTTTACTAAAGCACGGAGACAGTCATACCATAGTCTTTATAAAGTGCATAATCGTGCAGTCGTATTCCCCTCAATGACTACATCCCACTCCCCTCAGTTACTGCAGCCCACTCCCCTCTGTCCCTGCAGCCCACTCCCCTCAGTCACTATAGTCCACTCCACTCAGTGACTACATCCCACTCCCCTCAGTCACTGCAGCCCACTCCCCTCTGTCCCTGCAGCCCACTCCCCTCAGTCACTATAGTCCACTCCACTCAGTAACTACATCCCACTACCCTCAGTCACTGCAGCCCACTCCCCTCTGTCCCTGCAGCCCACTCCCCTCAGTCACTACAGCCCACTCCCCTCCATGACTACATCCCACTCCCCTCAGTTACTGCAGCCCACTCCGCTCTGTCATTGCAGCCCACTCCCCTCAGTCACTATAGTCTGCTCCACTCAGTGACTACATCCCACTCCCCTCAGTCACTGCAGCCCACTCCGCTCTTTCCCTGCAGCCCACTCCCCTCAGTCACTACAGCCCACTCCACTCAGTGACGACAACCCAATCCCCTGAGTCGCTACAGGCCTCTCCCCTCAGTCACAGCATCCCAATTCCCTTAGAAACTGCAGCCCACTCCCGTCAGTCACGTTAGTCCATTCCCCTCAATCACTGCAGTCCACTTCCCTCAGTCACAGCAGCACACTCCCCTCAGTCATTGCATTACACTCCCCTCAGTCACTGCAGCCCATTCCCCTCAGCTCTCTCCACTCAGTCAGTGCAAGGCTACCAACTCATTCACTGCAGCCCACACCCCTCAGTCACTGCACCCCACTTCCCTCAGATACTGCATCCCACTCCACTCACTCAATGCAGCATACTGCCCTCAGTCACTGCAGCCCACTCCCCTCAGTCACTGCAGCCCACTCCCCTCAGTCACTGCCTCCCACTCCCCTCAGTCAGTGCAGCCCACTCCCGTCAGTCACTGCAGCCACTCCCCTCCGTCACCACAGCCCACTCCCCTCAGTCACTGCCTGCCACTCCCCTCAGTCAGTGCAGCCCACTCCCCTCAGTCACTGCAGCCACTCCCTTCAGTCACTGCAGCCCACTCACCTCAGTCACTGCAGCCCTCTCCCCTCAGTCACTCCAGCCCATTTCCCTCAGTCACTGCAGCCCACTCTGCTCGGACACTGCATCACACTCCCCTCAGTCACTGCAGCCCACTCCCCTGAGTCACTGCAGCCCACTCCCCTCAGTCACTGCAGTCCACTCCCCTCAGTCACTGCAGCCCACTCCACTCAGTCTCTGTAGTCCACTTTCCTCAGTCACTGCAGCCCACTCCGCTCAGTCACTGCAGCTCCCTCTACTCAATCACTGCATTCCACTCGCCTCATTCACTGCAGCACACTCCGCTCAGTTACTGCAGCCAACTCCCCTCCGTCGCTGCAGTCCACTCCCCTCTGTCACTGCAGCCCACTCCCCTCAGTCACTACAGCCCACTCCCCTCAGTCACTGCAGCCCACTCTTCTCAGTCACTGCCTCCCATCCCATCTGTCACTAAATCCCACTCACCACAGTTACTACACCCATTCCACTGAGTCTATTCATCCCTCTTCCCTCACACTTCTCATCATCCTCTCCTCAGTCGCTGCATCCCACTGTTCTGTGTCTCCTCATCCCCACTCATCAGTCTTTAAATCTCACACCCCTCATTTAGATACTGGATAAATCTGTGGACAGATTATTTCAGCAGTAACATTGGATGAAGAGGCTGCTTAGAATGGACCCCAAAAGGCAGATAGCTGAGGCTGCAGATCCCGCTGGAATATTGAAATGTACTGTCAGCCGATTCAGGAGTTGATTGTTCCTCAGGTTCCTGAGTTGGGGATGTCTCTCGGTCTGTCATAAAGGAAGAGAGACAGGGAAGTGTGCAGAGTGGAGCAACACCAGAAATGGTCATCAGGCTGGTACTAGAGTACGAAGAATGTCATAAACCAGTCTATATACAAACCAGAATCTTCCAATGCCACGACGCTAAGTCACTGGATCCCACTTCCCTCTGTCACTGCATCCCACTCCGCTCACACTCCACCTCCCACTCCCCTCAGTCACATCATCACATAGCCTTTAGTCTCCTCATCCCACTCCCCTCTGTAACTGCAGCTCACTCCCCTCAGTCTCCTCATCACATAGACTTCAGTCTCCTCATCACACTCTCCTCATTCTCCAAATCACACTCCCCTAAGTCTCCTCATCAAATAGCCTTCAGTCTCCTCATCACAAAACACTCACACTTCTCCTCCCACTCCCCTCAGTCTCCTCATCACATAGCCCTCAGTCTCATCATCACACACACCTCACACTTCTCCTCCCACTCCACTCAGTCTCCTCATCACATAGCCCTAAGTCTCCTCATCACACTCCCCTAAGCAACTGAAGACCACTGCCCTCAATCACTGCAGCCGACTCCCCTCAGTCACTTCAGCCCTCTCCCCTCAGTCACAGCATCCAACTCCCCTCAGTTACTGCAGCCCATTCCCATCAGTCACTGCAGCCCACTCCCCTCAAAAACAGCAGCCTACTCCACTCAGTCACTGCATCGCACTCCACTCAGTCACTGCATCCCACTCCCCTCAGTCACTGCATCCCACTCCCCTCAGTCACTGCAACCCACTCCCCTCGGTCACTGCAGCCCACTCCCCTCAGGCACTGCAGTCCACTGCCCTCAGTCACTGCAGCCCACTCCCCTCATTCACTGCAGCCCACTCCCCTCAGTCACTGCAGCTCACTCCCCTCAATCACTGCAACCCACTCCCCTCAGTCACTGCAGCATACTCCCCTCAATCACTGCAGCCCACTCTCCTCAGTCACTGCCTCCCATCCCTTAAGTCACTTAATCTCACTCACCTAAGTTATTACACCCATTCCCCTGTGTCTATTCATCCCACTCCCCTCATACATTCTCATCACCCTCTCCTCTGTCCCTGCATCCCACTGTTCTGGGTCTCCTCATCTCCCCTCATCAGTCATTAAATCCCACACACCTCATTTCGATACTGGATAAAACTGAGGACAGATTATTTCAGCAGTAACATTGGATGAAGAGGCTGATTAGAATGGACCACACAAGGCAGATACCTGAGGCTGCAGACCGCGCTGGAATAGTGGATGTACCGTCAGCCGATTCAGGAGTTGTTTGTTCCTCAGGTTCCTGAGTTGCGGATGTCTCTGGATCTTATATAAAGGAAGAGAGACAGGGGAGAGTACAGAGTGGAACAACAGAACAGGTCATCAGGCTGGCAATAGAGTAGGAAGAATGATAGATACCAGTCTACATTCAAACCAGAATCTTCCAATCCCACACAGCTAAGTCAGTGGTCTCCACTCCCCTTTCGTCACTGCATCCCACACCACTCACACTCCTCCTCCCACTACCCTCAGTCTCCTCATCACATAGCCTCTAGTCTCATCATCCCACTCCCCTCAGTATCTGCAGCCGACCCCCTCATTCTACTCATCACACTCCCCTCAGTAACTGCAGCCCACTGCCCATAGTCACTGCAGCCCACTCACCTCAGTCACTGCAGCCCACTCCCCTCAGATACAGCAGCCCACTCCCCTCAGTCACAGCAGCACACGCCCCTCAGTCACTGCAGCCCACTCACCTCAGTCACTGCAGCCCTCTCCCCTCAGTCACTACAGCCCACTGCCCTCAGTCACTTCAGTTCAATCCCCTCAGTCACTGCAGCCCACTCCCCTCAGTCACTGCAGCCCTCTCCCCTCAGTCACTGCAGTCCTCTCCCCTCAGTCACTACAGCCCACTGTCCTCTGTCACTTCAGTTCAATCCCCTCAGTCACTGCAGCCCACTCCTCTCAGTCACAGCAGCACACGCCCCTCAGTCACTGAAACCCATTCCGCTCAGTCACTACAGCCCACTCCCCTCAGTCACTTCAGCCCTCTCACCACAGTCACCGCAGCCACTCCCCTCAGTCACATCAGCCCACTCCCCTCAGTCACAGCAGCACACGCCCCTCAGTCACTGAAACCCATTCCGCTCAGTCACTACAGCCCACTCCCCTCAGTCACTTCAGCCCACTCCCCACAGTCACCGCACCCACTCCCCTCAGTCACAGCAGCCCACTGTCCTCTGTCACTTCAGTTCAATCCCCTCAGTCACTGCAGACCACTCCGCTAATCACTTCCACCCACTCCCCTCAGTCACTGCAGCCCACTCCCCTCAGTCACTGCAGCCCACTCCCCTCAGTCACTGCATCCCACTCCCCTCAGTCACTGCAGCCCACTCCCGTCAGTCACTTCAGCCCACTCCCCTCAGTCAATGCAGACCACTCCACTCAGTCACTGCTACCCACTCCTCTCAGTCACTTCAGCCCACTCCCGTCAGTCACTTCAGCCCACTCCCCTCAGTCACTGCAGCCCACTCCACTCAGTCACTGCAGCCCACACCGCTCGGTCAATGCATCCCACTCCCCTCAGTCATTGCAGCCCACTCCCCCAGTTACTGCAGCCTACTCCCCTCGGTCACTGCAGCTCAATCCCCTCAGTCACTGCATACCACTCCCCACTGTCACTTCAGCCCACTCCCCTCAGTCACTGCAACCCACTCCCCTCAGTCACTGTAGCCCACTCCCCTCAGTCACTGCAGCTCAACACCCTCAGTCACTGCAGCCTACTCCGGTCAGTCACCGCAGCACACCCCACTCAATCACTGCAGCCCACTCCCCTCAGTCACTGTAGCCCAATCCCCTCAGTCCATGCAGCACAGTCCCCTCAATTACTGCTCCCCACTCCCCTCAGTTATTGCTTCCCACTCCCCTCAGTCACTGCATGGTAGACAGTGGTGTTCCCCAAGGGTCAGTATTGGGGCCATTGCTTTTTATATAGATATAATTGGCCTGGAAACTGGAATACAGAATAGCAATTCTAAATTTATTGACGACACCAATCTTGGGGACGTGGCAAACAGTGATGATGATACCAATCCACACCAACAGGACATAGAAACGCTAGCAGAATGGGCAGACAAGTGGCAGATGGAATTTAATACAAAGAAGTGTGAGGTGATGCATTTTGGCAGAAGGAACAGGGAGAGGCAATATGCCATTAATGGCGCAGTTTTAAAGAGCGTGCAGGGATAGAGATTCCTGGGAGTTAATTTGTATAGGTCCCTAAAGGAGGCAGGATATATTGAGAGAGTGGTTTACAAAGCAGATGGGATCTTGGGCTTCATAAATAGAGGTATTGAGTACAAAAGTAGAGAAGTTATGCTGAACCTTCATAAAGCACTGCTTAGGCCACAAATGGACTAATGCGTCCAGTTCTGGTCACCAAAATTTAGGAAGGATGTGAAGGCCCTTGAGAGGGTGCAGAGCAGATTTACCAGAATGTTTCCGGGGATGGGGGATCTTAGCTACAAGGCTGGTTGGAGAAGCTGGATTTGTTTTCATTAGAGCAAAGGACGTTGAAGAGTAAGTTGATAGATCTGTACAAGATAATGACGGGTTTGGACAGGCTAAACGGGGAAAGGCTGTTCCCACTAGTTGATGGTACAAGGACTAGGAGACACAGATTTAAGGTTTTGGGCAAGAAATACAGTGGGGATGTGAGGAAAACTTTTTTAACGCAGCGAGTGCTGATGACCTGGAATTCACTTCTGACGGAAGTGGTGGAAGCGGAGACAGTCAATGTTTTCAAGAGGTAACTGGATAGGCACTTGACGGAAATCAACTTGCAGGCCTACGGGGATAGAGCGGGGGAATGGGACTGACTGGATTGGTCTACAGAGAGCCGGCACGGACTCGATGCGCTGAAAGGGCTCCTTGGGTGCCGTTATGAATCTATGTAATACTTTCCCACCTTTGTAACATCAGCAAACGTTACACTTAGCCCCCACATCTAAGTCATTGATATAGATTGTAAATAGCTGAGGCCCAAGCACTGATCCTTGAGGCACTCCACGAGTTACAACCAGCCATCCCGAAATTGTCCCGTTTTTCCCTACTTCACCAGCTAGATTCCTGGGATGAGAGTAACACACTCCAGTGTAGAGATTACACTAATTCTTCGCGAAACACACGCTTGCTGATTCTTAACATTTAATTTAAATACAGAGACCATCGCAGTCCCTTGACTGTCCCAGTGTTAGTGGGTGAGCTGGAGCCAGGGTCTGGGAGACTGATATCTGGTCAGGCGTCTCACAGTATCCCCTGTCCTGGTTACACAAACACTCCAAACTCGCTCACACTCTACTCACGCTAGCTTGCCTATGTTGGTAAATGTACTCGTGTGCTCTTTAAAAGATCTTATCCGTGCTTCTGATGTTAACAATGTATTGTTCTCAGTCTGTCAGCATCAGCTGACAAACATTACATCATAGAATCAAAGAATGATACAGAACAGAAGGAGGCCTTTCGACCCATCGTGCCTGTGCCGGCTCTTTGAAAGATCTGTCCAATTAATCTCACACCCCTGCTCTTGCCGCAGAGATCTGTAAATCCTATCACTTTAAAAATTCCATTCTGAAATTATTATTGAATCTACTTACACCGCCCTTTCAGGCAGTGCATTCCTGATCACAAAAGCACGCTGTGTAAAAAAAATGTTTGCTCATGTCGCCTCTGGTTCTTTATCCAATCACCTTTAATCTGTGAACTCTGGTTACTGACCCTTCAGCCACTGGAAACAGTTTCTCCTTATTCACTCTATCAAAACCATTCATGATTTTGAACACCTCTATCAAATCTAGCGTAATCCTCTCTGTTCTGAACAGACGAATCCCAGCTTCTCCAGTCTCTCCATAGAACTGAAGTCCCTCATCCATGGCACCATTCTGCATCTGCCCATTACCTCTGTCCTCGTCACTTCTCCCTGTCTCACATTACCAAAAAATTCCCTCACATCATCACTTCAATACTGAAACATTACTGACACGGGAGGGATTCAACCTGTAATTGTTCTCTCGCTAACACTCAGTGCCAATTAAATTTCCAGCCTTGGTGATTCTATAAATTTAATTTAAATACAGAGACTATCGCAGTTCATTTGCTCTCCCAGTGTTAGCGGGTGAGCAGCAGTCAGTGTCTGGGACTTTGATATCTGGTCAGGGCCCTCAGTGTCCCATATCCTGGTTACACAAACACTCTCCCAGTAAAACCCCATCTGGAGAAACGTGTTCAGTTCTGGGCCCCACACCTCAGGAAGGATATATTGGCCATCACTCCATCTCCACCCCCACCCCCGAGACCCTGACCTTCAGTCCCCCTCTCGAATTCCTGAGCTTCAAACATACCCATCCAACCACCCGCCCCGAGTACCTGACTTTCTCTCCCAAACCCTGATTTCCTGACAATCTCTGACCCCAGTTCCTGACCGTAGCCCACCCCTCTGCCCCAGTTCCTGACCTTTCCCGCCAGAGTTCCTGACGTTTGCCAACCTTGAGTTCCTGATCTTTGCCGCTCCGAGATCCTGACATTTGCCCTCACCCGTGTTCCTGACCTTTGCCCCCACGTGTTCCTGCCCTTTGCCACTCCGTGTTGCTGAACTTTGCCCTCCCGAATTCCTGACCTTTGCCCACCCCCGATTTCCTGACCTTCGCCCTCCACGAAGTTCCTGACCTTTCCCCCAATAGTTCACGACCTTTCCACCCAGCGTTCCTGACCTCCCCCTCCGAGATCCTGACCTCACCCCCCTCGTATTCCTGACCTTTCCACCCCGAGTTCCTGAACTTTTCCCCCCGCAATTTCGGACCATAGCCGCCCCACAACCGAGTTTCTGATCTTTGATCCCGATTTCCTGAACTTAACCCCCCCGAGCTCCGGAACTCCCCCCACCCCCCCCGAGTTCCTGACCTTTGCCCCACCACCGAGTTCCTGACCTTCTCCTCCCAGAGTTCCTGATCTTTGCCATCCCCGAGTAACTGACGTTTGGTCCCCACGAGTTACTGAACTTTGTCAACCGTAGTTACTGACCTTTGTCTCCCGGAGTTAATGACCTTTGGCCCCCCGATCCACTGACCTTTGTCCCGCCGAGTTACTGACCTTTGCCCCACCCGAGTTACTGAGATTTGGCCACATGAGTTACTGACCTTTGCCCCCCAAATTCCTGACCTTTGACATTCAGCGTTCCAGAGCTTTGCACCCCCGGAGTTCCTGACCTTTGCCCCCCCGAGTTCCTGACCTTTGCCCCCCCCCCCGAGTTCCTGACCTTTGCCCACCACCTCGAGTTTCTGACCTTTCCCCACACCTGAGTTCCTGTACGTTGCCCCACACCCGAGTTCCTGTACTTTGCCCCACCCCCGAGTTCCTGACCTTTGCCCCCCCCCCGAGTTGCTGACCTTTGCCCAACACCCCGAGTTCCTGACCTTTGCCCCCCCCCCCCCCCCATGTACCTGTGCAATAAGCCATGTCTCTCTCGGGTGGCTTCAACTCATAAACGAAGTAACTGGTGCAGTTTTTGATCGTTATCTTCCGGTTCTTGGAACAGTCACTTCCAAACCAGGTAAAACAAACTGTCCTCGTCACTTCTCCCTGTCCCACGGTGGGATGAGAACCTGAAACGAGGTTTGTAAATATTGACGAATGTAACCGAGGTGAACAGTGCTGGACAGTGAATTTAAATCTGAGATTATAAAGTCTGAAATTACCCTTTAACCAGCCTGGGTGCTCTGTGGAGCAGTGATAGTCTTCAATCTTAGTCTCTGGAATCTCCCATCCACCAGAACTGCAACAATAATCACAGAGTCAGCCCCTGACCTGATGGCTCTTCTTAACTGACAGAAAGACTGGGAACTGATTGGTTGGTAAAGGTCACATCGAGTTTCTGCTCTTCAAGTTAGGGAACGGGGTGAATTAGTTGATTTGGGTTAAAACAGGAGCTTGGGGATTAGCAACTGTTAATACCACATTAAATCAGTAACTGTTAGTACCACATTAAATCAGTAACTGTTAATACCACATTAAATCAGTAACTGCTAATAAAACATTAAAACAGTAACTGTTAATACCACATTAAATCAGTAACTATTAATAAAACATTAAATCAGTAACTGTTAATACCACTTTAAATCAGTAACTGTTAATAAAACATTAAATCAGTAACTGTTTATACTACATTAAATTAGTAACTGTTAATACTACATTAAATCAGTAACTGTTAATAATACATTAAATTAGTAACTGTCAATGCCACCTTAAATTAGTGACTGTTAATACTACATTAAAATAGTAACTGTGAATACTATATTAACTTATTTACTGTTACTACTACATTAAATTAGTAACTGTTAATATTTATTAAGTTGGAAACTGCTAATACTATAGTAAATTTGTATCTGTTAATACTACATTAAATTAGTGAAGGTTAATACTATGTTAAATTAGTAACTGTTAATACTGCAGTAAATTACTATCTTAATACGACAGTAAATTAGTGACTGTCAATACTATATTATATTAGTAACTGTCAATACAACGTTATATTAGTGACTGTTAATACTGCAGTAAATTAGTAACTGTTAATACTACAGTAAATTAGTGAATGTTAAGGCAATATTATATGAGTAATTGTTAATACTATATTAAATTAGTAACTGTTAATAACATATTATATTAACAACTTGAATTAGGTAATCCTTAGTCTTAAGTTTCTGTAAAGTTGGTTATTAGTCGAATAAATAGAGGCATGGCAGGGCAGCTCAGTCCCACGGATTGTGCATCCTGTCCCATGTGGGAAATCCAGGACGCTTTCCGTGCCCTGGACAACCACGTGTGCAGGAGGTGTCGTTAGCTGCAGGAGCTCGCACTCCAGGTTCCGGTGCTTGAGCAGCCACTGGCGTCACTGCGGTACACCCGCGAGACTCAGAGCTACGTGGATAGCACGTTTCAGGAATTAGTCACCCCGCAGCTATGGATTGCACAGGCAGAGAGGGTTTGCGTGGCAGACAGACAGAAGTGGAGGACCTGGTAGGTAGGGCAAGAGTTGCCTGACAGCATCTCGCTCTCCAACCAGTATTCTGTTCAGAGTGCTAGAGAGGGCGATGGTTCCTCTGGGGAGTACAGCCAGAGTCAAGTCCGCGGCAGCACGAGCGTCTTAGCTGTACAAGGGGGGAGGAGGAAGATAGGGAAAGCAATAGTGTCAGGCGATTCGAGTTAGGAGAGCAGACAGGCGATTTGCGTCCGCAGATGTGACTCCAAGACCGTATGTTGCCTCCCTGGTGTCAGGGTTAAGGATGTCATAGAGTCATAGAACCATAGAGTTATACAGGACAGAAAGAGGCCCTTCGGCCCATCGTGTCTGCGCCGGCCATCAAGCCCTGTCTATTCTAATCCATTATCCCTCACTTGTTCCGTAGTCTTGTATGCTATGGCGTTTCAAGTGCTCGTCCAAATGCTTCCTGAATGTTTTGAGGCTTCCTGCTTCGACCACCCTTTCAGGCAGTGAGTTCCAGATTCAAACCATCCTCTGGGTGAAAAAGTTTTTCCTCAAATCCCCTCTAAACCTCCTGCCCATTACCTTGAAATTAGGCCCCTGGTTATTGACCGCTCTACTAAGGGGAAACATTCCTTTCTCTCTACCCTATCTATGCCCCTCATAATTTTGTACATCTCAATCAGGTACCCCCACAGCCTTCTCTGCTCTAAGGAAAACAACCCCAGCCTGTCCAGTCTCTCTTCATAGTTGAAGCGCTCCAACCCAGGTAACATCCTGGTGAATCTCCTCTGCACCCTCTGCAATGGAATCAAATCCTTCCTATATTGTGGCGACCAGAACTGCACAAAATATTCCAGCTGTGGCCTAACTAGCGTTTTGCACAGCTCCATCATAACCTCCCTACTCTTATATTCTATGCCTCGGCTAATGAAGGCAAGTATCCTATTAGCCTTTTTAAACACCTTATTTACCTGTCCTGCTGCCTTCAGGGATATATGTATATCCACACCAAGGCCCCTCTGATTCTCTGTCCTTCCTATGGTGCTACCATTCATTGTGTATTCCCTTGCCTTGTTAGTCCTCCCAAAATGCATCACATCACAATTATCAGGGTTAAATTCCATTTGCCACTTTCCTGCCCATCTGACCAACCCGTCTATATCGTCCTGTATCCTGAGGCTTCCCTCCTCGCTATTTACCACCCCACCAATTTTCGTGTCATCTGCGAACTTACTGATCATACCTCCTACATTCATATCTAAATCATTAATGCACACTACAAACAGCAAAGGACCCAGCACCGATTCCTGCGGTACACCACTGGACACAGGTTTCCAGTCACAAAAACAACCTTTGACCATCACCTTCTGCCTCCTGCCACTAAGCCAATTTTGGATCTAATGTGCCAAGTTGCGCTGAATCCCATGGGCTCTTACGTTCTTGACCAGTCACCCATGCGGGACTTTGTCAAAAGCCTTACTGAAGTCCATGTAGACCAAATCAACTGCACTACCCTCATCCACACACCAAGTCAACCCCTCGAAAAATGCAATCAAATTAGTCAGACATGATCTCCCCCTGACAAAGCCATGCTGACTATCATTGATCAATCCTTGCCTCTCCAAGTGGAAACTAATTCTGTCCCTCCGAACTTTTTCCAATAATTTCCCTTACACTGATGTTAGACTCACTGGCCTGTAATTCCCTGGTTTATCCCTACTACATTGCTTGAATAATGTTATTACCTTAGCTGTTCTCCAGTCATCTGTCACCTCCCCTGTAAAAAAGTAAAAATTTTCCCAGTAAAAAAGTAATTTTTTTTTAAAGCTTTTCGTTTTACATACAGACGGCAGCTTTTGACACGTTAGAACCCCTGCGACTTCACCTCATTGTCTCAGTTGTATCTTGCTATGTCTTTTGATGTGGTACCTTCCTGGCTGACTTAATTAACTTTATCACACCTCGGCAGATAGTCAGGATGATTTAATTTATTGGTCTGCAATTGTAAAGTACTCATGCTTTTTTTCCATCTATATATGCTCTGGCGATTCTGTATCCAATTTACTTCACCTGAGGAAGGAGCGATAGCTCCGAAAGCTTGTGATTTCAAATAAAACTGTTGGACTATAACCTGGTGTTGTGCGACCTCTCAATTTTGTCCACCCCAGTCCAACACCGGCATCTCCGCATCATGACCTCCCCTGTGGCCAGAGAGGTTCTGAAAATGTGTGTGAAAGCCTCTGCAATCTCCTTCCTTCCCTCACAGAGCAGTCTGGGATACAACTCCCCTGGGCCTGGGGATGCATCCACTTTTAAACCCGCTAAAAACGCTAGTACCTCCTTCCTCTCAATACTAATTTGTTCAAGTATATCACAATCCCCCTGCCGGATTTATATGCCGACAACTTCCTTCTCCATAGTGAACACAGATGCAAAATATTTATTTAAAACCTCACCTACATCTTCTGGCTTTACACACAGATTGCCACTTTGGTCCCTAATGTGCCCTACTCTTTCCCTGGTTATCCTCTTGCCCTTAATATACTTATAAAACACCTTGGGATTTTCCTTTATTTTGCCCGCCAGTGTTTTTTCATGCCCCCTCTTCGCTCACCTAATCTCTTTTTTAAGTACCCCCCTGCACTTTCTATACTCCTCTTTGGCTTCAGCTGATTTTAGCCCTTTGCATCTGCCAAAAACCTCCCTTTTTTTGCTAATTCATTCTCGTATGTCCCTTGTCATCCAGGGTTCTGTGGGCTTGTTGGTCCCACCCTTGACCTTTACAGGAACATGTTGCCGTTGTACTCTCTCTATTTCCTTTCTGAAAGACTCCCACTGCTCTGATGTGGATTTTCGGTTAAGTAGCTGATACCAGTCCACTTTGGCCAGATCCTGCCTTATCGTATTAAAATCGGCCTTCCCACAATTTAGAAACTTTATTTCTGGTCCATCTTTGTCCTTTTCCATAACGACCTTAAATCTCACCGAATTATGGTCATTGTCACCAAAATGCTCTCCTACTGACACTTCTACCACTTGCCCGGCTACATTCCCTAGAATTAGGTCCAGTACAGCCCCCTTTCTTGTAGGACTTTCTACATGCTGGCTCAAAAAGCTCTCCTGGATGCACTTTAAGTATTCTGCACCCTCTAAGCCTTTCACACACTGACAATCCCAGTTAATATTGGGGAAGTTGAAATCCCCTACTATTATTACACTATTATTTCTACACTTCTCTGAGATTTGCATAAATATCTGTTCCTCTATCTCGCCCTGATTGTTTGGGGGCCTATAGTACACTTCCAGCAAAGAGCTTGCCCACTTTTTGATTTTAAGTTCTACCCATATGGCCTCATTCGAGAAAACTGCTAAGATATCATCTCTCCTTACAGCAGTAATTGACTCTTTGAGTCATTCTGCGATAGCCCCTCCTCTTTTACACCCGTCTCTACCTCGCCTGAAGATTCTATACCCCGGAATATTGAGCTGCCAGTCCTGCCGCTCCCTCAACCATGTCTCTGTGATAGCAACAATATTATACTCCCATGTGTTCATCAAGACCTTCAATTCATCAGCCTTACTAGAAAGTCTCCTTACAAGTTAGCAGAGAGTGCTGAGTTTGGGTAAGTGTGAGTAGTTCTTTAATTGTTAGTTCTCTTTAAATCATTCTTGATAAGAGTACTTAAGCAGTTTAAGTGAAGTGGATAAGTTAACTATTTGGGATTCTGTTGGTTTAAGAAGAGTAAAACAAGGTTAAACTGCAGTAGCAGTAAATTGGCACAGCAGGCAGTGGAAACCAGTTTTCGAATCAATCAGCAGTGTTGACTCATTTGGCTGTAAATAAAAAAAAATTATAAAAAGACCAGTGCTAGTGCGAGCCAGCAGAGAGTGCTGAGTTTGTGTAAGTGTGATTTCGGGTGCGTGGAGTGTAGGGTGCTCTTTTCAAACTTTAACTCTGGGTTGTAGTTAATAAGGCCTTTCTGGTGCAGAGTGACTGTTGGTAAACCATTTAACTGGTGTAATTTAGATGGATTGATTTAATTTTTATCCCATTAATTAGAGGGGATACTAGCAGCTATAATCGAGCAGAGAGTGTCCATAACTAACATTAAAAAAAAATATTAATTACATAGAATGGAGCAGGTGATGTGTTACTGTTGTGAGATGTGGGAGCCGGTGGACCCCATGGAGGCTCACGGTGATTACATCTGTGACAAGTGTCTGCTGCTACAGGAACTCCAGCTCCGTGTCGATGAGCTGGAGTCTGAGCTTCAGACATTGCGACACATCAAGGGAGGGGGAGAAGTACCTGGACTTTGTGTTTCAGGAGGTGGTCACACCTATGAATTAATTAATTCAGATGTAGCTCATGGTCAGGGACAGGACGGTGTGACTACGAGTGAGGCAGGTACGGGGATCCAGGAGGTAGTGTTGGAGGAGCCGCAGCCCTTGCTCTTGTCCAACAGGTACGAGGTTCTTACTCCATGTGGGGACGGGAGCTGGGACTGCAGGGAGGATGAGCAACCTGGCCACAGCACCGTGGAACGGGGGGCCATTCAAGAGCGGGGAGTAAATAGAAATGTTGTAGTGATAGGGGATAGTATTATTAGGGGATAGATAGAGTTCCCTGCAGCCCAGAGCGAGAGTCCCGTAGGCTGTGTTGCCTGCCCGGTGGCAGGGTTAAGGACATCTCCTCTAGGCTGGAAAGAAACTTGCAGTGGGAGGGGATGGATCCAGTTGTCGGGGTCCATGTTGGTACAAACGACGTAGATAAGACAAGGAAGCCAGTTCTGTTAAAGGAGTATGAGCAGCTAGGGGTCAAATTAAAAAACAGAACCTCAAGGGTAATAATGGATTATTACCTGAGCCACGAGCGAATTTGGCTAGGACAAATAAAATTAGAGAGTTAAATGTGTGGCTCAAAGACTGGTGTGGGAGAAATGGGTTTTGCTTCCTGGGACACTGGCACCAGCACTGGGGCAGGAGGAAGCTGTTCCTTTGGGACGGGCTTCACTTGGCCAGTGCTGAGACTAGAGTCCTGGCGGATCATATAACTAGGCCTGTAGAGAGGTCTTTAAACTAACTAGTGGGGGGGGAGGTTCCTAGAGAGCAAATATTGAAAATTACAACAGAGAAGGTCATAGACTTAGGTAGCAGTGGGGAAATTAAAAACCAGAGTGTGTCAGGAAGGGGCAGAAGGTATGGAGTAAAAGGTAAAGGAATAAAAAGGGCAAAAGCAGGAACTAAGTGTCACAAAACATATTTGAATGTTCTCTATCTGAATGCACGTAGCATTCGTAACAAAATAGACGAGTTCATGGCACAAATAACTACATATGGGTATCATCTTCTGGCCATTACAGAAACATGGCTGCAGGGTGACAATGCCTGGGAATTAAACATACCAGGTTATGTAACGATCAGGAAGGACAGGCAGGAAGGAAGGGAAGGTGGGGAGGCTATGTTAATAAAGGAAGGAATCACTGTAATGCAGAGAAATGATATTGGGTCAAAAGATCAGGATAATGAAACAGTTTGGGTGGAGATAAGGTATAATAAGGGGAAAAAACACTAGTGGTCGTAGTCTATAGGCCTCCGAATAGTTGCAACTCTGTTGGACGGAGTATCAATCAGGAAATAGTTGAGGCTTGTAATAAGGGAACATCTATAATTATGGGGGATTTTAACTATCATATTAATTGGACAAATCAAATTGGGCAGGGCTGCCTTGAGGATGAGTTCATTGAGTGTATTAGGGATGGGTTTCTCGAGCAGTATGTAACTGAAGCGACCAGGAGGCAAGCAAACTTAGATCTGGTGCTGTTTTACGAGACAGGATTAATTAAAAATGTCCTAGTAAAGGATCCCCTTGGAATGAGTGACCATAACATGGTTGAATTCCATATTCAATTAGAGGGTGAGAGGGCTGGATCTCAAACAAGCGTGCTAAGCTTGAATAAAGGAGACTATGAAGGTATGCAAGTGGAATTTAGCAGAGTGGATTGGGAAAATAGATTAAAGGGTAAGACGATACATGATCAGTGGTGTACATTAAAGGAGTTATTTTACAACTTCCAAAAAATATATATTCCACTGAGAAGAAAAGGTTGTAAAAGAAAAGACAGTCTTCTGTGGCGAAGTAAAGAAATTAAGGATAGTATTCGACTAAAAACAAGGGTTTATAAGGTAGCCAAATCTAGTAGGAGGATAGAGGATTGGGAAAACTTTAAAAGACAGCAAAAAATAACAAAAAGATTGATTAAGAAAGGGAAGATAGATTATGAAAGTAAATTAACAAAAATATAAAAACAGATAGTAAGAGTCTTTATAGTTATATAATAAGAAAAAGGGTGACTAAAGTAAATGCTGTTCCCTTAGAGAATGAGACCGGGAAATTAATGGTGGGAAATATGGAGATGGCAAATACACTGAATGAATATTTTGTATCAGGCTTTACAGTAGAGGATTCTAAGGATATCCCAACACTGGACAAACAGGGGGCTATAGGGGGGGAGGAGCTAAGCACGATCAAAATCACTAAGGATGTGGTACTCGGTAAAACAATGGGACTCAAGGCAAATAAATCACCTCGACCTGATGGCTTACATCTTGGGTCTTGAGGGAAGTGGCGGTAGGGATTGTGGATGCATTGGTAATAATTTTCTAAAACTCCCTGGACTCAGCAAAGATCCCGGCAGACTGGAAAACTGCTAATGTAACACCCTTATTTAAAAAGGGCAGTAGACAGAAGGCTGGAAACTATAGACTGGTTAGCCTAACATCTGTGGTAGGTAAAATTTTGGAGTCCATTATTAAGGAGACATTAACGGGACATTTAGATAATCATAATTTAATAGGACAAAGTCAGTATGGTTTTATGAAGGGGCAGTCATGTTTAACACATTTGCTGGAGTTCTTTAAGGAAGTAACACACAGGGTGGATAAAGGGGAACCAGTAGATGTGGTGTATTTAGACTTCCAAAAGGCATTTGACAAGGTGCCACACACAAGATTATTGCTTAAGATAAAAAAACACGGGATGGGGGTAATATTCTGGCATGGATAGATGACTGGCTATCTAACAGAAGGCAAGGATTTGGGATAAATGGTTCATTCTCAGACTGGTAATCAGTAACTAGTGGTGTTCCGCAGGGGTCAGTGCTGGGTCTCCAACTCTTTACAATCTATATTAACGATTTGGAGGAGGGGACCGAGTGTAACATATCAAAGCTTGCAGATGATACTAAGATGGGAGGGAAAGTAGTGAGTGAGGAGGACATAAAAAAATCTGCAAGGGGACATAGACAGGCTAAGTAAGTGGGCAGAGATTTGGCAGATGGAATACAATACTGGAAAGTGTGAGGTTATGCACTTTGGCAGGAAAAAAAGTACAGCAAGTTATTATCTTAATGGCAAGAAACTGGAAAGTACTGAATTACAAAGGGATCTGGGGGTCCTGGTGCACGAAACTCAAAAGGTTAGTATGCAGGTGCAGCAAGTGATTAAGAAGGCCAATGGAATGTTGGCTTTCATTGCTAAGGGAATAGAATATAAAAATAGGGAGGTATTGCTTCAGTTGTACAAGGTATTGGTGAGACCGCACCTGGAATACTGCATACAGTTTTGGTGTCCATACTTAAGAAAAGACATACTTGCTCTCGAGTCAGTACAAATAAGGTTCACTCGGTTAATCCCGGGGATGAGGGGATGGACATATGAGGAGAGGTTGGGTAGATTGGGACTCTACTCATTGGAGTTCAGAAGAATGAGAGGCGATCTTATTGAAACATATAAGATTGTGAAGGGGTGGGATCGGGTGTATGCGGGGAGGATGTTCCCGATGATGGGTGAAACGAGAACTACGGGGCATATTCTAAGAATTATGGGCTGCTCTTTCAAAACTGAGATGAGAAGGAACTACTTCACTCAGAGGGTGGTAGGTCCATGGAATATGCTGCCCCAAAAAGCTGTAGAAGCTACATCATTACATAAATTTAAAACAGAAATAGACAGTTTCCCAGAAGTAAAGGGAATTAAGGGTTACGGGAAGCGGGCAGGAATTTGGACATGAGTCTAGGTTCGGATCGGTCATGGCCCTTTGGGTAGCATAGCGGGCCCAGGGGCCGTGTAGCCTGATCCTGCTCCTGTTTCCTGTGTCCAATTCTGTTAGGTTCAGGAGATGGTTCTGTGATAGTAGATTGGCGGTTCGGATCAGATCAGCCATGATCTTATTGAATGGCGGAGCAGGCTCGAGGGCCCAATTGGCCTACTCCTGATCCTATTTCTTATGTTCTTATGTTCTTTATTAAAATAAATGCCATCTAGCCTTGACATACTCCCTTGTGCCGTTACATATTTGCTGTCACCGAGCGGCAGCAGAACATTCTGATGGGCAAGGTTGAACAGCCAGTGGTCGTGGTCCTTATCGCTACCGACAACATAGGTAGAAAGAGGGATGAGGTACTGCAGCCACATCTTAAGGAGCTCGGAAAGAGACTAAAAAGCAGGACCTCAAAGGTAGAAATCTCTGGATTACACCCGGTGACACACGCGTGTGAGTATAGAAAGAGGAGGATAGAGCAGATGAATGCGTGGCTGGAGAGATGGTGAAGGAGGGAGGGCTTCAGATTCCTGGGGTATTGGGAACTGTACAGGCCAGACCGTTTGAAACTCCACAGAACCGGTACAAATATCCTCGTGGGGAGTTTTGCTCGTACTGTTGGGGAGGGTTTAAACTAAGTTTGCAGGGGGATGGGCAGCAGGATGTACCATTGGAAAGTAGAAACAAATGGCACAAAGGATTGGGAGAGACGGATAGCACTAAAGTAATAAATAGTGAGTTATTAGGTAGGATGAGATGAAGAGAAGACACAGGATGGTCTAAGATAGGTTTACAGTGTATGTATGTGAACGCACGAAGCATAGTAAACAAGGCTGGTGAGCTGCAGGCGCAAATAGCCACCTAGGTATATGATGTCGTGGCAATACCGGAGACAATGCTCAAAAAAGGGCAGGATTGGGTATTAAATATTCCTGGATATAAGGTGTTCAGGAAAGACAGGGAAGGAAAGATAGGAGATGGTGTGGTTAAGTAGAAGGTTACAGTGCTGGAGAGAAAGTTTGTCCTTCAGGGGTCAACGACATAATCTATATGGCTAGAGTTTAGGAATAATAGAGGTGCCATTACACTACTAGGTGCATTCTATAGGCCACCAACGACTGGGAAAAATATGGAGGAGCACATTGGCAGAGAAATTATTGAGTGATGCAAGCCAATAAAGTACTGATAATGGGGGACTTCAACTATCCTAATATAGACTGGGACAGTAATAGTGCAAAGGGCAGAGAGGGGGAACAATTTCTGAAGTCTGTTCAGGGGAACGTTATTGATCGGTATGTTTCTGGCCCAACGAGTTAGAAGGCATTGCTGGATCTTGTTCTGGGGAATGAGGTAGGTCAAGTGGAGCAAGTGTCAGTAGGTGAACATTTCGGGTACAATGATCATAATATCATAAGATTTAGCTATTGAAAAGGACAGCGAGCATTATAAGTAAAAATATTTAATTGAAGGAAGGCCAATTTCAGTGGGACGAGAACGGATCTGGCCTGGGTAAATTGGAATCAAAGATTGGAAGGGAAAACTTTAAGGGAACAATGGTCTGCCTTTAAAGAGGAAATATTTCGGGTACAGGAGAGGTAGGGCAACTAAAGTCAGAGCTCCCAGGATGATGAAAGAGACAGAGAGTAAGATGAAGCAGAAAAAGAGCACGTATGATAGATGTCTGGGCGAGAATACATCTGAGAGTCCGGCTAAATATAGAAAGTTCAGAGGAGAAATGAGAAGGAAAATAGGAGTGGTTAAAGAGAGGTTTTGAGAATAGAATGGCAGCTAACATAAAAGGTAATCCAAAACTTTTCTATAGGCATAGACATAGTAAACGGGTAGTAAGAGGAGCGGTGGGGCCGGTAACGGACCTAAAAGGAGACCTACGCATGGAGGCAGAGGGTATGGCTGTGGTGCAAAATGAGTACTGTGCAGCCGTATTCACCAAGCAAGAAGATGCTATGAAGGAGGAGGTAGAGCAGATACTGGATGGGATAAAAATTGACAAAGAGGAGGTACTAGAAAGGCTGGCTCTACTTAAAGTAGATAAGTCACCAGGACCAGATGGGATCCATCCTCGGACACTGAGGGAATTGAAGGAAGAAATCGCGCAGTCACTGGCCATAATCTTCCAATCATCCTTAGAAACGGGGGTGTTGCCAGAAGACTGGAGATTTGAAAATGTTACACCCTTGTTCAAAAAAGGGTGTAAAGATAAACCCAGCAACTGCAGGCTAGTCAGTTTAACCTCGGTAGGGAGAAGCTTTTAGAAACAATAATCAGGGAAAAAATAAACAGTCATTTGGACAAGTGTGGATTAATTAAGGAAAGCCAGCATGGATTTGTTAAAGGCAAATCGTGTTTACCCAACTTGATCGAATGTTTCTGATGAGGTAACATTAGGGGTTCATGAGGGCAATGCGGTTGACGTGGTGTAAATTGATTTCCAAAAGGTATTTGAAAAAGTGCCACTTAATAGGCTTGCCAGAAAATTTGAGGACCACGGAATAAAAGGGACAGTGGCAGCATGGATAAAAATTGTCTAAGTGACAGGAAACAGAGAGTAGTGGTGAACGGTTGTTTGTCGGACTGGAGGAAGTGGTGTTCCCCAGGGGTCGGTACTAGCACAACTGCTTTTCTTGATATATATTAATGACTTGGATGTGGGTGTATAGGGCACAATTTCAAAATTTGCATATGACACAAAACTTGGAAGTACAGTGATCAGTGAGGAGAATAGTGATAGACATCAAGAGGACATAGACAGGCTGGTGGAATGTGCGGAGACGTGGCAGATGACATTTATTTGCAGAATTGTAGTGATACATTTTGGTGGAATGAATGAGGAGAGGAAATATACACTAAAGGGTACAATATACAAATGAATCATGAACAGAGAGATCTAGAGGTATATGTACACAAATCTTTGAAGGTGGCAGGGCATTTAAAAAGCTTACGGGTTCCTGAGTTTCATGAATAGAGGAATAGAGTACAAAAGCGTGGACATTAGGATAAACCTGTTTAAAACACTGGTTCGGCCTCAACGGGAGTATTGTGTTCAATTCTGGGCACCGCACTTTAGCAAAGATGTGAAGGCCTTAGAGAGGGTGCAGACAAGATTTACAAGTGTGATTCAAGGGATGAGGGACTGCAATTACATTGATAGACTGGAACAGCTGGGGTTGTTCTCAGCGAGTGGTTATGTTCTGGAATGCAATGCCTGAAAGAATGGTGGAGGCAGACTCAATCACAGCTTTCAGAAGGGAGTTGAATAAGTACCTGAAGGAACAAAAAATTGCAGGTCTACTGGGAAAGGGCAGGGGAGTGGGACTGACTGAAGTGCGTTCTTCCGTGCTGTTAGCATTCTATGATTCTATGAAAACTGGGTCCCGCCGTGAGACTGGAAACTGGGGCCCATCCTTTACTCTCTGTCCACGTTCCATATTCCCCTCTATCTCGGGTATCTCCTTTACTCTCTGTCCCCGTTCTATATTCCTCTCTAACCTGGGTATCTCCCTTTACTCTATGTACCTGTTCTGTATTCCCCTCTATTACCGGTATCTCCCTTTACTCTATGTACCTGTTCTATATTCCCTTCCATCCCGGGTAACTCCATTTTCTCTCTGTCCCCGTTCTATATGCCCCTCTATCCCAGGTATCACCCTTTATTCGATGTACCTGTTCGATATTCCCCTCTTTCCCGGGTATCTCCCTTAATTCTATGTACCTGTTCCATATTCCCCTCTATCCCGGGTATCCCCCTTTACTCTCTGTCAGCGTTCTATATTCCCCTCTATCCCGGGTATCTCCCTTTATTCTCCCTGTTTCTCTCTGCAGAGTCTGGTTGTTCCCCTTACCCTGTATGCTCTCCCCGCCCCATTTTTCTAAATGATGATCCCGGTCTCTCTGCAGTTCCCATTCCAACTCTCACACTTTGTTCTGTTTTGTATATTTACTCCTCGCTTATCGACTAGTTTATCTGTTATTTCCCCTCACATTACCTTTTAAATCTGTACCATCCTTGGGCAAGTTGCTCATCAGACTTCCACTTCTTATCATCGGCACACTCAATCCCACTACAATTTATGCTCCTCCAGGTGTCCTCCAGGACGGTGTGATTTTCACACGGGTCAGTGAGTGCGGAGTCTGCGACTGAGTGACAGAATGATGTTTCATGTTAATATAAAGTACAGTTAATGTTACACAGCGGCTTGTACCCCCCGAAGCACCAACAACCTAAGTCTCACTCACCACCCAGGTAGAAAATCCCCCAAATGAAAGCTGGAAACTTTTGACCTTCTCTAAACCAGATTTTCATCTGTCTCCCAGCCCAGCCTCACTCTAACTCACTGCTCACAGACAGTCCTCCCTATTCTAGATGAACCCTTATCTCTCAGATAACAGAAAGCAGCAAAAACCTCAGCTTCACTTCGTCCAATAGAAAAGCTGCAAATTTAAAGTTGGAATTTAGTGATTCTGTAAACCAGGCTTCGTTCTGTGTCCCTGCAGGTTGTGCTCCGTTTTACTTCTATTAACACAGAGACTCGGCATGTCCGGCTTACTCTCATTATTCCCTCCCTCCTCACAGACTGATCTCTCTGTTCTACATTAACTGCTGTGTCCCAGCTACAGAGTGCCGTGCTTTCGGGTAAGTTTCAGGCTGCAGCTCCCGCGGTCACCGCCAACATTTGGGACAGTCCTCCTGCACCTGCAGACTGAGCTGGTGATCACTGAGTGCAGATGGTGAGGGAATCTCGATGGTCAGTGAGAGATATCATGGGGTATCTCAGTCCCCAGTTGAACGCGGAGTAAAGATGGTAAGGGAATCTCGAAGGTCAGTGAGAGATATGATGGGTTATCTCAGTCCCCAGGTGAACACTGAGTGCAGGTGGTGAGGGACACTCGATGGTCAGTAGGTGATATCATGGAGTATCTCAGTCCTGGGGTAGAATTAGATTAAAAATACCATCTGTTGTTGGTACTTGATTGATAAAACAATAAACATATATATATATATATATATATATATATATATATTGAACATTGAATATATTTATTACTGAATCTATAAATAAATTGGAAGCTGAATATCAAAGTTATTTTAATAATATATTGTACAAATTGTATGATCAATATTCTGATAGAATTACTGAGTATATGAATATCATTAGAATCACGGAATAGTACAGCACTGGAGGTGTCCATTCGGCCCATCGTTTCTGCGCTGGCTCTTTCGAATGTGAATCCAGTTATTCCCACTCCCTCGCTCTTTCCCCATAACCCTGCATTTTTCTCCTTCAATTATTAATCCAATTCCCTTTTGAAGGCTGCTACTGAATTTGTTTCCACCAACCTATCAGCCTGTGCTGTCCAAATCCTAGAAAGAAGTGTGTAAATATAACAATTTTACGATATTTATGCAAATAAAGCGCAATGATTATCAGGACATCTGAATACATAGAAAAAATCTAAATTCTCTTGCGATGAAAACAGAGCCAAGGAAGGAGGAGAATATGAATAATGCAAATAATAAAGATCTATTACAAATCCTTAATAAATTATAACAATCAATAATGCAAATATTAAATAGCTATTACAAATCCTTAATAAATAATATCAATGAATAATGCAAATTTAAAGATCTGTTACAAATCCTTAATAATAACAACAACTTGTATTTATATAGTGCCTTTAATGTAGTAAAACGTCCCAAGGCGCTCCACAGGAGTATTTTAACATAAAAAAATTGACAACGAGCCACATAAGGATAAATTAGGGCAGGTGTCCAAAAGCTTGGTCAAAGAGGTAGGTTTTAAGGTGCGTCTTAAAGGAGGAAAGAGAGGTAGCAAGGAGGAGAGGTTTAGGCAGAGAATTCCAGATCTTGGGGCCCAGGCAACACAAGGCACGGCCACCAAAGGTTGAGCGATTATAATCAGGGAGGCTCAAGCGGCCAGAATTAAAGGAGCGCAGATATCTCGGGGGGCTGTGGATCTGAAGGAGATTACAGAGATAGGATGGGACAGGGCCATCGAGGGATTTAAAAACAAGGATGAGAATTTTGAAATCGAGGCGCTGCTATCCGGGAGTCAATGCAGGTCAGCGAGCACAGGGGAGATGGGCGAACGGGACTTGGTGCGAGTTAGGACACGGGCAGCCGAGTTTCGGATGACTTCAAGTTTACGCAGGGTTGATTGTGGGAGGTCAGCCAGGAGTGCGTTGGAATAGTCAAGTGTAGAGGTAGCAAATGCATGGATGAGGGTTTCAGCAGCGGATGAGCTAAGGCAAGGGCAGAGATGGGCAATGTTACGGAGGTGGAAGTAGGCGGTCTTTGTTATGCTGCGGATATGTGTTCGCAAGCTCATTTCAGGTTCAAATATGACACCAAGGTTGCGAACATTGTGGTTCAGACAGAGATTCGGGAGAGGGTTGGAGTCAGTGGCTAGGTAACGGAGTTTGTGGCGGTGAGCAAAATCAATGGCTTCGTTCGTCCAATTATTTCATTGCGGAAATGTTTTGCTCATCCAGAACTGTATGTCGGACAAGCAGTCTGACAATTTAGAATCCGTGGACGGGTCGGGAGAAGAAGTTGTGTGGCAGAGCTGGGTGTTGTCACCGTACATGTGCAAAATGACGCTGTGTTTTCCGATGATGTCACCAAGGGGCAACATGTAGATGAGAAATAGGAGGGGTCAAGGATAGATCCATGTGGGGCACAAGAGGTAACAATGCGGGAATGGGAAGAGAAGCTGCTGTTACATGTGATTCTCTGGCTAATATTAGATAGATACGAATGGAACCAGGTGATAGCTGTCTCGCACAGCTGGACAACGGTGGAGAGGAATTTGGAAAGAATGGAGTGGTCAACCGTGTCAAAGGCTGCAGACAAGACAAGAAGGAAGAGGAGGGACAGAAACTTTGTCACAGCCACAAAGGATGTCATTTGTGACTTTGATAAGAGTCGTTTCGGAATTGTGGCAAGGGCGGAATCCTGATTGGAGGTTTTCAAACATGGAATTGCTGGAAAGATGGGCACGGATTTGGGAGGCAACAACACGTTCAAGGACTTTGGAGAGGAAGGGGATTTTGGAGATGGGGCGGTAGTTTGCAAGGACGGAGGGATCAAGGTTTGGTTTTCTGAGCACGGGGTGATGACGACAGATTTGAGGGAGAGGGGTCCAGTACATGAGGAGAGAGAACCTTAAAGAATATCAGCTAACATGAGAGCCAGAAAAGGAAGCTGGGTGGTCAGCAGTTTGGTGGGAATAGGGTCGAGGGAGCAGGAGGTGAGTCTCATGGACAACATGAGCGCAGAGAGTAGATGAGGGTAGATCGGAGAGAAATTAGTAACTGTTAATACTATATTCAATTATTAACTGTTAATACTACATTAAATTAGTAACTGTTAATACTATATTCAATTAGTTACTGTTAATACAATGTTATATTAGTAATTGTTAATATGACATTAAATTAGTAACTGTTAGTACTAAATTAAATTAGAAATTTTTAATACTATATTAAATTAGTAACTGTTAATACTATATTAAATTAGTAACTGTTAATACTACATACAATTAGTATCAGTTAATACTACGTTAAATTAATAACTGAATACTACATTAAATAAGTAACTGTTAATACAATATTAAATTAGTCGCTGTTAATACTATATTAAATTAGTAACTGTTCATTCTACCTTAAATAAGTAACAGTCAATACAATATTAAAGAAAAGCTGATAATTCTATGTTATATTAGTAATTGTTAATACTTTATTAAATTAGTAATTGTAAATACTATATTAAAAAGTAACTGTTAATAATACATTAAATTAGTAACTTTTAATACTATATTACATTAGCAACTGTTAATACTACATTAAATAACTATGGTTAATACCAAATTAAATTAGTAACTGTTAATTGTATATTAAATTATTAACTGTTAACACTATATTAAATTTGTAACTTTTAATATTACATTAAATTAGTAACTGTTAATAACATATTCAATTAGTAACTGTAAATACTAAATTAAATTATTAACTATTAATATAACATTATATTAGTAACTGTTAATACTATATTAATTTCGTGGTTGACAATACTACAATGAATTAGTAACTGTTAATAATACATTAGATTAGTAACTGTTATTAACATATTCAATTAGTAACTGATAATAATAAATTAGATTAGTAACTGTTATTAACATATACAATTAGTAACTGCTAATACTACACTTAATTAATAACTGGCAATAATATATTCAATTAGCAATTGTTAATACTACATTAAATTAGTAACTGTTAGTACTATATTAAATTAGTAACTGTTAATACTACATAAAATCAGTATCAGTTAATACTACATTAATTTAATAACTGTTAATACTACATTAAATATGTAACATAATACAATATTGCCTCAATAGCTGTTAATACTACGTTAAATTAGTAACTGCTAATACAACAATAAATTAAGAACTGTTAATACTACAGTGAATCAGTAATGGTTAATACTAAATTAAATTAGTAACTGTTAATACTATATTGAATTAGTAACTGTTAATGCTATATTAAATTAGTAACTGCTAATACTGTATTACATTTTTAACTATTAGTACTATATTAAATTATTAACTATTAATACAACATTATATTAGTAACTGTTAATACTATATTAATTTAGTGGTTGTCAATACAACAATAAATTAGTAACTGTTAATAATACATTAGATTAGTAATTGGTATTAACATATTCAATTAGCAACTGATAATAATAAATTAGATTAGTAACTGTTATTAACATATTCAATTAGTAACTGCAAATACTACAATTAATTAATAACTGGCAATAATATATTCAATTAGTAACTGTTAATACTACATTAAATTAGCAATTGTTAATACTACATTAAATTAGTACCTGTTAGTACTATATTAAATTAGTAACTGTTAATACTACATAAAATCAGTATCAGTTAATACTACATTAATTTAATAACTGTTAATACTACATTAAATATGTAACTTAATACAATATTGACTTAATAGCTGTTAATACTACATTAAATTAGTATCTGCTAATACAACAATAAATTAAGAACTGTTAATACTACATTGAATCAGTAATGGTTAATACTAAATTAAATTAGTTACTGTTAATACTATATTGAATTAGTAACTGTTAATGCTATATTAAATTAGTAACTGCTAATACTATATTAAATTCGTAACTATTAATACTATGTTAAATTATTAACACTCAATACAACATTATATGAGTAACCGTTAATACTATATACATTTAGTAGCTGTTAATACAACGATTAATTAATAACTGTTAATACTGCATTAAATTAGCAACTGTTAATATTATATTCAATTAGCAACTGTTAATACTACATTAGATTAGCAATTGTTAATACAACATTAAATTAGTAACAGTTAGTACTATATTAAATTAGCATCAGTTTATACTACATTAAATTAATAACTGTTAATACTATATGAAAATAAAAACTGTTAATACCAAGTTAAATTAGTAACTGTTAATATTACATTAAATTAGTAACAGTCAATACTATATTACATAAGTAACTTTTAATACTATGTTAAATTAGTAACTGATATTACTACATTAAATTGGTAACTTTTCATACAATATGAAATTATTAACTGTTAATACTATATTACATTAGTAACTGTTAATACAACGTTAAATTAGTAACTGTTATCACTACATTAAATTAGTCACTTTTAATACAATATTAAATTCGTAACTGTTAATACTACATTAAATTAGTAAATTTTAATACAATATTAAATTAGTAACTCTTAATACTACATTACATTAATAACTGTAAATAGTACTTCAAAATAGCTACTGTTAATAATACATTAAATTAATAACTGTTAATAGAATATTAAATTAGTAACTGTTAATACTGCATTAAATTAGTAACTGTTAATACTACATCAAATTAGTAGCTGTTAATACAACATTACATTAATAACTGATAATACTACTTTAAATTAGCAACTGTTAATAATACATTAAATTAGTAACTGTTAATTCTACATTACATTAATAACTGTTAATACTAATTCAAATTAGCAACTGTTAGTAATAAATGTAATTAGTAACTGTTAATACTATATTAAATTAGCAACAGTTAATACTACATTACATTAGCAACTGTTCATTCTACATTAAATAAGTAACTGTTATTACTATATTTAAATAAAAGCTGTTAATACCAAGTTAAATTAGTAACTGTTACTGCTACATTTAAATTAGTAGCTTTTAATACTATATTACATTAGTAACTCTTAATACTTCATCAAATTCGTAACTGTTAATACTACATTACATTAATAGCTTAATACTACTTTAAAATAGCAACTGTTAATAATACATTAAAATAATAACTGTTAATACAATATTAAATTAGTAACTGATAAATGCTACATTATATAAATAACTGTTAATACTATTTTAAATTAAAAGCTATTAATACTATATTAAATAAGTAACTGTTAATACAATATTAAATTAGTAGCTATTAATACTCTATTACATTAGTAACTATTAATACTTCATCAAATTCGTTACTGTTAATACTACATTGCATTAATAACTGTTAATACTACTTTAAAATAGCAACTGTTAATAATACATTAAAATAAGAACTGTTAATACAATATTAAATTAGTAACTGATAAATGCTACATTAAATAAATAGCTGTTAATACTATTTTAAATTAAAAGCTGTTAATACTATGTTAAATAAGTAACTGTTAATACGATATTAAATTAGTAGCTATTAATACTCTATTACATTCGTAACTCTTAATACTACATTAAATAAATAACTGTTAATACTATTTTAAATTAAAAGCTGTTAATACTATATTAAATAAGTAACTGTTAATACTATATTACATTTATGGCTATTATTACTATATTACATTCGTAACTCTTAATACTTCATCAAATTCGTAACTGTTAATACTACATTACATTAATATCTATTAATACTACTTTAAAATAGCAACTGTTAATAATACATTATATTAATTACTGTTGATACAATATTAAATTAGTAACTGTTAATACTATATTAGATTAGTAACGGAAAAAACTATATTACATTAGTAACTTTTAATACAATATTCAATTATTAACAGCTGATTCTATGTTAAATTATTCACTGTTAATTCTACGTTAAATTAGTAACTGTTACTACTATATTGCATTAGTAACTGTTAATACCACGCTAAATAAGTAACAGTTAATACTAAATTAAATTAGTATCTGTTAATACTATATTATATTAGTAACTTTTAATACAATAATAAATAAGTAACTGTTAATACTACATTACATTATTAGCTGTTACTATTATATTACATTAGTAACTATCATTCTGCATTAAATAAGTAACTGTCGATACTATATTAAATTAAAAGCTGATAATACTATATTATATTAATAACTGTTAATACTTTATTAAATTAGTAATTGTAACTACTAAATTAAATAAGTAACTGTTAATACTATATTAAATTAGTAATTGTTAATAATATATTATATTAGTAACTGAATACTATATTACTTTAGTAACTGTTAATGCTAACTTATATTAGTAACTGTTAATTCTATGTTAAATTACTCACTGTTAATACTACATTAAATTAGAAACTGTTCATACTAGATTACATTAGTGACCGTTAATACTACATTAAATTAGTAACTGTTAATACTATATTAAATTATTTACTGTTAACACTACAGTAAATAATATTAATCAATAATGCAAATATTAAAGATCTATTACATATCCTCAATAAATACTGTCAATTACTAATGAAAATATTAAAGATCCTCTACAAATCCTTCATAACTAATATTGATCAATAATATAAATGTTAAAGTTCTATTTCCAATCCTGAATAAATAACATCGATGAATAATGCAAATATTAAAAATATTTTTCAAAGCCTAAATAAATAATATAAATCAATAATGCAAATATTTAAGATCTATTACAAATCCTTAATAAATAACATCAATCAATAATGAAAATAATAAAGATCTATTACAAATTCTTAATAAATAACATCAATCAATACTGCAAATACTAAAGATCTATTACAAATCCATAATACATATTTGCGAACAACAATAAAAAAATGTGAGATCTATTGCAAATCCTTAATAAATAACATCAATCAACAAGTTAAATATTAAAGATCTATTACAAATACACACTAAATAATATCAACCAATAATGCAAATATTAATGATCTATTATAAAACTAATAAATAATTTGAATCTATAATGCAAATGTTAAAGATCTATTATAAAACTGTAATAAATAATATCGATCAATAATGGAAATATGAATGATCTATTATAAATGCATAATCAACAATATTTATCAATAATGTAATTGTTAATTATCTATTACAAATGCATAAAAAATAATATCAATTTACAATGCAAATATTAAAGATCTATTACAAATCCTAAGTAAATAACTTCAATCAATAATGCAAATATTAAAGATCAATAATGAAAATATTAAAGACCTTTCAAAATCCTTAATATATAATATCAATCAATAATGAATGTATTAAAGATCTATTACAAATCCTGAATAAATAACATCAGTCAAGAATGCAAATATTAAAGATCTATGACATATCCTCAATAAATTATATCAGTCACTAATGAAAATATTAAAGATCTACTACAAATCCACACTAAATGATATCAACCAACAATGCAAATATTAAAGTTCTATTACATATTCTCAATAAATAATATCAATCACTACTGCAAATATTAAAGATCTACTACAAATCCTTTCTAAATAATATCGATCAATAATGCAAATATTAAAGATCTATTACAAATCCTGAATAATTAATATCAGTTAATAATGCAAATATTAAAGTTCTATTACAAATCCACACTAAATAATATCAACCAACAATGCAAATATTAAAGTACTATTACATATCCTCAATAAATAATATCGATCAATAATGGAAATATTAAAGATCTATTACAAATCCTGAATAAATAACATCAATCAATAATGCAAATACTAAAGATCTATTACAAATCCACAATAAAAAGTATCGATCAATAATGCAAATATTAAAGACTCATTACAATTTTTTTATAAATAATATCGATCAATATTGCAAATATTTAAGATCTATTACAAATCCATAAAAATAACAGAATCAATCAGGCAAATATTAAAGATCTATTGCAATTCCTTAATAATTAACATCAATCAATAATGCAAATACTAAAGAACTATTTCAAATCATCACCAATTCGTTCAATCAATAATGCAAATATTAAAGATTTCTTACAAATGGTTAATAAATAATATCAATCAATCATATAAATATTAAACATCTATTACAAATCCACACTAAATATCAACCAATACTGCAGATATTACAGATCTATTACAAATCCCTAATAACTAATTGTGATCAATAATGCAAATATTAAAGATCTATTGCAAATACATTATAAATAATAGCAATCAATAATGCAAATATTAAATATCTATTGCAAATGTATAATATCAATGAACAGTGCAATATTAAAGATCTTTTACTATTACATAATAAATATTTATCAATAATGCAATTTTTAAATATCTATTATAAAGGCATGATAAATAATATTGATCAATAATGCAGATATTAAAGATCGATTACAAATGTACAATTTTACATCTGATCATTAATTAAAAGTATAGTATGTAAAACATGATGTAATGTGTACAGCATAGAATTATGAAGAATTTAAAGCTCGGAATCCGGCTATTCAGCCCTACTGGCCCTAACGGTGTTTATTCTCCACGACGAGACTCCTGCCACCATTCTTCATCTCACCCTATCAACATATCGTTCGATACATTTCTCCCTCATGTGCTTATCTATAATCTATGATATTCGCCTCAACTGTTCCCTGTGTTAGCGAGTTCTGCATTCTCACCACTCTCTGGGCAATGAAGTTTCTCCTGAACTCCCTATTGGATTTTTAGTGACTATCTTATATTGTTCGCCCCCTAGATCTCGCCTCGCCCAGAAGTGGAAACATCTTCTACACTTTTACATTCATAATTTTAAAGACCTCTATCAGGGCCCCCCTCAGCCATCTCTTTTCGAGAGAAAAGAGCTCCAAACAGTTCAGTGTTTCCCATAAGTGAGAACATCTCAGTTCTGGTATCATCTGTAAATCCTTTTTCGCATCCTCTGCAGTACCTTCAAGTCGTTTTTTGTAATATGGAGAACAAAACAGCACACAGTAATGATCGAATACCTTTCACAAATGCATAAGTTTTAAATCTGATCAGCCGTTCCTTCATCGCCGCTGTGCCAAAATCCTGGTGCTCACTCCCTAACAACACTGTGGGAGAACCTTCACCACGCGGACTGGAGCGGTTCAAGAAGGTGGCTGATCAACACATTCTCAAGGACAATTAGTGATGGGCAATAAATGCTGGCCATGTCAGCGACGGCAACATACCATGAACAAATAAAAAAATTGAAAATATAAATGATAGGACTGTAAGAATTTCATTTTAAACTCCATGTTTGAACCTCTCCATTCAGGTTTCCGCCCCTGCCACAGCCCTGAAACTGTCCTAATCAAAATCACAAACGAGAAGCTCCTTGGGAGGGTTTGCTGCGTAAAGCCATTAAATAAACACGTTGCAATTTGTTTATAATGATAATTACTTACTCAGGTAACCGAGAATCAGCAGCAGAGTCCTCATCTCACCGTCTGACATTCTGGAAGTAAAGACACGGAATTTGTATTAGGGAGAGTTGATGTAATGAGGGTTCAGAGGGATCTTTAAATAGGGAGCTGGACAGGGAATGAGTGGGTATATATATTTATAATGGGTGAGGTCTACATCTCTCCCTCACTGGGACCCTACAGACAGAGGTGAGCTCCACCTCCGTACATGTCCTTGATAAACACCAATTCCTTGACTCTCTTTCCTGTCTCCCGGTAAAGAACCCCTTCTAATATTCTAACAGAGGTCTTTACTGAGCCCGGTATTGGGACAGGACAAGCGGTAAACTCACCCCTGAGTCCCTACTAAGCAAGAGACAAACTTCTGAGCTTGTTCTAAAAGTTCATTCATACACCACTGCTTACCAGAGTCTCCAACTGAGGTGTCGCTGTCTGAGATGCAGTGGGATCAGTTCACCTACACCTTCCTCAGTCCCAAGTATAATCTGTGTCGGACTCAGTGACAGCTTATCCACCAATACCTCCCACATCAGAGACACGTGTGATTGAGGGCAGTGCTGGTTGGCTGACATAATCGGGTTTAGTCATGTTCTATAATATGGCACAAACCATGCAAATTAAAGACTTTTAGTGAAATTATCTGAGATAAACAAATACGTTTCTGTTGGGTAAGGCCGTTCAGGGTTATGGAAGCAAACGGGTAGTTGGAATTAAGGTGCAGATGAGCCACGATCTCATTGAATGGCTGAACAGTCTCGAGGGGTGAATTGCCTCCTCTGGTTCCTATGCTCCTAAGAGCTCTCTGTCTCCTCACGCTTGTTTGCATATTTTGTTCAATGTGGACCTTTGCCCTTTAGAATATCTTACCTATGTTTCTGATATAAACACTTCCTTGTTCTCAGTCTCTGATAAACACATCACCTTCTCACTATTCAAATGTCGACATTGCCTCACCTCCAGCACAGCGTAGCACATGCAAATCTCTTGGTAACAGCGGGGGCCTTTATCAGGCAGACCCAGAACTGACAATGGGTCCACTGTGGGACTGTGTAACTTCCTGGTACCTGGCCATAACTCACGGCCATTGACAGAATCGGCGGTGGGGGAGAATGGAGATTGATGAAACTATTGGGGACTAGGCCTTGTAGGTGGGAGTCAGCTGGGAAGTCATTCGGCCCTTTCCACACACAGTGTAACACTGAGAGGGTCAGGGAGTGGGAGCTGGTCAGAGACAGAGGGAGAGATAAAACGTGCCACACAGAGTGAGATACAGAAAGACAGGCAGACAGAGACGGAGAGATAGAGAAACAGACTGACATAGAGGGGCAGAATGAGACAGAGATTGATCCTCATCGAGAGAGAGAGGGAAGGTCAGAGAGAGAGAGGGAGGGACAAAGACAGAGAGACATGGATCAACAGAGAGACAGAGACAGTACATAGAGAGACACAGACAGAGAGGGACAGAGAGAAGAGATTCAGAGTTAGACAGAGAGAGAGAGACACACATACAGAGTGATGCAGAAAGGCAAAGAGAGAGAGGTACAGAGATAGAGATAGAGAAAGGACAGAGACAGAAAGGGTAAGAGCGAGAAATAGCGAAGGGACAGAGAGAGTGAGGGGCAGAGAGAGAGACTTAGAGACTGAGAGAGAGAAAGAGAGCGGCAGAGTGTGAGAGAGACAGAGAGCGAGACAGAGAGAGGGACCGAGAGAGACAGCGACAGGGAGATACAGAAAGACAGACAGAGAGTGACACACAGATATGCTTATGGGGAGAGCGGGTCAGATAATGAGAGACAGGGACTCAGACAGGTACTGAGACAGAGAAAGAGTGAGAGAAAGACATAGAGAGACACTGTGCTGACCAGCGAGAGAAGGAGCGAAAGAGAAGGAGAGGGATAGACAGACAGAGAGCGGTACAGAAACACACAGAGAGATACAGAGATACACAGCGAGAGAGAGAGAGAGAGAGACAGAGATAGACAGCCATAGCGAGACTGCAGAGATGGAGAGTGAGAGGGGCAGAGAGAAACACACACACAAAGACAGTGACACAGGGACCGAGAGACACTGACAGACAGAGAGAGAGACAGTGAGGGAAAGACAGAGATAGAGAGATGGGAGAGACAGAGACATAGCGAGACTGCTCGATAGAGAGGCAGAGAGACAGAGAGATAGAGAGAGACAGAGAGAGGGACAGAAAGAGAGAGAGGGAGAGAAAAACAGAGAGAGAGGGGTTCGGAGCGAGAGAGAGGGAGGGACAGAGACAGAAAGAGAGAGGGACAGAAAGAGAGGTCGGGAGAGAGAGGATAGAGAGAGTGATGGGACAGTGACAGAGATAGAGAGACAGACATTGAGATAGGGGACAGAGACAGATAGAGAGGGACAGTGAGAAAGACAAACACACAATGTCACAGAGAGACAGAGACTGGGAGAGACAGAGGGACAGAAAGAGAGAGAGGGCCATAATGAGAGGGTCAGAAAGAGAGAGAAGGAACCAGATGGATGGGGACACAGAGAGAGAGAGATACAGTGTCAGACTGATTCCGGGGCTGAAAGGGTTAAATTATGAGCGCAGTTTGCAAAGACGAGGCTTATATCCCATTGAGTATACAAGTTTAAGAGGTAATCTAATTGTAGTGTTTAAGATGTTTAAATGAGTTGATAGTGTAGATAGAGAAAAACGATTTCCTCTGGTGGGCATTGACAATAACAACGGGCATGATCTTAAAATTAGAGCCATATCGTTCAGAGGTGATGCCAGGAAGCACTTCTTCAGACAAAGTGTATTGAAAATCTGGAGTAATCTCTCCCCCAAAATTCTGTTGAGGCTGGGCCTCAATTGAAAATTTCAGAACCGAGATTGATAGATTTTTGTTGGGTAAGGGTATTAAGGTTACGGCACCAAGGCGGGTAGATGGAGTTAAGGTACAGATCAGCCATGGTCTGATTGAATGCTGGAGCAGGCTCTAGGGACTGAATTGCCTCCTCCTGTTCCTATGATTCCATGTTTCTATGATCCTAACAATTCTCCCACTGTCTCTCCTCACTCTAGGTTGCATTAGTTGTGTAATGAGCAGATGTGAGCTTCAGCAGATCCTATCCGTGCTTCTGATCATTGTTCATTGTTCTCAGACTCTGACCACCCTCTGACAAAGAACAAGCTCCCACCTTTTGAAGGCTGACATTGTCTTGCCTGCCGCACACAGCGGACAACATTCAAATCTGTCAGCCACAGAGGATGTAATGATCAGGCGGACTCAGAAGTGACAATGGGTCCAGATTGGGATCGAGTAACTTTTTTGTTTGCGGGAATATATCAGGTTGATTCAGAGATTCGGCAATCTGGGGAGAATGGAGAGTGATGAAACTATCGGGGACCAGTCCTTGAACATGAGCTGGTTGTGAATGAATTCAAGTTTAAAAATATGGTTATGAAAATCTGGTATCAGTAAAAGTGGCTAACACATGGAGTGGATTTATACTGGGGATATTTCCTCTCTAACACTCAGTGACCATTCACGTACAAAGATACATGGGCGGGATTTGTCTCTGATATGGGAGCGATTTGTTGCTGTCTTCACAGTAGAAAACACAAACAGCATTTCAAAAATAGTGGGGAACCACGGGATTAATGGGATAAAAGAATTTAAAGTAATTAATATATAGTAGAGAAGGACTCCTTGATACTAAAACATGACAAATCCCCTGGACCAGATGTGCTGCCTGCAGAGAGAGTGGATGCATTGGTTGTGATCTGACAAAATTCAACAGATTCTAGAACGGTCCCAGCGGATTCGAAGGGAGCAAATGTAGCCCCGCTATTCAGGAAAGTAGGGAGGGAGTCAACAGGGAACTATAGGTCAGTTCAACTGACATCAGTCGTAGGGAAAATGCTGGAATCCATTATTATGGAAGTGGTAACGTGGTTTTGGAAAATCATAACATGATTAGGCTCTGTCAACATGGTTTTATGAAAGGGAAATCATGATTGAAAATTTTATTTGTGTTTTTTGACGAGCAGGGTAGATAAAAGGGGACCAGTGGGAAGTATATTTGGCTTTCAAGCGGCATTCATGCAAGGGCGTTACGCAAGATAAGGACTCATTACCTAGGATTACATAGGATATACAGCACAGGCCATTCGCCCCAAGCAGGCCATGCCGTCGTTAATGCTCCGATCGAGGCTCCTCCCTAACTCAATCAGCATAAATCATCGGGTTGGGGGTAATATATTAGCATGGGTAGTGGATGGTTTAACAAACAGAAAATTGGGATAAACTGGTAATTTTCCGATTTGCAGGCTGTAAATAGTGGGGTGCCGCAAGGATCAGTGCTTAGGCCTCAGCTATTTACAATCTATATTAATGACTTAGATGAAGGGAAAGAGTGTAATGTATCCAAGTTGGCTGACGATACAAAGCTGGGTGCGAAAGTAAGCTGTGAGGTGGAGAGAAAGAGCCTGCAAAGGGATATAGACAGGTTATGAAGTGGACAATAAGGGAGCAGATGTAGTATAATGTACGGAAATGTGAGGTTATTCACTTTGGTAGGACGAATAGAAAAATAGATTTTTTTTTTAAATGGTGAGAAAATATTAGGACGGAAAATTACTTGTTGGCCGTTATTGCAAGGGGGTTGGTCTATAAGAGTAAGGAAGCCTTGCTACAATTGTACAGGGCTTGGGTGAGACCAAACCTGCAATAGTGTGCACAGTTTTCATCTCCTTATCTAACAAATGATATACTTGCTTTACAGGCGGTTCAACGATGGTTCACTAGATTGATACCTTGGAAGAGAGTCTTGTCCTCTGAGGAGAGATTGAGTAGATTGGGCCTATACTTTCTGGAGTTTAGAAGAATGAGAAGTGATCACATTGAAATATAAAGATTCTGAGGGGGCTTGACAAGGAAGATGCTGAGAGGTTGTTTCCCCTAGCTGGAGACTCCAGAAGTAGGGGGCATTTTTCAGTATAAGGGGTCAGCCATTTAAGACTGGGATGAGGAGGAATTTCTTCACTCTGAGGGTTGTAAATCTTTGGAATTCTCGGCTCCAAGGGGCTGTGGATGCTGAGTCGTTGAGTATATTCAAGACAGACATCGATAGATTTCTGGACTCTAGGGGATTCTAGGGATATGGGGATCAGGAGGGAAACTGGAGTTGAGGTCGAAGATCAGCCATGATCTTATTGAATGGCGGAGCAGGCTCGAGGGCTCGTATAGCTACTCCTGCTCCTAATTTTTAACTTCTTATTTTCTTAAAATATCAGAGGTATTTAGTATCATAGAATCATAGAAATTCACGACATTCAGTCCATTGTGTCTGAGCCAGCCATAAAAAGGGCGGTCCAGCGGAATGCCACTTTCCAGCTGTTGTTCCATAGCCCTCTAGTTTACGGCACTTCAGGCAAGTACTTTTTAAATGCGATGAGTGTTTCTGCCCCTGCCACCCTTTCAGACAGTGAGTTGTAGACCCCCGTCACACGCTCATCAATTTGCATCTGATATGGGTGGGATGTGTCCCTGAAATGGGTGAGATTTGTCTCAGATATGGGAGTGCTATGTCTTCATTATGGGTGGATGTGTTGCTGATATACGTCGGATTTATCTCTGATATTGGAGGGATGTATCCAAGATATGGGTGGGAATTACCCCTGATATGAGTGGGATATTTCTCTGATATGGGTGGGAATTATCTCTGGTATGGGTGGGGTGTGTCCCTGATATGAGTGGGATTTGTCTCTTATATGGGTGTTATTTGTCTCTGTTATGGGTGGGAGTTATCTCTTATACGGGTGGGATGTGTTCCTGATATGCGATGGATTTTCTCTGATATGGGTGGTATTTTCCTCTGATATGTTTGGGATGTGTCTCTGATATGGGTGGGATACGTGTATTATATGGGTGGCAATTATCTCTGATAAGGGTGGGATCTGTCTTTGATATGGGAGTGATGTGTCTTCTTAAATGGGAGGGATGTGTCCCTGATAGGGCTGGGATCTGTCTCTGGTACGGGTGGGATGAGGTGTCACCAAATGAGTTGTGGCTGTGTGAGAGGAAATGAGTTCAGTTCAACCTTCTCAGTCTGAGATACAATCTGTTCTGAGCGATGTCAGACGAGGTGACAGCTCTTCCACCACGACCGATCACATCAGAGACACGTGAATCTAGCAGCAGTTCTGATTGGCTTACATATTATCATTTACTAATGGTCTTTAAAATGCAGAATCAAGGCAAATAACGATTTTATTGAAATGATCTGAGGTAAACAAATAAGTAACCTTCTCTCCTGGGCTCATGGTACCCAGCTGAGCTTTGCTGCTGTAACACAACTTGTCTTCAGCTGCCCAGCATGAAGTGTGTCGGGAGACTGGAACTGGGGAGGGACTGAGCATGTTATGGACAGTATTGGGAATTGGTCTGGTTTTATTGGAACGTTAATGGGCATAATAATTAGCAGAAGGAGTAGGCCATTCGGCCGCTTGAGCTTGCTCCGCCATTCAATAAGGTCATGACTGAACTTCTACCTCAAGTCCACTTTCGAGCCCAATCCCAATGTCCCTTGATTCCATTAGTGCCCAAAAATCTACCGATCTCAGTCTTGAATATATTCATCGACTGAGCATCCGCAGCACTCTGGGGTCGAGAATTCCAAAGATTCAGAATCCTCTGAGTGATGACATTTCACCACATCCCAGTCCTAAATGGCCACTCCCTTATTCTGAGATTATGATCCCTCGTCCAAGACTGTCCAGCAGGGGAAAAACAGGCTCTCAGCAACTACCCTTTCAAGCTCTTTAAGAATTTTATACATTTCAATCGGATAACCTCTCATTTTTCTAAACGCTGGCGAGTATAGATCAATCCACTCAATTTCTCCTCCTCGGAGAACCCTCTCATCCCAGGAAGATATCAGGTGAATCTTTGTTGCACCGCCTCTATGGCAAGTATATCTTTCCTCCAACAAAACAGAAAATGACGGAAATACTGAGCAGGTCAGGCAGCATCTGTGGAGAGAGAAACGGAGTTAACTATTCAGGCCGATGGCCTTTCGTCACACCTGGAAAAAAATAGAGATGTAACGGATATTAAGCAAGTGTAGGGACAGGTTACATAGATTGGGCATGTATCCCCTTTAGTATAGAAGATTAAGGGGTGATTTAGTTGAAGTGCTTAAGCTGATGAAATGAGTTGTTAGGGTAGGTAGTGAGAAACCTTTCTTCTGATGGGCTAGTCCAGTACAAGGTGTCATAACCTTAAAATTAGAGGTAGGACATTCAGGGGTGATAGCAGGAAAGGTTCTTCACACAAAGGGTAGTGGAAATCTAGAACACTCTCCCCCAAATATCTGTTGAGGCTGGGGGTCCATTGAAAAATTCAAGACTGAGATTGATAGGTCTTTGTTGGGTCAGGGTATTAAGGGTTATGGAAGCAATCCGGGTAGATGGAATAAAGGTACAGAGGAGCCACGTCTCACTGACTGGCGAAACAGTCTCGAGGGGCTGAATTGCCTCCCCTGGTTCCTATGTTCCTAAGAGCTCTCTGTCTCCTCACTCTTGTTTGCATATGTTGTTCAATGTGGACTTGTGCCCTTTAGAATATATTACCTATGTTACTGATATAAACACTTCCTTGTTCTCAGTCACTGATAAACACATCACCCTCTCACTTATTAAAGGCTACCATTGTCTCACCTCCAACGCATAGCATACCACATTCAAATATGTTGGTCACAGGAGGTGGCTTATCAGGCAGAGTCAGAATCGGCAATGGGTCCAGTGTGGCACCGTGTAACTTCCTTGTAACCTGGCGATAACACACGGCCATTGACAGAATTGGCAGTGGGGGAGAATGGAGATTGATGAAACTATTGGAGACCAGGCCTTGGACGTGGGGTGGCTGGGAGTGAGATGGAAAATCAGTCGAACCTTTTCACGCACAGTGTAACACTGAAAGGGTCAGGCAGAGGGAGTGGGTCAGAGAGGGAAGGAGATAGAGACAGTGACATACAGAGAGATATGCAGAAAGACAGCCAGAGAGAGAAGGAGATAGAGACAGACAGACTGACATAGAGGGTCAGAATGAGACAGAGATAGACAGTCATGGAGAGAAAGAGAGAGAGAGGGAGAGAAACATGGATCGACGGAGGGAGAGAACAGCACAGAGAGACACAGGGACAGAGATCGAGATATAGAGATTGAGAGAGAGTGACACAGGGAGAGATACACAGAGAAAGACAGAGAGCAGAGAGAGATAGAGAAAGGAAAGAGAGAGGGGTTCAGTGAGAGAGAAAGACAAAGGACAGAGAGCGTGATAGGGACAGAGATTGAGACATAGAGACACAGAGATAGAGAGAGACAGAGACAGAGAGAGAGAGACACCGAGAAAGAGAGCGAGACAGAGGAAGGGACTGCGAGAGACAGCGACAGCGAGACACAGAAAGACAGACCGAGAGCGAAATATAGATATCCGTATGGAGAAAGCATGTTGGAGAACGAGAAACGGGGACTTAGACGGACAGAGAAAGAAAGACCGAGGGAGAGACATAGAGAGAGAGAGATAGCTGGACAGAGCGAGAGGGAGAGACAGCGACAGAGAGAGAGAGGGATGGACAGACAGAGAGAGATACAGAAAGACAGAGAGAGAGGTACAGAGAGACAGACAGAGGGACAGACAGACAGAGACAGAAAGAGATAGACAGTCATGACGAGAGGATGGAGACAGTGAGAAAGGGGCAGAGAGAAACATACATAAACAGACAGGGACACAGGGACAGAGAGAGACACCAGCAGACAGAGAGAAACAGTGAGGGAGAGACAGAGATAGAGTGATGGGAGAGACAGAGACATAGAGAGAGTGCTGGATAGAGAGAGAGAGAGACAGATAGGTACAAAAAGACGAATTGTGAGATAGAGAGGGGCAGAGAGAGATAGGGACAAATACAGAGAACGAGGGATCGAGAGAGAGGGAGAGAGAGAGCGAAAGAGAGAGGATAGAGAGAGCGAACGGAGAGGTACACAGCTAGTGAGAGATACAGAGAGAGAGTGAGACCTAGAGAGAGAGGAGCGAGACAGAGAGAGGTGGACAGTGAGAAACACACACACATAGTCAGAGAGAGACAGAAACGGGGAGAGACTGAGGGACAAAGATAGAGAGAGGGACAGAAAGAGCGAGAGAGGGACAGAAAGAGAGAGAGGGAAATAGAGAGACGGGCAGCGAAAGAGTGAGGGGCACAGAGACTGACTAATTCCGGGAATAAAAGAGTTAAATTACCAGTGCAGGTTGCATAGACTAGACATGTATTCCCTTAAGAATGGAAGATTAAGGGGTGATCTAATTGTAGTGTTTAAGATGATTAAATGAGTTGATAGCGTAGATAAGAGAAACTATTTCCTCTGGTGGGGGAGTCCAGCACAAGGCGCATAATCTTAAAATTAGAGCTAGGCCGTCCAGTGGTGATGTCAGGAAGCACTTCTTCACACAAAGGCAGTGCAAATCTGGAATAATCTCTCCCCTAAAAAGTTGTTGATGCTGGGGGTCAATTGAAAATTTCAAAACTGAGATATGATAGATTTTTGTTGGGTCTGGGTATTCAGGGTAACGGAACGAAGGCGGGTAGATGGAGTTAAGGAACAGTTCAGACATGTTCTGACTGAATTCTGGATCAAGCTTGATGGGCTGAATTGCATCCTCCCGTTCCTATGTTTACATGACCCTCGGAATTCTCTCTCTGTCTCTCCTCACTCTAGTTTGCATTATTCGTGAAATGTGCAGCTGTGAGCTTCGCCAAATCGTATCCGTGCTTCTGATCTGGACAGTTCATTGTCTCAGACTTTGAGCACCCTCAGACAAACATAAGCTCCCACCTTTTGAATGCTGACATTGACGATAGCATCGTGATTATATCACTGGACTATTGATCCAGAGAATGTGACTTCACAATCCCACTGAGGAATTTTGAGATTTTGAAATCAAGTATAAAAATCTGGGTATGAAAAGCTTGGTATCAGTAAAAGTGGCTGTCACATGGAGTGGATTTATCCTGTGAATATTCTCTCGCTAACCTTCAAGGTCCTTTAATGTTCAAAAATATATGGGCGGCATTTGTCTCTGATATGGGAGGAATTTGTCTGTGATATGGGCGGGATTTTTCTCTGATATGGGAGGGAATCACTGCTGAATTTTTTATTTCTGTCTTCACAGTAGAAAACACAAACAGCATACAAAAAATAATGGGGAACCAAGGTGCTGATGAAATTAAGGAACTTAAAGTATTTCATATCAGTAGAGAAAGTCTGCTTGATGCTAAAAGCCGACAAATCCGCTGGACCTGATGACTTACAACCTAGGATTCTAAAAGAGGTGGCTGCAGAAATAGTGAATGCATTGGTTGTGATCTTCAAAAATTTCCGAGATTCTAGAACGGTCCCACCGGATTGTGAGCAAGCAAATGTAACCGTGCTATTCAGGAAATTAGGTAGAGAGAAAAACTAGAACTACAGGCCAGTTAGCCTGACATCAGTCGTAGGGCAAATGCTGGAATCCAATATTAAGGAAGTGGCAACAGGGCACTTAGAAAATCATAGCATGATTAGGTGGGGTCAACATTGTGTTATGAAAGGGAAATCGTGTTTGAAATATGTATTAGATATTTTTGAGGATGTAACTAGCAGGGTAGATGAAAAGGGACCGTTCGATATAGCATATTTGGATTTTCAAAACGTATTCGATACGGTGCCACATACAGGTTGTTTCACAAGATAGGGACGCGTTACATAGGATAACAAAGAATATACAGCACAGAAAAGGCCATTCGGTCCAACCAGTCCATGCTGCCGTTTATGATCCTCTCGAGCCACCTCCCTAACTCTATCAGCACAACTCATCGAGTTGGGGGTAATATATTAGCATGGATAGAGGATTGGTAAACCGATAGATAACAGAGAGTAGGTATAACCGGGTCATTTTCCGGTTGGCAGGCTGTAACTTGTGGAGTGCAGCAAGGATCAGTGCTTAGGCCTCAGCTATTTACAATCTATAATAATGATTTAGATGAAGGGAACGAGTGTAATGTATCCAAGTGAAGGACTTAACATAATTAATATAAGTAGAGAAGAAGTACTATCGAAACTAATTGGGACTAAAAGCCGACAGATCCCCTGAACGTGACGGCCTACATCCTAGAATTCTAAAAGAGCTGGTTGAAGAGATAGTAGATGCATTGGTTTTGATCGTCCAAAATTCCCTAGATTCTAGAACGGTCCCAGCGGATTGCAAGGTCACGAATGTAACACCGCTATTCAAGAAAGGAGGGAGAGAAAAACAGGGATCTACAGGACAGTTAGCCTGACATCAGTCATCGGGAAAATGCCGGAATCCATTTTTCAGGAAGTGGTATCAAGTCACTTGGAAAATCATAACATGATTAGGCAGAGTCAACATGGTTTTATGAAAGAGAAATCGCGTTTGACAAATTTATTAAGAGTTTTTGGAGGATGTAACTAGCAGGGTAGATAAAGGGGCATCAGTAGAATCAGTGGATGTATTATAATTGGATGTCCAAAAGGCATTCGATAAGGTGCCACATGAAAGGTTATTACCAAGATTAGGGCTCATGGAGTTGGAGGTAATTTAGTAGCATGGAAAGAGGATTGTTTAACGGACAGAAAACAGAGAGTAGGGAAAACGGATCTTTTTCAGGTTGGCAGGCTGTAACTAATGGGGTGCCGCAAGGATCAGTGTTGGGGCCTCAGCTATTTACAATCTATATTAATGACCTAGATGAAGGGACTGGGTGTAATGTATCCAAGTTTGCTGATGATACAAAGCTAGGTGGCACAGTAAGCTGTGAGGTGAACACAAAGAGGTTGCAAAGGGATATAGTTAGATTAAGTGAGTGGGCAGTAAGTTGGCAGATGGAGTATAATGTAGGGAAATGTGAGGTTCTTCACTTTGGTAAGAAGAATAGAATAACAGAATATTTTTTAAATGATGAGAAACTTTCAAATGTTGGTGTTCAGAGAGATTTGAGTGTCCTCGTGCAAGAAACACAGAAAGCTAGTATGCTGGTACAGCAAGCAATAAGGAAGTTAAATGGCATGCTGGCCTTTATTGCAAGGGGATTGGAGTATAAGAGTAAGGTAATCTTGCTACAATTCTACAGGGACTTGCTGAGACCACACCTGGAGTAATGTGCAGAGTTTTAGCCTCCTTGTCTAAGGAAGGATATATCTGCCTTGGAGGTAGTGCAACGAAGGTTCACTAGATTGATTCCTGTGATGAGAGGGCTGTCCTATGATGAGAGATTGTGTAGAATGGGCCTATACTCCCTGGAGTTTAGAAGAATGAGAGGTGATCTCAATGAAATATACAAGATTCTGAAGGGGATTGATAGGGTAAATGCTGAGAGTTTGTTTCCCCTGGCTGGAGTGTCTAGAACTAGGGGGCATAGTCTCAGGATAAAGGGTAGGCCATTTAAGACCGAGATTAGGAGGAATTTCTTCATTCAGAGGGTTGTGAATCGTTGGAATTCTCTGCTCCGGAGGGCTGTGAATGCTGAGTCTTTGAGTATGTTCAAGGCTGAGACAGATTGAGTTTAGGACTCTGGGAGAATTAAGGGATATGGAGATCAGGCAGGAAAGTGGAGTTGAGATCGATGATCAGCCATGATCTTATTGAATTGCTCGAGGGCCGTATGGCCGACTACAACTCTTATTTCTTATGTTCTTCTTCTGTTTGATAAAGTGCCACATAATAGCCTTGTCAGCAAAGTTGAAACCCATGGAATAAAAGGGTCGGTGGCAGCATGGATACAAAATTGGCTAAGTGACAGGAAACAGAGAGTAGTGCTGAACGGTTGTTTTTCGGAATGGAGAAAGGTACACAGTGGTGTTCCCCACAGGTCAGTACCAGGACCACTGCTTTTCTTGATAAATATTAATGACTAAGCCTTTGCTGTACAGGGCACCATTTCAAAAATTGCAGATGACACAAAAGTTGGAGGTATGGTGAACAGTGAGGAGGATAATGGTAAACTTCAGGAAGACATAGACAGGCTGGTGGAATGGGAGGTCACGTGGCCGATGAAATTTAATGCAGAAAAGTGCAAAGTGATGCATTTTGGTCGGAAGAACGAGGAGTGGCAATATAAACTAAAGGGTACAATCCTAAAATGGGTGCATGAACAGAGAGTCCTGTGGGTATATGTGCACAAATCGTTAAAGGTGTCAGAGCAGGTTGAGAAAGCGGCTAAAAAAAGCAAGCTGGATTCTGGGCTTCATAAATAGAGGCATAGAGTACAAAAAAGTGGAAGATATGATGAACATTTATAAAACACTGTTTCGGCCTCAACTGGAGTATTGTCTCCAATTCTGGGCACCACACTTTAGGAAGGAGGTGAAGTCCTTAGAGAGGGTGCAGAAAGGATTTACAAGAATGTTTCCAGGAATGAGGGACTTCAGTTACGTGGATAGACTGGAGAAGCTGGGGTTGTTCACCTTAGAGCAGAAAAGGTTGAGGTGAGATTTGCTAGAGGTGTTCAAAATCATGCAGGGTCTAGACAGAGTAGAGATAAACTGTTCCCATTTGCAGAAGGGTCGCGAAACAGAGGACACAGACTGAAGGTGATCGCAAAAATATCAAAGGCAACATGAGGAAAAACATTTTTATGTAGCGAGTTCTGAGGATCTGGAATGCACTGCCTGAAATGGTGGTGGAGGCAAACTGAATCGTAGCTTTCAAAGGAGAATTGGATAATTACCTGAAGGAAAAAAAATGCAGGACTACAGGGAGAGTGGAACTAGCTGAAGTGCTCTTGCAGAGAGCCGGCACGGGCTGGACAGGCCGAATTGTCACCTTCTGTGCTGTAACCATTCTATGAGTCAACACTGTCTCATCAAACACGCCCACGGCAGGTACAGCATGGCTTAGATACAGAGTAAATCTCCCTCTACACTGTCCCATCAAACACTCCCAGGGCAGGTACAGCATGCGTTAGATACAAAGTGAAGCTCCGTCTACACTGTCCCAACAAACACTCCCAGGGCAGGTAGAGCATGGGTTAGATACAGTTTAAAGATCCCTCTAAAATTTCCCATCAAACACTACCAGGGCAGATACAGCACGAGTTAGATAGAGTAACGCTCCCGCTACACTGTCCCATCAAATACTCCCAGGGCAGGTACAGTACGGGTAATATACAGAGTAAAGCTCCCTCCACACTGTCCCATCAAACACTCCCAGGGCAGGTACAGTACGGTAAGATACGGAGTAAAGCTTCCTCTACAATGTCCCAACAAAAACTCCCAGGGCAGGTACAGCACAGGTTAGATACAGAGTAAAAATTAGTATTAGTAAAAAAATAGTGCTGGAGAAATTATTGAGCTGGAACCCGATAAATCCACAGGGCCTGATAATCTGCATCCCAGAGTGCTAATAGAGGTAGCCATGGAAATATTGGATGCATTGGTTGTCATCTTCCAAAATTCAATAGATTATGGAACAGTTCCTGCAGAGGAGGGTGGCAAATGTAAATCACTGTTTAAAAAAGGAGGGAGAGGGAAAACAGGGAACTACAGACCGGTTAGCCTAACTTCAGTAGTAGGGAAAATGCTAGAGGCTATTATAAAGGATGTGATAACAGGACATTTCGAAAATATCAACGGGATTAGACAAAGTCAACATGGGTTTATGAAAGGGAAATCGTGTTTGACAAACCTACTGGATTTTTTTGAGGATGTAACTGTTAGAATAGATAAAGAAGAACCAGTGGATGTGGTGTATTTGGATTTTCAGAAGGCCTTTGATAAAACCCACATAAGAGGTTAGTGCGTCAAATTAAAGCACATGGGATTGGGTGTAATATACAGGCTGGGTTGAAAATTAGTTAACAGTAGGAATAAATGCGTCTTTTTCGGGGTGACAGGCAGTGGCCAGTGTGGTACCGCAGGGATCAATGCTTGGGCCCCAGCTATTCACAATATATATCAATGATTTGGATGAGGGAACCAAATGTAATATTTCCAAGTTTGCTGACGACACGAGACTAGGTGGGATTGTGAGGAGGATGCATCGAGGCTTCAAGCCGATTTAGACAAATTGTCTGAGTGGGCAAATACATGGCAGATGCAGAATAACGTGGATAAATGTGAAGTTATCCATTCGGTAGGAAAACCAGAGAAGCAGAGTAGCATTTAAATGGTGCTAGATTGGGAAATGTTGATGTACAGAGGGACCTGGGTGTCCCTGTACACCAGTCACCAAAATCAAACATGCAGGTGCAGCAAGCAGTTAGGAAGGCAAATGGTATGTTGGCCTTCATTGCAAGAGGATTTGAGTACAGGAGCAAGAATGTCCGACCAGGGCATTGGTGAGACCACACCTGGAGTACTGTGCGCAGTTTTGGTCTCATTACCTAAGAAAGGATATACATGACATGGAGGGAATGCAGCGAAGGTTCACCAGACTTATTCCTGGGATGGCAGGACTGTCGTATGAGGAGATTAGGTCGACGAGGCCTGTATTCACTAGAGTTTGGAAGAATGAGAGGGGATGTAATTGAAATGCATAAAATTCGGACAAGGCTGGACAGACTGGAGGTTTCCCCTGGCTGGGGGGAATAGAACGAGGGGTCACAGTCTCAGGATACGGGGTAGGACATTTCATTTAGGACGGAGATGAGGAGAAATTTCTTCACTCAGGGTGGGGTGACTGGGAGTCAGCTGGGAAGGCATTCGGCCCTTTCCACACACTGTGCAACACTGAGAGGGTCAGGGAGTGGGAGCGGGTTAGAGGGAGAGAGAAACCGTGGCATACAGAGTGAGATACAGAAAGACAGGCAGACAGAGACAGAGAGAGAGAGAAACAGACTGACATGGAGGGGCGGAATGAGACAGAGATTGATCGGCATCGAGAGAGAGAGGGAAGGTCAGAGACAGAGAGAGAGAGACAAAGACAGAGAGACATGGATCGACAGAGAGACAGAGACAGTACAGAGAGAGACACAGACAGAGGGACAGCGAGAGAGATTGAGAGTTAGATAGAGAGAGAGACACACACATAGTGATGCAGAGAGAAACGCAGAGAGAGAGAGAGAGGTACAGAGGTAGAGATAGAGAAAGGACAGAGAGATAACGGGTAAGAGCGAGAGATAGCAAAAGGGACAGAGAGAGTGAGGGGCAGAGAGAGAGACTGAGAGAGAGAGAGAGAGAGAGAGAGAGAGGCAGAGAGAGAGAGAGAGAGAGACAGAGAGAGGGACCGAGAGAGCCAGTGAATGAGAGATACGGAAAGACATACAGAGAGCGAAATACAGACATATTTATGAAGAGAGCGAGTCAGATAACGAGAGCCAGGGCCCCAGACAGGGATTGAGACAGAGAATGAGCGAGAGAGAGACATAGAGAGACACAGTGTTGGCCAGCGAGAGAGGGAGAGAAGGCGACTGAGAGGGAGAGGGATAGACAGACAGAGAGCGGAACAGCAACACAGAGAGAGATACAGAGAGATAAAGAGAGGGACAGACAGAGGGACAGAGAGAGAGACAGACAGTGATAGACAGCCATAGCGAGACAGAGACAGAAAGATGGAAGGGCAAGGAGGAACACACACACAAAGGCAGGGACACAGGGACCTAGAGAGACACTAACAGAGAAAGAGACAGCGATGGAAAGACAGAGATAGAGAGATGGGAGAGACAGAGACATAGCGATACTGCTCGATAGAGAGAGGAAGAGAGACAGAGAGATACAGAAAGACAGAGAGGGGTAGAGAGAGAGGTACAGAAAGAGAGAGAGGGAGAGAAACAGAGAGAGAGGAATAGAGAGAGAGGGGCAGAGTGTGAGAGAGAGAGGCACAGAGAGAGAGGGCGGGAGAGAGAGGATAGAGAGAGTTACGGGACAGTGACAGAGATAGAGAGACAGACATTGAGAGAGGGGACAGAGACAGATAGAGAGGGACAATGAGAAAGACAAACACACAAAGTCACAGAGAGACAGAGACGGGGAGAAACAGAGGGACAACGAGAGAGAGAGGGACAGAAAGAGAGAGAGGGACACAATGAGAGAGAGGGTCAGAAAGAGTGAGAAGGAACTAGATGGATGGGGACAGAGAGAGAGAGAGATACAGAGACAGACTGATTCAGGGGCTGAAAGGGTTAAATTATGAGCGCAGGTTGCATGGACTAGGTTTTATTCCCTTGAGTATAGAAGTTTAAGAGGTGATCTAATTGTAGTGTTTAAGATGTTTAAATGAGTTGATAGGGTAGATAGAGAGAAACGATTTCCTCTGGTGGGCATTGACAAGAACAAGGGGCATGATCTTAAAATTAGAACCACATCGTTCAATGGTGATGCCAGGAAACACTTCTTCATACAAAGTGTATTGGAAATCTGGAGTAATCTCTCCCCCAATATTCTGTTGAGGCTGGGCCTCAACTGAAAATTTCAAAACTGAGATTGATAGATTTTTGTTGGGTAAGGGTATTAAGGTTACGGCACCAAGGCGGGTAGATGGAGTTAAGGTACAGATCAGCCATGGTCTGATTGAATGCTGGAGCAGGCTCTAGGGACTGAATTGCCTCCTCCTGTTCCTATGATTCCATGTTTCTATGACCCTAAAAATTCTCCCTCTGTCTCTCCTCACTCTAGGTTGCATTGGTTGTGTAATGTGCAGATGTGAGCTTCAGCTGATCTTATCCGTGCTTCTGATCTGGTCAGTTCATTGTTCTCAGTCTCTGAGCAGCCTCTGACAAACAACACGCTCCCACCTTTTGAAGGCTGACATTGTCTTGCCTGCCGCACACAGCGTACAACATTCAAATCTGTTAGTCACAGAGGATGGAATGATCAGGCGGACTCAGAAGTGACAATGGGTCCAGATTGGGATCGAGTAACTTCCTTGTTTGCTGGAATTAACTCACGGGGATTCAGAGATTCGGCGATCTGGGCAGAATGGAGAGTGACGAAACTATCGGGGACCAGTCCTTGAACATTAGCCGGTTAAGAATGAATTCAAGTTTAAAAATATGGTTATGAAAACCTGGTATCAGTAAAAGTGGCTAACACATGGAGTTGATTTATATTGGGGATATTTCCTCTCTAACACTCAGTGACCATTCACGTTCAAAGATACATGGGCGGGATTTGTCTCTGATATGGGAGCGATTTGTTGCTGTCTTCACAGTAGAAAACACAAACAGCAAAGCAAAAATAGTGGCGATAAAGGGGCTGATTAAATTAAGGAACTTAAAGTATTTCATATCAGTAGAGAAAGGCTGCTTGATATTAAAAGACGTCAATTTCCCTGGACCTGATGGCCTACAACCTAGGATTAATAAAGAGGTGCCTGCAGAGATAGTGAATGCATTGGTTTTGATCTTCCAACATTTCCTAGATTCTAGACCGTTCCCAGCGGATTGGGAGGAACCAAATGTAAACACGCTATTCAGGAAAGTAGGGAGAGAGAAAACCGTGAACTACAGGACAGTTAGCCTGACATCAGCCTTAGGGCAAATGCTGGAATCCATTATTAAGGAAGTGGTAACAGGGTACTTAGTAAATCATAACAAGTTTAGGCGGGGTCAACATGGTTTTATGAAAGGGAAATCGTGCTTGAAAAAGTTATTAGAGTTTTTTGAGGATGTAACTAGCAGGGTAGATGAAAGTGGACCAGTCGATGAAGTATATTTCGATTTCCAAAAGGAATTCGATAAGGTCCCACATACAGGTTGTTACATAAGATAGGGACTCATTACATAGGATATACAGCACCTAAAAAGGCCATTCGGCCCAAACAGTCCATGCTGCCGTTTATGCTCCACTCAAGCCTCCGCCCTAACTCTATCAGAATAACTCATCGGGTTGGGGGTAATATATTAGCATGAATAGTGGATTGGTTAACAGTTAGAAAACAGACAGTAGTGATAAACGGGACATTTCCGGTTGGCAGGCTGTAACTAGTGGGATGCTGCAAGGATCACTGCTTAGGACTCAGCTATTTACAATCTTTAATAATGATTTAGATGAAGGGGCCGAGTTTAATGTATCCAAGTTGGCTGACGATACAAAGCTAAGTGCGAAAGTAAGTTGTGATTGGACAAAAATAGCCTGCAAAGGGATACAGACAGGTTAAGTGAGTGGGCAATAAGGTGGCAGATGGAATATACTGGACGGAAAGGTGAGGCTATTCACTTTGGAAGGAAGAATAGAAAAATAGAGTTTTTTAAATGATGAGAAACTGTTGGACTTTATTGCAAGGGGCTTGGAGTATAAGAGTAAGGAAGCCTTGCTACAATTGAACAGGGATTATGTGAGACGAGCCCTGCAGTACTGTGCACAGTTTTGATCTCCTTATCTAAGAATGGATAGACTTGCCTTACAGGCTGTGCAACGAAGGTTCACTAGATTGATTCCTGGGAAGCGAGGTTTGTCGTCTGAGGAGAGATTGTGTAGATTGGGCCTATACTCTTTGGAATTTAGAAGGATGAGATGTGATCTCATTGAAACATAAACATTCTTACGGGCTTGACATGGTAGATGATGAGAGGTTATTTCCCCTAGCTGGAGTGTCTAGAACTAGGGGTCATAGTCTCAGAATCAGGGTTCGGTCATTTTACTGAGATGAGGCGGAATTTCTTCACTCAGAGGGTAATGAATCGATGGAATTCTCTATCCCAAGAGGCTGTGGATCCTGAGTCGTTGAGGATATTCAAGACAGAGATGGGTAGATATTTGAAATCTAGGAGAACCTAGGGATAGGGTGTCAGGCGGGAAAGTGAAGTTGAGATCGCAGATCAGCCATGATCTTATTGAATGGCGGAGCAGGCTAGAGTATGGCTACTCCTGCTCCTAATTATTTTGTTCTTATGTCCTTATAATATGGGAGGTATTTAGAATCATAGAAATTCACGACATTCAGTACATCGTGTCTGAGCAAGCCATATAAAGAGCTATCCAGCCGAATCCCACTTATCCAGCTCTTGGTCCATAGCCCTGTATGTTATGACACTTCAAGTGCTTAATCAAACTTTTTAAATGCGATGAGGATTTCTGCCTCTGCCACCCTTTAAGGCCTTGAGTTCCAGGCTCCCACGATCCTCTCATCAATTTGTCTCTGATATGGGTGGGTTGTGTCGCTGAAATGGGTGGGATGTGTCCCTGATATATGTGGAATGTGTCTTTGATATGGATGGGAAGTACCTCTTACATGGGTGGGATGTGTCGCTGATATGGACGGGATGTATCTCTGAAATGGGTGGGATGTGTCTCCGATATGGGGGGGATTTGTTACCTTGATAGGTGGTAAGTAGCTGATATGGGTGGGATGTGTTCTGAAATGGGTGGGATGTGTCGACGATATGGGAGGGATTTGTTGCTGAATAGGGTGGGATGTGATATCACCAAATGTGGTGTCGCTGTGTGAGAGTCAATGAGGTCGGTGTCTCAGATGCAATCTGTTGTGAGCGGTGTCAGACTCAGTGACAGCTCATCCACCATCACTTATCACATCAAAGACACGTGAAACTAACAGCAGTGTTGATTGCCTAGTTTTATATTCGTTCATGGGATGTGGGCGTCGTTGCCAAGTGCAGCATTTATTGTCCATCCCTAATTGCCCTTGAGAAGGTGTTGGTGTGCCGCCTTCATGAACCGTTGCAGTCCGAGTGGTGAATGTACTCCCAGAGTGTGACGATATAGGAACGGCGATATACTTAAAAGTCAGGATGGTGTGTGACTTGGACGGGGACTTGGAGGTGCTTGTTTTCCTATGCGCCTGCTGCTCTTGTCCGCCTAGGTGGTAGAGGTCAAGTGTTTGGCAGGCGCAGCCGAAGAAGCCTTGGCGAGTTACTGCAGTGCATCTTCTAGATGGTACACACTGCAGCCACGGTGCATCGGTGGTGGAGGAAATGAATGTTTAATGTGATGGATGTGGTGCCAATCAAGCGGGCTGCTTTGTCCTGGATGGTGTCGAGCTTCTTGAGTTTTGTTTGAGCTGCACTCATCCAGGAAAGTGGAGACTATTCCTTCACACTCCTGACTTGGGCCTTGTAGATGGTGGAAAGGTTTTGGGGATTCAGGAGGTGAGACACTCGCCGCACAATGCCCGGCCTCTGACCTGCTCTTGTTGCCACATTATTTATGTCTGTGTTCAAGTTAAGTTTCTGGTCAATGGTGACCCGCAGGATATTGAGAGTGGGGTATTCGGCGATGGTAATGCCGTTGAATGATAATTTGCGGAGGTTAGAGGCTCGCTTGTTGGAGATAGTCATTGCCTGCTGCGAATGTTACCTGCCACATATCAGACCAAACCTGAATGTCGTCCAGGTCTTGCTGGATGCGGGCATGGACTGCTTCATTATTGGAGGAGTTACGAGTGCACTGCACACTGTGCAGTCATCAGCGAACATCCACATTCTATTCGTACGATAGAGGGAAGGTCATTGATGAAGCAGCTGAAGGTGGTTGGGCGCATTACCATTTACTAATGACATATAAAATGCATAATCCATGCAAATTCAAGACTTTTAGTGAAATGATCTGAGATAAACAAACAAGTAAACATCTCTCCTGGGCCCATGGTAACCAACTGGGCTTTGCTGCTGTAACATAACTTGTCTTCAGCTGCCCAGCATAAAGGGTGTAGGGAGATTGGAACTGGGGAGGGTCTGAGCATGTTATGATCAGTATTGGGGAATGGTCTCTGTTTATTGTTATTTTAATGTGATAAGAAATAGGAGCAGGAGAAGGCCATTCGGCCCCTCGAGCTTGCTCCGCCATTCAATAAGATCATGGCTGAACTTCTACCTCAAGTCCCCTTTTCCGGCCGATACCTATATCCCTTCAATCCCTTAGTGCTCAAAAATCTATCGACCTCTGTCTTGAGTTTATTCATCGAATGAGCATCCTCAGCCATCTGGGCTCGAGAATACCAAAGATTCAGAAATATCTGAGTGCTAATATTTCCATTCATCTCAGTTCTAAATGTCCGACCCTTTATTCTGAGACAATGATCCAAAGTCCTCGACTCTCCAGCCATGGAAAAACAGCCTCTCAGCAACTTCCCCATTCAAGCCCTTTAAGAATTTTATACGTTTCAATGGGATAACCTCTCATTCTTCTATACGCCAGCGAATATAGGCCCAATCTACTTAATTTATTCTCCTAGGACAAGGATCTCATCCCAGCAAGCAATCCGGTGAACCTTTGTTGCACCGCCTCTACGACAAGTACATCTTTCCTTAAACAAAACAGAAAATGCTGCAAATACTCAGCAGACCACGCAACATCTGTGAAGAGAGAAACAAGGTAAAGTGTCAGGTCGATGACATTTCGTCAGAGCTGGAAAAAGTTAGAGATGTAACAGATTTTAAGCAAGTGTAGGGGCAGGTTACTTAGATTATGTGTGTTTCCCCTTGAGTATCGAATATAAAGGGATAATCTAGTTGAAGTGCTTAAGATGATTAAATGAGTTGATAGGGTAGATAGAGTTAAACATTTCACCTGGTGGGGGATTCCAGAACAAAGGGTAATAACCTTAAAATTAGAGGTAGGACATTCAGGGGTGATGGCAGGAAACATTTCTTCACACAAAGGGTAGTGGAAATCTGGAGCTCTGTCTCCCCCGAAAGAACTGCTGAGGCTGGGAATCCATTGAAAAATTCAAGACTTAGATTGATAGGTTTTCGTTGCGTAAGGGTATTAATGGTTATTAAGGGTAATGGATCAAGCCGGGTCGATGGAATAAAGGTACAGCGGAGCCACGGTCTCATTGAATGTTGGAACCGTCTGGAGGGGCTCAATTGCCTCCTCTGGTACCAATGTTCCTAAGAGCTCTCTGTCTCCTCACTCTTGTTTGCATATGTTATTCAATGTGGACTTGTGCCCCCTTAGAATATATTACCTATGTCGCTGATATAAACACTTCCTTGTTCTCAGTCTCTGACAAACACGTCACCCTCTCAATTTTTAACGGTTAACATTGTCTCAACTCCACCACACAGCGTATCACATTCAAATCTGTTGTCACAGGAGGAAGAGTGGCTTATCAGGTAGAGTCAGGATTGACAATGGGTCCAGTGTGGCACCGTGTAACTTCCTTGAAATCTGTCGATAGCACACGGGCATTGACATAATCGGTAGTGGGGCAGAATTGAGATTGATGAAACTATCGGGGACCAGGCCTTGTACATGGGTTGGCTGGCAGTGAGATGGAAAGTCAGTCGGCCGTTTTCACACACAGTGTAACACTGAAAGTTTCTGAAAGAGGCAGCGGGTCAGAGAGCGAGGGAGAGAGAGACAGAGACATACAGATAGAGATACAGAAAGACAGGCAGAGATAGAAGTAGAGAGAGAGAGACACACAGACTGACATAGAGGGATAGAATGAGACAGAGATCGAAAGTCATGGAGAGGGAGAGAGAGAAGGACAGAGACAGAGAGAGAGAGAGGGGGATAGAGAATAATAGAGAGACATGGATTGATAGAGAGAGAGAAACATTACAAAGAGTGACAGGGACAGAGAGGGACAGAGTGAGAGTTAGAGAGGTAGACAGGGAGAGAGAGCGGGGGACAGAACGAAAGAGATGGAAAAACGACAAAGAGAGAGGGATTCAGAGCGAGAGATAGAGAAATGACAGAGTGAGTGAGAGGGACAGAGCATGAGACATGGAGAAAGTGAGGCATCGAGAGAGAGAGACATAGCGACAGAGAGAGAGACAGACAGAGAGACAGAGAGTGACACAGAGAGGGATTGAGAGAGACAGCGAAAGAGAGATACAGAAAGACAGACAGAGCGAAACACAGATATATATATATATATATCGGACGAGAGGGTCAGAGAACGAGAAACAGGGACAGAAAGCGACTGAGAGAAACAGCGATGGAGAGACATAGAGAGAGAGAGTACTGGACAGAGAGAGAGGGAGAGATAGCGACAGGGAGAGAGTGATAGACAAAAAGAGATTTATACAGAAAGACAGAGGGAGATACAGAGAGACAAAGAGAGGGACAGACAGAGGGACACAGAGAGAGAAAGGGACAGACACCCATAGCAAGAGGACAGAGACAGAGAGAGGGAGAGTAGAGAGAAAGACACATAAGCAGACAGGGACACAGGGACAGAGAGAGACGCAGGCAGAGAGAGAGACTTTGAGGGAGACAGAGAGATATAGAAGGACTGATGGTTAGAGAGAGAGCGAGAGGGACAGAGACAGAGCGATAGGTACAGAGAGAGAGGGAGAAAGGGACAGAGAGGGAGAGCACATGCGCGAAGGAGAGAGAATAGACACGGTGAAGGGAGAGGGACAGACATAGAGAGATCCAGAGAGAGAGATAGAGATAGGACAGAGACAGAGAGAGAGGGACAGTGAGAAAGACATACCCACACAGTCAGAGAGAGACAGAAACGGGAAGAGACAGAGGGACAAAGATAGAAAGAAGGACAGAAAGAGAGAGAGGGACAGAAAGAGAGAGGGAGGTAGAGAGACGGGACAGAGACAGATAGGGACACAGAGACAGATTGATTCCGGGGTTAAAAGTGTTAAATTGTAAGCGCAGGTTGCATAGACTAGGCTTTTATTCCCTTGAGTATGGAAGATTAAAGGGTGATCTAATTGCAGTGTTTAAGATGATTAAATGAGTTGAGAGGGTAGATAGAGAGAAATTATTTCCTCTGGTGGGAGTTGTCCAGAACAAGGGGCATAATCTTAAAATTAGAGCTAGGCCGTTCAGTGGTGATGTCAGGAAGCACTTCTTCACACGAAATGTGGTGGAAATCTGGAACACTCTCTCCCCCCAAAACGCTGTTGAGGCTGGGGATCAATTGAAAATTTCAAAATTGAGTTTTATAGATTTATGTTGGGTAAGGGTATTCAGGGTTACGGGACCAAGGTGGGTAGATGAATTAAGGTAAAGATCAGCCATGATCTGATTGAATGATAGAGCAGGATTGAGGGGCTCAATTGCCTCCTCCTACACCTATGTTTCCATGTTTCTATGAACCTCAGAATTATCTCTGTCTCTCCTCAATCTAGTTTGCATTAGTTGTGAAATGTGCAGCCGTGAGCTTCAGCAGATCTTATCCGTGCTTCTGATCTGGACAGTTCATTGTTCTCAGCCTCTGAGCATCCTCTGACAAACAACAAGCTCCCACCTTCAGAAGGCTGCCGTTGTCGGCAGCTAAGTGGTGCTGTCACTGGAATATTGATCCAGAGAACACGAGTTCACAATCCCACCACTGGAAGTTTGAGAATTTGAATTCAAGTTTAAAAATCTGGGTATGAAAAGCCTGGTATCATTAAAAGTGGCTAACACATGGAGTGAATTTATCCTGTGAATATTATCTCGCTAACACTCAGTGTCCATTATTGTCCAAAAATACATGGGCGGGATTTGTCTCTCATATGGGGCGGGGGGGGGGGATTTGTTGCTGAATTGTTTATTTTCCGTCTTCACAGTAGAAAGCACAAACAGCATACCAAAAATAGTGGGGAACCAAGGGTTTCATGAGATTAAGGATCTTAAAGTTTTTCATTTCAGTGGAGAAAGACAGCTTGAGACTAAATGCCAATCAATCCCCTCGACCTGATGGCCTACAACCTAGCATTCTAAAATATGTGGTTGAATAGTTAGTGGATGCATTGGTTGTGATCTTCCAGAATTCCCCAGAATCTAGAACGGTCTCAGCGGATTGGAAGGTAGCAAATGTAGCCGCGCTATTCAGGAAAGTGGGGAGAGAGAAAACAGGGAACTACAGGCCAGTTAGCCTGAAATCTGTCGCAGGGAAAATGCTGAAATGCATTATTGAGGAAGTAGTAACAGGTTATTAGGAAATCATAACATGAATGGGCAAGGTCAACATGGTGTTATGAAAGGGGAATCGTGTTTGAAATAACAATTAGAGTTGTTTGAGGATTTAACTAGCAAGGTAGATGAAAGGGGACCAGTGGATATATTATATTTGGATTTGCAAAAGACATTCGATAAGGTGCCACTTACAAGGTTGTTACGCAAGATAAGGACTCATTATATAGGATTACATAGGATATACAGCACAGAAACAGGCCTTTCGGCCCATCCAGTCCATGCTGCCGTTTATGCTCCACTCGAACATCCTCCCTAACTCTATCAGCATAACTGATCGGTTTGGAGGAAATATAATAACACGGATAGAGGATTGGTTAACAGACAGAAAACATAAATTAGGGATAAACGGAAATTTTCAGGTTGGCAGGCTGTAAATATTGGGGTACCACAAAGATCAGTGCTTGGGCCTCAGCTAGTTACAATCTATATTAATGACTTAGATGAAAGTACCAAGGGCAATGTTTCCAAGTTGGCTGACGATACTATGCTAGGTGCGAAAGTAAGCTGTGAGGAGGACACAGATTGCCTGCAAAGGGGTATAGACAGGTTAAATGAGTGGACAATAAGTTGGCAGATGTAGTATCAAGTACGGAAGTGTGAGGTTATTCACGTTGGTGGGATGAATAGAAAAATAAATTGTTTTTAAATGGAGAGAAATATTAGGAAACCAAATGGCATGTTGGCCTTTGTTGCACGGGGCTTGGAGTATAAGAGTAAGGAAGTCTTGCTACAATTGTACAGGGCTTTGGTGAGACCACACCTGGAGTACTGTGCACAGTTTTGATCTCGTTATCTAAGAAAGTATATACTTGCCTTATAGGCATTACAGCGAAGGTTCACTAGATTGATTCATGGGAAGAGAGGATTGTCCTCTGAGGAGAGACTGAGGAGATTGGGCCTATACTCTCTGGATCTTAGAAGAATTAGAGGTCATCTCATTGAAACATAAAGATTATGAGGGGGCTTGACATGACAGATGCTGATAAGGTTGCTTCCCCTAGCTGGAGAATCTAGAACTCGGGGGCATAGTCTCAGGATAAGAGGTCGGTCATTTCAGCCTGAGATTAGGAGGAATTTCTTCACGCAAAGGGTTGTGAATCTTTGGAATTCTCTACCCCAAGGGGCTGGGATGCTGAGTCTTTGAGTATATTCAAGACAATGACCGAGACACCAATCGCCCTCTCATCAACTTGTCATAGAGACATAGAATCATAGAGTTATACAGCACAGAAAGAGGCCCTTCTGCCCATCATGTATGCGCCGGCCTTCAAGCCCTGTCTATTCTAGACCCATTTCCCAGCACTTGGTCCGTAGCCTTGTATGCTATGGCGTTTCAAGTGCTCATCTAAATGCTTCTTGAATTTTGTGAGGGTTCCTGTCTCTACCACCCTTTCAGGCAGTGATTTCCAGATTCCAACCACCCTCTCGTAGAACCGTTTTTTCCTCAAATCCCCACTAAACCTCCTGCCCCTTACCTTGAAACTATGCCCCCTGGTTATTGACCCCTCTACTAAGGGGAAACGTTCCTTTCTATCTGCCCTATCTATGGCCCTCATAATTTTGTACACCTCAGTCAGGTCCCCCCTCAGCCTTCTCTGCTCGAAGGAAAACAACCCCAGCCTGTCCAGTCTCTCTTCATAGCTGAAGCACACCAGCCCAGGTAAGATCCTGGTGAATCTCCTCTGCACCCTCTCCAATGCAATCTCATCCTTCCTATAGTGTGGCGACCAGAAACGCACACAGTATACCAGCTGTGGCCTAACTAGCGTTTTGTACAGCTCCATTATAAATTCCCTGCTCTTATATTCTCTGCCTCGGCTAATGAAGGCAAGTATCTCATATGCCTTTTTAACCACCTTATCTACTTTTCCTGCTGCCTTCAGGGATCTATGTACATGCACACCGAGGTCCCTCTGATCCTCTGTCCTTCCTAGGGCCTTACCATTCATTGTGTATTCCCTTGCCTTGTTAGTCCTCCCAAAATGCATCACCTCACACTTTTCAGTGTTAAATTCCATTTGCCACTGTTCTGCCCATCTGACCAACCCATCTATATCGTACTGTAGCCTGAGGCTTCCCCCCTCGCTATTTACCACTCCACCAATTTTCGTGTCATCTGCGAACTTACTGATCATACCTCCTACATTCCTATCTAAATCATTAATGTACACTACAAACAGCAAGGGAACCAGCACCGATCCCTGCGGTATACCACTGGACATAGGCTTCCAGTCACAAAAACAACCTTCGACCATCACCCTCTGCCTCCTGCCACTAAGCCAATTTTGGATCCAATGTGCCAAATTGCCCTGGATCCCATGGGCTCTTACCTTCTTGACCAGTCTCCCATGCGGGACTTCATCAAATGCCGAACTGAAGTCCATGTAGACTACATCAACTGCTCTCCTCTATCTTTAAAAAACATTTTTGAATGGTCCTGTCTCTTTAAAAAGCATGTGTGACTGGTCCTGTCTGTATAAAAAGACTGTGTGACTTGTCCTGTTTCATTTAAAAGTCTGTGTGACTGGTCTTGACTCATTCAAAAGCCTGTTGTATTCGTCCTGTCTCTCTAAGAAGCCTGTATGACTGGTTCTGTCTCTAGAAAAAGCGTTTGTGACTGTTCTTTTCTCTTTACAAAAAGCCTGTGTGACTTTAACTGACTCATTAAAAAGCCTGTATGACATTATCTGACTCTTTGAAAAGACTGTGTGACTGGTCCTGACTCTTTAAAAAGCGCTTGTGAATGGTAATTTCTCTTTAAAAATGCCTGTGTGGCAGGCCTGCCTGTTTAAAAATGTCTGTGTGACTGTTCCTGTTCCTTTAAAAAGCCTGAGTGACTGTTTCTGACTCATTCAATAGACTTTGTGTCTGGTCCTGTCTCTTTAAAAAGCCTGTGTCACTTGTATCTATATAAAAAGCCTGTGTGACTGGTCCTGTCTCTTTAAAAAGCATATGTGGCTGTTCGTGACTCATTAAAACGCCTGTGTGACTGTTCCTGACTCATTAAAACGCCTGTGACTGTTCCTGACTGTTTAAAATGCTTGTGTGACTGGACCAGTCTCTGTATAAAAAAGCCTGTGTGACTGTCCCTGACTGTTTAAAATAACTGTGTGACTGGACCAGTCTATGTATAAAAAGCCTGTGTGACAGGCCCTGCCTGTTTAAAATGCCTGTGTGACTGGTCCTGTCTCTTTCAAAACCATGTGTATCAGGTTCTGTCTCTTTAAAAAAGCATGTGTGACATGCCCTGCCTGTTTAAGAAGCCTGTGTGACTGGTGCTGTAACTTTCAAAACCATGTGTAACAGGTTCTGTCTCTTTAAATAAGGATGTGTGACAGACCCTGTCTGTTTAAAAAGCCTGTGTGACTGGTCCTGTTTCATTCAAAAGCCTGTGTGACTGGTCCTGTCTCTATAAAAAGCCTGTGTGACTGGTCCTGTCTCTTTTAAAAGCCTGTGTGACTGGTCCTGTCTCTTTTAATGCCTATGTGACTGGTTCTGCCTCTTGAAAATGCCTTTGTGACTAGTCCTGACTGTTTAAAAAGCCTGTGTGAATGGTTCTGACTGTTTAAAAAGCCTTTGTGAAAGGTCCTGACTCATTCAAATGCCCGTGTGACTGGTCCTGTCTGTTTAAAAACCCTGTGTGACTGGTACGGTCTCTTTAGAAACCCTGTGTGACTCGTCCTGTCTCGTTAAAAAGCCTCTGTGACTGAACCTGTCCGTTTAAAAAGGCCTGTGATTGGTCCTGTCTTTTTAAAAAGGCCTGTGACAGGTCCTGTCTGTTTAAACAGGCCTGATATTGGTCCTGTCCCTTCAAAAAGGCCTGTGAATGGGCCTGTCTCTTTAAAAAGCCTGTGTGTTTGATCTGGACTTTTAAAAAGCCTGTAAGACTGGTTCTGTCTCTTTAAAAAGGCTTGTTTGACGTGTCCTGTCTCTTTAATAAGACTGTATGACTGATCCTGTCTGTTTAAAAAGCCTGTGTGACTGGTCCTGACTCTTTCAAAACCATGTGTGACATGTTCTGTCTCTTTAAAAAGACTGTGTGACTGGTCCTGTTTCATTCTAAAGCCTGTGTGACTGTTCCTATCTCTTTAAAAAGCATCTGTGACTGGTGCGGACTCATTAAAAAGCCTGTGTGACTTATCTGCCTCTTTAAAAATCATGTGTGTAAGGGTTTGCGTGCGTGTCTCTCAGCCTGTGAGATTCGCGCGGCTCTGTGCAGCCTGTATGTCAGTGCGGGTTTAGGCCGTGTTGCCTGTTCTGGTCTCCAGCCAGTCTGGGAACACTAGACACACCTGTGAGTGGTTCGAATCACTCGCCCTTACGGTTCTAGACACTGGACTTAGATGCGAGAGCAGTAATGGAGATGAAACTCATGTAGACTCGGTTGAATGGTGCGAAATGGAAAAATCTTTATTGCATGATATTTAAGATTACGAAATACATGTCATAAGCACAGATTAATGAGAGTACAATCTTACACACAGTTATATAGCTAATTCTAGGGAAACGAGGAACGAACGACACACCGTAAATAGGGGCACACATTACAAGTATCCTTAATACTTAAACCCTCCCCTATCAATATCTGTCCTAGCTAGATTCGTAGGATTCGAGACTCATGCTCACCACTCGTGATAACTCGGAGAAATTCCGAATAGCTGATCAGATGTTTTCACCGCAGCACCCACGTGTCGATGAGGGGGTCTCCTGGCCCTACTTGTTTACTTGCTTCTGCTCCGGCTAGCAGGCTGGAACGTCTGTTGTGATGAAGATCTGTGTTGGTTGGTTTAACATATCAGTCAACACTTACGAGAATAATCTCTCGGTGTCCGTCATGAGGATCTGCCCTGATGGGTTTCACAGATCAGTCAATATCTTCAAGGAGAATCTTCCGGGGTCCGTTCTTTAAAGTTCAAAGAAGTCTTCCTGGCAAGGAAAATGTCAATTTGACCTACAGGCGCGGTCGGGGCTTACTGACCGTGGCGATAAGTATGGTCTTCGTCTCTTCTCATCTCATCTCATCTCTTCTCGGGCCTTTTGGTTCCGATGCCAGTTACCAACATAGGTCTTCGTTACACGACACGAGGTAGATCCGAACGGATCACAAAGTTCAACAGTCTTTTTAAAAGAGACACCAGGCAAGCAGGAACAAGACGGCGAGTCAAGAACACAGGAGCAGCCACGAGGATAAGAGTCAATCGGATAAGAGAAAGATGGACGGTTGGAGCTTGTAATTATAGTACAAAATCTTCCGTTTCCCGCCCAACCTTAATGCCTTTTCTTTTGTTTGGGTTTGGCGCTCAAATGTCTTGTATAGGTGATCTCCGTTTTTAATGGGTTTCGGGGCTACTCGTAAATGTCTGAGTACCTGTTAATATTTCTCCCATTGTTAAATCGGTCGGTGTTCTCCCTGGAGGGGTTTTGGGGCTTCCAAGTGTTTTCTGTAACTACCCGCTAACGGCTCTCTCATCGTAGAGTCGTTGGGATTTTACATATTAATGTCTTTGGATGGGCCCTTGATTACTTGGTACAATAGCCTTTCATTCGTACCTGGGAGACCGATTTCAGTATTTATGTGTATACTGCAAACCCATAATGTCTCGTGTATTATCTTCAATGTGCTGAATCTTAATCGATCTTGCACAAATGTTTATTGGAACGCCATCTTGTCTGCCTGTCGAAAAGTCTAGAATGTTCCGCCACGAGGTGCGGCGGCCATTTTACAGGCTGCTTGTGTCCACTTTGAAAACCTGACAGCATTCTGCTGAAATAAAGCTGTTTGAACGAAACTCTGTGTTTTCTCCTTATTTATAAAATCGCGATATATTGCGAATTCTACAGTCCCTCCTGTTGATGCGAATAACTCCGCTTATCGTATCAAAAATATTGTGGTGAGCAATATTATCTCGATTTTCTCCGAATCCAGAAAATTAATCCCATAACTTAACCTAGCTAGGGTCTTTGTGTCGTCCTTATTTCCCAAGAAAATTACATTTTATAGCACTGTAGGCATTATTTGCCTTTAAACTTACACCACTTGTTTTCCTTCCCGGCGTAACCAGGCCGATGCCTCTCGTATCACCTGTATATTCATCTTTTATTCAGGGAAAGGAAAAACAAAACCCAAAACCAAACAATCATTTTTAACTATAACACCATCACCAAAATAATCAACACCAACTCTTAAAACATGTCGAGTTCCAAACGTATTTACAGTCTTTGAAAATCATGATCGAGTACAAACTTCCGCGGCGCACGTGGCGAGCGGGAGTGACGCCATTTTCCGATTACACGGTGCTTTCATCGTGCACGCGCACGTAACGTTCTCGCCACTCTCCCGTGTTTTCATGCTTGGTGAGGCGTTTGTCTCTTTTACAATGTACGACCAATAGGTACACTACAATGAAAACTTGGCATACGACTAAAATGTGGGAGGCTATCCTGATCCATGAAGGTACTTCAATGTTGGTGAACAGATTCCACCACGGTGGAACTACTATATCCAGAATGTCTGTTCCTATTTCGACAGTTTTCTGCTCTAATGTGTAAAAATGTTTCTGTGACACCGCGACGGCTTTTAAAAGCTTGGTGAGGTGTTCAGGGAGAGGGGGAATGAGGTATCCGAAATGCGCGACGAATCGCTGCAAGTCGGTGAAATTCTCTTTTACTGTGAGATGAACAGTGGATGGTTCAGGGATTGGGACAATTCGCTGTTGTGCTACTTGAACTTCCCCCCTGGGTTTGAAACAGAAACTGCTGTCACTCACCGGACACCGGCTACGGTTTCCATGCTGGTAGTGTTGCGCTGCAGTGGTAACACAATATGTTCCACCCCCGATGTATGCTACCTGCGGAGGCACATGATCTTGTGCCATTGCCTCCATGGTGCAATTCATGGACTTGGCGCCAGCCGTTCTGAACCCGCACTGTGGTGTTAAAAAGGCATTCAAGTGCTGGGGACACAGTATTATGTGTGCTCCCCTGCCACGACAACCAGAGAGATCTGTACCTGTCATCGTTTGCTCCCAGCGGATGACGTAGGGTGGAACCGCTGCATAGCGAATGTGGGCTCCCCCCTGAATGACACCAATGTTCTCTACCCGATACACCGGGGCGGGCTTTGCTGTGTCGCCCAAAACCGGCATACGTAAAACTATACCCATGATAGTATGGTTTGATCGTCCGCAGTCCACGGGGACTGGGTATGCTTCTGAAGCTAGCCTGAGCTGGCACGGACTTAATGCGTTCTGAAAAGGGTGGAGCGCCCGCAGGTGTTTGTTACTTATCCAGGACGGGACCAAACCTTGTTTTAAATCCTCCAAATTACTGCGGCCCTCGCCCAGTAACCACGCCCCGTAAAGCACGCACACCTCATTCTGCGCAGCTTGATCGGATGCATTCCGATCTTCCCTAATCAGGGCATTTACCGTCTTTGCATGTTTCTCTAACTCTGCTATAATTTCCTTTAAATGGAGAGTCATGGCTTGGTCCTCATGTAAACCCGACCCTACCACTTTGTTCTCATCTGTTAGAATGTCTTTTAATTGTGTCTTTAGACCATTAATCTGGGTCTGCAGCTCCACACTGTCTAGAGCGTTGACCACAGATGTACCCGTGTTAAAAGCAGTGAACGCGTCGTTCACTACACCCCTTCTTTGCCTCCCTACTTGATCCAAAACTTCATGTGGTGCGTTGTACAAACTTGTTTTATCAATTTCCGCGAAATCGAATTCGTAAAATTGTCTGAACATCTTGGTCAACAGGACCTGATATAACTGTTCCGTCTTTTTGGGGCACCACTCTGGTAACCGCACCTCGGTGAGATTTAAAATCACCGAGGCCACCGCGTAATGTACTCCCTGAAATAGTATCTGGTCTGTGGGGACCAGTACCAAACCATTCCCGGGTCCCTTACTAGTTTTAGGGCACCCTTCCTCTTCAGCTAGAACCACCGGAATCGTGGGCGGGGCTTTGCGTGGGCGCGTAATGAGTTCAGTGGCATTTACCGGGATCGAAGAGTATGGGGCTCCGCACCCCCTGGTGCTCGCATCCCACCTCATCCCCTGTCCGTTATCCTGCCATTGATTAATGAAGAATATGGATATGCCTTTGGGGCAAGGGTATTTTGATCCCCACATGCAGACATAAATTCCCTCATCCGGTTCCCACCATTTGTCCCAACAGACTCTCACTTGTCCGTTTGTCCCCGTAATTGTCCGATGGGTATTATTACCCAGTCGTTCCCACTCGACCGAAGAGTTCCTCATGTTTTTGCTCAGCTTTCGCAGCCACCACCATTGGCTCAATGGGACATTCCCACTACAAGTCAAACAAATCCGTTTGCCGACGGTGACGCTGATCCTGGGTGCGATGATCCTTACTTTGGGGCACATTAAAGAAGTCTCTTGGTAGGCAAACCCCGATGTGCTTGAATACTCAGTCGAGTTCGTTCCCAGCCATCCTGGCCACCTTCCCTTGTGGAAATAGGTGGTGGTCTCCTCAGCCTCCCGTCTTCCGGTCCCATCCACCGCGATGGGGGCCGTGTCCCCGGAGCATCCGAACACCACGACATCGTTGGTGCGGCCTCGATAGGCCAATCCATATCCGATTGCCGCGAGCAATACCAGAATTCGTTCCATCCTTCCTTGGTTCCTGTGATCAGATAGAATGAGGTAGCCAGCCTCGCAAGAGTCTCTGGCTTCTGTGAAGGGTGAGCGCGTCCCCTGACCTCGCCTCACGTAAACTTCAACGTTCGCTGAATAAACTTTAACTAGACCTATCTCTAAAGCTCCCATCATTTTATCATTTTCTGTTAAAATTAAACTACAAACTTAAACTTATTTAAAACTATAAACTTATTCTTAACCTTAAACTATAAACTTAGAAACTTATAAACTTATTACTGTACAGCGCCGCCCGTTTTCAGGGCGGCCCCTTTAAATTCTGAGAAGGCTGCTGCGAGCTCTTCCCGACGGTGGGAGGGCTCTGAGCTTTTCCTCTGATCTGCCGCAGCCTGTTGCTGCACTGACCCCTTCCTCTGATCGGCCGCAGCCTGTTGCTGCACTGACCCCTTCCTCTGAAATTCTGAGAAGGCTGCTGCGAGCTCTTCCCGACGGTGGGAGGGCTTTGACCTTTTCCTCTGATCTGCCGCAGCCTGTTGCTGCACTGACCCCTTCCTCTGATCTGCCGCAGCCTGTTGCTGCTGCGATGGGGCCGGGCTGTATCTGGGCTGCCTTAACCTTGAGTCTACGCCTTGGGACAGTCTGGGGCCATACCCACATCTTCCTGGGCTGGGGTTCTCTACTTGACCTACGGGGAGTTGTCAGGGGCAGGGATCCCATGACCGACAGACCGGGTTCCGAGACTTCCATCGGGACGACCTGTGGTTCCACCACAGTCGCTGGCTCCGCCTCCGCTGACTCCGCCTCCCTAACCTCGGGGCTTGCAGTTTGTGGGTCCGCCCTGATCGGCCCAGCAGGCGACCCTTCACTCGCGATCTCTGCCTCCCCCGAGGGCGGGACGTTCAAAGCGGGCGGCTCGGGCTCGGAGGTTCTCACCGTCACTCCCTGTGTTCCCACAGCGGCTGGCTCCGCCTCCCCTAGCTCCTCCCTCCTGTGTTCGGGACCTGCAGCTTGTGGCTCCGCCCTGTGCGGATCTCCATCTGCAGTCCGTGTCCTCCCTATACCTAAAATGGGAACGCTCCTTACGTTCCCCAAAACCCACTCGCCTTCATCACTATCCTCATCTGACTCCCATCCCCACAAAAATGCTTCATGATCTTCCAGGATGTCTCCTCCCCTGATGCAAGCTCCTTTGCCTGCCTGTGTGCCTTGTGGTCCTACCTGGGGCTGCGCTTCCCCACTCGCGGGGTTTACCCCTGTGGTTTTCCCTTGCACACCTGGCTTGTACAGTTTGCACTGGTTTACATCCTCATACTCCCGGCTTTTGGCTACCCTGTAGGCTGCTTTTATCTCACTAAGCTGCGCTTCTAGCCTGAGCACGTCTAACTTTCCCATTGATCGGGCGTTCTCCTCCCGCAGGGCCTGCTCTCTAAGCTGCCCTTCCAGCCCATCTATTTTCCCTATTAAGCGGGCGTTCTCCTCCCGCAAGGCCTGCTCTTTTAACCTGGCCTCCTCACCGCAGACCCCCTCCTGTGCGTGTCTTTTAAAAGGACACAGGTAGGCAGGCTGCGTGGGCTCTAGTCATTGGGTACTATTAGACGGTCCTGCGGCACCTACGGGGCCGGTAGCAACCGCCACCTTTCCATGTGCACTCAATAAACTGCGCATGGCTCCCAACACTACTTCGAGGTCGTCGGGAGGGGTGGGTGCACTAGCTTCCCTAGCAGGGACAGGCGTCTGGGCTCGGGCTGCGGGAATTTTATCCCTGGAATCCTTCCAAGGGTTCCTGCAATTCTTGCGCCAGTGCCCTGTCTTCCCACACCCGTAACAAGCATTACTTGCCTGCGGGGCGCGATTACCCTCCTGATGCCACTCCATTTGATACGGGGCTGCGGGTCGTACCTCATGTACTTTTCCCTTAAGGGGACGTGTTCCCATACCCCTTATATTGCGATATCCTAACGTGAGTCGATTCAAGACCGACTCTTCCGTAATGTTGGGTTCATTGGGCTCAAACCATGCTTTTGCCTGCTCTCTGACGGCTGGTAAACTGTTGGCTACTATGCACCTAAGCCAATGATTTAGACCGGCGCCGTCCATATCGTCGCGCTCTAGCGCACCTAGACAGCTGCGCTGATATACTGGCCACAGCCTGTCGGCAAAAACCTTCGGGGGTTCTCCCTCCATCTGCACTGTCTATCCCACTCTAGCAAACGGACCTTCATCGTCCGCCCCCAACACTTCCAGGACCTCATTCTTCAATGCCTCATAAGTCTTGGTTCCCCTCTTGCTCTCGCCCGAGAGACACTGAAGGATTGAACTGCCTAACGAAAATAACAGCATTTTTGCTGTTTCCCCATCATCGCAGCCGTTGATGGCTGCGGTTTGCTCAACTTCTCTGAAATGTACGGAAGGGTCGTCTAACTCGGTTAGCTTCCGTACGTGACTTATCATAACTCTCAGCTGGTGTGAGCTGTGAGGCAACACAAGCTGGCCGAGGAGATCCCCTGGTTCCTCTCCACCGTTTCTGTTTGGGCCCCTTTTTATACCCGTTACTGGATACAACGGTCCCTTTTCCACTTCTTTCTCAATGGGCTCTTTCATTTCTTCCACTACTTCCTCCCTGACCCAGGTTTCCGAATAGCTGGGTGGCGCGGAGGGCGCAGTGGCTAATACTTCCTCTGCTTTACTTGGTGGGGACTTCTGAAACTCCTCATTTACTAGCGGCTGGTGTGCTGACGGACTGATAAGGCACACCATGCCGTGCGCTTTGTTCACGGCCTTTTTGAGGTGCTCTATCTCCTGTTGGCAGGCGCTATGATCGGCCCCCTGAAACTTATCCTCAAGGGCCAACTTATATGACGCCCTAACCCCCGTTAACCTCTCTTCCTGGGTTCTTATCTGGGCAGCTTGGCGGGCACATCGTTCCTTTAGTCTGCCCTCACTTAACTTTGCCTCAGTGACCTGGCACTCGAGGTAATCTATCCTTGTTTTATGGTGACTGGTGATTTCCTGGCGTTCTTGGTGCAGCACACTTAAATTCCTAATGAGCAATTCCCCTCCAGAGACCTTCTCATCCATTTCCCCCTCTAAATGCCTGATCCGAGCTGTTAGCGCTGTAATGACCTGGTTTGAAATCTGGACCTGCCTTTTGTAACACATTAGCCAGACTGCTTTCTCGAGTGTCTTTTTATGTTCTTTACTATCTGTCCACCTTTCAGCTGCCTCTAGTGGACTTTTATCCGCTAACAATTCACTTATCCATTTCTTAGTTAGATTAACCTTTCCGAACACATAATCTGCTATCTTTTCCTGCATAACATTTCGTACAGTCATACCAAAGTCTAACACACTACCCTCTCGCTGCCAGTGTCCTGTCGCGGTCGCCATTTTCTGTAAGGGTTTGCGTGCGTGTCTCTCAGCCTGTGAGATTCGCGCGGCTCTGTGCAGCCTGTATGTCAGTGCGGGTTTAGGCCTTGTTGCCTGTTCTGGTCTCCAGCCAGTCTGGGAACACTAGACACACCTGTGAGTGGTTCGAATCACTCGCCCTTACGGTTCTAGACACTGGACTTAGATGCGAGAGCAGTAATGGAGATGAAACTCATGTAGACTCGGTTGAATGGTGCGAAATGGAAAAATCTTTATTGCATGATATTTAAGATTACGAAATACATGTCATAAGCACAGATTAATGACAGTACAATCTTACACACAGTTATATAGCTAATTCTAGGGAAACGAGGAACGAACGACACACCGTAAATAGGGGCACACATTACAAGTATCCTTAATACTTAAACCCTCCCCTATCAATATCTGTCCTAGCTAGATTCGTAGGATTCGAGACTCATGCTCACCACTCGTGATAACTCGGAGAAATTCCGAATAGCTGATCGGATGTTTTCACCGCAGCACCCACGTGTCGATGAGGGGGTCTCCTGGCCCTACTTGTTTACTTGCTTCTGCTCCGGCTAGCAGGCTGGAACGTCTGTTGTGATGAAGATCTGTGTTGGTTGGTTTAACATATCAGTCAACACTTACGAGAATAATCTCTCGGTGTCCGTCATGAGGATCTGCCCTGATGGATTTCACAGATCAGTCAATATCTTCAAGGAGAATCTTCCGGGGTCCGTTCTTTAAAGTTCAAAGAAGTATTCCTGGCAAGGAAAATGTCAATTTGACCTACAGGCGCGGTCGGGGCTTACTGACCGTGGCGATAAGTATGGTCTTCGTCTCTTCTCATCTCATCTCATCTCTTCTCGGGCCTTTTGGTTCCGATGCCGGTTACCAACATAGGTCTTCGTTACACGACACGAGGTAGATCCGAACGGATCACAAAGTTCAACAGTCTTTTTAAAAGAGACACCAGGCAAGCAGGAACAAGACGGCGAGTCAAGAACACAGGAGCAGCCACGAGGATAAGAGTCAATCGGATAAGAGAAAGATGGACGGTTGGAGCTTGTAATTATAGTACAAAATCTTCCGTTTCCCGCCCAACCTTAATGCCTTTTCTTTTGTTTGGGTTTGGCGCTCAAATGTCTTGTATAGGTGATCTCCGTTTTTAATGGGTTTCGGGGCTACTCGTAAATGTCTGAGTACCTGTTAATATTTCTCCCATTGTTAAATCGGTCGGTGTTCTCCCTGGAGGGGTTTTGGGGCTTCCAAGTGTTTTCTGTAACTACCCGCTAACGGCTCTCTCATCGTAGAGTCGTTGGGATTTTACATATTAATGTCTTTGGATGGGCCCTTGATTACTTGGTACAATAGCCTTTCATTCGTACCTGGGAGACCGATTTCAGTATTTATGTGTATACTGCAAACCCATAATGTCTCGTGTATTATCTTCAATGTGCTGAATCTTAATCGATCTTGCACAAATGTTTATTGGAACGCCATCTTGTCTGCCTGTCGAAAAGTCTAGAATGTTCCGCCACGAGGTGCGGCGGCCATTTTACAGGCTGCTTGTGTCCACTTTGAAAACCTGACAGCATTCTGCTGAAATAAAGCTGTTTGAACGAAACTCTGTGTTTTCTCCTTATTTATAAAATCGCGATATATTGCGAATTCTACATGTGTGACCGGTCCTGTCTCTTTAGAAAGCACGTATGACTGATTCTGTCTCTGTAAAAAGCATTTGTGACTGTTCCTTTCTCTTTACATAAAGTCTGTGTGACTTTATCTGTCTCTTTAAAAAGCCTGTGTGACTTTATCTGTCTCTTTAAAAAGCCTGCGTGACTGGTCCTGTCTCTTTAAAAAACTCTGTGTGACTGGTCCTGTCTCCTTAACAAACCCTATGTGACTGGTACTGTCTCTTTTGAAAAACTGTTTGACTGGTCCTGTCTCGTTTAAAATCCTATGTGACTGGTCCTGTCTCTTTAAAAAGGCCTATGACTGATCCTGTCTCTTTAAATTGGCCTGTGATTGATCCTGTCTCTTTAAAAAGGCCTGTGACTGGGCCTGACTCTTTAAAAAGCCTCTGTGTTTGATCTGGACGTATAAAATGCCTCTAAGACTGCTCCTGTCTCTGTACATTGCCTATGTGACTGTTCCTGTCTCTTTAAAAAGGCTTGTTTGACTGGACCTGTCACTTTAATAACACTGTTTGTCTGGTCCTGTCTGCATAAATAATTTGGTCGTCTGGCCTGTCTGTTTAAAAGCCTGTGTGTCTGGCCTGTGTGTTTCAAAACCTGTGTGTCTGGCCTGACTCTTTAAAATAGCCTGTGTGACTTGTCCTCTCTCTTTAAACAGCTTTTTTGACTGGTTCTCTTTCATTTAAAAACCTGTGTGACTGGTGCTGTCTCTTTAAAAAGCATGTGTGACTGGTCCTCACTCTTTAAATAGCCTTTGTGACTGTTCCTGACTCATTAAAAAACCTGTTTTATTCGTCCTGTCTCTCTATAAAGCATGCATGGCTGCTTCTGACTCTTTAGAAAGCATGCGTGACTGGTTCTGTCTCTTTAAAAAGCCTGTGTGAATGATCCTGACTCATTAAAAAGCATTTGTGACTGGTCCTGACTCTTTAAAAATGCCTGTGTGACTGGTTCTGTCCCCTTAAAAAACATGTGTGACTTTTACTGACTCATCAAAATGCCTTTTTTCTGGTCCTGACTCATTCAAAAGCCTGTGTGACTGGTCCTGACTGTATAAAAATACAGTGTGACTGGCTTGTCTCTATAAAAATGCCTGTGTGACTGGTCCTGACTCATTAAAACGTCTGTGTGACTGGTCCTGTCGCTGTAAAAAAAACGATGTGACTGTTTCTGTCTCTTTAAAAAGCATGTGTGACTGGTCCTGTTCTAGGCTTCGCAAAATCCCCCAGAAACTCGAACAGAACCCTAAGTGAAGTGATTTGAGGTAAAACCCTCCGTTTTGGACGTTTTTAAAGATCAGGGAAGAAAACCCTGAGGAAAATGACTTTTTGAATCTTACTGTTGGAAAAGACACCTTTCACAGACACCGACAGGCTGCGGAGGGGCGTGGCCAGGCAGTGGACAGCTTTGGATATTGGGCCCAATTAAGCAATCTGTGAATGTGTTTACACTGCCTTCCTACCAAGGAGGAAGAGATAAACCCAAAAGCCTCACACACACATCGAAATATGAATAATCCAAGACCTCTTATGAGATTACCAGGCCCACACGGGATACCAGAAGCCTGAAATCAATAAAACATTTGGTAACCCGATTTACTTCATCAAAAACCAATCAACCAGGGATCCACAGGACAGATTTAAAGCCCGCCAAAAACCCAGGACAATAGGGACAAGATTTGGCGCGTAGATAAAGGTCTTGCCTAAATCGGAAGCTATCAGGACATGTTTAACACTAAGTTAAAGCCATCGAAACTGACAAGCCCGCCAAAACTAAGACAATGGAATAAACAGGGCTCATTTGAAATCTAAAGGAAACCAATTTAGTAAGGGGTTTTGGGCGCGAAAAGGACAGTATAATTGAGATCCTAAAGACCCAAGACTCGCTCTCTCTGGACTCGCTGACAACGCAATCAACGCTCGCACAGCTCACTCTCTCAGCTCTGCTCCAGCAAAGACACCAAAAGCCACGAGGAGGAGGAGGAAAGAAGGCCAACAACTTCACAAACAGACCAACACACAAGAGGAAACCAGAGCGACTGCCTTGGTGATCATCGGACACCTCGCGGCAACAAGGGCCTTACAAAACCTTTTACTCAAAAGACTCTCAACTGTCATGGATTCGTTTAGTGAGCATTATTCCTGATCTCCTGAAACCAAAACATAGCTAGATAGTGAGATTTTTGGGAGGGATAATGTTTTTTTGGTATATTGTTTTTCTCCAACGCTTGTACCGTGTGTTTCCCAACCTGTGTTCAAGTATTCAGTGTGTTTTAAGTTTGTTACCTTTTTCTTTTAATAAAGTCAGAATTCTTTCATCAGAACCTGTTGTCTACTGCATCTTTGTTCACAACCCCTAAATAAGTCCAAAGTCTAGGAACCAGGGGCATGGGAACGATTCGAACCGCTCACTGAGTCAGAGGTGAAGACTGACCCGATTGCCACCCCCGACACCGTCCTGCTTTATGCAGCAACAGACTGTTCTGTCTGGTTCACCATCACTTTCACCTTGGATCGATGTGTGAACATTTGTTGCCAGAAGCTGAATACTAAACATTGCACCGAGAAAACGGCGGCTTATGTTCTGGGAACAGTGACTGTACTGATCGGTTTAAAGTACATCACCTGGTATTTTATGTTCACAGATCGGGATTTGCTTCGGAACCTCCCCTGGTTTTGTGATCTAACACTCGATGTTATGTTGTGACGGATCTGGACAGCAATCGAGCTTCTTCATTATATTATCAACACGTGTGAACCATTTGTTCTGATTCTGCTGCTCAACACTGTGACCGTCAGACACATTTTAGTGTCCAGCAGAGTCCTCAGGAGACTCCGGGGTCCCAGCACTGGGGAGAGGCCCAGATACCCAGAGATGGAGAGCCGCAGGAAATCCATCATTTTACTGCTTGTTATCTCAAGCAATTTCATCCTGTTATGGGTAGTGTTTATGGTGTATTTTGTAAGGGCCCGGATGATTTTTTGGGGGTATGAGGCTGTATTTCTACCTAATTATGTACAGGAAATTGGATTCATGCTGCAGCTGTTGAGTTGCTGCACACACACTGTGATTTATGCCGTGACCCAGACTAAGTTCAGAGAGCAGTTGAAGAATGCGGTGAAATATCCCTTTACTCTGATTGTAAAATTCATTGAAAGATTAGAAGAAATGGAAACTTTAGAGCCTGAGAGCTCCCTAGGCCTGATATTGTGAGCGAGCCGCTCTCCCGCGAGCCGCCCGATCTGGTACATTAACACACGCACTCACACACTGTCCACACTGGGCTCCCTGTGAGGGGCGCAGCCATCTGTCAGGCCTCTCTGGAAAGGAATCAGTGCCCTAACAAAGATGGCTGCCCCAAACGCGCCGCCTGAAGCAGCGCAACTCACTCCCGCCGCATTAAAATGGCGGCCGCCACGCCCCAGACAAAGATGACGGCGCCGCTCAATGAGCAAAGCAGCAGGGCCCCGAGCCGCCGCCTAGCACAAAGATGGTGGCACTGGCGCCCCACTCAAAGATGGCGGCTCAGGCGTCCCGCTCAAAGATGGAGGCTCAGGCGTCCCACACAAAGATTTAAAAATCAATAAATATCATTTTATAAAGGAGGTAGTAGAGACATTTGATAGAATGAAAATTGATAAAGAAGAGCTATTAGAATGGCTGTCAGTACTTAAAGAATATAAGTCACCGCGAGCAGATGGGATGCACCTTAGGATTCTGAGGGAATTGAGGGCGGATATCGCGGAGCCAGACGACGAGAGTATTGCAAATGTTACACCATTGCTCAAAAAAGGGTGTAAAGATAAACCAAGCAACTAGAGGCCAGTCAGTTTAACGTCAGTAGTGGGGAAGCTTTTAGAAACAGTAATCAGGACAAAATCAACAGTCAATTGGGTAGGACTGGATTAATAAAGGAAAGCCAGCACGGATTTGTTAAATGCAAGTCGTGTTCAAACCACTTGATCGAGTTTTTTTGTGAGGTAACAGAGAGGGTTGATGAAGGCAATGCGGTTGACGTAGTATACATGGATTTCCAAAAGGCTTTCGACAAAGTGCCACATAATAGGCTTGCGAACAATGTTGAAGCACATGGAATGAAAGGGGCAGTGGCAGCCTGGAAACGAAATGGGCTAAGTGACAGGAAAATGAGAGTAGTGGTGAACGGCTGTGTTTCAGTCTGGAAGAATGTATACAGTGTTGTTCTTCAGGGGTCGGTTCTAGGACCACAGAATTTATTGACATATATTAATGACTTGGACGTGGGTGTACAGGGCACAATTTCAAAATTTGCAGATGATGCAAAACTTGGAAGTATAGTGAACAGTGAGGAGGAGAGTGATAGAATTCAGGAAAACATAGACAGGCTGGTGAAATGGGCGGACACGTGGCAGATTAAATTTAACGCAGAAAAGTGTGAACTGATGCATTTTGGAAGGAAGTACTCGGAGAGAACATATAAACTTAATATTACAATCCTAATGGGGTTGCACGAACAGAAACACCTGAGGGTATGTGTGCATACATCGTTGAAGTTCACAGGGCAGGTTGAGAAGGCAGTTAAAAATGCTTACGGGATCCTGAGCTTCATAAATAGACCAGGAACACTCCTTGCCACGATGGACGTATCGGCACTCTACACCAGTATCCCCCACGATGACGGCATCGCTGCAACAGCCTCAGTACTCAACATCAACAACAGCCAATCTCCAGACGCCATCCTACAACTCATCCGCTTCATCCTTGACCACAATGTCTTCACCTTCGATAACCATTGTTTTACCCAAACACACGGAACAGCCATGGGGACCAAATTCGCACCCCAATACGCCAACATCTTCATGCACAAGTTCGAGCAAGACTTCTTCGCTGCACAGGACCTCCAGCCAACGCTGTACACCAGATACATCGACGACATTTTCTTCCTTTGGACCCATGGCGAAGGATCACTGAAAAGACTACACGATAACATAAACAAGTTCCATCCCACCATCAAACTCACCATGGAATACTCCTCAGAATCGGTCTCATTCCTGGACACACGAATCTCCATCAAAGACGGACACCTCAGCACTTCACTCTACCGCAAGCCCACGGACAACCTCACGATGCTCCACTTCTCCAGCTTCCACCCTAACCATGTTAAAGAAGCCATCCCCTATGGACAAGCCCTGCGAATACACAGGATCTGCTCAGACGAGGAGGAACGCGATGGACACCTACGGACGCTGAAAAACGCCCTCGTAAGAACGAGATATGACACTCGACTCATCGATCGACAGTTCCGACGGGCCACAGCGAAAAGTCGCATAGACCTCCTCAGAAGGCAAACACGGGACACAACCAACAGTACTTCCCCGGAGCGGAGAAACTACGCCATGTTCTTCGCAGCCTTCAACATGTCATCGATGACGCCAAACACCTCGCTAAGGCCATCCCCACGCCTCCACTACTTGCCTTCAAACAGCCGCCTAACCTCAGAAGTACCATCGTTCGCAGCAAATTACCCAGCTTTCAGGATAACAGCGACCACGACACCACACAACCCTGCCATGGCAAACTCTGCAAGACATGCCAGATCATCAACACAGATACCACCATCACACGTGAGGACACTACCCACCAGGTACATGGTACATACTCATGTGCCTCGGCCAACGTTGTCTACCTCATACATTGCAGGAAAGAATGCACCGTGGCATGGTACATCGGCGAGACCATGCAGACACTGAGACAACGTATGAACGAGCACCGCGCAACAATCGCCAGGCAGGATTGTTACCTCCCAGTCGGGGAACACTTCAGCAGTCAAGGACATTCAGCCTCGGATCTGCGGGTAAGCGTTCTCCAAGGCAAACTTAGAAACACACGACAACGCAAAATCATCGAGCAGAAACTGATAGCCAAGTTCCGCACTCATGAAGATGGTCTCAATCGGGATCTTGGGTTTATGTCACGATACATGACGTGATCCGGACTCGAGTCGTCGTTAACTTGTTCACAGATGTGATTCCCAGTAAAAAAGTAAAAATTTTCCCAGTAAAAAAGTAAAAATTTTAAAGCTTTTCGTTTTACATACAGACGGCAGCTTTTGACACGTTAGAACCCCTGCGACTACACCTCATTGTCTCAGTTGTATCTTGCTATGTCTTTGATGTGGTACCTTCCTGGCTGACTTAATTAACTTTATCACACCTCGGCAGATAGTCAGGATGATTTAATTTAGTGGTCTGCAATTGTAAGGTACACATGCTTTGTTTTCTATCTATACATGCTTTGGCGATTCTGTATCTAATTTACTTCACCTGAGGAAGGAGCAATCGATAGCTCCGAAAGCTTGTGATTTCAAATAAAACTGTTGGACTATAACCTGGTGTTGTGCGACCTCTCAATTTCATAAATAGAGGCATAGAGTACAAAAGTGTGGAAATTATGACGTACCTGTATAAAAACTTGTTTCGGCCCCAACTGTAGTACCGTGTCCAGTTCTGCCCGCCAAACTTTAGGAAGGATGTGAAGGCCTTAGAGAGGGTGCAGACAATATTAAAGAGAATGATTCCAGGAATTAGGGACTTTGGTTGCGTTGATAGCCTGGACAAGCTGGGGCTGTTCTCCTTGGAGCAGAGAAGATTGAGAGGAGATTTGATAGAGGCTTTCAACATCATGAGGGGTCTGCAAAGGGTAGATAGAGAGAAATTGTTCCCATTGGTAGAAGGTTCGGGAACCAGAGAACACAGTATTAAGGTGATTGTTAAATGAACCAAAGGTAATGGAAGAAAAACATTTTTACACGGTCAGTGGTTAATATCTGGAATGCACTGCCTGAAAGTTTGGTGAAGGCAGACTCAATCTTTTCTTTCAAAAGGGAGTTGGATAAGTATCTGGAAGAAACAGTTGCTGGGCTATGGGGAAAGGGCGGAGAGTGGAACTGGCTGAGTCGGCACGTTGCTCGATGGGCCGAATGGACGTCTCCAGTGAGGTAACAGTTCTATGATTCTATTATAACCATTTATAAATAAATATATTCATTTATAATCCTTCATAAATCATTAGAAAGCTTTATAAATAATTATCAAGCTATATAAATTGTTATAAATCTTTATAAATCATTTCAACACTTTATAACACATTATTAAGCTAGGAAAATCATTATCACCATTTATAAATCACAATAGAACTTTATAACACCTTATAAAACATTATTATCCTTTAAAAATCATTATGACCATTTATAGATCATTATAAACCAGAATAAATCATTATAGCCATTTATAAATCAGTATAACCCGTAATAAATCATTATAACCTCCAATAACTCAATGGAGCCCTTTATAACCCTTTACCAATCTTTACAGATAAAATATCCACCTACAATGTCCCATCAAACACTCACAAGGCAGGGACAGCACGGGTTAGAAACAGAGTATGCTCCCTCTACATTGTCCAATCAAACACTCCCCGGGCAGATACAGCACAGGTTAGATACAGAGTAAAGCTCACGTTAAATTATCCAATCAAACACTACCAGGGTAGGTACAGCACGGGTTGGATACAGAGTAAATCTCATTCAACACTGTCCCATCAAACACTCCAATGACAGCCAGAGTAGATTTTAAATACAGATTAAAGCCCCCTCGACACTGACCGATCAAAAAATCCCAGGGCAGGTTTCGCACGGCTTAGATACAGAGTAAAGGCCACTCTACACTTACCCATCAAACAATCTAAGGGCAGGTACAACACGCGTTAGATACAGATTTAATTTCACTGTACTCTGTCCCATCATACGCTCCAATGACTTCTACAGCACAGGTTAAATACAGATTAAAGCCCCCGCTACACTGTCCAATCAAACAATCCCTGGGCAGGAACAGCAGCAGTTGAATACAGAGCAATGCCCGCTCTGCACTGTCCCATCAAACACTCCCTGTGCAGGTACAGCACGGGTTGGATACAGAATAAAGCTCACTCTACACTTTCTCATCCAACACTCCCAGGGCAGGTACAGCATGGCTTAGATGCAGAGTAAAGCTCCCTCTACAATGTCCTATGAAACACATCAAGGGACACGTACAGCACAGATCAGATGCAGACGAAAGCTCCCCCTGCACTGTCCCATCAATCACTCCAAGGTCAGATACATGTGCGTGTTACCGATACCTTCCCTGGATACAAAGGATAGAAGAGGCATTCTGGATGCCATGGGGAGCTGTGAATTGCCCATGAGAGTGAGTAAAGTTATGATAACTAAAGTCATCCAGAGTAATGATCAGTTATTAGTTGTTGCTCAGTGATAACATAATCGTCTGGGTCAGTAGGTTGTGGGATCCACCGCGAGAGACTTGAGCACAAAATCTAGGCTGACATTCCAACACAGTAGTGAGGGAATGCCGCACTGTCAGAGGTGCCACCTATCGGATGAAACGTTCAACCGAGGCCACATCTGCCCCTTCAGGTGCTCGTGTTATTTCGCTGAAGAGCGAGTTCTCCCCAGCGTCCGGCCAACATCAATAAAACTCATTTTCTGGTCATTATCACACTACTGTTTGTGGGAGCTTCCTGCACGCAATTTGACTGCCGCATCTCCTACATTACAACAGTGACTACACTTCAAAAGTGACCATTCGCTTTAAAGCATTTTGGGACGTCCGGTGTGAAAGGCGCTGTAGAAATACAGGTCCTTCTTTAACAAAGGAGAAAAGGCCCAAAATGGAACAGTCGGTAACAGAAAGTCAGGACACAGTCTGCTGTTATCTTACAGACATCAAAGACTCGATGCACTGTGTGTTTGAAACAAAGCAGATTCATTTGGCATATACCATGAGTGGATTTTAGACTGGAAACATAAACCTCCCGCTTCACTTTCAGTCACCGTTTTACACCAATCCAGGATTTGACAGTTCGTTTCCAGCATTCACCGTTCTTCTTACTGACTCTAAACACAGCTGTAAAGGAGCATTCTGTTCCGTGCCTGAGAACTCTGAAACATGGAAGAGAGCGGCAGTGACACGTGTCTTACACACCTCAAGATTAACTCGCACGGGGACTTTGCTGTTAGTGAATAGAGACGAGAAAGTCCAAAGGGCCATTTACCCAGATCCCTCTGCATCTCAGAGCTCTGCAATCTGTCACCATTTAGATAATATGCTTCTTTTTTATTCTTCCTTCCAAAATGGATAATTCGCATTTTCCCACATTATACTCCATTTGCCAGATATTTGCCCACTCACTTAACTCATCTATATCCCTTTGTAGCCTCCTTATATCCTCTTCAAAATTTACTTTCCTATCTATCTTTGTGTCATCAGCAAATTTAGCAAACATACCTTCGATCCCTTCATCCAAGTGGTATGAATAAATTGTAAAAATGTGAGGCCCCAGCACTGATCCCTGTGGCACACTACTCGTTACATCTTGCCATTCAGAAAATGACCCATGTATGCCTACTCTTTGTTTCCTGTTAGCTAGCGAAACTTATATCCATGCCAATATGTTACCCCCTACACCATTGAGCTTTTATTTTCCGCAAAAACCTTTGTTTTGGCACCTTATCAAATGACTTCTGTAAATCTAAGTACAGTACATCCACCGGTTCCCCTTTATCCACAGCACAGGTTACTTCCTCAAAGAACTCCATTAAATTGGTTAAACATGATTTCCCTTGCACAAAACCATGTTGACTATGCCAAATTATTTTGAAATTTTCTAAATGCCCTGTTATAACATCTTTAATAATAGTTTCTAACATCTTCCCTGTTACAGATGTTACGCTAACTGGTCTGTAGTTTCCTGCTTTCTGTCTCCCTCCATTTTTGAATAAATTAATTACATTCCCTTTTTTCCAATCTAATGGAACCATCCCAGAATCTAGGGAATTTTGTAAAATTAAAACCAACGCATCAACTATCTCACTAGCCACTTCTTTTAAGACCTCAGGATGAAGTCCATCAGGACCCGGGGACTTGTTAGCCCGCAGCTCCAACAGTTTGCTCAGTACCACTTCCCTAGTGATTATAATTTTCTTGAGTTCCTCCCTCCCTTCCATTTCGTGATTTACAGCTATTTGTGGGATGTTACTTGTATCCTCTATAGTGAAGACCGATGCAAAATACCTGTTCAATTCAACTGCCATCTCCTTATTTTCCATTATGAATTCCCCAGACTCACTTTTATCGTACCAACCCTCACTTTGTTAACTATTTTCTTTTTTCAACATCTACAGGAACTCTTAACATCTGTTCTTATATTTCTAGCTAGCTTTCTTTCGTACTCTAATTTTTCAATCCTTATTAATCTTTTAGTCATTCTTTGCTCTTTTTTATATTCTGTCCAATCTAACCTGCAACCCATCTTTGCGCAATTATATGCTTTTTCTTTAACTTTAATACTATCTTTAACTTTTTTAGTTAACCACGGATGGTGGGTCCTCCCCTTGTAATTTTTCTTTCAAGTTGGAATTATATATTCTGTGTATTTTGAAATATCCCCTTAAATGTCTGCCACTGCAACTCTATTGAAACCCTTCCCACACGCGGAGCAGGTGAACGGCCCCTCCCCAGTGTGACTGCGCTTGTGTCTCGACAGGCCAGTTGGTTGGCTGAATCCTCGTCCACAAACGAACAGCTGTAAGGTTTCTCCCCGCTGTGAACGGTGCTTTTTGCTTCCATGTTCAAAGGCTGGTGATATTCAGGTCCCGATGAATCGAGTGGCTCTGTCAGATCTTGATGTGATGCCTACTTTGAGCTTGCAGTCCGCAAATCCTCCCTTTCTAATACCCTGTCAAATCAATTTAAAACAGGAAAAAGGGAGCGTGAGAGAGAACCCACAAAAACACAAAGGCAGGTTCTGAAATTGAGCGAAATGAGTCTGGAAATTTGTGGGGCCAAAACTAGAAACAAGTGACTATGAAAGCTGTGAATTGTCATAAAACCCGACTGGATCATAAATAGCCCTCAGGGAAGGGAGCTCGTCACTCGGTCTGGGCCTACACAAGAATCTGGCATCTGTGGGAGAAGAGAGAGAGAGAGAGAGATGGGAGGGGGCGACGGAGAGGGTCTTTATACATCTGCAACTCCACCAGAATTTTGACAGATCCAACCGAACCCGCGACATCCACCAACTAGAAGGAAAAGGGAAGTAGGTACATGGGAACACCATCACCTCCATTTCCCCTCCAAATCAAACACCATCCAGAATTGGAAATATATCAGCGTTTCTTCATCGTCGCTGGGTGAAGATCCTGGAACTTCCTCGTTAACAGCACAGTGGGAGTTCCTTCATCACACGCACGGCAGCCGTTCTAGAAGGCGGCTCAATGACCATCTTCTCAAAGGGTAACTTGGGATGGACAATAAATGCCGGCTTTGCTGGCAAGGCAAAATCCAAAGAATGAATACAAAAAATCTGTAGATGTAAAATGGATTATTAGCCTCTACATAAATATTTGTTCCAAAAGCAATACTATTTTACATTGTATGGACAATGTTTGTTTAGCAATCTAATTTCCACGAGATTCTACCTCCCTTGACACTCTCACATCGGTAATTGTTGGTCCCTACTGGCCTCAAAATTACTCGGGGTTATACGCAGCAGCTACTCCTCCATCTCCACTCCAGATCAATCTGTTGCAACAAAAAAGACCTTCATGGGAGGACAGGGACCGGCTTCTGCATCCAACGCCCACCCTGATGCAAACCGGCGCTTAATTGGTCCGCCTGTGATTCCAGACTCGGTTCTGTAAGGAACGCCTACAATAAAACCATGCAAAATACTGCGAAAACTGGAAATCTGAAATAAAAAGTGAAAAATGCTGGAAATACTCAGCTGGTCATGCAGTATCTGTGGAGAGACAGAGAGAGAGATTCAGGGTTAATGGCCTCAATTTTAATGCATTGGCGGATTGGAATATGAGGGGACGGCGGCTCGGAAGCGGTCGGGAATCCCGGGAGATCGGGTTTCACACAGGCCCTGCTGAATTTAAAGGCAGGGCCTTATTAGCATTTCAAACAACTACTTCGAAAACGCAGCCAATCAGATGGAAAGGCTGGCTGGCTGTGGGCGGTTAAGCATGCGGCACTGGGCCGTATAGAGGATGGAGAGAGGGATCGTGTGGGGGCCAGAGGAACACATGGTTGGGGGGTGGGGGCGGTTGCTGTAACATCAAGCACTCCCAGGGCACGTACAGTATGGGATAGATACAGAGTAAAGCTCCCTCTGCACTGTACAAATCAAACAATCCCAGGGCGTGTACAGCGCGGGTTAGATACAGAGTAAAGATCCCTCTACACTATCCCATCAAAAGCTCCAAGGGCAAGTGCAGCATGCGTTAGATACAGCATAAAATACACTCTATATTGTGCCATCAAACAATCCCAGGGCAGGGATAAAACGGGGTTAGATACAGAATAAAGCTCCCTCTACACTGACCCATCAAAAACTCCCAGGGCAGGCACAGCACGGGGTTATATACAGAGTAAAGCTCCAACTACACGGTCCCATCAAACACGACCAGGGCAGGGACAGCAGGGGGTTAGATACAGAGGAAAGCGCCCACTACTCGGTCCGATCAAACGCTCCCAGGAGAAGTAGAGCTCGAGTTAGATACGAAGTAAAGCGCTCTCTACACTGTACCATCAAACAGTCCCACGGCAAGTACAGCACGAGTTAGATACAGAGTAAAGCTCCCTCTACACTGTCCCATCAAAAACTCCCAGGGCAGGTACTGCACCGTTTAGATACAGAGTAAAGCACCCTCTACACTGTCCCATCAAACACTCCCAGGGCAGGTAGAGCATGGGTTAGATACAGAGTAAAGCTCTCTCTACACTGTCCCATCACACACTCAAATAGCAGGTACAGCACGTGTTAGATAGAGAGTAAAGCTCCCTCTACACAGTCCCATCAAACACTCAAATAGCAGGTACAGCACGTGTTAGATACCGTGTAAAGCTCCCTCTACACTGTCCCATCAAACACTCCAAGAGCTGGTACAGCACGGGTTACATACAGAATAAGTGGGGCCGGGAGCTCATCGGGTTCCAGAGGAATAAGCGTCGATGGGGAGGAGTAAGGTTTGGCTGGGAAGGCGATTGCAGGCCTGGCGGCAGTGGTGGTGAGGGGGTGGTAGGCGATCGCGGTGGCGGTTGCGGCAGGGACGCTGTATCCAGGAGTTTAAGTGTGAAAGAAACATACCTCTGTGATTCAGCAGACCTGAGAAAACCGACCATCAGAGTTCAAATTGAAATGGATGATCAATCTTAGGCACGCCAGCGTCATTATAATATTTAAATTTTGTACCCGCCTCCTAGTAGCGGATTGGCTGCCCCCATGCCGCCTCTGTTAAAACCAGAAGCGGGAGGGTTGGAGGCGGTTTCTAGCGGGATTCAGATTTTTAACACTTTAACCTCCCACCCGACCCCGACCCACCTGTTTTTTTCTGGTTAAAATTTCCCCGTGGGTTTCAGGGCGCTGAGCCTCCCTCAGCTTGCAATAAAACACTGAGCGACAGCCGCGGAGTAATGACGGCCGCGGGAGCTACAATTACCCGCGGCCCAGAAACCGCTCTATCCCTGGCGCTGAACGCCCCGCTGAGAGTGCGCATGCTCCCTGGGGCCGCGGGCCGTTCTGCGATCGCACGCGCTCAGTCTCCCGGAGCCGCACCACGCATGCTCCGCCCAAGAAGGTGTTCTCCGAGGACCGGCCCTTCCCACGCCTGCGCGCTGCGCCCCTTCGAATGCAGATAGGCCGCATTCTGGCCCGCGAAGCATTCTGGGCAAGCCCGACCGCCATTGTCATAATGTGGTACAGCCCATAACGATGTCCTTCTGCCCATCGAGCTTGTGCCGCTTCTTTGGTAGAGCTACAAATTAGTACCACTTTCCAGCTCGTCCCAATAGCCTGTAACTTTTTTTATCTCTTAAAGTATTTATCCAAATCCCTTTTAAACGTTACTAATGAATCTGCCTCCACCACCCTTTCAGGCAGTGCTTTCCAGATCATAACAACTCGCTATGTAAAAAATGGTCTTTTGCCAATCACCTTATATCTGCGTCCTCTGGTAAGATCGTTCACCATTTTCATACAATGGTACAGTACAGAGGGAGACCATTCCACCCATCGTGCTTGTACCCTTTCTTTGTAAGGGCTTGACAATTATTTCCACTCCCCTGCTCTTTCCCCATAGCCCTGTTAATATATTCTCTTCAGTACTTATCCAATTCCTCTTTTGAAAGTTAACATTGAATCTGCTTGCACCGCACTTTCAGGCAATGCATTCCAGATCACAACAACTCGCTCTGTAAAATAAAATGTTTCTTCATGTTGCCTCTGGCTTGTCTCTATAAAAATGCCTGTGTGACTGGTCCTGACTCATTAAAACGTCTGTGTGACTGGTCCTGTCGCTGTAAAAAAAACGATGTGACTGTTTCTGTCTCTTTAAAAAGCATGTGTGACTGGTCCTGTTCTAGGCTTCGCAAAATCCCCCAGAAACTCGAACAGAACCCTAAGTGAAGTGATTTGAGGTAAAACCCTCCGTTTTGGACGTTTTTAAAGATCAGGGAAGAAAACCCTGAGGAAAATGACTTTTTGAATCTTACTGTTGGAAAAGACACCTTTCACAGACACCGACAGGCTGCGGAGGGGCGTGGCCAGGCAGTGGACAGCTTTGGATATTGGGCCCAATTAAGCAATCTGTGAATGTGTTTACACTGCCTTCCTACCAAGGAGGAAGAGATAAACCCAAAAGCCTCACACACACATCGAAATATGAATAATCCAAGACCTCTTATGAGATTACCAGGCCCACACGGGATACCAGAAGCCTGAAATCAATAAAACATTTGGTAACCCGATTTACTTCATCAAAAACCAATCAACCAGGGATCCACAGGACAGATTTAAAGCCCGCCAAAAACCCAGGACAATAGGGACAAGATTTGGCGCGTAGATAAAGGTCTTGCCTAAATCGGAAGCTATCAGGACATGTTTAACACTAAGTTAAAGCCATCGAAACTGACAAGCCCGCCAAAACTAAGACAATGGAATAAACAGGGCTCATTTGAAATCTAAAGGAAACCAATTTAGTAAGGGGTTTTGGGCGCGAAAAGGACAGTATAATTGAGATCCTAAAGACCCAAGACTCGCTCTCTCTGGACTCGCTGACAACGCAATCAACGCTCGCACAGCTCACTCTCTCAGCTCTGCTCCAGCAAAGACACCAAAAGCCACGAGGAGGAGGAGGAAAGAAGGCCAACAACTTCACAAACAGACCAACACACAAGAGGAAACCAGAGCGACTGCCTTGGTGATCATCGGACACCTCGCGGCAACAAGGGCCTTACAAAACCTTTTACTCAAAAGACTCTCAACTGTCATGGATTCGTTTAGTGAGCATTATTCCTGATCTCCTGAAACCAAAACATAGCTAGATAGTGAGATTTTTGGGAGGGATAATGTTTTTTTGGTATATTGTTTTTCTCCAACGCTTGTACCGTGTGTTTCCCAACCTGTGTTCAAGTATTCAGTGTGTTTTAAGTTTGTTACCTTTTTCTTTTAATAAAGTCAGAATTCTTTCATCAGAACCTGTTGTCTACTGCATCTTTGTTCACAACCCCTAAATAAGTCCAAAGTCTAGGAACCAGGGGCATGGGAACGATTCGAACCGCTCACTGAGTCAGAGGTGAAGACTGACCCGATTGCCACCCCCGACACCGTCCTGCTTTATGCAGCAACAGACTGTTCTGTCTGGTTCACCATCACTTTCACCTTGGATCGATGTGTGAACATTTGTTGCCAGAAGCTGAATACTAAACATTGCACCGAGAAAACGGCGGCTTATGTTCTGGGAACAGTGACTGTACTGATCGGTTTAAAGTACATCACCTGGTATTTTATGTTCACAGATCGGGATTTGCTTCGGAACCTCCCCTGGTTTTGTGATCTAACACTCGATGTTATGTTGTGACGGATCTGGACAGCAATCGAGCTTCTTCATTATATTATCAACACGTGTGAACCATTTGTTCTGATTCTGCTGCTCAACACTGTGACCGTCAGACACATTTTAGTGTCCAGCAGAGTCCTCAGGAGACTCCGGGGTCCCAGCACTGGGGAGAGGCCCAGATACCCAGAGATGGAGAGCCGCAGGAAATCCATCATTTTACTGCTTGTTATCTCCAGCAATTTCATCCTGTTATGGGTAGTGTTTATGGTGTATTTTGTAAGGGCCCGGATGATTTTTTGGGGGTATGAGGCTGTATTTCTACCTAATTATGTACAGGAAATTGGATTCATGCTGCAGCTGTTGAGTTGCTGCACACACACTGTGATTTATGCCGTGACCCAGACTAAGTTCAGAGAGCAGTTGAAGAATGCGGTGAAATATCCCTTTACTCTGATTGTAAAATTCATTGAAAGATTAGAAGAAATGGAAACTTTAGAGCCTGAGAGCTCCCTAGGCCTGATATTGTGAGCGAGCCGCTCTCCCGCGAGCCGCCCGATCTGGTACATTAACACACGCACTCACACACTGTCCACACTGGGCTCCCTGTGAGGGGCGCAGCCATCTGTCAGGCCTCTCTGGAAAGGAATCAGTGCCCTAACAAAGATGGCTGCCCCAAACGCGCCGCCTGAAGCAGCGCAACTCACTCCCGCCGCATTAAAATGGCGGCCGCCACGCCCCAGACAAAGATGACGGCGCCGCTCAATGAGCAAAGCAGCAGGGCCCCGAGCCGCCGCCTAGCACAAAGATGGTGGCACTGGCGCCCCACTCAAAGATGGCGGCTCAGGCGTCCCGCTCAAAGATGGAGGCTCAGGCGTCCCACACAAAGATTTAAAAATCAATAAATATCATTTTATAAAGGAGGTAGTAGAGACATTTGATAGAATGAAAATTGAAAAAGAAGAGCTGTTAGAATGGCTGTCAGTACTTAAAGAATATAAGTCACCGCGAGCAGATGGGATGCACCTTAGGATTCTGAGGGAATTGAGGGCGGATATCGCGGAGCCAGACGACGAGAGTATTGCAAATGTTACACCATTGCTCAAAAAAGGGTGTAAAGATAAACCAAGCAACTAGAGGCCAGTCAGTTTAACGTCAGTAGTGGGGAAGCTTTTAGAAACAGTAATCAGGACAAAATCAACAGTCAATTGGGTAGGACTGGATTAATAAAGGAAAGCCAGCACGGATTTGTTAAATGCAAGTCGTGTTCAAACCACTTGATCGAGTTTTTTTGTGAGGTAACAGAGAGGGTTGATGAAGGCAATGCGGTTGACGTAGTATACATGGATTTCCAAAAGGCTTTCGACAAAGTGCCACATAATAGGCTTGCGAACAAAGTTGAAGCACATGGAATGAAAGGGGCAGTGGCAGCCTGGAAACGAAATGGGCTAAGTGACAGGAAAATGAGAGTAGTGGTGAACGGCTGTTTTTCAGTCTGGAAGAATGTATACAGTGTTGTTCTTCAGGGGTCGGTTCTAGGACCACAGAATTTATTGACATATATTAATGACTTGGACGTGGGTGTACAGGGCACAATTTCAAAATTTGCAGATGATGCAAAACTTGGAAGTATAGTGAACAGTGAGGAGGAGAGTGATAGAATTCAGGAAAACATAGACAGGCTGGTGAAATGGGCGGACACGTGGCAGATTAAATTTAACGCAGAAAAGTGTGAACTGATGCATTTTGGAAGGAAGTACTCGGAGAGAACATATAAACTTAATATTACAATCCTAATGGGGTTGCACGAACAGAAACACCTGAGGGTATGTGTGCATACATCGTTGAAGTTCACAGGGCAGGTTGAGAAGGCAGTTAAAAATGCTTACGGGATCCTGAGCTTCATAAATAGACCAGGAACACTCCTTGCCACGATGGACGTATCGGCACTCTACACCAGTATCCCCCACGATGACGGCATCGCTGCAACAGCCTCAGTACTCAACATCAACAACAGCCAATCTCCAGACGCCATCCTACAACTCATCCGCTTCATCCTTGACCACAATGTCTTCACCTTCGATAACCATTGTTTTACCCAAACACACGGAACAGCCATGGGGACCAAATTCGCACCCCAATACGCCAACATCTTCATGCACAAGTTCGAGCAAGACTTCTTCGCTGCACAGGACCTCCAGCCAACGCTGTACACCAGATACATCGACGACATTTTCTTCCTTTGGACCCATGGCGAAGGATCACTGAAAAGACTACACGATAACATAAACAAGTTCCATCCCACCATCAAACTCACCATGGACTACTCCTCAGAATCGGTCTCATTCCTGGACACACGAATCTCCATCAAAGACGGACACCTCAGCACTTCACTCTACCGCAAGCCCACGGACAACCTCACGATGCTCCACTTCTCCAGCTTCCACCCTAACCATGTTAAAGAAGCCATCCCCTATGGACAAGCCCTGCGAATACACAGGATCTGCTCAGACGAGGAGGAACGCGATGGACACCTACGGACGCTGAAAAACGCCCTCGTAAGAACGAGATATGACACTCGACTCATCGATCGACAGTTCCGACGGGCCACAGCGAAAAGTCGCATAGACCTCCTCAGAAGGCAAACACGGGACACAACCAACAGTACTTCCCCGGAGCGGAGAAACTACGCCATGTTCTTCGCAGCCTTCAACATGTCATCGATGACGCCAAACACCTCGCTAAGGCCATCCCCACGCCTCCACTACTTGCCTTCAAACAGCCGCCTAACCTCAGAAGTACCATCGTTCGCAGCAAATTACCCAGCTTTCAGGATAACAGCGACCACGACACCACACAACCCTGCCATGGCAAACTCTGCAAGACATGCCAGATCATCAACACAGATACCACCATCACACGTGAGGACACTACCCACCAGGTACATGGTACATACTCATGTGACTCGGCCAACGTTGTCTACCTCATACATTGCAGTAAAGAATGCACCGTGGCATGGTACATCGGCGAGACCATGCAGACACTGAGACAACGTATGAACGAGCACCGCGCAACAATCGCCAGGCAGGATTGTTACCTCCCAGTCGGGGAACACTTCAGCAGTCAAGGACATTCAGCCTCGGATCTGCGGGTAAGCGTTCTCCAAGGCAACCTTAGAAACACACGACAACGCAAAATCATCGAGCAGAAACTGATAGCCAAGTTCCGCACTCATGAAGACGGTCTCAATCGGGATCTTGGGTTTATGTCACGATACATGACGTGATCCGGACTCGAGTCGTCGTTAGCTTGTTCACAGATGTGATTCCCAGTAAAAAAGTAAAAATTTTCCCAGTAAAAAAGTAAAAATTTTAAAGCTTTTCGTTTTACATACAGACGGCAGCTTTTGACACGTTAGAACCCCTGCGACTACACCTCATTGTCTCAGTTGTATCTTGCTATGTCTTTGATGTGGTACCTTCCTGGCTGACTTAATTAACTTTATCACACCTCGGCAGATAGTCAGGATGATTTAATTTAGTGGTCTGCAATTGTAAGGTACACATGCTTTGTTTTCTATCTATACATGCTTTGGCGATTCTGTATCTAATTTACTTCACCTGAGGAAGGAGCAATCGATAGCTCCGAAAGCTTGTGATTTCAAATAAAACTGTTGGACTATAACCTGGTGTTGTGCGACCTCTCAATTTCATAAATAGAGGCATAGAGTACAAAAGTGTGGAAATTATGACGTACCTGTATAAAAGCTTGTTTCGGCCCCAACTGGAGTACCGTGTCCAGTTCTGCCCGCCAAACTTTAGGAAGGATGTGAAGGCCTTAGAGAGGGTGCAGACAAGATTAAAGAGAATGATTCCAGGAATTAGGGACTTTGGTTGCGTTGATAGCCTGGACAAGCTGGGGCTGTTCTCCTTGGAGCAGAGAAGATTGAGAGGAGATTTGATAGAGGCTTTCAACATCATGAGGGGTCTGCAAAGGGTAGATAGAGAGAAATTGTTCCCATTGGTAGAAGGTTCGGGAACCAGAGAACACAGTATTAAGGTGATTGTTAAATGAACCAAAGGTAATGGAAGAAAAACATTTTTACACGGTCAGTGGTTAATATCTGGAATGCACTGCCTGAAAGTTTGGTGAAGGCAGACTCAATCTTTTCTTTCAAAAGGGAGTTGGATAAGTATCTGGAAGAAACAGTTGCTGGGCTATGGGGAAAGGGCGGAGAGTGGAACTGGCTGAGTCGGCACGTTGCTCGATGGGCCGAATGGACGTCTCCAGTGAGGTAACAGTTCTATGATTCTATTATAACCATTTATAAATAAATATATTCATTTATAATCCTTCATAAATCATTAGAACGCTTTATAAATAATTATCAAGCTATATAAATTGTTATAAATCTTTATAAATCATTTCAACACTTTATAACACATTATTAAGCTAGGAAAATCATTATCACCATTTATAAATCACAATAGAACTTTATAACACCTTATAAAACATTATTATCCTTTAAAAATCATTATGACCATTTATAGATCATTATAAACCAGAATAAATCATTATAGCCATTTATAAATCAGTATAACCCGTAATAAATCATTATAACCTCCAATAACTCAATGGAGCCCTTTATAACCCTTTCCCAATCTTTACAGATAAAGTATCCACCTACAATGTCCCATCAAACACTCACAAGGCAGGGACAGCACGGGTTAGAAACAGAGTATGCTCCCTCTACATTGTCCAATCAAACACTCCCCGGGCAGATACAGCACAGGTTAGATACAGAGTAAAGCTCACGTTAAATTATCCAATCAAACACTACCAGGGTAGGTACAGCACGGGTTGGATACAGAGTAAATCTCATTCAACACTGTCCCATCAAACACTCCAATGACAGCCAGAGTAGATTTTAAATACAGATTAAAGCCCCCTCGACACTGACCGATCAAAAAATCCCAGGGCAGGTTCCGCACGGCTTAGATACAGAGTAAAGGCCACTCTACACTTACCCATCAAACAATCTAAGGGCAGGTACAACACGCGTTAGATACAGATTTAATTTCACTGTACTCTGTCCCATCATACGCTCCAATGACTTCTACAGCACAGGTTAAATACAGATTAAAGCCCCCGCTACACTGTCCAATCAAACAATCCCTGGGCAGGAACAGCAGCAGTTGAATACAGAGCAATGCCCGCTCTGCACTGTCCCATCAAACACTCCCTGTGCAGGTACAGCACGGGTTGGATACAGAATAAAGCTCACTCTACACTTTCTCATCCAACACTCCCAGGGCAGGTACAGCATGGCTTAGATGCAGAATAAAGCTCCCTCTACACTGCCCCATCAAACACTCCCAGGGCAGTTACAGCACGAGTTAGATACAGAGTAAAGCTCCCTCTACAATGTCCTATGAAACACATCAAGGGACACGTACAGTACAGATCAGATGCAGACGAAAGCTCCCCCTGCACTGTCCCATCAATCACTCCAAGGTCAGATACATGTGCGTGTTACCGATACCTTCCCTGGATACAAAGGATAGAAGAGGCATTCTGGATGCCATGGGGAGCTGTGAATTGCCCATGAGAGTGAGTAAAGTTATGATAACTAAAGTCATCCAGAGTAATGATCAGTTATTAGTTGTTGCTCAGTGATAACATAATCGTCTGGGTCAGTAGGTTGTGGGATCCACCGCGAGAGACTTGAGCACAAAATCTAGGCTGACATTCCAACACAGTAGTGAGGGAATGCCGCACTGTCAGAGGTGCCACCTAACGGATGAAACGTTCAACCGAGGCCACATCTGCCCCTTCAGGTGCTCGTGTTATTTCGCTGAAGAGCGAGTTCTCCCCAGCGTCCGGCCAACATCAATAAAACTCATTTTCTGGTCATTATCACACTACTGTTTGTGGGAGCTTCCTGCCGCATCTCCTACATTACAACAGTGACTACACTCCAAAAGTATCCATTCGCTTTAAAGCATTTTGGGACGTCCGGTGTGAAAGGCGCTGTAGAAATACAGGTCCTTCTTTAACAAAGGAGAAACGGCCCAAAATGGAACAGTCGGTAACAGAAAGTCAGGACACAGTCTGCTGTTATCTTAGAGACATCAAAGACTCGATGCACTGTGTGTTTGAAACAAAGCAGATTCATTTGGCATATACCATGAGTGGATTTTAGACTGGAAACATAAACCTCCCGCTTCACTTTCAGTCACCGTTTTACACCAATCCAGGATTTGACAGTTCGTTTCCAGCATTCACCGTTCTTCTTACTGACTCTAAACACAGCTGTAAAGGAGCATTCTGTTCCGTGCCTGAGAACTCTGAAACATGGAAGAGAGCGGCAGTGACACGTGTCTTACACACCTCAAGATTAACTCGCACGGGGACTTTGCTGTTAGTGAATAGAGACGAGAAAGTCCAAAGGGCCATTTATCCAGATCCCTCTGCATCTCAGAGCTCTGCAATCTGTCACCATTTAGATAATATGCTTCTTTTTTATTCTTCCTTCCAAAATGGATAATTCGCATTTTCCCACATTATACTCCATTTGCCAGATATTTGCCCACTCACTTAACTCATCTATATCCCTTTGTAGCCTCCTTATATCCTCTTCAAAATTTACTTTCCTATCTATCTTTGTGTCATCAGCAAATTTAGCAAACATACCTTCGATCCCTTCATCCAAGTGGTATGAATAAATTGTAAAAATGTGAGGCCCCAGCACTGATCCCTGTGGCACACTACTCGTTACATCTTGCCATTCAGAAAATGACCCATGTATGCCTACTCTTTGTTTCCTGTTAGCTAGCGAAACTTATATCCATGCCAATATGTTACCCCCTACACCATTGAGCTTTTATTTTCCGCAAAAACCTTTGTTTTGGCACCTTATCAAATGACTTCTGTAAATCTAAGTACAGTACATCCACCGGTTCCCCTTTATCCACAGCACAGGTTACTTCCTCAAAGAACTCCATTAAATTGGTTAAACATGATTTCCCTTGCACAAAACCATGTTGACTATGCCTAATTATTTTGAAATTTTCTAAATGCCCTGTTATAACATCTTTAATAATAGTTTCTAACATCTTCCCTGTTACAGATGTTACGCTAACTGGTCTGTAGTTTCCTGCTTTCTGTCTCCCTCCATTTTTGAATAAATTAATTACATTCCCTTTTTTCCAATCTAATGGAACCATCCCAGAATCTAGGGAATTTTGTAAAATTAAAACCAACGCATCAACTATCTCACTAGCCACTTCTTTTAAGACCTCAGGATGAAGTCCATCAGGACCCGGGCACTTGTTAGCCCGCAGCTCCAACAGTTTGCTCAGTACCACTTCCCTAGTGATTATAATTTTCTTGAGTTCCTCCCTCCCTTCCATTTCGTGATTTACAGCTATTTCTGGGATGTTACTTGTATCCTCTATAGTGAAGACCGATGCAAAATACCTGTTCAATTCAACTGCCATCTCCTTATTTTCCATTATGAATTCCCCAGACTCACTTTTATCGTACCAACCCTCACTTTGTTAACTATTTTCTTTTTTCAACATCTACAGGAACTCTTAACATCTGTTCTTATATTTCTAGCTAGCTTTCTTTCGTACTCTAATTTTTCAATCCTTATTAATCTTTTAGTCATTCTTTGCTCTTTTTTATATTCTGTCCAATCTAACCTGCAACCCATCTTTGCGCAATTATATGCTTTTTCTTTAACTTTAATACTATCTTTAACTTTTTTAGTTAACCACGGATGGTGGGTCCTCCCCTTGTAATTTTTCTTTCAAGTTGGAATTATATATTCTGTGTATTTTGAAATATCCCCTTAAATGTCTGCCACTGCAACTCTATTGAAACCCTTCCCACACGCGGAGCAGGTGAACGGCCCCTCCCCAGTGTGACTGCGCTTGTGTCTCGACAGGCCAGTTGGTTGGCTGAATCCTCGTCCACAAACGAACAGCTGTAAGGTTTCTCCCCGCTGTGAACGGTGCTTTTTGCTTCCATGTTCAAAGGCTGGTGATATTCAGGTCCCGATGAATCGAGTGGCTCTGTCAGATCTTGATGTGATGCCTACTTTGAGCTTGCAGTCTGCAAATCCTCCCTTTCTAATACCCTGTCAAATCAATTTAAAACAGGAAAAAGGGAGAGTGAGAGAGAACCCACAAAAACACAAAGGCAGGTTCTGAAATTGAGCGAAATTAGCCTGGAAATTTGTGGGGCCAAAACTAGAAACAAGTGACTATGAAAGCTGTGAATTGTCATAAAACCCAACTGGATCATAAATAGCCCTCAGGGAAGGGAGCTCGTCACTCGGTCTGGGCCTACACAAGAATCTGGCATCTGTGGGAGAAGAGAGAGAGAGAGAGAGATGGGAGGGGGCGAAGGAGAGGGTCTTTATACATCTGCAACTCGACCAGAATTTTGACAGATCCAACCGAACCCGCGACATCCACCAACTAGAAGGAAAAGGGAAGTAGGTACATGGGAACACCATCACCTCCATTTCCCCTCCAAATCAAACACCATCCAGAATTGGAAATATATCAGCGTTTCTTCATCGTCGCTGGGTGAAGATCCTGGAACTTCCTCGTTAACAGCACAGTGGGAGTTCCTTCATCACACGCACGGCAGCCGTTCTAGAAGGCGGCTCAATGACCATCTTCTCAAAGGGCAACTTGGGATGGACAATAAATGCCGGCTTTGCTGGCAAGGCAAAATCCAAAGAATGAATACAAAAAATCTGTAGATGTAAAATGGATTATTAGCCTCTACATAAATATTTGTTCCAAAAGCAATACTATTTTACATTGTATGGACAATGTCTGTTTAGCAATCTAATTTCCACGAGATTCTACCTCCCTTGACACTCTCACATCGGTAATTGTTGGTCCCTACTGGCCTCAAAATTACTCGGGGTTATACGCAGCAGCTACTCCTCCATCTCCACTCCAGATCAATCTGTTGCAACAAAAAAGACCTTCATGGGAGGACAGGGACCGGCTTCTGCATCCAACGCCCACCCTGATGCAAACCGGCGCTTAATTGGTCCGCCTGTGATTCCAGACTCGGTTCTGTAAGGAACGCCTACAATAAAACCATGCAAAATACTGCGAAAACTGGAAATCTGAAATAAAAAGTGAAAAATGCTGGAAATACTCAGCTGGTCATGCAGTATCTGTGGAGAGACAGAGAGAGAGATTCAGGGTTAATGGCCTCAATTTTAATGCATTGGCGGATTGGAATATGAGGGGACGGCGGCTCGGAAGCGGTCGGGAATCCCGGGAGATCGGGTTTCACACAGGCCCTGCTGAATTTAAAGGCAGGGCCTTATTAGCATTTCAAACAACTGCTTCGAAAACGCAGCCAATCAGATGGAAAGGCTGGCTGGCTGTGGGCGGTTAAGCATGCGGCACTGGGCCGTACAGAGGATGGAGAGAGGGATCGTGTGGGGGCCAGAGGAACACATGGTTGGGGGGTGGGGGCGGTTGCTGTAACATCAAGCACTCCCAGGGCACGTACAGTATGGGATAGATACAGAGTAAAGCTCCCTCTACACTGTACAAATCAAACAATCCCAGGGCGTGTACAGCGCGGGTTAGATACAGAGTAAAGATCCCTCTACACTATCCCATCAAAAGCTCCAAGGGCAAGTGCAGCATGCGTTAGATACAGCATAAAATACACTCTATATTGTGCCATCAAACAATCCCAGGGCAGGGATAAAACGGGGTTAGATACAGAATAAAGCTCCCTCTACACTGACCCATCAAAAACTCCCAGGGCAGGCACAGCACGGGGTTATATACAGAGTAAAGCTCCAACTACACGGTCCCATCAAACACGACCAGGGCAGGGACAGCAGGGGGTTAGATACAGAGGAAAGCGCCCACTACTCGGTCCGATCAAACGCTCCCAGGAGAAGTAGAGCTCGAGTTAGATACGAAGTAAAGCGCTCTCTACACTGTACCATCAAACAGTCCCACGGCAAGTACAGCACGAGTTAGATACAGAGTAAAGCTCCCTCTACACTGTCCCATCAAAAACTCCCAGGGCAGGTACTGCACCGTTTAGATACAGAGTAAAGCACCCTCTACACTGTCCCATCAAACACTCCCAGGGCAGGTAGAGCATGGGTTAGATACAGAGTAAAGCTCTCTCTACACTGTCCCATCACACACTCAAATAGCAGGTACAGCACGTGTTAGATAGAGAGTAAAGCTCCCTCTACACAGTCCCATCAAACACTCAAATAGCAGGTACAGCACGTGTTAGATACAGTGTAAAGCTCCCTCTACACTGTCCCATCAAACACTCCAAGAGCTGGTACAGCACGGGTTAGATACAGAATAAGTGGGGGCCGGGAGCTCATCGGGTTCCAGACGAATAAGCGTCGATGGTGAGGAGTAAGGTTTGGCTGGGAAGGCGATTGCAGGCCTGGCGGCAGTGGTGGTGAGGGGGTGGTAGGCGATCGCGGTGGCGGTTGCGGCAGGGACGCTGTATCCAGGAGTTTAAGTGTGAAAGAAACATACCTCTGTGATTCAGCAGACCTGAGAAAACCGACCATCAGAGTTCAAATTGAAATGGATGATCAATCTTAGGCACGCCAGCGTCATTATAATATTTAAATTTTGTACCCGCCTCCTAGTAGCGGATTGGCTGCCCCCATGCCGCCTCTGTTAAAACCAGAAGCGGGAGGGTTGGAGGCGGTTTCTAGCGGGATTCAGATTTTTAACACTTTAACCTCCCACCCGACCCCGACCCACCTGTTTTTTTCTGGTTAAAATTTCCCCGTGGGTTTCAGGGCGCTGAGCCTCCCTCAGCTTGCAATAAAACACTGAGCGACAGCCGCGGAGTAATGGCGGCCGCGGGAGCTACAATTACCCGCGGCCCAGAAACCGCTCTATCCCTGGCGCTGAACGCCCCGCTGAGAGTGCGCATGCTCCCTGGGGCCGCGGGCCGTTCTGCGATCGCACGCGCTCAGTCTCCCGGAGCCGCACCACGCATGCTCCGCCCAAGAAGGTGTTCTCCGAGGCCCGGCCCTTCCCACGCCTGCGCGCTGCGCCCCTTCGAATGCAGATAGGCCGCATTCTGGCCCGCGAAGCATTCTGGGCAAGCCCGCCCGCCATTGTCATAATGTGGTACAGCCCATAACGATGTCCTTCTGCCCATCGAGCTTGTGCCGCTTCTTTGGTAGAGCTACAAATTAGTACCACTTTCCAGCTCGTCCCAATAGCCTGTAACTTTTTTTATCTCTTAAAGTATTTATCCAAATCCCTTTTAAACGTTACTAATGAATCTGCCTCCACCACCCTTTCAGGCAGTGCTTTCCAGATCATAACAACTCGCTATGTAAAAAATGGTCTTTTGCCAATCACCTTAAATCTGCGTCCTCTGGTAAGATCGTTCACCATTTTCATACAATGGTACAGTACAGAGGGAGACCATTCCACCCATCGTGCTTGTACCCTTTCTTTGTAAGGGCTTGACAATTATTTCCACTCCCCTGCTCTTTCCCCATAGCCCTGTTAATATATTCTCTTCAGTACTTATCCAATTCCTCTTTTGAAAGTTAACATTGAATCTGCTTGCACCGCACTTTCAGGCAATGCATTCCAGATCACAACAACTCGCTCTGTAAAATAAAATGTTTCTTCATGTTGCCTCTGGTTATTTTGCCAATTACTTTAACTCTGTGTCCTCTGGTTACCGTCCCTTCTGCCACTGGAAACAGTTTCTCCTTATTTACACTATCAAAACAGTTTATGATTTTGAACACCTCTATCAAATCTCCACTTAACCTTCTCTGCTCTAAGGAGAACAATCCCATTTTTCTCCAGTCTCTGCACTTAACTGAAGTCCCTCATCACTGGAACCATTCTAGTAAATCTCCGCTGCACCCTCTCTGAGGCCTTGACATTGTTCCTACAGTGTGGTGCGCAGAATTGAATACAATTGTTTGTCCGCCATTGGCTCAGTTGGTAGCACCTTAACCTCTGATTCAGAAGATTGTTGGTTCAAGTCTCACTTCAGAGACTTGAGCCCGAAAATATTGCCTGACACTCTAGTGCAGTACTTCGGGTGTGCAGCACTGTCGGAGGTGCATTCTTTTGCAGGAGGCCCCGTCTCCTCTCTCAGCTGGATGTAAAAGATCCCATGGCATTATTTAGAAGAAGGGTAGCGGATATATCCCTGGTGCCCTGGCCAATATTTACCCCATCAATCATCACTAAAACAGATTATCACATTGCTGTTTGTGGGAGTGTCCTGTGAGCAAATTGGCTGCCGCGTTTCCTGCATTAAAGCACTGACTACATTTCAAAAAGCACAATTGATTGTAAAGCGGTTTGGGACCTCCAATGGTCATGAAAGGCGCTATATAAATGAAAGACTTTCTTTCTTTCTTTAATGCTCCAGCTGAGGCCTAACCAGTGCATTTAAAGGTTTATCACAACTCAACACCAAAAGCTGTGATGGGTTTAGAAGGGCTAGGTAAATCCAGTCTGTTGGATGTGTGAATGAGACCCTGAGCTGATAGAAGCGCACTTGGAGCGGAGAGCCAGCAACACGCAGTGTAACCGAGCACAAACACTCCTGCACAGCCCAGACTTCACTTGTTTCCCACATGGCACAAAGGCAGATATTAATCACAACAATTCATTTGAATTCATTTGAAATTGTTTAGTTTATGAATTGAATCATGTTTCTCTAGTTGTATTTCCCAACTTAGAATCAAGGCCTCATTTTTTTTCTTCCTCTCTGCCCCTGAACCTCATCTGACAGTGTAATGTTGGCGAGTGGTGATTGATTGCCTTGGGAACCAATAGGAAGAGAGCTCAGAGGCCGGCTGCCCAAGTGAGCAGCGTGTTGTGCAACCAATCGCGGTGCTTGAGCCGGACAGTCAGGTGAGTCAGTGTGAACCCTTGTTAAAATATATATCTTTTAAAAGTAAAATCGAGATATCTATTGTCAAGCAAACAGCTTAACAATTATCAGTATTGTGGTTTCCTGGAGTTCCCATTATGAGTTTCAGACTCTTCAGCGCCAAGTGGACCAGAGAATCATAGAATGGTTACAGCACAGAAGGAGGCCATTCGGCCCGTCGAGCCCGTGCCAGCTCTCTGCAAGAGCACTTCAGCAAGTCCCACTCAACCGCCCTTTCCCCGTAGCCCTGCATTTCCGCTGCACCCTCCCTGAGATTGGAAGGTGGCTCACGTAGTTCCTACTTTCCAAAACGGGGAGAAATCAGAGCCAGTGAGCTACAGACCCATCAGTGTGACGTTGGTAAAAGGGAAGATGCTTGAAGGGATCCTAAGAGATGCTTTCTATGATCAGTGGGGAAGAGAAGAGCCCATTAGAGATACTCAACACGACTTCCAGTAAAGGAGGTCACATCTGACAAATTTGCTTGAGTTTATGTGAAGAACTTTAACCCTTTTAGCACCGATATCATTCAGGTGAATCTGCGCTGCCCCCTCTCCAAGGCCAATATATCCTTCCTGAGGTGCGGTGCCCAGATCTGAATGTACTACTCCAAATGGGTTCTAACCAGAGGGCTGTACAGCTCTAAGATCACGTCTACGCCTTATTGGTTACTAAGTGCTGCTGGAGAGTATTGTTGATGACTCACTTTGCTGAAGATTGAGTGTAGGCTGATAGGACGGTAATTGTCCAGGTTGGATCTTCTACTCTCCTCGTTGACCAGGATTGGTTGTCTGCCTTGATGCAGATGGAGGACTAAGGGCCAAGGCTTTACAGATTTTGGTGGAATACAATTCTGCTACTGCCGAGGCCCACAGCACCTTATTGATGTCCAATTTAGAGCTGCTGGATCTGTTCTGAATCTATCCCACTGAACACGGTGGTAGTGCCACACAACACGATAGAGTGTATCCTCAGTGTGTAGACAGTATTTGGTCTCCACAAGGACTGTGCAGTAGTCACTCCGACCAATACTGTCATCAACAGACGCATCTGCGACAGGTAGCTTGCTGAGGACGAGGTCAAGTAGGTTATTCCCGCGTGTTGATTATCTCACCACCTGCCTGTGCTGTGAGTGTTTGTGACGGTTTAATGGCGGTCCCCATGACCCAGCGTGCCCTGGGCACTCGGGTTTAGCTTTATTTTATTTATTTCCGCTGCGCCCTCTGCTGATCCAAAAGCGCTTTTCTTCCGCAACAGGTGGGCACCGGAGGGACTGGAGCGCATTGGAGACACAGAGCAACATCAAGTTTTAATTTAACAAGTTTCCTTTGGTTTTGCTTATAATTTGGAGTTTATTGTTCGCGAAAGGGCACCTTTGTTAAGTTGATTTCGACTGATGACTCAGTCATTCTAATTGGCGGTTAAAAAGTCACAAGCTCTTTTCACCGCCCCCAAGTCAGAAAGCCCATCTTCACACGAAGGGTAGTGGAAATCTGGAACTCTCTCCTCCAAAAATCTGTTGAGGCTGGGGGTTAATTGAAAATTTCAAGACTGAGATTGATACATTTTTAGGCAAGGTTATTAAGAGGTACGGAACCAACGCGGGTAGATGGAGTTAAGATACAGATCAGTCATGATCGAATTGAATGGTGCAGCAGTCTCGAAAGGCTGAATGGCCTCCTGCTGTTCCTTTTTTCCTTCTCGCAATCCAATCAGAGAAACTAACATTCTGATGGGAGCTCCACTGGCGGATGCCCGTACCCACAATGCAGGGCTCGGCTGATTGTCCCCTATTGATATAAGCGAGGCCCAGTGCGCCTGCGCCGGAGCGGCTGATTGTTGGGCAGCGTGAGCTGAGCATGTGTGGAGGTGAAAGAGGTCTGGAGGAAGCGAGTTAATAAGAGCATAAGAATTAGGAGCAGGAGTAGGCCACACGGCCATGATCGTGCAGTTCAAATCCCACTGTGGCAGCAGGTGAAATTAAATTAAGTTAATTATTTAAATCTAGAATAAAAAGTTGGCATCAGAGATGGTGAACATGAAATTTACTAATTGTCACAAAAAACCATCTGGTTCACTAATGTCCTTCAGGGAAGGGGATCTCCTGTCCTTACTCACTATGGCCTATATGTGACTCCAGACCCACAGCAATGTGGTTAACTCTTAACTGCCCTCAAAGAGAGAGAGAGACAGCGGGGGAGAGAGGGGGTGCACAGGAGATTTACGAGAATGTTGCCTGGCCTGGGGAATTTTAGCTATGACGAAATATTGGATAGACTGGTGTTGTTTTCTTTGGAGCAGAGGAAAATGAGGGGACACCTAATTGAGGTGTATAAAATTATGAGGGACCTAGATAGAGTGAATAGCAATGACCTATTTCCTTAGCAGAAGGGTCAATAAACAGGGGCATAGATTTAATGTAACTGGTAGGAGATTTAGAGGGAATTTGTGAAGATATATTTGCACCCAGAGGTTGGTGGGGGTCTGGAACTCACTGCCTGAAAGGATGGTAGAGGCAGAGACCTTCGTCACTTTTAAAAAGTGTTTGGATGTCCACTTGAAGTGCCGTGAACTACAAGGCTACGGACCAAGTGCTGGAAAGTGGGATTAGGGTGGATAGCTTTTTGTCGGCCAGCACGGGCAAGATGGACCTAATGGCCTCCTTCTGTGCTGTGAATTTCTGTGATTCTATGATTCTATGAAGTGAGAGAGATGTGTGCGGGGTGGCGGGGGGCGGGAGGGAGAGTGAGACTGGGAAGGAGTGAGATTGGGACAGTGTAAGACTGGGCAGAGAGATTACCTTCACTTATTACAATAATGGTCAGAAAAACCTGTTACATTCACCAACAGGGCCTCATTTAATCTTCTCTTCTATAACCTGCAGGCAAGTTATCGCTCAGGATTACACTGAGCTGGGACACGAAGGGCATTCAGCTAATTGTGAACAGTTTAGTGGAGCTGGAGTCTGATGTGAGCACCTTCATTATCACAAGAGCACAAATAGGAATACATTGTCAAGAAGCATTTCCCCAAAGAGGGAAAGAATTACGTTCATTTTTCAACATTGACTGGATTTCAAATAGTTAAAAAAATAGGAGGAAATCTCTTTCCTGGACCGACACCGATTCTCTGCTCTCCTTTTGCTCTGATGTTCTTTGCAGAGAGAGACAGTGAATCAAGGAGACAGTATGAGAGAGAGAGAGACGGGGCAGAGGGAGAGAGAGAGAGAGACAGAGCGAGTGAGAGAGAGTGGGAGACAGACAGAGACTGGGACAGAGAGAGAGAGACAGAGACTGGGACAGAGAGAGGCAGAGACTGTGACAGAGAGAGAGCGACAGAGAGAGACACAGAGATAGAGATATAGTTAGTCAGAGGGAGAGCGACAGCGAGAGACAAGGTCAGAGGGAGAGAAAAAGAGAGAGAGCGAAAGGGAGATAAAGAGAGAGAGAGAGACAGGGACAGAAGGTGGGAGAGAGACGGGAAGAGAGAGGCAAAGACTGGGACAGAGAGAGACCAGCAGAGAAAGAGAGATTCAGAGGGAGAGCGAGAGCGAGAGACAGGGTCAGAGGGAGTGAGAGCGAGAGGCGGGGTCAGAGGGAGACATATATATATATATATATATATATCTATATTATATATATATATATATATAGAGAGAGAGAGAGAGAAACGATAAATAGAGAGACAGGGACAGAGGGATATAGAGAGAGACAGACACAGAGGGCGATAGAGAGTGACAGACAGGTTCACAGGAAGAGAGCGAAATAGATACAGGTCAGAGGAAGTGAGGGAGAGAGACACGGTTAGAGGGATAGCGAGTGAGAGACAGGGTCAGATGCAGAGGGAGCGAGAGATAGTGACAGTGGGCGATTAAGAGAGAGAAACAAGGACGGTGGGAGAGAGTGATAGACAGAGAGAGACAGAGGGAGATAGAGAGAGAGAGAGAGAGGCACTGATGGCGATAGAGTGGGAAACAGAAGGAGAGAGGGACAGAGTGAGAGTCACACACAGTGATAGAAAAAGAGAGAGGGGTAACAGTCTAGGCACATGTAGTCCGTTCCTGGGGTCTGAGCAGCGGCTTTATAACAACACAGGTGGAGGCGCTGCACATGTCCAATGGCCGCTGGAAGGAGGCTGAAGCAAACTATTTTTTGCATCCCGGTGAAATTTTTTTTTTTAATTCGGAAAATTGTTTAAAGCCGTAAATAATAGGGGAAAGTAATGATGAATTTTCCGCGGTAAGTTCCAATTACATTTTGCCAGACGTTGTCCCTTTTTGAAAGAGTTTATCAGGGTTATTTAAATCATATTATGAGAGAGGGGGAAATGTTTGTGCCGCCGTTTGAAACTCAGAATCTGTGAGAGACGGAGGGAATTTCAGCAGAAAAAAGGCAACAACTTCTCTAAAAACGAACCCAACTCATCGCCAAGGCGGGTGTGAGTTAACCTCACCGCCTTCTTAGGAAGGTGAACCACTTTATCCACTTTGTTATTTGTGCTCCGTTTGGAATTAGAGTTTATTTCATTATTTTTTTGTTGCATGTTTAACGACAGCATTGAGAGGGAAAGAGACTCTTGGAGCAACTTCTTCTGTCAAAGCTGCAATAAGACTAGAAAGAATTTAAAGATTTTTAATGAACTTTTCACAAAAAATTAACTTTAAAAACTACTTTTTATCCCCTGAAGTTTCGAATATGATTTTGGAAGAAGCAGAAGCAAAAATCAATTTTCCACTCATCTAAACAAATTTCAACCGGGTCTTGAAGTCCAAATGCCTTTAAGGAGGCTCTGAATTGCTTAAATGTTTTAAAATTGAAATTTCTCAATATCTGATTTTGAACGAGCGACTGAAGTGAGTAGCTTCACACAAACATTCAACCATGCTGTTGAGGAGGGGGAGGCCAGTGGAGGAATTGTGGGAGTTACATATTACGTTTTATTGACTTTTTAAAAATATAATTAAGACGTTTAGGAAGAGAACCAAAAAGGGGAAAAACACAAACCATTTAATTTACATAATATAAAAACAGAAAATGCTGGAAATACTCAACAGGTCAGGCATCATCGGTGGAGAGAGAAAGTGAGTGAAAGTTTCAGGTCTGTGACATTTCGTCAGGACTGGAAAATGTTGGAGATGTAACAGATTTTAAGCAGGTGCAGAGGCAGGGAAAGGCGGGAGGCGAGGAAAGAACAAAAGGGCCGGTCTGTGATATGGTGGAAGGCAGGAGTGGTTAAATTCTGCCTCTGCACCTGTTTAACATCTGTTACATCTTTAACTGTTTCCAGCTCTAGCGAAAGGTCCCAGATCTGAAAGGTTAACTCTGTTTCTCCCTCCCTCCAGAGATTCAGTCTGACCTGCTGAGTATTTCCAGCATTTTCTGGTTTTATTTCAGATTCCAGCATCCGCTGTATTTTGCTATAGTGAACCAATTTATTTTGTCTGTCGTTCTATCGTCCGAACTAATCCCAGGAATAATGTAAATGTACATCTCCTCTTAAACGTTTAATGGAATGTTAATAGAAACATGAGCTTTGTAATGATGTATAAAAAATGCAGGAAGCTGCTTTAGATGAACCCATTATTTGTTTATTGTGAAAGACACACAAAATATTTTGATTAAACTGATAAAGTTCAATTTCTATTTGGTATAAATGTTTGAATTAGTAGATTAAAAATTGAGAGAACAATAAAGTTTGTTTCCCGCTATTTAATTGGAATGTACCCAAATTAATTCAACACTTTTCATGATAAGCGCAGGGATTGATATTGTGGAGAATTTTTGAGAGAAGAACATTAGAAACGAAATTCGTAAATTAACATTTTTACGTCAACATATTAGTAAACATTTCCAAGTCAGTCTGACTGGATCTCCTGTCGAGGAAGAATGCTGAATGTTTACTTCTGTTAAATCATAGCTATTCCTGCTTTTTGTTTTAAATTGTGTATGTGTTTTTCTGCCATTGTTACGTGGGGGGTGCTGGCTCAAGAGGACTACGTTTACTAATGGACGTGATAGAAGTTTGAAATACGGATACCCATTTTTGTTCAATTATTTTTAATACTGTGAACTAAAGAACTACAGAAGTTTATATGTGTTGGTTGTCTGGTTGCATTGTGATTAATATTCAAATTACATATCTGGATGTACAGCGCGTCAGCGCCATATGAAAGCCGCTGCTCCTGTTGCTGGTGCAGCCATTGCTATAGTGACATGAGGGATGTGCTAATACGTTGAGTGGGGTTGGGTGAGGGGGTGGCATGTGTTGTGTGAGTGGGATGGGATGAGAGGGTGGGAGGGGATGGGCTGAGGGGGTGGGTGGTATGGGTTGAGGGGGTGAGGTGCGATGGGGTAAGGGTCTGAGGTGGGAAGGGGTGTGGGATGTAGTGAGGGGATGGTTTGTGGGGAGGGGTGGGGTGGGGTTGGGTGATGGGGTGGCATGTGGTGAGTGGGTGGGATGGGGTGAGGTGGTGGGGTGGGATGGGATGAAGTGGTGGTTTGGTGTGGGTGAGGAGGTGGGGTGCGATGGGGTGAGGGTCTGTGGTGGGAAGGGGTGAGGCTGTGGGGTGTAGTGAGGGGATGGTTTGTGGTGAGGGGTGTGGAGGGGTTGGGTGAGAGGGTGACATGTGGTGAGTGGGTGGGGTGGGGTGAGGGGATGGGTTGGGATGAGGTGATGCTCTTGGGTGGGAAGGGGTGAGGTGGTGGGGTGTAGTGAGGGTGCGGTTTGTGGTGAGGGGTGGGGTGGGTTTGGGTGAGAGAGTGGGAGGAGATGGGCTGAGGGGGTGGGGTGTGCTGGGGTGAGGTGGTAGGGTGAAGTGAGGGGGTAGTTTGGTTTGAGGGATGGCGTGAGGGGTGGGGTGGGTTGGGAAGGGGTGAGGGGGTTGGGTGCAGTGAGGTGGTTTTTGGGGTGAGGGGTGGTGTGGGGTTGGTTGAGGTGGTGGAATTTGGTGAGGGGGTGGTTTGGCGTGGCTGAGATGGTGGGATGCGATGGGATGAGGGTCTGGAGAGGGACGGGGGGAGGGATTGTGTTTAATGAAGAGGGTTTGGGGTGGGGTGAGGTGGTGGGGTGCGATCGGGTGAGGGAGTGGTTTGGGATGATGTGAGGTGCTGTGTTGGGATGAGGTGAGGCGCTGGGGTGGGATGCAGTGAATGGGTGGGGTGGGATGTAATGAGGGGTTGGGGTGGGGTTGGGTGAATGGGTGGTTTGTGCTGGGGTGAGGGGCTGGGGTGGAATGTGTTGAGGGGATGGGTTGTTGTGGCGTGAGTGAGTGGAATGGGGTGAGTGGCTGTGGTGTGTTGGGGTGGGGTGAGCGGGAGTGGTGGGGTGAGGGTGTGTATGGGATGCGGTGAGAGGGTGGTTTGGTGTGGGTGAGTGGGTGGGGGGGGCGATGGGGGTAGGGGCTGTGTTAGGATGAGGTGATGGGCTGGGGTGGGATGTGTTGAGGGGATGTGTTGATGTGGGGTGAGGGAGTGGATTGGGGTGACGGGCTAGGTTGGATGGGGTGAGGGGGTGGGGTGGGATGTGGTGAGTTTGTGGGGTGGGGTGATGTGAGGGGGTGGTTTGTGTTGGGGTAAGGGCTGGGGTGGGATGTGTTGAGCGGATGTATTGATGTGGGGTGAGAGAGTGGGTTGGGGTGACGGGCTGAGTTTGGATGGGGTGAGTGGGTGGGGTGGGATGTGGTGAGTTTGTGGGGTGGGGTGATGTGAGTGGGTGGTTTGTGTTGGGGTGAGGGCTGGGGTGGGATGTGTTGAGGGGATGGGTTGGTGTTGGGTGATGAAGTGTGAAGCTGTGAGGGGGTGGGATGTATGGGATGGGGTGAGTGGATGGGCTGTGATAGGGTGAGGGTCTTTGGTGGGAAGCGGTGAGGGTTTGGGGTGTAGTGAGGGGTTGGTTTGGGGTGTGGTGGGGTTGTGTGATGTGGATGTGGATGTGGTAGCATGTGGTGAGGAGGTGTTCGGGGTGTGCTGAGGGGGTGGGGTGATATGTGGTTAGGGAGTGGGGTGGGATTGGGTGAGGGGCTGTGTTGGAATGAGGTGAGCGGCTGGTGTGGGATGGAGTGAGGGGAGGTGTGGGATGGGGTGAGGGGGAGGGGTGGGATGGGTTGAGTGGTGAGGTGGGGTGTGTTGGGGGGTGGGGTGGGGTTGGGTTAGGAGGTGGTTTGTGTTGGGGTGAGGGTCTGGTTGGGATGTGTTCAGGGGGTGGGTTGGTGTGGGGTGAGGGAGTGGGATGGTGTGAGGGGCTGGAGTAGGCTGGGGTGTGGGGTTGGGGTGGGATTTGGTGAGGGTGTGGGGTGGGGTGGGTTGAGGGAGTGGTTTGTGTTGGGCTGAGGGGCTGGGATGGAATATGTTGAGGAGATGGGTTGCAGTTGGGTGAGGGAGCGGGATGCTGTGAGGGGCTGGGGTGGGATGAGGTGAAAGGGTGTGATGGGATGTGGTGAGGTGCTGGGGTGTGGTTTGGTGAGGGGATGGGATGTGGTGAGGGGAAGTGGTGGGGTAAGGGGGCGGTGTGGGATTGGATGAGAGGGTGGGGTGGCATGTTGTGAGGGGCTAAGGATGGGTGAGGGAGTGTGGTGGAGAGCTGGTGTGGTGTGGAGGGTTGAGGGGGTGTTTTGTGTTGGGCTGAGGGGCTGGGGTGGCATATATTGAGGGGATGGTATGGTGTTGGGTGAGGGAGTGGGATGCTGTGAGGGGTTTGGGGTAGGATGGGGTGAGAGGGTGTGATGGTTTTGGGTGAGGTGCTGGGGTGCGATTGGGTGAGGGGATGGGATGTGGTGAGGGGAAGTGGTGGGGTGAGGAGGTGGTGTGGAGTTGGGTGAGAGGGTGGGGTGGCATGTTGTGAGGGGGTCGGGATGGGTGAGGGAGTGGGGTGGTGTGAGGGGGTGGGGTGGAGTGAGGGGATGGTTGGGATGTTGTGAGGGGTTGGGGTGGAATGGGGTGAGTGGGTGGGGTGGGATGGGGTGAGGCGGTGGGGTGGGATGGGCGGTGTATGACACTGGTTTGTTCCCAATAGACAGGGTCTAGGAGCGGTTTGGGGTGGGTCGGTTTGTAAGGGGCTGGTGTGTGGAGGGTTGTGTTGTTTACAGGTGATTTAAAATGTGTTTTTAAGTGTTTTAAAAAGTCTGTAAATGGGTTTCTAAAATGTTGTTTTGTAAGGAAAGGGTTAATAGATTGCCCTGCAACTTGTTAATGTAATACTGGTGATGGGGTTTCTTTATATTGCAGTACTGCCAGCTTTTAGCCTTTGTTTGTTAAGTAGGGAAATTAGATCCTTCAATGGTGATATCCTCACACAGTGAGAATCAGACGGCAATTCTAAGGTTGTAACCACCTCTTCGACGAGCTTAAACGGAGACATAGAAAGATAGCAAGAAAGAAGGACAGCTTTTATATAGCTTTATATCGCGCCTCAGGACAACCAAGGTGCTTTACAGCCAATGAAGTACTTTTTGAAAGGTCGTCACTGTTGTAATATAAGAAACGCGGCAGCCAATTTGCGCACAGCAAGCTCCCACAAACAACAATGTTTAATTGAACAGAAGGGAGGGGAGAGAAAGATCCCACTCATTAGAACGGATGCCTTACAACAACAACTAGCATTTATACAGCGCCTTTAACAAATTAGAACGTCCCAAGGCGCGTCACAGGAGCGTAAATCACACAAAATGTGATTCCGAGGCAAATAAGGTGATATTAGGACAGGTTTTAACGAACATCTCACAGGAGGAGGGAGAAGCAAAGGGGTTTAGGGAGGGAATGGCCGATATTAGGGCCTAGGCAACGCGGGTTGGCCGCCAATGGTGGATTGTTTAAAATCGGTGAGGGTTTCTGAAAGAGGACATAATCGGAGGAATGCAGCCATCTCGGCGGAGCTGGAAGAAATTATAGAGATAGGGAGGGGTCGAGGGCATGGAGGGGTTTTCAAACAAGGATGAGATTTTTTTTAATCGATGTGTTGCCAGAAGGGATCCAATGTAGATATGATAACAACCTGCCTGAGAAAGCCCAGAACCTGGAACTGGGCAATTCGGTAGGGTCATTGAAGTAAACGGGAGTGAGGGATGTGTAGGTATAAGGACAGAATTTAAATCAGCGTTTACTGAAACATAATCCAGGACAGCTCTTGATTTAACTATGAAACAGGCCAACTGTCATGTAGAAGGAGTGAGGAGAAGGTATCAAAAGAGGATGGTGGGACTGATACCTTGGATGCGGTTAAAATCGGATCAATCTGTACACTGAGCTCGGGACTGTAACACATTTCAATTCTCAGGCTAAAACTCGCAAGATTTTGTCGGAAGCAGTGGCTGAAATGCGTATAATTATTATATGATTAATAAATCCGTGACATCTGATATTCAGTGTAGAAGACTCAGCCAACATGGCCGCCACCAGGACATATCTAACCAGTGCTGTACCTACCCTGTGAGTATTTGATGGGACAATGTAGAGGGAGCTTTACTCTGTATCTAACCCGTTGTGCACCTGCCCTGGGAATGTTTGCTGGACCAGTGTAGAGGGAGCTTTACTCTGTATCTAATCCGTGCTGCACCTGCCCTGGGAGTGTTTGATGGAACAGTGTAGAATGAGCTTTACTCTGTATCAACCCGCGCTGTACTTGCCCTGGGTGTGTTTGATGGGACAATGTAGAGGGAGCTTTACTCTGTATGTAACCCGTGATGTACCTGCCCTGGAAGTGTTTGGGGCGTCAGTGTAGAGGGAGCTTTACTCTGTATCTAACCCGTGTTGTAACTGCCCTGGGAGTGTTTGGTGGGACCGTGTAAAGCGTGATTTACTCTGTATCTAACCGGTGCTGTACATTTCCTGGGTGTGTTAGAAGGGTGTGTGCAGAAGGATCTTTACTCTGTATATAACCCAAATGTACCTGCACTTGGAGTGTTGATGGGACACTGTAGAGGGAGCTTTTCTCTCCATCCAACCCTGTTACACCTGTCTTGCGACTGTTTATGCGTCAGTGTAGAGGGAGCTTTACTCTGTATTTAACTCGTGCTGTATATTTCTTGGAAGTGTTAGAAGGGAGTGTGTAGAGGGAGCATTACTCTTTATACAGCACATGATGTACCTGCCCTTGGAGTGTTGGTGGGAAACAGTATAGTGAGCTGGATTTTGTATCTAACCCGTGCCGTACATTTCCTGGGAGTGTTATATGGAGTGTGCAGAGGGAGCTTTGCTTTGTATCTAGCCCGTGCTGGACCAACTCTAGGAGTGTTTGTTGGGACAGTGTAGAGGGAGCTTTATTCTGTATTTAACCCGTTCTGTACCTGCCCTGGGAGTGCTTGATGGGACAGTGTAGAGGGAGCTTTACTCTGTATCTAACCCAGTGCTGTACCTGTCCTGGGACTGTTTGATGGGGCAGTGTAGATGAGCTTGACTCTGTATCTAACCCGTGATTAATAAAGGATTATGCAAGGTTATAAAGTATTATCAAGGGTCATAAAGATTTATAAAGAGCTATAATTATTTTAAATGAATTAAAATGATTTAAAGGATAATACATGGTTTTATCATGTTATAAGGATAGCGAGGAGATGATGACTATTCTACACGTGTAGCGCGGCCGGCAGGCAGTGAGCAGGTGGCGGGCGGGCGGGCGGACCGGCGGCCTTGTGCTGGGCTGCTCGGGTGCTGCAGGCCGGGCAGGCCGTACCGGGCCGCTTCCCCTCGCTGCTCGCTCCCATCGTAACTAGAACTCCAGCTGCTGCTGCCCTCCGGACGCTTGGCTCCTGTCGACACACACTTGGCATCGCTTCCGGGAAGCGGAAACATCAATGGCATCAACCCGCCAGCCGGGGATAGGCCACCGACTGGCGTCATCTTTGTGTGGGGCTGGGGGAGTGGCGGGGTCGGGTGGTGGGGGACAGTATCCCGCTACTTTGCTCATTGATCGGCGCCGCCATCTTTGTCTAGGGCACGGCGTCCGCCGTCCCTCTTCGGACGGGAGTTGCGCTGCTTCAGCGGTGCCTTAGGGGTGGCCATCTTTGTCAAGGGCACTGGTGCCTTCCCAGAGAGGCCTGACAGATGGCCGCGCCCAACACAGGGAGCCCAGAGCAGACAGTGTGTGAGTGACCGTGTTAATGTCCCAGATCGATGGCCCCGCGGACGGGCGACAGCGGCTCGCCACAATATCAGGCCCAGGGAGCTCTCAGGCTGCAAAGTTTCCGGTTCTTCTCATTCTTTAATGAATTTTACAATCAGTGTAAAAGGATATTTTCCCACATTCTTCAACTGCTCTCTGAACTTAGTCTGGGTAACGGCATAAATCCCAGTGTTTGTGCAGCAACTCAGCAACTGGAGCATGAATCCCATTTCTTGTACATAAACAGGTAGATATACAGACCGATACCCCATTACCCACATCCGGTACCATATAGAATACACCATAATCAATGCCCATAACAGGATGAAATTGCCCGAGATAACAAGCAGTAAAATTATGGATTTCTTGCGGCTCTCCATCTCTGGGTCTCTGAGACTCTCCCCACTGCTTGGAACCCGGAGTCTCCTGCGGGCTCTGCTGGACGCTAAAATGTGTCTGACGGTGACAGCATTGAGCATCAGAATCAGAACAAATGGGACCCCCGGAGAAAGAATATGATGAAGGAACTCGATTGCAACCCAGACCCGTGAATTCCAAACAACGTCTGTTACCATACAAAACCAGGGGTAGTTCATAAGCCCATAATCAGATGATAACATAAAATACCAGGTGATGTTCTTTAAACAGCCGAGCACAGTCACTGTTCCCAAAACCACAGGCGCTGTTTTCTCGGTACAATATGTCGTTTTCATCTTCTGGCAACAAATGGCCACAAATCGATCAAAGGTGAAAGTGACGGTGAACCAGACAGAACAGTCTGTGGCTGCATGAAGCAGGACGCCATGGACATTACACAAGGGGATGAACGCCACAAAGCTAAACTGTTCCCTATAAACAATCGGAATTTGCCTCAATATGAGATCGAATATAACGACCAGTAGATCCGCCGCTGCCATGGCCACCAGGTAGCGAGTGACACATTTGGAGAGACCGCACTTTCCCCGAGATAGGATCACAATCGTCACTAAGTTAACTGTGAGGCAGGAAAATAAACAGGGACATTATACATCAGGCTGGGAGCAAAAAAAGCAGGTTGTTGTAATTCGGGGTGAAATCTGCAACTCATTACCGACAAGCAATGATATAATTTAATTATATTACCTGTGGAGCTGAATACAAGGTTTATTGAAAGACTAATTGGGAATACATTGTGGAATCAATAAATGAAATGTGAAAAAATACATCAGGAAAGTGACAGATGTGAGAGATTAAGTGATCGATTTACATTTAGCCCAGCAGACAAAAGAACCACCTGAGGTACCAGGACCAGAACCTGTCAGGAAGGCTTCGTGTCCCGGGATCAGTCAGCATTTGGAGCGGTGTAATTCGCTTCTGTGCCCCTGTGTTAGGGAGGAGAAATCCCGATTGGATTCCGGCTATTGATTAGAATATCCATTATGTTTCGAACTGAAAATGAATGCCACTGCAAAATACAGAAACTGCAACCTTGGTATGTAATAGTTACACGCAATTTCATTTAAAATATACAGATGCTAAGATAATAAATACAAATGAGTGCAGGTATAAAGATAACTGGGCTGTAGGAAATGTGTTAAGCATAGAGTTTTCTGCATTTTTGTTGAAATACACAATTTTTTGCTGATTGAACTGAAGAGTTTCAAAATAACATTGCAAAGAATGGACTCTGAATTAAAGTAAATAGTAATAATTGACCAGGTAATGTCTCTTTAAATGCATTTATTAGCATCCAATCAAACGACTTAACCCCAAAAGCAAAGCACCACCGAATGCGTTTGTAAAGTATCTGAACACAAATGATAGAGGTTTATCCTTGTACTTTTTCACCTGTTGTTTTCCAAATTGTGCAGCGAGTATTAGACGAGAAGATATCAAAGGATTTCCTTATCCTCAGTACTTCAGTTACAATGAGCTGGCATTGTTTATCCTGAATTACAGCAGGAGGCAATGGAGAATCATTCTGGGTCTCACTGACAGATCCACTAAACTGTCCCAGACGGGCATGGGATCCAATTGTAAACTCAAAACAAAGATTGGTAATCGATAACATGTGTATGAGATCTGCTAGGATTTGTTCCTGTGACTCTGTGTAACTACCTACACCGAGCGTTAGATGAAAACAAAAGCCAAATACGACGGATTCTGAAAATCTGTAATAAATATATTGAAATTGGCTGAATGAACATTTTGTGGGAATGTAAATTATGTTTGTAATCCTATTCCAACCATCAGAAGTAGTGTCACTAATGAAAAACTGGAGATGAAGGGAAACTGACTGGAAATGAATGCTTAGCGGATATATTAGGCATTTGAAGATGTGGATGTGATCTGCCAGGATTTAATCCTGTGACTCTGTGTAAGTAACCAAACCGACCATTAAGTGAACACAAATGTAAAATACTGCGGCTGCTGGAAATCTGAAATAAAAACAGAAAATGCTGGAAATGCTCAGCGAGTCAGACAGCATCTGTGAAGAGAGACACAGAAACAACTTTTCAGGTCGATGACCTTTCGCCTTTTGGTGAAAAATCTCCTAAACGAAGACAACATTCTGGTGATCTGTTACAAATTCCTTTCATCAATCCTCCCTGTTACTTCATCAAAAAATTAAATTAGATTAGTCAAACACGATCTGCCTTTTACAAATCCGTGTTGGCACTCCTTCATTAGCTCAAACCTCTCCAAGTGCCCGTTACATTTTTCCTTGATTATTTTTTATAATACTTTACCCACCACTGATGTCAAACTGTAGTTACTAGGATTTTCCTTAAACCCTTTCTTGAACAATGGTGTCACATTTTCCACTTTCCAATCCTCAGGCTCCTCCCCCACATCAAGGGAAGATTGGAAAATTATGGCAAGCCTTTCTGCTAACTCCACCCTCAATTCCCTATAAACCTGGGAGGCAAGCCATCTGCAGCAGGCGACATATCCACTCTCAGCATACCCAGGCTTTCTCGTACATCCTGTGTATCAATCTTCACCCCTTCAATTGCTTCTACCGTTTCCAGTTCTACCGATATTTAGTCAGCATCCACCTCCTTAGTAAATACCGATACAAAGTACACATTCTAGCCTTGCCCTGTGCCTCGAAGCATATATCATCTTCTTTGTCCCTAATAGGCCCCACCCCACCCCTTACTACCCGCTAACTGTTTACATGCCTTTTAAAGCTTTTTGGATTCCCTCTTATTTTACCTGCCAGTCTACTCTCACATTCTCTCTTTGCCAATCTTATTTCATCTTCACTTACCTTCTCAAATAATTGTATTTATTCACCTGATATTCAGCATAAGCGCTCCTTTTAGTTTCGTCATCTTCTCTATCGCCCTCGTCATCCAAGGAATCCTTGCTTTGGTTCCCTTACCTTTCCCTCTTGTTGGAATGTACCTCGCCTTTTTTGGAACAACTCCTCCTTAAAGATCACCCATTGTTGCGTTACAGTTATGCCTGTCAGTCTTTGGTTCCATTTTACCCTGGCTCGATGCCTTCACATCCTATTGAAGTTAGCCCGATTCCAGTTTAGAACTTCCACTCTAGATTGTTCTTTGCTCATCTCCATTGCTAATTGAAACCTTATGATACGATGATCACTCATACACAAGTGTTCTCCCACAGGCACTTGGTCGACCTGGCCCACCTCATTCTCCAGCACCAGATTCAGCAATGCCTCATTCGTAATTGGGCCAAGAACATACTGGTCAAGGAAATTCTCCTGAACATTTTCAGCAATTCCTCCCCCTCCTTTCCCTTTATCCTAATCGAGATTTGGGTAATTTAAGTGCCCCAATATCACTACTCTATAGTTCTTGCATATCTCTGCGATCTCCCTGCATTTTGCCTCTCGACCTGCCTCTCACTATTTGACGGCCTGTAGAATAGCCCCAATAGCGTGATCATACCCTGTGTGCTCCTCAACTCTAACCAAAGGGATTCTGTCCTTGTCCCCTCAAGAACATCCTCTCTTTCCAACATCAATATGTATTCTTAAGCAGCACTACCACCCCACCTCGCGTTTTTCCTTCCCTGTCGTTTCTCAACACTTTGTTCCCTTGAATATTAAGTGCACAATCCGCACCGTTTTTAAGCCACGTTTCCGTTATTGCCACAACATCATATTGCCACACCGCTAATGGTGCTTGCATCTCACCAATCTTATTCACCACACTTTGTGCGTTTAGGTACATGCGTTCTAAACCCATTATTGAATGTTGCGTAGTCTTTCTTAGTCTGCTCCTATCTAATATGGATACTACTTCCGCCTCCAGTAATACTTTGTTTTCAAGTACTATTCAACACACTCACTCTTTTATGCACTTTATTCCTCTTTTCTACTCCTATATGCTGGTGCCAATCCCCATGCCAAGCTAGTCTAATCCCTCCCCAACAGCTCTAGCAAACCTCCCCGCGAGAACATTGGTCCCGGCTCTGTTGAGGTGTAACCCGTCCGGCCAGTACAGGTCCAACTTTCCTCAGAAACGGTACCAATGCCTGAGGAATCTAAATACCTCCCTCCTGCATCATCTCTCCAGCCACGCTTTCTTCTGTTCTATCCTTCTATTCATGTGCTCACTGGCACGTGGCACCGGGAGTAATCTGGAGATGACTACCTTTGAGGTCCTGCTTTTTAATCTCTCTCCTAGCTCCTTTAACTCCGTATTTGGACCTCATCACTCTTTCTGCCTATGTAATTGGTACCGATATGGCCAACGAACTCTGGCTGTTCACCCTCCCCCATCAGAGTATCCTGCAGCCGCTCAGTGACATCCTTGACCCTGGCACCAAGGAGGCAACATACCATCCTGAAGTCACGTCTATGGCCGCAGAAACGCCTGTCAACTCCCCGAACTATCGAATCCCCTACCACTATTGCTGTTCCATTCTTTCTCCTTCCCCCTCACTCCGTGCAGCTGAGCCACCCTTGGTGCCTTGGACTTGTCTCTGGCTGCACACTCAAGAGGAGCCTTCACCCTCACCAGTACCAGGAGCAGAATACAGGTGCGCGATGCACTCCGGGGATTCACCGAATTGTGACAGATGGGCAGGGGATCCAATTGTAAATTCAGAACAAAGACTGGTAAAAGATGTCTTGAAATCTGGCAGAATGAATATTTTGTGAGCAAGTAAATTATCTCTGTAATCCTATTCTTACCATCAGAAGCAGTGCCACTAATGCAGAACTGGAGATGGTGGGAAAGGAGACACTGACTGGAACTGAATGATTAGCGGTTATTGAAGACGCCCAGAAAATTCTGGGGACAGATCAGAGAGAAAGGAAGTTCTCTTCCTGTATTGCACTCTGACTGAGAACAAAAGACGAGAGACAAAAGAAAAAAGGAAGGAATCAAATAAGAAATAAGATGGATTGCCCCAATCTTGATCTCTGATTTATCCCATCTCAGACCATTAGGGTAAAAGCCTTCACAATAAATATATGTTCCTAAACGGCATGATCTTAGAGGTGATCCCAGTGATGGAATGATGGGACAGCCTACTGTACACAATACTACAGGTGTGGTCTCAACAGGGCCCTATATAATTGTAGTAAGACGTCTTTATCCTTATACTCAAATCCGCTTGTAATGAAGGCCAACATACCATTAGCTTTCCTAATTGCTTGCTGTACCTGCATGTTAACTTTCAGTGATTTGTGTACAACGACACCCAGGTCCATCTGAACACCAACAATTCCCAATCACTCACCATTTAAAAATAATCTGCTTTTCTATTTTTCCTACCAAAGTGGGTAACGTCACGTTTTTCAACATTATATTCCATTTGCCATGTTTTTACCGACACACTTAGACTGTCTATATCCCCTTGAAGCCTCCTTGCATCCTCTTCACAACTTACATTCCCACCCAGCTTTGCACCATCAGCAAACTTACCTATATTACATTTGGCCCCATATCCAAATCATTGATGCAGATTGTGAATCCCTGAGACCCAAGCACTGATCCTTGCGGTACCCCACTAGTTACAGCCTGACAACCCAAAAAATGTTCAGTTTATCCCGACTCTGTTTTCTGTCAATTAACCAATCCTCATTCCATGCTAGTATATTACCCCAATCTCATCAGCCCTAATTGTGTTTAATAACCTTTTGTGTGGCACCTTATCGAATGCCTTCTGAATATCCAAATACGCCACCTCCACAGGTTGCCCCCTTATCAATTCTGTTCGTTATAACGTTATACAACTCTAATAGATTTGTAAAACAAGATTTCCCTTTTATAAATCCGTGTTGACTCTGCCAAATCCTATTATTATTATTTTCTATATGCCATGTTACCACGTCCTTAAAAATAGATTGCAGCATTTTCTACTACTGATGTCAGGCTAACTGATCTGTACTACCCCGGTTTCCCTCTCCCTCCTTTCGTAAATAGTGGGGTTACATTTGCTACCTTCCAATCCGTGGGAACCGTTCTCGAATCTATGGAATTTTGGAAACTGACAAGCATTGCATCCATTATCTCTATCGCCAACTCTTGCAAAAGCCTAGGATTTATGCCATCATGTCGAGGTGATTTATCGGCTTTCAGTCCCATTAATTTCTCCAGTACTATTTTTTCACTAATACTAATTTCTTTCAGCTCCTCATTCTCGCTAGACCCTTGGTTCTCCATTATTTCCGGGAAATTGTTTGCAGCTTCTTCTAAGAAGAGAGACACAATGTACTTGCTTAATTTATCTGCCATTGCCTTAAACCCCTCTATAATTTCTCCTGACTCAGCCAGTGAAGAATCCGCATTTACTTTCGCTTATCTTTTCCTGTTTACATACCTATAGAAGTTTTTAGAGTCTGTTTTTATATCTCTCGCTAGTTTACTCTCATATTTCTTTTTCCCTTTCTTTATCAATTACTTGGTTCTCCTTTGCTGAGTTCTAAAATCCTCCCAATCCTCAGGCTTACTACTCTTTTTGGCAGCATTATAAGCATCTTGAAATGGAGAGGATAATACCACAGGCAGCAATAGAGAGATGGCAGAGGTATTAAATAATAACTTTGTTTCATTCTTTACCAGGAAGATAGAACAGGTGGAGATGGCGTCGGATGATGAGATGAGTAATGAGTTAACTGCATTCAAAATAAATCGAGGAGATACACTAAATAAACTAATCAAACTCAAAGAGGATAAAACCCCTGATCCAGATGGATTACATCCGCACATTGTAAAATAATCTTGGAAATAAATATCAGAGGCATTACAACATATAATTAGCAATTCGTTAGAAAAAGGTATAGTGTCAGAGGACTGGTGTATAGTTAATGTACTACCTATATTTAAGAAGGGATATAGCACATGTCCAGGGAACTTTAGGCATGACATGCTTAACACCGGTGGTAGGAGAAATAAGGTAATCCCTACTAAAGGATAAAATAGAAGAACATCTAGAAATGAAAAAATATAATAATGAAGTGTCAGCATGGATTTCATAAGCGAAAGTCTTGCTTGTCCAACCTAATTTAATTTTTTGAAGTGGTAACAGGGAGAGTAGACAAGGGTAATTTAGTAGATGTAATTTATCTAGTTTTTCACAAGGTCTTCGATAAGGTACGCTATAATAGACTGCTGAATAAGGTCAGAGAATGCGGAGTCAGGGGACAAGTAGCAGAAAGGATAGCAAGCAGGCTTCAAGACAGAAAGCAGGGAGTAAGGGTAAAGGGTAGCTATTCAGAGTGGCAGAAGGTGGGACGTGATGTTTCAAAAGGATCAGTGCTGGGACTACTGTTGTTCACAATTTATATTAACGATTTAGACTTTGGAATCAAAAACACATTTTGATTGCCAATACTGAGGAGGACTGCAACACATTACAAGAAGACATTAATAAACTTGCAGAATGGGTATCAAATTGGCAAATTAAATGCAACACAGATAAATGTAAGCTATTAAGTTTTGTTAAGAAAAATAGTGATGTCACATAATATATGGAAAATAAGAATCTAAATGGGATAGAGGAACAAAGGGATATGCGCGTACAAATACACAAGTCACTAAAAATATCGACACAAGTTAACAAGGTCATACAAAAAGCAAACCAAGCACTAGGGTTTATTTCTAGAGGGATGAAATTGAAAAGTAGTGAAGTTATGCAAAATATATATCGAACCTTTGTTACACCACACTTGGAGTACTGTGTTCAATTCTGGTCGCCATATTATGAAAAGGAAATAGAGGCAATGGAGAGTGTTCAGAGCAGATTTACAAGGCTGTTACTAGAAATGCTAGGGTACACCTATCAGGAAAGGATGAACAGGCTGGGACTCTTTATTCTTGAAAGGAGAATGCTGAGATGTGACTTGATAGAGGTCTTTTAAATCATGAAACGTTTTGATAGGGTAAATACAGAGAGAGTATTTCGATCTTTCGATTTGTGGGGAAGAGCATGACCAGAGGCCATCAACATAAGATAGTCACCGAGAAATCAATTAGGGAATTCAGAAGACAATTATTTTCCAGAGAGTTGTGAGAATGTGGAACTCACTGCCACAGGGAGTGGTTGAAGCAAATAGTATCGATGCATTTAAGGGGTGGTTAGATAAGCATATGAGGGAGAATGGAATAGAGGGTTATGCTGATAGAGTTAGATGAGGAAAGACGGGAGGAGACTCCAGTGGAGCACAAACACCGGCAAAGACTGTTTGGGCCGAATGACCTGTTTCTGTGCTGTATATCCTATGTAATCCTATGTAACCGTTGCACTTTCTATACTCCTCTAGGCTTTCTATAGTATTGATCTCTCGGTATCTGACAAAAGCTTACCTTTTTTTATCCTATACTCTGTATGTTCCTTGACATCCAGGGGGCTCTAGATTTGGGAGTCCCATCCTTTTTATTTGTGGGAGCACATTTATCTGATCCCTCACTATCGCCTCCTTGAATGCATCCCACTGCTGTGACACTGATTTACCTTCAAGTAGCTGTTTCCAGTTCACATTTGCTAAATCACATCTCAGCTTAGTGAAATATGCCTTTCCCCATTGAGAACTTTTACACCTCGTCTATCTTTATCCTTTTCCATCAAGGGAGATTTAATATAGATGCTCAAAATCATGATGGGTTTTGATAGACTACATAAGTGGAAACTTTTTCGAAGGGGGAATGATTGGTAATCAGAGGACACAGATTTAAGTTAATTGGCAAAAGGACCAGAGGAGAGATGAGGAAAATTTTCTTTACGCAGTGAGTTGTTGTGATCTGGAATGCGCTGTCTGAGAAAGTGGCAGAAGCAGATTCAATAGTAACTTTCGAGAAGGAATTGGATAATTAGGTAAATGGGAAATTTTTACAGGGCTCTGGCTAAACAGTAGGACTAATTAGATAGCTCTTTCAAAGAGGTGGCACGGACACGATGGTCCGAATGTCCTCCTTCTGTGCTGTACCATTCTATGATTCTATGAGCAAGAGTCAGAGACAGAGAGTGAAGAGGGAGAGAGAGAGAGAAAGAGACAGTGAAAAAAGAGAAATAAAAATAGAGACAGAAAGACTGGGAGAGACGCAGAGGGAAATAAATTAACTTTAAAAGGGAAATTGGATAAATACTTGAAGGGGAACAATTTGCAGGACTATATGAAAAGAACAGGGGAATGTCAATAATTGGAGGGGTGAGGCCATGGTGGGATTTGAACACAAGGGGGGAATAGAAAGATCGAGGTGTTGCCGGATCAGGAGCAAATGTAGGCCAGTGATCACAGGGGTGATGGGTGAACGGGACATGATGCGTTTTAGGATATGGGCAACAGAGTTTTAGATGAGCTCTAGTTGATGGAGGCTTGTAACTGGTAGGCCGTCCAGGAGTGTATTGGAATAGTCAAGTCAGAATTTAATAAATGCTTGTTTGAGGGGTCAGGCAGCGGAATGGCTGAGGCAGATGTGCAGATGGGCGATATTATGGTGGTGGTAATAGGCAGCCCTGGTGATTCACAGGATATGAGGTCGGAACTGAGCTTCGGGTCGAAGGGAACGCCGAGTTTGCGAACAGTCTGGTTCAGCCTGAGATATTGGCCAGGTAGGGGGACTGAGTTGGTAGATGGAGAATGGAGTTTGTGAGGAGGACCGATGACAACGGCTTTCCTCTTCCAAAGATTTAATTGACAAAAATAACAATACAGTGTCACGTGGTTCAGAGATCTAATTGCTGGATATAGAGACTTAACATGGAAACCAATAGCATCAAAGAGGGGAGAGTAAATTAAGAGAAGAGTTATACTGTTAGCAAAGGTTTGCAGAGTGAAGAGGTGGATACAGAAATTTACCAGGAACAACAACCGCAACAAGAAGGGGGACTAAATGACAAGGACATTAATGCTTTAAAACATGGTTAATAGAATTAAAAGCTGGATAGAGAGACTTACCAGGAACAGCAACAACAGCAAGGAGGGGATAGTAAATGCATTGAATAACCTGAAGTGCCAGCTCTATCCGAAATTCTAATGGTAGATAATCATAATCTTCAGAAAGTTCGTCAAAAGCCCAGGAGAAACTCCTGCCCATTTTTGTAACATACCAATCTACTGTTCTCAGATTCTGATCCATTGTTGTAACATTCCAATCTACTGTTCTCAGATTCCGACCCATTGTTGTAACATACCAATCTACTGTTCACAGATTCTGACCTATTGTTGTAAAATTCTAATCTACTGTTCTCAGATTCCGATCCATTGTTCTAACATACCAATCTACTGTTCTCAGATTCCGACTCCCGCTCTGTGGAGCAGTACACTGATCTCTGTTAGTGCCGGAGGAGATGCTCTCACTGAAACTATTGCATATCACATTGAAAGGAGACCCTTATTAATAGAAGAGGGAAACCCTGTACTAATACAATAATGGTCAATGGAGACTTATATTAATTACAGTCACTGAACAAACAGCTTCAGTTAACCTGTGGAGACTGACATTAATTGCAGTCACTGAACAAACAACTTCAGTTAACCCGTGGAGACTGACATTAATTACAGTCAATGAACAAACAGCTTCAGTTAACCCCTTTCAATCCATACATTTTGTAACACAGTAAAGTAGAACATTTGCCCGGTCCGGATGGGATATATGAGTGTTGTTGAGGGAAGGAATGATGGAAATAACAGGCTCTGACCAGAAGCCTTCAATCCTCCTTGGATATCGGCGTGGTGGCAGAGGACTGGCGGGTTGTAAATGTTACAGCCTGTTTAAATTAAGGAGAACGGGATAAACACTTTAAATACAGGACAGCCGGTAGTGGGGAAACAACTAGAGGCCATATTGCCGGAGAAAATTATCTGTCATTTGGGAACTCATGGATTAATATATGATAACCAACACAGATTGCTTTAAAGTGTGTCTGAAAAAATTGATTGAGTTATTTGATGAAGCAACTGAGATGGTTGATGAGCGCAGTACAGTTGATGTTGTGTTTCTGGACTTTCAAAAACCATTTTGATTCAGCGCCATGTAATAGACCTAATAGGGAAATTGAAACCCATGGGATTAAAGGGGCAGTGGCTGCATGGATACGACTTTGATTAAAGAAAAGATACCAGAGAGTACTGCTGAACGGCTGCCTTTCAGACAAAAGGAAATATGCAGTGATATCCCCCATGGTTAGGTATTAGGGCCAGTGCTCTTTCTGACAGACATTAATCGCCTGGACTTAATTTCAAAGGCATAATTGCAAAGTTTAGAGATGACACGCAACTCAGAAATGTAGTAAATAGTGAGATACATAAATATAAGAACATAAGAACATAAGACATAGGAACAGCTGTAGGACATTTGGACCCTCGAACCAGATCCACCATTTAATACGATCATGGCTGATCTGGTCTTGGCCTCAACTCTAGTTCCCTGCCCGCTCCTCATAACCCTTGATTCCTTTATCTTTCAAAAATCTCTCTATCTCCACCTTAAAAATATTTAATGTCCCAGATTCCACAGCTCTCTGGGGTAGAGAATTCCAAGGGTTCACGACCCTCTGAGAGAAGAAATTGCTCCTCATTTCCGTTTTAAATGGGCGACCCCTTATTCTGAAACTATGCCCCCTAGTTCTAGATTCCCTCACGAGGGGGAAAATCCTCTCTGCATCTATCCTCTCATGCCCCCTCGGATTTTATATCGTTCAATACGATCACCTCTCATTTTCTAAACTCCAATAAGTATAGGCCCAACCTGCTCAACCTTTCTTCATAAGACAACCCCTTAATCTCAGGAATCAACCTAGTGAACCTTCTCTGAGCTGCAAAAAGTGCAAGTATATCCCTCCTTAAATAAGGAGACCTAAACTGTGCACAGTACTCCACGTGTGGTCTCACCAACAGTTGTAGCAAGACTTCCCTACTTTTATATTCCATCCCCCTTGCAATAAAGACCGACATTCCATTTGCCTTCCTAATTATTTGCTGTACCTGCATGCTAACATTTTGTGTTTCATGTACAAAACCCCCCAGATCCCTCTGTACCGCAGCATTTTGTAGTCTCTCGCCATTTAAATAATAATTTGGTTTTTATTTTACCTACCAAAGTGGCTAACCTCACATTTTCCAAAATTATACCCCATCTGCCAAATTTTCCCCCACTCACTTAACCTATCTATGTCCCTTTGCAGATTCTTTGTGTCCTCTTCATAGCATGCTGTCCCATCTATCTTTGTATCATCAGCAAATATGGCTACATTACACTCGGTCCCTTCATCCAAGTCATTAATATAGATTGTAAACATCTGCGGCCCAGCACTGATCCCTGTGGAAACCCACTAGTTACAGTTTGCTAAACTGTAAATTAGCATTTTATTCAGACTCTCTGTTTCCTGTTAGTTAGCCAATCCTCTATCCTTGCTAATATATTACCCGCAACCCCATGAATTCTTACCTCGTGCATTAACCTTTTATGTGTTACCTTATCAAATGCCTTCTGGAAATCCAAATACACTACCTCTACTGGTTCCCATTTAGCCACCCTGCTCGTTACATCCTCAAAGAACTCTAGCAATTTGTCAAACATGATTTCCCTTTCATAAAACCATGCTGACTCTGAATGACTGTATCATGATTTTCTAAATGTCCCGCTATTACTTCCTTAATAATGGACTCCAGCTTTAGCAGTAGACTTCAGGAGCACATAGACAGCCTGGTGAAATGGGCAGAAAGATGGAAGATAAAATTTAACACAGAAATGTGAAGTGTTACACTTGGTGAGGAAAAATGAGGAGATGCAGTATGAACGAAATGGTATAATTTTTAATGGAGGTCAGTTAAAAAGAGACCTGGGTGTTTATGTGCACCAATCGTTGAAGCTTGCATGACAGATTGATAAAACTGTTAAAAAAGCATGCAATATCTTTGGCTTTATAAATAGAGGCATAGAGTACAAAAGCAAGGCAATTATGCTAAACCTTTATAAAAGACGGTTAGGCCTGAGCTGGAGTATTGTGTCCAATTCTTGGCATCACACTTTATGAAGGATGTCAAGAGCTTGGAGAAGAAGCAGATGAGAATTACCAGAATGGTACAAGAGATGAGACGTTCAGTCATATGGAGAGACTGGAGAAGCCGAGATTTTTACCTTCGAGCAGAGAAGGTTAAGTGGGGAAATTAATAGATATGCTCAAGGATTTGGATGGAGTAAATAATGAGAAACTGCTTCCAGAGGCGGAAGGGTTGGTAAGCAGAAGAGACAGATTGAAGATAATTTGCAAAGGAGCAGAAGATGAGGAGAATTTGTTGTCTGCAGCTAGTTGTTACGATCTGGAATTCACCGCCTGAAATGGTGATAGAAGCAGATTCAATAATAACTTTCAAAAGGGAACGGGAAAAATACTGAAAGTGAAGGATTTACAGAGCTATGGGAAAAGAACAGGGGAGTGGGACGAATTGAATAACTCTTTCAAAGAGGCGGCACAGGCTCGATGGACTGAATGGCCTCCTTCTGTGCTCTATGATTCTATGATTCTCTGATAACAGAACCCGTTGATTCCTTGTCTCATGTGTAGAATCGAAGCTCTGCAGTTTTTGAGCCAGATTCTAATCGTTACTTGTACTCGGATAAAGGGGACAGCGGAAATGAAAACATAATGTGCTGGTGAGACAAGGTGTGCTAACAATTTTATAAATATAATTTACAAAAACTGAAATCATGAAATAATTTTGAGACCAAATGTAGGGGCCATGAATATAAGAGAGTCCCCAATAAATCCAATAAGCAATTCATGAGAAACGTCTGCACTCAGAGAGTGGGGATAATGTAAAACTCGCTACCACAGGGAGTAGTTGAGGTGAATAGCATTGATCCATTTAAGGGGAAGCGAGATAAACACAAGAGCGAGAAAGGAATAGAAGTGTATGCGGTTAGGTTGAGATAAAGAGGAATGGGAGGAGGTTGCTGAGGAGCATAAAAGTGTGCTTGCAGCAGTTTGGCTGAATGGTCTGCTTCTGTGTTGTACATTCTATGTTATTTGTTTAGCGGAGCATGATTTAACAGAAAATTAAAAATCATTGACGTTATTCCTATTACATTATTTATATCTATTTGTTCTCAGAATATCGTGTCTAGAGATAACAAAGGCATGGATGAGGGATTCAGCAGCAGATGAGCTCAGCCAAGGGCGGAGACGGCCGATGTTATGGAAGCGGAAAGCACGAAGGAGAATGACCATGACGCCTTCCGTGGTTCAATAGCAACACTCAGCACTGACCCGTGAAGGAACTGACTGAGGAACTCAGACCCCAGCGAGAGACAGAACCTTCAAGGGTTATCAGAAGGAGTTTTGTAATAACAAGACTGACCAACACAACACTGTCTGTGAGTTTAATGTTCAGGCATGTGAGGCAATGGGGAAAGTAAACCATCTTTGTTTAAACTGCTCCCCGGCAGGTACAGCACTGGTTAGATACCGAGTAAAGCTCCCTCTACACTGTCCCATCAAACACTCCCAAGTCAGGTACAGCACGGGTTAGATACCGAGTGAAGCTCCCTCTACATTGTCCCATCAAACACTCCCAAGGCAGGTACAGCACGGGTTAGATACCGAGTGAAGCTCCCTCTACATTGTCCCATCAAACAGTCCCGGGGCTGGTAGAGCACGGGTTAGATACCGAGTGAAGCTCCCTCTACTAGTCCAATCAAACACTCCCAGGCAGGTACAGCACGTGTTAAATACACCCTAAAGCTCCCTCTACACTGTTCCATCAAACATTCCTAGGGCAGGTACAGCATGGGTTAGATACAGAGTAAAGCTTCCTGTACACTGTTCCATTATCTGTGTGTGTGGGGCTCAGTTCCACACCAGGTGAGATCAGGCTAACTCAGCACAGGCCGGGGATGGAAACTGGGTCATTCCTGCTCTGTGTTTGAGAAGGATTCAGTCCCACACCGGGTGTAAAATCAGGCTAACTCAGCACAGGCCGGGGATGGAGCCTGGGCCTTTCCTGCTGTGTGTGGGGCTCAGTACCACACCGGGTATAAGGTCAGGCTAACTCAGCACAGGCCGGGGATGTTAACTGGGCCTTTCCTGCTCTGTGTGTGAGCGGGATTCAGTCCCACACCTGGTGTGAGATCAGGCTAACTCAGCACAGGCCGCTATGGAGCCTGGGCCTTAGCAAATGATCACTGCCTCCTCTCTTTCAGTGATACCCCTCCCTGGGATTCGATGCTCCAGTCTCCCTGTCGGCTCAGTGCCGAGATATCAATTCCTGCTTTTGACTTCCAAATGTATTTAAGTTAATCCACTTTCTTCCTGGAACAACTCTATCGACCTTCCAAAACGCAGCTTCTGTTTAGCTGTCAACAGCTCAGCTTTCTGCCATTATTGTAGATAAAAGATCAGCGATCACACACAGTATTAAAACACATTCTGTCAAAGGATCATTAACTGCTCAAAGGGCCCACAGCACAGAGGAATTTAAAGAACAAAGAGGGAAAGACATTTCCCTCTGTCTATAATCTGCTTCTCACTCCACTTTTTTCTGCTATCATCTAATTCTCCCCATCTCTGTCACCTCCTCTCTCTCCCTATCTATATCTAATAAACTCTCCTCTCTCTCTACCTCCGTCTATCACTCCTCTATCTCTGTCACCCTCTCTCCCTCCCATCTATATCTAATAATCTCTCCTCTCTCTCCATCTCCGTCTATCTTTCCTCTATCTCTGTCACCACCCGGACTGCAGCTGTTAAAAAGGTGGCTCATCACGACATTCTCAAGGGCAACTAGGGATGGACAATAAAGGCTGGTCTTGCCAGCGAAGCCCACATCCCATAGAGTCAGAGAGTCATAACGGCACAGAATGATGCAATTCGGCAGATCGATTCCGTGCCAGCTCTCTATAGAGCAATCCAGTTAGTCCCACTCCCACGCTCTGTCCCCGTAGCCATGCAAGTTTATTTCCCTCAAGTGCCTATCCAGTCTCCCCTTGAAAACATTGAGTGGCTCCGCTTCCACCACTTCCAACGGCAGCGAGTTCCAGGTCCTCACCACTCGCTGCGTAAAAAGATTTTTCCTCACATCGCCCCTGTATCTCTTTCCCAAAACCTTAAATCTGTGTCCCCTAGTCCTTGTACCATCAACTAGTGGTAACAGCCTTTCCTCATCTAGCCTATCCAAACCCCTCATAATCCTGTACACCTCTATCAAATCACCCCTCAACCTCCTTTGCTCTAATGAAATCAAATCCAGCTTCTCCAACCTGTCCTTGTAGGTAAGTTCCCCCATCCCCGGAAACAATCTGGTAAATCTCCTCTGCACCCTCTCAAGTGCATTCCCATCCTTCCACATTATGGTGACCAGAACTGGACCCAATACTCCAGTTGTGGCCAAACCAGCCCTATATAAATGTTCAGCATAACTTATATACTTTTGTACTCAAAACCTCTATTTAGGAAGCCCAAGATCCCATATGCTTTGCTAACCACTCTCTCAATATGACCCGCCATTTTCAGGGACCTATGCACATTAACTCTCAGTTCCCTCTGTCCCTGCGCACTCTTTAAAACTGTGACAAAGGCCCAAAAATTCGGCCGTTCCCGGGTGAGTACACAATCCGCACTCACCCGTATTCATTCCCGAAGTGCCGCTTTCCTGCATGCACTGCGCATGCGCGGGAAACCGGAACTTCCGGAATGGTGAAGGGTGCGGTTCCTCGGTGAACCGCGTGCGCGCTAGAGGCTGCGTGCAGGCAGCACACTCAGTTTATTTCAGTTTTCAACGCGAGGGTAAGTATTGAAGATTCTACGCCAGTAAAAAGGAGGCGTAAGACCACTTTTGAACAAGGTAAGCAGTTAATTAAGTATAATATTACATTTATTTCAACAGGTTTATCTTTTTTAGACACTTTAAAGAAAGGTAAGTTTATTTTTATAAATTTTAAAAAGTATTTAAATTTTTTCAAAAATTTTAATTTTTGTTTAAAGTGGTTAATTTATTTAACTATAGTTATTTTATAAATTTGCTGTTTTTTTATTTATTTGGAGTTTAGCTGTTCTTTTGGGGCCGATTTCAATTCACGGATTTGACAGGTCTACTGTCAAATCTATGAATGAAAGATGGTCTGCTGCCATTGGCTCTCCATGGCCCACATGAACCTAGGGGTCCCATCGCACTAACTGCGCCCCAGGAACACGCAAGCACTGCGCACCAGCTCTTGGGAGAGGCCCTGGACCCGAAGTTCCTGTGGGCCCAAAACAGAACGGCAGGCGCGGTGGGTAAGAGTGCGCGCGATCCTTACCCCCGCGGCAAGCCGGCCACGCGAATTTTTAGGCCATTATGTGTATATTGCCTATCCCTGTTCCTTCTGCCAAAATGCATCACCTCACACTTCTCTGTATTAAATTCCATCTGCCACATGTATGCCCATTCTGCTAGCCTTTCTATATCCTGTTGCAGTCGATTCGTATCGTCCTCACTGTTTGACACATCCCCATGTTTGGTGTCATCGACAAATTTAGCAATTCTACTCTGTATTCCATTATCCTTGTCATTTATATATATCAAAAAAAGCAGTGGCCCCAGCACTGACCCTTGTGGAACACCACTGTCTACCATCCTCCAGTCTGAAGAACAGACATTAACCACAACTCGCTGTTTTCTGTCCTTAAGGAAATTCCTTATCCAAGCTGCACCTGACCCACCTATTCCATGAGACTCAATTTTGTTACCCAGCCTTCTATGTGCTACTTTGTCAAACGCCTTCCGAAAAGCCATGCAGACAACATGCATTGCAATCCCTTCATCAATCCTCCCTGTTACTGCATTAAAAAAATTAATTCGATTAGTCAAACACGATCTGCCTTTTACAAATGGGTGTTGGCTCTCCTTATTTAGCTTTAATCTCTCCAAGTGACCGTTATTTTTTTCCTTGGATTATTGTTTACCCACCGCTTATTTTAAACTGACCGGCCTATAGTTACTAGGATTACTATGATACTCAGCAGGTCAGACTGAATCTGTGGAGAGAGGGAGAAATAGGGTTGACCTTTCAGATCTGGGACCTTGCGCCAGAGCTGGAAACAGTTAAAGATGTAACAGATGTTAACCAGGTGCAGAGGCAGAATTTAACCACTCCTGCCTTCCACCATATCACAGACCGGCCCTTTTGTTCTTTCCTCCCCTCCCGCCTTTCCCTGCTCCACACCCTGTGAAAATCTGTTACATATCTAACATTTTCCAGTCCTGACGAAATGTCACAGACCTGAAACGTTAACTCGCTTTCTCTCTCCACAGATGCTGCCTGACATGCTGAGTATTTCCAGCATCTTCTCATTTTATATTATTTAACATAAAATGGTTTGTATTTTTCCTCTTTCTTGATTCTCTTCCTAAGCGTCTTGTTGATATTTTTATAAACTCAATAAAAAGTAATATGTAACTCCTACAAATCCTCACCTGCCCTCCCACTCCTCAACAGCTTGGTTGCATGTTTGTGTGAAACTTCAGTCGATCGTTCAAAATCAAATATTGAGAAATTTCAATTTTAAAACGTTTTAAGCAATTCAGAGCCTCCTTAAACGCGTTTGGACTTCAAGATCAGGTTGAAACTTGTTTAGATGAGGGAGAAATTGATTTTTGCTTGTTTCTTCCGAAATCAAACCAGAAACTTAGGATAAAAGTGTTGCTAACGTTGATGTTTTGCGCAAAGTTCATTACAAATCTTTAAATTCTTTCACGTCTCATTGCAGCATTGACAGAAGAAATTGCTCCAAGTTTCTCTTTCCCTCTTCAATGCTGTCGTTAAACATGAAACAAAAAAATAAAATAACCTCTAATTCCAAACAGAGCTCAAATAGAAAAGTGAGTAAAGTGGTTAAACTTTCTAAGTAGGCGGTGCCGTTATCTCGCCCCAGCCTTGGCGATGAGTTGAGATTAGTTTCAGAGAAGTTGTTTCCTCTTTTTCTGCTGCCGTTCCCTCCGTCTCTCACAGTCTCTGAGGTTCAAGCAGGGACACAAACGTTTCCTCCTGTCTCATAACACAATTTAAATAAACTTAATAAACTCTTTCAAAAAGGGAACAACATCTGGCAAAATTTAACTGGAACTTACCACGGGACATTCAATAACACTTTGCAGAATTTTTTCCGGCTTTAAAGGGCTTTCCGAATAAATAAAAAAAATTACCGGAGGCCTAAAAATTGTTTGCATTCGCCCCCTTCCAAAGGCCATTGTACATGTGCTGCGTCTCCACCTGTGTTGTTCCAAAGTGCGGCCAGCGCTCAATCCCCGGGAACAGACTATACGCGCCTGGACCCTCAGCCCTCTCTCTTTCTCGCTGTGTCCCTCGCTAACTCTCTCTGTCCCTCTCTCCCGCTGTTTCACTATCTATCGCCCTCTCTCCCTATCTCTGTCACCCACTCCCATTGTCTCTCTCTCTATCTTCCTCTGTCCCTCTCTCCCTCTCTCGAACTCTATCTGTCGCTGTCTCTCACTTTCTTTCTCTCACCGTCTCTATCTCTCTCACCCCTATCTCTCGCTCTTTCTCCCCCTGTACCTGTCTCTGCCTCTCTCTAACTCCCTCTGTCATTTTCTCTCTCTCTCTATCTCCCTCGGACCCTAATTCTCTCTATCTCCCTCTTTCCCTGTCTCTTTCTCTATCTCCCTCTGTCATTGTCTCTCTCTCTCTCTCTCTCTATTTCCCTCGGACTCTCTCTCTCTCTTTATATATACACATATATATAATATATATATATATTATATATATATATATTTCCTTCTGTCCCTGTCTCTCTCTCTATATCCCTATGTGCGTCTTTCTCTATCTATCTCCCTATGACCCCGTCTCTCGCTCTCTCTCCCTCTGAATCTGTCACTGTCTCTGTCTCTAACTCTATCTCCCTCGGATTCTGTCTTTCGGTCTATCTTCCTCCGTCACTGTCGCTCTCTCGATCTCCCTCTGTGCTTGCCTCTCGCTCTCTCACTCTCTGTCTCTGTCCCTGTCGGTTTCTCTCTTCCTCTCTCTGTCATTCTCTCTCTCTCTCTCTCTCTCTTTCTCTCTCTCTCTCCGTTTATAACTCTCTGTCTCTTTGTTTTGCTGGCTCGCTCTACAAAAAACATCGAAGCAAAAGGAGCAGCAGAGAATCAGTGTCGGTTCATGAGAGAGATTTCCTCTCTTTATTTAAACATTTGAAATCCGGTATATGCTGTGAAATGAGCAGAAATGTTTCCCTCTTCCATGGAAACTTTTCATGACAATGTTTTCCTATTTGTGCTCTTGTGATAATGAAGGTGCCCACATCAGACTCCAGCTCCACTAATCTGTTCACAATGAACTGAATACCCTTCGTGTCCCAGCTCATTGAAATCCTGAGTGATAACTTGCCTGCAGGTTTTAGAAGAGATTTTTAAATGAGGCACTGTCGGTAGATGTTAAAGATTGTTTTAACGCTATTGTACGAAGCGAAGGGAATATCTCTACCCATTCTCTCTCTCTCTCTTCCCCAGTCTCTCTCCCTCTCTCTCCAGTCTCTCTCCACCCCAGTCTCTCTCTGCTCCAGTCTATCTATCTCTCCCGAGTCTCTCTCCCTCTCACCCTCGTCTCTCTCCCGAGTCTCTCTCCCTCTCGCCCCAGTCTCTCTCCCCAGATTCTCTCCCTCTCACTAAGTCTCTCTCCCCAGTCTCTCTCTCTTTCCCAGTCTCTCTCTCTTCCCAGTCTCTCGCTCCCCAGTCTTTCTCTCTCCCCCCAATCTCTCCCTCTCTCTCCCAGTCTCTTTCTCTCCCTAGTCTCTCTCTCTCTCACTCCCCAATCTCTCTCTCTCTCCATCTCTCTCCCAAGTATGTCTCACTGTCTCTCTCTCTCCCAAGTATCTCCCAATGTCTCTCTCTCCCAAGTCTCTCCTCCACTGTCTCTCTCCCCAATCTCTCTCGCTCACTCTCTGACCAGTCGCTCGGTCTCTCTGACCATTCTCTCGCTCCCCCTAGTCTCATCTCCCTTGACTCTCTCTCTCTCCAGTCTCTGTATCTCTCTCCACAGTAAACGCTCTCTCCACCATTCCCTCACACACACCAGTCCCTCTCTCTGCCCCATTCTCTCTCTACCACAGTCACTCTCTCCCCAAGTCTCACTCTCAACCCAGTCTCTCTTGCCTTCGCTCTCTCTCCCAGTCTATCTCTCTCTCCCCCAGTCTCTCTCTCTCACCCCACTCTCTCACTCTCTCCCCACTCTCTCAATCTCCCCTTTCTCTCTCTCAGTCTATCTCTCTTTCTCACCCCACAGTCTTTCTATCTCTCCCCCAGTCTCTCTCTCACCCACTCTCTCTCGCCCAGTCTCTCTCTGCCAATCTCTCTCTCTCTGGCACCAGTCTCTCTCTCCCCCTCTCTCTCCCCCTCTCTCTCTCTCCCCCAGAATCTATCTCACCCACTCTCTCAACCAATCTCACGCTCACTCTCTCTCTCATCCACTCTTTTCTCACTCCCCCAGTCTTTCTCTCTCACCCACTGTCTCTCTCCCCAGTCTCTATCTCTCTCGCCCACTCGCGCTCTCCCCAGTCTATCTCTGTCACCCACTTTCTCTCACCCTCCCTCTCTCTCTCTTACCCCCAGACTCTATCTCTCACCCACTCTCTCTCTCTATCAGCCACTCTCTCTCTCCCCCATTCTCTCTCTCCCTCTCTCTCTTTCCGCCCTCTTCCTCCCTCAGGCTCAGGCCCGTAGCGGGTTCAGTGCGCAGCCGCTCTTTATAAGGGCATTGCCATCTGCCACGACTCCCCGCGCAGGATCAGCTTTCGGCAGCCGTTCGCATTCTAAATGTAGCGAGTTGCAGTGCGCAGGCGCCGAAGCCCGTTCCTGCGGGACTGAAGAACGAGTCTATGGAACACGATTGAAAAGAGCGGCTACAGGATCTTCTTCTTCTGGAGAGGAATGTCTGTTGTATAATTGTACCAGCCTATACTGAAGGTGCTGCGTGATGTGACGGGTTTAACCCCAGTCGATGATCGCCCTCCTGTAACTTCCCAAGTGGCAATTAGAGCTGTGAGCCTATACTGAAGGTGCTGCATTCTGGGGGGTTTCGGCCCCAGTCACTGTTTGCCCTCCAGACCTTGCCAAGTGGTAATTCTGAGCTGTGAGCCTATACTGAAGGTGCTGTGTGATGGTGGGCTTCGGCCCCAGTCAATCTTTGCCCTCCAGTACCTTGCCAAGTGGTAATTCGGAGCTGTGAGCCTATAGTGAACGTGCTGCGTGATGGTGTGGTCCGGCCCCAGTCACTGTTTGCCCTCCAGTACCTTGCTAAGTGGGAATTTTGAGCTGTGAGCCTGTACTGAAGGTGCTGCATTCTGGTAGGGTTCGGCCCCAGTCACTTTTTGCCCTCCAGTACCTTGCCAAGTGGTAATTCTGAGCTTTGAGCCTGTACTGAAGGTGCTGTGTGATTTTGGGGTTCGAGCCCAGTCACTCTCTGCCCTCCAGTACCTTGTCAAACGGTAATTCTGAGCTGTGAGCCTATACTGAAGGTGCTGTGAGATGGTGGGGTTCGGCCCCAGTCACTGTTTGCCCTCCAGTACGTTGCCAAGTGCTAATTCTGAGCTGTGAGCCTATACTGAAGGTGCTTTGTGATGGTGGGCTTCGGCCCCAGTCACTGTTTGCCCTCCAGTACCTTGCCAAGTGGTAATTCTGAGCTGTGAGCCCATACAGCGAGCTGCCAGCATTTCTATCATGGGGAGCAGCACCACCGCCGTCCCTGGCTGATTCTGTCCGGCAAAGCTGAGCCAATGGTAGCACAGCAACAGCAATTGACATTTACATAGCGCCTTTAGCGTAGGAAAACGTCCCAGGCACGTCACAAGAGCGGAATCAGTCAAACGTTGACACTGAGCCAAAGAAGGAGACATTGGAACAGGTCAGAGATTTTAGGGCCTCGGCAACTGAAGGCACGGCCGCCAATGCTGGAGCGAAGGCAGTGGGGGTTGCACAAGAGGAAAGAGTTGAAGGAGTGCACAGTTCATAGACTTAGCCCTGCAATTTTTTCCAATTCAATTATTTACCCAATTCCCTTTATAAAGTTACTTTGAATCTGTTTCCACCGCCCTTCCAGGCAGTTAATTCCAGGTCATAACAACTTGCTGTGTGAATTTTTTCCCATCGTGTTGCTTCTGGTTCTTTCTCCAATTACATTCAATCCGTGTCCTCTGGTTACCGACCCTCCTGACAAGTTAAATAGTTTATCCTTATTAACAGAGTTGTAGGGATGGAGGAGGTTACAGAGATAGGGAGGGATGAGGCCATGGAGGGTTTTGAACAGGAGGATAAGAATTTTAAAGGCTGAATCCTCCAGCCGTCTCCCCCAGTACAGAATGTGACTCACTACAAACAGGAAGGATGTTACTTTAACTCCTAAAGGTGCAGAAAGGTGAGGCATTGTCCCTCTAAATATAACAAACTGATACATAATGAGGGGAAATCAATCTGTGTACTTTTACTCACAGCGACATGGAAAGAGGAAAATTAATGACATTTAAACACTTAGTCCATTTGGAACTGAAGTGTCTGAAACTCATAATAAGAACTCAATGAAAACACAGTAGTGAAAAATGTTAAACTGTTTCCTTGACAAAATAAATCTTGAATTAACTTTAAAAAGATAAATAATTTAACATGGGTTCACACTGACTCACCTGTCTGGCCGACTCAAGCACCGCGATTGGTTGCTGAACGCGCTGCTCCCTTGGCCACCGGCCTCTGAGCTCTCTTCCTGTTGTTTCCAAAGGCCATCCTTCACCACTCGCAAACATTACGTTGCCGGATGAGGTTCAGGGGCTCATTGGAAGAACATAAATGAGTCCTCCAATCTGAGTTGGGAAATACAATTAGAGAAACATGATTCAATTTATTAACTAAACTATTTCAAATCAAATCAAATGAATTGTTGTAATTAATATCTGCCTTTTGTGCCAAGTGGGAAACAAGTGAAGTCTGGTCTGTGCAGGAGTGTTTGTGCTCGGTTACACTGCGTGTTCCAGGCTCTCTGCTCCAAGTGCGCTTCTTTCAGCTCACGGTCTCATTCACACATCCAACTGAGTGGATTAACCTCGCCCTTTAAATCCATCGCAGAAATATCAGCATTCGATGTTTAGTTGTGATAAACTTTAAAAAAAACACTGCTTAAGCTTCAGCTGGAATAGTGCGTTCAATTCTGGGCAACACATTTTAGGAAGGATGTCACGGAGAGGGTGCAGAGGAGGTTTACTGGAATGGTACCAGTGATGAGGGACTTCAGTTCTATGGAGAGACTGGATAATCTGGAGTTTTTCTCCTTAGAGCAGAGAAGATTGAGAGGAAATTTGATTGAGGTGTTCAAAATCATGGATCGTTTTGATAGAATGAATAAGGACAATCTGTTTCCAGTGGCAGAATGGTAAGTGAGCAGAGGACACAGATTTAAAGTGATTAGCAAAAGAACCAGAGGAAACGTTTTCTTTACACAGCGAGTTGTTGTGATCTGAAATGCACTGCCTGAAAGTGCACTGGAAGCATATTCAAAAGTAACTTTCAAAAGGGAATCGGATTATTTTTGAAGGCATATGATTTACAGGTCCATGCGGAAAGAGCAGGGGAGTAGGATTAATTGGACAGCCCTTTCAAAGAGCAGGCGCAGGCACGATGGGACGAATGGCCTCTTTCTGTGCTGTACCAGTTGATGATCCTATTATTTTATGTTTGTCAGATGTTGCTGACAGAGTGACAACAATAGATTGTTCACACTAGAAGCACGGAAAAGATATTTTAAAAAGCATAGGAGTACATTTAGCAACATATGCAAATTGGACTGAGGAGAGAGAACGAGCTGGGAGAGTGTTTGTGTAACCAGGACACGCGACACTGTGAGGCCCCTGACGAGATATCAATGTCCCAGACCCTGGCTGCTGCTCACCCACTAACACTGGGACAATAAAGGGACTGCGATGGTCTCTGTATTTAAATTAAATGTCAAGAATCAACAAGAGTGTGTATGACGAAGGATTACTGTAAGCTGTACACTGGAAAAATATATTGATAGACCATCGACCAATAATGACACACTACTGATATGGGAGTGATTTCCACTGTGAATATTCACTTTCTAACATTCTGTGCCCATGAACATGTGAATTCACTGAATTCCGACATGAGAAAGAAAGATCAGAGTATTTTCTAAATGGTAAGAAGCGTGGAATTGTTGAGTAGCCAAGAGATTCAGGTATCCATTTACATAAATCCTTACCATATTAGAGACACATCCATCATATCATAGACAAATCCCTCCCAAATAAGTGTCAAATTCCACCTATATCAGATACACATCCCACCCATGCATATTTGAACATTAATGGGCACTGTGTGTTAGCTAGAGAATATTCACCGTATAAATCCACTCCATGTGTCAGCCACTTTCACTGATACCAGGCTTTTCATACCAAGATTTTTAAACTTGAATTCAAATTCTCAAACTTCCAAGGGTGGGATTTGAACTCTCGTTCTCTGGATCAATAGTCCAGTGACATAACCACTGGGCAAACGTATCCTCAGTGATCTCATTCTTTTTGTAGCACCTGATTGTTCAGAGTTACTGTGTGAAAAGGGCTGAGTGACTTTCAATCTCACTCCCAACCAGCTCATGTTCAAGGCCCGGTCCCCGATAGTTTCATCAAAGTCCATTCTCCCCATATTGCCGAATCTGTGAATCCCCATGGGTTATTTCCAGCATACAAGGAAGTAACTCGCTGCCACATTGGACCCATTGTCACTTCTGAGTCTGCGTGATCTTTGCTTCCACTGTGGTCAACAGATTTGAATGTTGTACGCTTTGTGTTGCAGGCAAGACAATGTCAGCTTTCAAAAGGTGGGAGGGAGCGTGTTGTTTGTCACAGGTTGCTCAGAGACAGAACAGTCAAGCTAACCTGATCAGAAGCACGTATTAGATCTGCTGAAGCTCACAGCTGCTCTTTTCACAGCTAATGCAAACTAAAGGGAAGAGAGACAGAGAGAGAATTTTTAGGGTCATACAAACATTGATACTTAGGAACTGGAGGAGGCAATTCAAACCCTCAAGCCTGCTCCAGCATTCAATCAGGTCATGGTTGATCTGTACCATAACTCCTTCTACCCCCTTGGTTACGTAACTTTAATAAGCTTACCGCAACAAAATCAATCAATATCAGTTTTCAAACGTTTAATTTATCTCCCCAGCCTCAACAGCTTTATGGGGGATAGAGTTCCAGATGTGCACTACAATTTGTGTGAAGAAGTGCTTCCTGATATCACCACTGAAGCCCAGCTCTAATTTTAAGATTATGCCCCTTGTTCTGAACTCCGCCACCCTCCCCGCGCCCCCCAACACCAGTGGAAAGTGTTGATCTCTAGTTACCCTATCAACTCCTTTAATCATCTTAAACACTACAATAATTCACTCCTTCATATTCTATAGTCAAGGGAATACAAGCCTAGTCTATGCAACCTGTCCTCATAATTTAGTCCTTTTAGCCACGGTATCATTCTGGTGAATCTGCGCTGCACCCGCTCCAAGGCCAATATATCCTTCCTGAGGTGCGGTGCCCAGAATTGAACACAGTACTCCAGATTATGTCGTACTGGGAGAGTGTCTGAGTAACCAGGACGTGGGACACTGCGAGGCCCTGACCGAATGTCAATGTCCCAGACACTGACTGCTGCTCACTCACCAGCACTCGGAGAATAAAAGGACAGCGATGGTCTCTGTACTTAAATTGAATGTCAAGCATCACCAGGGTTGGGACTTTAATGGGCACTGAGTGTTAGCGAGAGAATATTTTCAGGTTGAATCCCTCCCGTGTCAGTAATGTGTCAGTATTGAGCTGATGCTGAGGGGATATTTTTGGGGAATGGAATCGGGCAGAAGCAGAATGATCCAGAGAGGCAAATGAAAGGGCATCCATCTTTGTTTTCTCTGCACATCAGAGGATAAGACAATGTCAGCATGTAAAAAGTGGGAGTTTTTTGTGAGGTGATACATTTAGCTAGGGTAAATGAGGAGAAGCAGTGTGAACTAAATTTTAAAGCGGGTGCAGGAACAGAGAGACCTGCGGCTGTATGTACACAAATCTTGGAAGGACAAGTTGAGAATGCTGTTTAAAAACCATTCGGGATTCTGAGCTTTATTAGTCGCGGCACCGAATACAAAAGCAAGGAGGTTATTGCTAAACTTTTATAAAACACTGGCTCGGCCTCAGCTGGAGTATTGTGTTCAATTCTGGGCAGCACATTTTAGGCAGGTTGTCAAGGCCATGGAGCGGTTGAAGAGGAGATTTATTAGAATGGTAACAGGAATGAGGGACTGGAGAAGCTGGGGTTGTTCTCCTTAGAGCAGAGAAGATTAAGAGAATATGTGATTGAGTTTTTCAAAACCATGAATAGTTTTGATAGAGTAAATCAGGATAAGCTCTTTCTAGTGCAGAAGGGTCTGTAACCAAAGGACACAGATTTAAGGTGATTGGCAAAAGAACCAGAGGCGAAATAAGGAAACATTTTTTGAAAACGAGTTGATGTGATCTTGAATGCCCTGCCTAGAAGGGGACTGGAAGTAGGTTCAGTACTAACTTTCAAAAGGGAATTGGATACATTTTTGACGGGATACAATTTACAGGTCTATGGGGAAAGAGCAGGGCATTGGGATTAATTGGACAGCTCAGATGATGTTGACAGACTGAGAACAATAGATTGTTGAAATCAAGAGCACGGACAAGATATTTTAAAGGGCACAGGAGAACATTTAGCAACATATGCAAACTAGAGTGAGGAGAGAGAGCGAGCAACGAGAATGTTTGTGTAACCAAGTCACGCGAGACTGTGGGGCCGCTAACCAGATATTAGTGTCCCAGACCCTTGACTGCTACTCACTCACTAACACTGGGACAGTAAATGGTCCGCGATTGTCTCTGTATTTAATTTAAATTTCAAGAATCACCAAGAGTATGTATGTCGAATGATTAGTATAAGCTGTACACTTGAAAGAGTTATTGATAGACCATCGGCCATTAATGACACACTACTGATATGGGAGGGATTTACCCTGTGAATATTCGAACACTCTGTGCACATGAACGTGTGATTTCACTGAAAACGAACCTGAGAAAGATAGATCAGGGTATTTTCTAAATGGTAAGAAGCTAGGAACTGTGGGGTAGCCAAGAGTTTCAGGTATCCATTTACATAAATCCTTCCCATATCAGAGACACATCCCTCCCATATCAGAGACAAATCCCTCCCAAATCCGTGTCAAATTCCACCTATATCAGATACACATCCCACCCATTTATATTTGAGCATTAATGGACACTGTGTTCAAGTGAGAGAATATTCACAGTATAAATCCAATCCATGTGTCCGCCAATTTCACTGATACCAGGCTTTTCATACCCAGATTTTTAAACTTGAATTCAAATTCTCAAACTTTTTTGGTGGGATTTGAACTCTCGTTCTCTGGATCAATATTCCAGTGACATAACCACTGTGCAACCGTACCCTCAGTATTCTCAATCTTTTTGTAGCACCTGATTGCTCAGAGTTACTGATTGAAAAGGGCTGACTTACTTTCAATCTCACTCTCAACCAGCTCATGTTCAAGTCCTGGTCCCCGAGAGTTTCATCAGTCTTCATTCTCCACATATAGCCGAATTTGTGAATCCCCATGGGTTAATTCCAGCATACAAGGAAGTAACTCGCTGCCACATTGGACACATTGTCACTTCTGAGTCTGCGTGATCTTTGCTTCCACTGTGGTCAACAGATTTGAATGCTGTACGCTGTGTGTTGCAGGCAAGACAATTTCAGCCTTCAAAAGGTTGGAGGGAGCGTGTTGTTTGTCAGAGGTTGCTCAGAGACAGAAAAATAAACTATCGAAATCAGAAGCACGGATACGATCTGCTGAAGCTCACAGCTGCTCATTTCACAGCTAATGCAAACTAAAGGGAAGAGAGACAGAGAGAGAATTTTTAGGTTCATAGAAACATGCATACTTCGGAACAAGAGGTGGCAATTCAGCCTCTCAAGCCTGCTCCAGCATTCAATCAGGTCATGGTTGATCTGTACCATAACTCCATCGACCCCACTTTGTTATGTAACTTTAATAAGTTTACCGCCAAAAAATCTATCAATATCAGTTTTCAAACTTTTAATTTACCCCCCCCCCCCGCCAGCCTCAAACAGCTTTATGGGGGCGAGAGTTCCAGATTTCCACTACATTTTGTGTGAAGAAATGCTTCATGATATCACCACTGAAGTCCAGCTCTAATTTTAATATTATGCCACTTGTACTGAACACCGCCACAACCCCCCCTCCAACCACCAGTGGAAATAGTTGATCTCTAATTATCCTACCAGGTCCTTTAATCATCTAAAACGCTACAATAATTCAATCCTTCATATTCTATAGTCAAGGGAACACAAGTCTAGTCGATGCAACCTGTCCTCATAATTTAGCCCTTTTAGACACGGTATCATTCTGGTGAATCTGCGCGGCACTCCCTCCAAGGCCAATATATCCTTCCTGAGGTGCGGTGCCCAGAATTGAACACTATACTCCAGATTATGTCGTACTGGGAGAGGGTTTTTGTAACGAGGACGTGGGACACTGCGAGGCCCTGACCGAATGTCGATTTCCCAGACACAGACTGTTGGTAACTCACTAGCACTCGGAAAATAAAAGGACTGCGATGGTCTCTGTACTTAAATTGAATGTCAAGCATCACCAGGGCTGGGTCTTTAATCGGCACTGTGTGTTAGCGAGAGAATATTTTCAGCTTGAATCCCTCCCGTGTCAGTAATGAGTCAGTATTGAGCTGATGCTGAGGGGACATTTTTGTTTAATGGAATCGGGCAGAAGCAGAACGATCCAGAGAGGCAAATGGAAGGGCATCCATCTTTGTTTTCTCTACACATCAGAGGATAAGACAATGTCAGTTTGTTGTGAGGTGATACATTTTGGTAGGATAAATGTGGAGAAGCAGTGTGAACTAAATTTTAAAGAGGGTGCAGGAACAGAGAGACCTGCGGCTGTATGTACACAAATCTTGGAAGGACAAGTTGAGAATGCTGTTTAAAAACCATACGGGATTCTGAGCTTTATTAGTCGCGGCACAGAATACAAAAGCAAGGAGGTTATTGCTAAACTTTTATAAAACACTGGCTCGGCCTCAGCTGGAGTATTGTGTTCAATTCTGGGCAGCACATTTTAGGCAGGTTGTCAAGGCCATGGAGAGGGTGAAGAGGAGATTTATTAGAATGGTAACAGGAATGAGGGACTTCAGTTCTGTGGAGAGACTGGAGAAGCTGGGGTTGTTCTCCTTAGAGCAGAGAAGATTAAGATAATATTTGATTGAGTTTTTCAAAACCATGAATAATTTTGATAGAGTAAATCAGGATAAGCTCTTTCTAGTGCAGAAGGTGCAGAACATTCTGGAGGGGGAGGGGGAACAGCCAGTTGTCGTGATACATGTTGGTACCAACGACGTAGCTAAAAAAAGGGAAGAGGTCCTACAAGTAGAATTGAGGGAGTTAGGAGCCAAGCTAAAAAGTAGGACTTCGAAGGTAGTAATCTCTGGATTACTACCAGTGCCACGTGCTTGTAAGAGTACAGAGAACAGGATAGTTAGGCTAAATATGTGGCTTGAGCAGTGGTGTAAGAGGGAGGGTTTTAAATTTTTGAGGCATTGGAACCAGTTTTGTGGTAGGTGTGACCTATACAAAAGGGACGGTCTACACCTGTGCAAAGATGGAACTGATGTTCTCGGGGTAATTTTTGATAAAGCAGTTCGGGAGCATTTAAACTAGTATGGCAGGGGGCTAGAAACCTATGTAGTGAAATAGAGGAAAGTGAAAGGCAGACAGAAATAAATGGTAAAAGGGTGAGGAACAAAAAACAAAGGGCCCAACTAATTCATAAAAAATGTGAGCATAAAAAAAGCCTGAGGGTTTTATACCTTAATGCGAGAAGCATCAGGAACAAGGTAGATGAATTAGCTGTGGAAATAGAGGTTAATAATTATGATCTAATTGGGATTACGGAAACATGGTTGCAGGGTGAGCAGGGCTGGGAGCTTAACATACAGGGGTATTCAGTATTTAGGAAGGATCGACAAAAAAGAAAGGGAGGAGGGGTAGCATTGCTGGTAAAAGAGGGGATAAATGCAATTGAAAGGAAGGATATTAACTCAGTTAATACAGAATCTACATGGGTGGAGCTAAGAAATAGCGAGGGGCGAAAAACATTAATAGGAGTGGTATATAGGCCTCCAAATAGTAAAATAGAGGTTGGGGAGGGCATCACGAGGGAAATTAGAGAAGCGTGCAATAAGAGCACAGCTGTCATCATAGGTGACTTTAACTTACATATAGATTGGACTAGCCTAATCAGTAAAAATAATGAGGAGGAGAAATTCCTTGAGTGTTTAAGGGATGGTTATCTGGATCAATATGTCGAGGAACCAACTCGGGAACAGGCTATATTGGACTGGGTACTGTGCAATGAGAAGGGACTAATTAGTAATCTTGTTGTACGGGGACCCTTGAGTCAGAGCGATCATAACATGATCGATTTCTCACTCGAAATGGAGAGCGAAGAAATTGATTCAGAGACTAAGGTCCTGAATTTAAACAAGGGGAATTATGATGCCATTAGACGGGAACTGAGTAGGTCTGATTGGACAACGTTCCTGGGAGGACTGGAGGTAGATAAACAATGGCAAGCATTTAAAGATAGAATGACAAAATTGCAAAAATTGTTTATACCAATCTGGCATAAAAGGAAATCTAAAAAGGTGACTCAATCGTGGATAACAGGGGAAATTAGAGACAGCATAAAATCCAAAGATAGGGCGTATAAAATAGCCAAAAAAAGCGCCAGAGCGGAAGATTGGGAACGGTTTAAGATAGAGCAAAGGAGGACAAAGGGCTTAATCAAGAGGGGCAAAATAGCTTACGAAAGCAAGCTGGCGGAAAATATAAAAACTAACTCCAAAAGCTTTTATAAGTTTATCAAGAGGAAAAGACTGGTGAAAACCAAAGTTGGTCCATTGCAGTCAGATACGGGGGAATATATAACGGGAAATAAGGAAATGGCAGACCAACTAAATGCATACTTTGGGTCAGTCTTTACGAAGGAAGACACAAAAAACCTCCCTGGGATATCGGGAAAAATAGGGACATGGGCAAAGGAGGAACTGACGCAAATCAATATCTCTAAGGATATGGTGTTAAGGAAGCTAAAGGGATTGAAGGCGGACAAATCCCCAGGGCCTGATAACATGCATCCTAGGGTACTGAAGGAGGTGGCCCTAGAGATAGCGGATGCACTAAGTATGATTTTTCAGAATTCATTAGACTCGGGAACAGTGCCCATGGATTGGAGGGTAGCTAACGTTACCCCACTATTCAAAAAGGGGGGTAGGGAAAAAGCAGGTAATTACAGACCTGTAAGCCTTACATCAGTTGTGGGCAAAATGCTGGAGTCCATCATTAAGGATGAAATAGCGGAGCACTTAGCAAATGGGGACAGGATAGGACAGAGTCAACATGGATTTACAAAGGGTAAATCGTGCTTGACTAATCTATTGGAATTTTTTGAGGGAGTAACTGGTAAAATAGATGGGGGAGAGCCAGTAGATGTGGTGTACCTGGACTTCCAAAAGGCCTTCGACAAGGTCCCACATAAAAGATTAGCATGGAAAATTGAAGCTCATGGGATAAAGGGGAAAGTATTGACGTGGATAGCGAACTGGCTGTCAGATAGAAAACAGAGAGTTGGAATAAACGGCTCATTTTCTGAATGGCAGGCAGTAACAAGTGGGGTACCACAGGGATCTGTCCTGGGTCCCCAGCTGTTCACAATTTACATTAATGACCTGGATCAGGGAGTCGGATGCAGCATTTCCAAATTTGCAGACGACACTAAACTAGGAGGGGGGGGGGGGGGGGGGGCTCAGAGGAGGAGACCAGGAAGCTCCAGAGCGATTTGGACAGACTGGGTGATTGGGCGGATAAATGCACTATAATGTGGACAAGTGCGAAGTTATCCAACTTGGGTGCAGGAACGGGAGGGCAAATTATTATTTAAATGGCAATAAATTGGGAGAGGGGGAAGTACAGAGAGACCTGGGTGTTCTTGTGCACCAGTCACTGAAGGCGAGCATGCAGGTGCAACAGGCGGTCAAGAAGGCAAACGGTATGCTGGCCTTCATAGCAAAAGGGTTGGAATACAGGAACAGGGATACCTTGCTGCAGCTGTACAGGGCACTGGTGAGACCACACCTCGAGTACTGTGTACAGTTTTGGTCGCCTCATCTGAGGAAAGATGTTCTTGCCATGGAGGGGGTGCAGCGGCGATTCACCAGGCTGATACCAGGAATGGCGGGATTGACCTATGAGGAGAGACTATGTAGTTTAGGGATGTACACACTGGAGTTTAGAAGATTGAGAGGGGACCTCATAGAAGTGTATAAAATTCTGACAGGTCTAGACAGACTAGATGCAGAAGGAATGTTTCCCTTGGCGGGTGAGAACAGAACTAGAGGACATAATTTAAGGATAAGGGCTAAACCATTTAGGACAGAAATGAGGGGGAATTTCTTCACTCAGAGGGTGGTGAACCTGTGGAACTCATTGCCACAGAGGGCAGTGTACGCCAGCTCATTAAATATATTTAAGAGGGAATTAGATATATTTCTACAGGCAAAAGGGGTTAAGGGTTACGGAGAGAAGGCGGGGACGGGATACTGAATTGGAGGATCAGCCATGATCTCATTAAATGGCGGAGCAGGCTCGAAGGGCCGGATGGCCTACTCCTGCTCCTATCTTCCATGTATCTATGTATCTATGTATATGTATCAAAGGACACAGATTTAAGGTGATTGGCAAAAGAACCAGAGGCGAAATAAGGAAACATTATTTTTCACACAACAATTTTTGTGATCTGGAATGCACTGCCTGGAAGGGGACTGGAAGCAGGTTCAGTATTAACTTTCAAAAGGGAATTGGATACATTTTTGACGGGTTACAATTTACAGGTCTATGGGGAAAGAGCAGGGCATTGGGATTAATTGGACAGCTCAGATGATGCTGACAGACTGAGAACAATAGATTGTTCACATCAGAAGCACGGACAAGATATTTTAAAGGACACAGGAGAACATTTAGCAACATATGCAAACTAGAGTGAGGAGAGAGAGCGAGCAGCGAGAATGTTTGTGTAACCAGGACACGCGACACTGTGGGGCCGCTAACCAGATATTAGTGTCCCAGACCCTTGACTGCTGCTCACTCACTAATACTGGGACAGTAAATGGTCTGCGATTGTCTCTGTATTTAATTTAAATTTCAAGAATCATCAAGAGTATGTATGTCGAATGATTAGTGTAAGCTGTACACTTGAAAGAGTTATTGATCGACCATCGGCCATTAATGACACACTACTGATATGGAAGGGATTTACCCTGTCAATATTCGAACACTCTGTGCACATGAACGTGTGATTTCACTGAAAACGAACCTGAGAAAGATAGATCAGGGTATTTTCTAAATGGTAAGAAGCTAGGAACTGTGGGGTAGCCAAGAGTTTCAGGTATCCATTTACATAAATCCTTCCCATATCAGAGACACATCCCTCCCATATCAGAGACAAATCCCTCCCAAATCCGTGTCAAATTCCACCTATATCAGATACACATCCCACCCATTTATATTTGAGCATTAATGGACACTGTGTTCAAGCGAGAGAATATTCACAGTATAAATCCAATCCATGTGTCCGCCAATTTCACTGATACCAGGCTTTTCATACCCAGATTTTTAAACTTGAATTCAAATTCTCAAACTTCCTTGGTGGGATTTGAACTCTCGTTCACTGGATCAATATTCCAGTGACATAACCACTGTGCAACCGTACCCTCAGTGATCTCAATCTTTTTGTAGCACCTGATTGCTCAGAGTTACTGAGTGAAAAGGGTTGACTGAATTTCAATCTCACTCTCATCCAGCTCATGTTCAAGTCCTGGTCCCCGAGAGTTTCATCAGTCTTCATTCTCCCCATATAGCCGAATTTGTGAATCCCCATGGGTTAATTCCCGCATGCAAGGAAGTAACTCGCTGCCAAATTGGACCCATTGTCACTTCTGAGTCTGCGTGATCTTTGCATCCACTGTGGTCAACAGATTTGAATGTTGTACGCTGTGTGTTGCAGGCAAGACAATGTCAGCCTTCAAAAGGTGGGAGGGAGCGTGTTGTTTGTCAGAGGTTGCTCAGAGACAGAAAAATAAACTATTGAAATCAGAAGCACGGATACGATCTGCTGAAGCTCACAGCTGCTCATTTCACAGCTAATGCAAACTTAAGGGAAGAGAGAGAGAGAGAATTTTTAGGTTCATAGAAACATGGATACTTAGTAACTGGAGGAGGCAATTCAGCCCCTCAAGCCTGCTCCAGCAGTAAATCAGGTCATGTTTGATCTGTACCATAAATCCATCGACACCCTTGTTTACGTAACTTTAATAAGCTTCCCGCCAAAAAATCTATCTATATCAGTTTTCAAACTTTTAATTTACCCCCCCAGCCTCAATTGCTTTATGGGTGCGAGAGTTCCAGATTTCCACTACAGTTTGTGTGAAGAAGTGCTTCCTGATATCACCACTGAAGCCCAGCTCTAATTTTAATATTATGTCCCTTGTGCTGAAATCTGCCAACCACACCCCCGCCCCCCACCCCAACCCAACCACTCTACTTTTAAAAAGACTAATACACAGAATGATCCGCGAATGTGTTCACTCCCGGTTTAAACAGAAACAGAATGATCCGGACTGTGAGAACTCCGCTTTTTCAGAAAGAGAGTGATCCGCAACAGACCACGACCCCGCCCATTATAGAAACGGCCTGATTATCATTGCTTATGATATCGATGGCAACATAAATCGGGCGGCTGATTACGGTGCCCGGTTTATTCTTGGGCGCCAAGTTGAAGGTTTACTCCACTATCATTTTTCCCTTTATCTCCGTCATTTAACTCCAGCTGAATGAAAAGTGTTTAGGTGTCAGCCGTGGCTCAGCGTTAACAAACTCAGGCCCCACTCCAGAGACTTGAACACATAATCCAGGCTGACACTCCAATGCAGTACGGAGGGAGTGTCAGCGGTGCCATCTTTCTGATAAGACGTTAAACCGAGGCCACAGATCTCATGACAGTATGTCTCCCCATCGTACTGTCCATTATTTATCTCTCAACCAAAGACACTAAAGCAGATAATCTCTTCATTAAGGTTGAGAAATATTTTTGAAATTACCTTTCTTCCTAAACGATAAAGTTATGTTTATTCTCCCTAATTTATTTTTTCCCGCTGGTCTTGATTTCGGTGCCAAACTCAGAGGAAAGAACAGGGAAGAGAGGGAGGGAAAGTTCTTTCTCCGATTCGCGATCGCTGTTCTTCGTTTATTCAAGAAGTTGAAGAAACCAGAAACACCAGCATAGATTTGACGAGATTACGATTCAAAGTCTGTTTTCCATAAAATTCATTTGAAATGCTCGGAAGCTTTATCAGCCTCAAACGTTTAACGCAATAACACTGAAGATTGAATTTGAACCCACGCGTGCAGCGCACAATGTCCATCGGCTTAACCTCTCGGCCACCTCATCTTACAGCTGCACCGCTCTCAGCCATTCCATTTCCTGTTATTTGCATCTAAGCAGAAATATTCTGAAATGAAGTCCCCTTCACCGCCTGTCTTGCCCGTGCACACAGATCTACAATGGTGAAAATGTACAATCAGCTTCATCTAAGCAAAAGGCCTTCCGTTACTTCAGATGAGGTACTGGCAGAAATGGTCGATTTCAAGCCAGATTCAGAACATAGAAGAATACGTGTCGCCCAATGAGTTGAACGACCGCGGCAAAACTTAAACCTGCAATCTTCTGATAACTGAACAATCAGCACCGATGTCAGATGCCTTATCCATTAGGCCACGGGGCCGCTGCTGTCACCCAGCCTCTTGTTGTGGGGAGAATTGTGAGGAGATTCAGGGAAACAGGTCATATAAAGGACTGGATTATGGAAAAGATGAACATATTTCGAATTAACGAACATAACCTCTGCGAGCTGGGTTCGCACCAGCGCACGGAGACCCAATGCTACTTCGTAACACAACACTCTTAACAACAAAGGTCATCACAGCTGAAATCGCACTCCTTTAAACAACCTAACACACAGAATGATCTGGGACTGTGAGCACTCCCGGTTTAAACAGTCGAAGAATGTCCCGCAACTGACCACGACCCCGCCCATTATAGAAACGGCATGATTATCATTGCTTATGAAATCGATGGCAACATAAATCGGGCGGCCGATTGCGATGCGCGATTTATTCTCGGGCTTCAAGTTGAAGGTTTACTCCATTATCGTTTTCCACTTTATCTCCGTCATTTCAATCCAGCCGAATGAAATGTGTTTAGGTTTCAGCCGTGGCTCAGCGGTAGCAAACTCAAGCCACACTCCAGAAATTTGAGCACATAATCCAGACTGACACTCCGGTGCAGTACTGAGGGAGTGCTGCACTGTTGGCGGTGCTGTCTTTCTGATAAGACGTTAAACCGAGACCTCAGATCCCATGAGAGTATGTCGAAGAGAACAAGGATTTCTCCCCATTGTACTGCCTATTATATTTCACTCAACCGAAGACACTAAAACAGAAAATGATGTCATTAAGGTTGATAAATATTTTTGCAATTACATTTCTTCCTGAAGGAGAAAGTTATGTTTCTGCTCCCTAATCATTTGTTTTCCCGCTTGTCTTGACTTCGGTGCCAGTTTCAGAGGAAGAATGAACGAAGAGAGCGGAGGCGGGGGGAGGGGAATTTTCAATCTCCGATTCGCGATCGCTGTTCCACCTTCATTCAAGAAGTTGAAGAATTCCAGGGGTCTGTTTTAATTTTAACAAGATATGAACAATGCAGGGGCACACACCAGAATCACCCAGTGTGGTTTAGGCCACGCGGCCGCTGGTGCCGCCTAAGTCGTTGCTGTTTGGAGAATTGTGAGCAAATTCAGGGCAACAGCTCATATAAAGGAAGGATTTAAGAAAAGGTTAACATATTTCGAATTAATGAACTGCGCGGTGTTTAGGGCTTGTGTAGGTTATGTCTGAATCTGTATAGGAGCTGACTGGGTCTGTGTAGAAACTTTCTGGGTCTGTGAAAGTAGCTATCTGGGACTGTGTACGAGTTGTCTGGATCTGTGATAGTAGATGTCTGTATATGTGGAGGAGCTGTCTGGTCTGTGTAGGAACTTTCTGGGTCTGTGAAAGTAGCTAGCTGTTTCAGTGTTGGAGCTTTCTGGTCTGTGATCGTAGAAGTCTGTGTATGTGGAGGAGCTGTCTGGGCCCGTGTCGGACATAGCATCTTTACATGAGCTTCTCTGTCTGTGTACATGCACCGTGCCTGTGAAATGAGCAGTCTCGATAGTGTAGGATTTGTCTGGACTGAGGCGGGAGCAGTGTATTCTAGGCTCCTCTGGGAATGATATTGCTGCATTGAGGCGGGAGCATTTTAATACAGGCGGCTCTGGGAATGAAATTGACGGACTGAGACGGGAGCAGTCTAACCTAGGCGGCCCTGAGAATGAAATCTAGGACTGAGGCGGGAATAGTTTGATCTAGGTGGCACTGGCATTGACATTTCTGAATTGAGGTCGGAGTAGTTTAATCTAGGCGGCCCTGGGAAGTAAATGTATGTACTGAGGCGTGTGAAATGTCACCTGCGCGGCCCTGGGAAGGGAATTCCAGGATTTAGGCGGCAGCAGTGTAATCTAGGCGGCCCTGTGAATATAATTCCTGGATTGAGGCGGGAGCAGTGTAATCCGGATGGCCTGGGAATGAAAATCCTCGACTGAGGCGGGAGCAGTGTAATCTAGGCGCTCCTGGGTATGAAATTCCTGAACTGAGGTGGATGCAATGTAATCTTGGCGACCCTGGGAATGTAATTCCTGGTCTGAGGCGGGAGCGGTGGAATCTAGGTGGCCCCGGGAATGTAATTCCTGAACTGAGGCGGGAGAAGTGTAATCCAGACGAATCTGGGAATTAAAGACATGGATTGAGGCGGGAACAATGTAATCTAGATGGTGTGGGAATGTAATTACTGGATTAATGCGGGAGCAGTGTAATCTAGGCGGCCCTGTTAATTAAATTCCTGGATTGAGCCGGGAGCAGTTTAATTAAGGCGGCCCTGTGAATTAAAGTCCTGGACTGAGGCGGGAGCAGTGTAATATAGGTGCCCCTGGGAACGAAATTCAGGGACTGAGGTGGGAGTAGTGCAAACTCGGACGCGCTGGGAACTAAATTGCTGGACTGAGGCGGTAGCATTTTCATCTAGGTGTCCCTAGGAATAAATATCCTGGACTGAGGCAGGAGAAGTGTAATCTAGATAGCCAGGGGAATGACATTCCTGGACAGATACAGGAGCAGTGTAATTTAGGTTGCCATGGGAATGATATTCCTGGACAGCGGCGGGAGGAGTGTAATATAGGCGCCTCTGGGAAGAATAATACTGAACTGAGGCGGGTGCTATGTAATCTAGGCGGCGCTGGAAATGGAATTCCAGGTCTCAGGCGCGAGCAGTGTAATCCAGCCGGTTTGGGGTATAAAAGGCCCGGATTAAGGCGGGCGCAGTGCAATCTAGGAGGTCCTGGGAATGCAATTCCTGGATTGAGGCGGACGCAATGTAATACAGCCGGCCCTGGGAATGAAAGCCCCGGATTGAGGCGGGAAAGTGCAATCTAGGCGGCCCTGGAGATGAAATTCCGGGAAGGTGTGGGGTACATTGTAATGTAGGTGTCCAAGTGAATGAAATGCCTGGAATGTGGAGGGAGCAGTGCAACCTCGGTGCCCTGGGAATGAAATTCCTGGACGCAGTCGATCGCATTGTAATCTAGGTGTCCCAAGTATGAAATTCCTGGACTGAGGCGGGACCTGTGTAATCTAGGTGCATCTGGGAATGAAATTGCCGGACTGTGGCGTGAGCATTTTACCTTGCCGCCCCATGGAATTAAATTCCTGGACTGAGGCGGGAGTAGTGTAATCTAGCCGGCTCTCGGAATGCAATACCCGGATTGATGCAGGAGCAGTGTAATTCAGCCTGCCCTGGGAATGAAATTCCTGAACTGAGGCGGGCTCAATGTAATCCAGGCGACCCTGTGAATGAAATTCCTGGATTGTGCCGGAAGCAGCCTAATCTAGGCGAACCTGCGAATGAAATTCCTTGATTGAGGCGGGAGCAGTGTAATCCAGGCGGCCCTGGGAATGAAATTCCTGTTTTGAGGCGGGAGCAGTGTTATCTAGACGGCACTGAGAATGAAATTCATGGACTGAGGCGGCAATAGTGTGTTCTAGGAGTCTCGGGCATTGAAATACCTGAACTGAGGTGGGAGCAGTGTAAACTAGCCGCCTTTCTGGAATGTAATTCCTGCTTTGAGGCGGGATTGGTGTAATCTTGGGGTCCCATGGAATGACATGCCTGGACTGAGGCGGGAACAGTGTAATCACGGTGCCCCTAGGATGTAAATTCTTCGACTGAGGCTGGAGCTGTGAAATCTAGGCGCACCTGGCAATTAAATTGTCGGACAGAGGCGGGAGCAGTGTAATCTATGTACCCCAGCGAATGAAACTCCTGGACTAATGCGGGCGCATTGCAATCTTGGTGCCCGTGGGAATGAAATTCCTGGATTGTACCGGCAGCAATATTATCTAGGCGACCCTGCGAATGAAATTCCTGGTTTGAGGCGAGAGCATTGTAATCTAGATGGCCTGGGAAAGAAATTCCTGGATTGAAGTGGGAGTTGAGTAATCCAGGCGTCCCTCGGAATGCAATTCCTGGACGGAGGCGGGCGCAGTGTAACATCAGCGAACCTGGGAATGAAATTCCTGGACTGTGGCGGGAGCAGTGCCATGTACCCGAGTCCCATTGTTCCATCACTGGGATCAGATCTAAGATCCAGATGTTTAGGAACATTTATTTATCGTGAATATTTTAACCTTCTGGTCATGGACGGAATAAATCAGAGAACAAGGATGGGGCAAAGCATCTTTTTTCATTTTTTACTTCTTCCTTTTTTCTGTCACTTTCGGCTCTTCTGTTCTGAGTTTGAGTTCTATACAGGAAGAGAAACTCCGTTCTCTCTGTTCTGTCCCCTGTATTTTAAAGGGCGGGTGAAATAATGCGCATTCGCTCACCTTTAATCTATAGATATGTACAATAACGTGAGCTAGATTGTGTTGCAGTGAAGTTTTGTGATGACAATGGTTCAATGAGTCTGTTTGTTCAATGACTGTAATTAATGAGGCCTAATGATTTCACTAGGGGATTTCTCTCTGCTCTAAATAAGGAGCTCCCTTCACTGTGTCAGCTCACACAATCAGCGCGTTGCCTCCAGCACAAATACCATCAGTCACTCACAGAAGGAAAGTCGTCTGTTCGAGCATCTCCATGGAAAGTTTTATTGAACGCCAGCGGATAACAAGAATATGTTATGATATACAAAAGATTTACTATCCCCTTCTCGCTGTTGTTGGTGTTCCTAGTAAGTATCTATGTCCAGTTATTAATTATATTAACCATGTTACACTGAAACATTATTCTTGCTATTTTACGTGGTGTATTGTTATTAATGCTATTCTGTGTTACAAGTTATTGCATCCTTGTTAATGCATGGGTTGTTGTTTAAAATTAATGGCACATCCTCGCTGCTGTTGATGTCCCTGGTCAGTCTCTGCAGCAAGCTATTAATTATGTAATTCATGTTTCATTGTATTACGGTTCTTGTCATTTACTCCGCCACCCCCTCGCTGCTGTTGGTGTCCCTGTTAAGTCTCTGCAGCTGGCTATTATTTCTATGAATAATGTGTAACTGTATTTATCTCCTTGGCATTCTCCATCCCATCCGCGCTGCTGTCAGCTATTGATTCTGAACAGGATACGGTGTTACCAAGATTCAAATGTTCTATATTCAATTCAAGCAAAGATATTGTTGGAGACTCTTTATTTGACGAATTTCGTTCTGCTACCTCCACTGAACATTTGTAACAGATCAGAAAAATGTTGTCTTGGTTTAGGAGACTTTTCACCCAATGGCGAAAGATCATCGAATTGACATATTAACTCTGTTCTTACTCCACAGATGCTGCCTGGCCTGCTGAGTATTCCCCGCATTTTCAGTTTTACTTTCAGATTTCCAGCATCCGCAGTGTTTTGCATTTGTTTTCAGCCAATGCTCGGTATGGTTACTTGCCCAGAGTCACAGGACCAAATCCTGTCAGATCATACACACACATCGCTAAATATCTGAAATTTCCGCTAATCATTAATTTCCAGTCACTGTCTCCTTTCCCGCCATCTCCTGTTCAGTATTAGTGGAACTGCTTCTGATGGTTAGAACAGGATTACAAGGACAATTTACATTCTCACAAAATGTTCATTAAGCCAGATTTCAACACATTTATTTCCCAGCGTTGTTTGGAATTTAAAATTTGATCCCATGCCTGTCTTTCACAATTCAGTGGATCTCTCAGTGACACCCAGACTCATTTTCTATTGTTTCTGCTGTACTTCAGGATAAACAATCCCAGCTGATTGTAACAGAGGTACTGAGGCTAAAAAAATCCTTTCATATTTTCCCATCTAATATTCTCTGCACAAATTGGTAAACAACAGGTGGAAAAGTACTATGATAAATCTCTGCCACTTGTGTACAGATGCTTTACAAAAGCATTCAGCGGCACTTTGCCTCTGGGGTAATTCGTCTTATTTTGATGCAAATAAATGCATTTAGTGGGACATTATCTGGTCAATGATAACTACTTATTTTAATTCAGAATTCATTCATTGCAATGCTATTTTGAAAATCTTCTTTCAATGAGCTAAAATTTGTGTATTTCAACAAAAATGTAGAAAACTCAATTGTCAAAACGCTTCTTACAGCCCAGTTAACTTTATAACGGCAGTGCACTTGTACGTGTCATCTTAGTGCTTGCATAATATATCCGTACATTTTAAATACAATTGCCTGCTATTATTGCACGCCAAGGTTGCAGTTTCTGTATTTTGTTGCTCCATTCATTTTCTGTTCTAAATAGAAGTCATCTTCTAACCAGGAGCAGGGATCCGAGCGGCATTTCCCCCTCCCTAACACAGGGGCACAGAAGCGAATTGCACCGCTCCAAATGCTGACTGATCCCGGGACACGAAGGCATCCAGAGAGGTTCTGGTCCTGTGTGTCCCTGTCTCCCGGGCGTTGCTTTTGTCTGCTGGGCTAAAGTTAGATCTATCATTTAATCTCTCCTTAATCAAACATCTCTTACTTTAATGTTGCATTTATCCCCATCTCATGTATTGATAATACGATGTATTTCTGATTATTCTTACAATAAACCCTGCATTCAGCTCCACGGGTAATAGAATTAGATTATATCAGTGAGTGTCGTTAATGAGTTGCAGATTTCAACCGGAATTCCATCAAACTGCTGATTTTGCTCCCAGCCTGATGTCTAATTTCCCTGTTTATTTCCCTTCCTCGCAGTTAACTTAGTGACGATTGTGATCCTGTCTCGGGGAAAGTGCGGTCTCTCCAAGTGTGTCACTCGCTACCTGGTGGCCATGGCGGCGGCGGATCTACTGGTCGTTATTCTGGACCTGATATTGAGGCAGATTCCGATTGTTTATAAGCATCAGTTTTATTTCGTACATTCCATCCACCTTTGTAATATCCACGCCGTCCTGCTTTATGCAGCCACGGACTGTTCTGTCTGGTGCACTGTCACTTTCACTTTTGATCGATTTGTGGCCATTTGTTGCCAGAAGCTGAAAACAAAATATTGCACCGAGAAAACGGCGGCTGTGGTTCTGGGAACAGTGACTGTGCTGAGCTGTTTAAAGAATATTTTCTGGTATTTTATGTTGGGAGATCGGTATTGGCTTTCCAACACCCCCTGGTTTTGCTGGGTAAAATATTACGTTATGTTTTCACGGTTCTGGGCAGCAATCGAGTTCCTTCATTATGTTCTCACCCCGTGTGTCCCATTTGTTCTTATCCTGCTGCTCAATGTTTTAACCGTCAGACACATTTTAGTGGCCAGCAGAGCCCGGAGGAGACTCCGGGGTCCCAGCTGTGGGGAGAGTCCCAGAGATCCAGAAATGGAGAGCCGCAGGAAATCCATCATTTTACTGTTTGTTATCTCGGGCAATTTCATTCTGTTGTGGGCAATGTTTATGGTGAATTCTATATGGAGCCGGATGTATTATTTGTTGTCTCCAACTGAAAATCTCATATATTATGCTGTATATCTACCTACTTACGTACTGGAAATGGGATTGATGCTGCAGCTGCTGAGCTGCTGCACAAACACTGCGATTTATGCCGTGACACAGACTAAGTTCAGAGAGCAGTTGAAGAATGTGGGGAAGTATCCCTTTACTCTGATTGTAAGATTAATTAAAGGATGAGAGGAAGCGTAGAATTTGCAGCCTGAGAGCTCAATGGGCCTGATATTGTGGCGGGCCGCTCTCCCCCAGACCGGGCCGCCCGTGGGGCCGGTGATCGGGGACATTCACAAGCTCAGTCACACACTGTCTACACTGGGCACCCGTTGAAACATAGAAACATAGAAACATAGAAGATAGGAGTAGGAGTAGGCCATTCGGCCCCTCGAGCCTGCTCCGCCATTCGATGAGATCATGGCTGATCATCCAAACTCAGTACCATGTACCTGCCTTCTCCCCATATCCCTTGATACCTTTAGCTTTAAGAAATATATCTAACTTATTCTTGAATATATTTAATGACTTGGCCTCAACTACCTTCTGTGGTAGAGAATTCCACAGGTTCAACACTCTCTGGGTGAAGAAATTCTTCCTAATTTCTGTCCTAAATGGCTTACCCCTTATCCTTAGATTATGACCGCTGGTTCTGGACCCTCCGACCATCGGGAACATTCTTCCTGCATCTAGTTTGTCCAGAGTTGTCAGAATTGTATATGTTTCGATGAGTTCCCCTCTCATACTTCTATACTCAAGCGAGTATAAGCCCAATCGAACAAATCTTTCCTCATATGTCATTCCTGCCATCCCAGGTATCAGCCTTGTGAATCTTCGCTGAACTCCTTCCATGGCAAGAACATCCTTCCTCAGATAAGGGGACCGAAATTGCACAGTGTACTCAAGGTGTGGTCTCACCAAGGCCCTGTACAACTGCAGCAGGACATCCCTGTTCCTATACTTAAACCCTTTCGCTATGAAGGCCAACATACCATTTGCCTTCTTCACCGCCTGCTGCACCTGCATGCTTACCTTCAGCGACTGGTGCACAAGGACAGCCAGGTCTCGTTGTACTTCCCCTTCTCCCAATCTATTGCCATTCTGATAAAAGTCTGCCTTTCTGTTTTTGACACCAAAGTGGATAACCTCGCATTTATCCACGTTATATTGCGTCTGCCACGCTTCTGCCCACTCACCCAACCTGTCCACATCATCCTGGAGTATCTCAGTATCCTCATCGGAGCACACACGCCCACCCAGCTTTGTGTCATCTGCAAACTTGGAGATATTACATTTAGTTCCCTTATCCAGATCATTAATGTATATTGTGAATAGCTGGGGTTCAAGGACCGAACCCTGCGGTACCCCACTAGTCACTGCCTGCCACTCGGTAAAAGACCCATTAATTCCTACACTCTGCTTTCTGTCCGCAAACCAGTTCTCTATCCAAGTCAATACCTTGCCCCCAATCCCATGTGCCTTAACTTTACACGCTAATCTCTTTTGCGGGACCTTATCGAAAGCCTTTTTGAAAGTCCAAATACACCACATCTACTGGTTCTCCCTTATCTATTTTCCCAGTTACATCCTCAAAAAATTTCAGCAGATTATTCAAGCACGATTTACCTTTTGTAAATCCATGTTGACTTTGTCCGATCCTGTCACTGTTTTTCAAGTGCTCAGCTATTACATCCTTTATAATGGACTCTAGTATTTTCCCCACTCCCGATGTCAGGCCTACCGGTCTGTAATTCCCCGCTTTCTCTCTACCACCCTTTTTGAATAGTGGGGTAACATTAGCTATCCTCCAATCCATGGGTACAGTTCCAGATTCCATCGAATGTTGGAAGATGATCAGCAATGCTTCTACTCTTTCTAGGGCCACTTCCTTATGTACCCTAATATGTAGATTATCAGGCCCTGGGGATTTATCGGCCTTCAATCCCGTCAATTTCACTGAGGTGCGCGGCCATCTGTCAGGCCCCTCTGGAAAGGCACCAGTGACCTAGAGAAAGATAACCACTCCTAACGTGCTGCCTATAGGCTCAGTCTGAGTGGGGATGGAATTAAGTTTAGTGTAGGCACTGAACGGGCAGTTATGGACATGAATCAGGTGTAGGCACAGACCGGGTAATGAGGGACTAGAATCAGGTGTAGACCCAGAACGGATAATGAGGGACCAGAGTCAAGTCTAGGCCCAGACCGGTAAGTGAAGGTCTGGAATAGCAACATAGAAATATAGAAGATAGGAGCAGGAGTAGGCCATTCGGCCCCTGGAGGATGCTCCGCCATTCAATGGGATCATGGCTGATCATCCGAATTCAGTACCCTGTCCCTGCTTTCTCCCCATATCCCTTGATCCTCTTAGCCTTAAAAAATATATCTGGTGTCGGTCCAGAACGGGTATTGAGGGATTGGAATCAGGTTTAGGTCAATCCGCGTAGTGAGCGACAGGAGTCAGGTGTAGACCCAGACCTGGTAGCGAGGGACTACAGTTAGTTGTTGGCCCAGTCGGGGTAGCGAGGTACGAGTGTGTGATGTACGATCAGACCAGGTAGTGAGGGACTGGAGTCCGGTGCACTCCCAGGCTGGGTAGGTACAGACTGGAGTCAGGTGTAAGCCCAGACCGGGCAGTGAGGGATTGGAATTAGGTGTAGGCCAAGTCCGTGTAGTGAGGGACTGGAGTTAGGTGTAAGCCAAGTCCGGGTAGTGAGGGAGTGGAGTTAGGTGTAGGCCAAGTCCGGGTAGCGAGGGACTGCTGTCGGGAGTAGTGCCAGACCAGGAAGTGAGGAACTGGATTCAGGTGTGTTCAGTCCGGGAAGTGAGGAACGGGAGTGCAGTATAGCATAAGTCCGGATAGTGAGGGAATGGGTTGCAGAATAGGATCAATCCGGGTCGTGAGGGACTGGAATCAGCTTTAGGCCCCAACCAGGTATAATTGTACTAACCATTGTGGTGCCGTGAGAAATCGGGGAATAGTATTCCCTTGTACTACTCCTATATTTTCTATCCTAAATAAGGGGTTGGGCCTAGTTGGATTCATTAGAATAGGATTTTATAGTATTAGTACCATCAACATTTGACTCCCTACCTCGTGGCATTCGTGTTTGACAGGGTGGATCCTAATCAAACTCCTGATCTTACATAGTTCTGCATCATCGTAATAACTGGATAGCCCTGATAAGTGTTTATTAGTGACCCAAGTGGGGAGACGTCCCTGATTGGTGGTCTGAATGTTTTCCCTAGTTTGTTCAATCAGCCAATTCCCGTACATAACGCATACGTCATTAAGGGCTGCTTGATCAGAGGCATTTCTGTTTTCTCTAATCAGATAATTAATTGTTTTGTCATGTTCCTCTATTTCATGTATGATGTCCCACAGGTGTGTGGTCATTACCTGATCCGCCCTTAGCTCCTCGCTTACTATGTTGTTTTCCCTACTAAGTAACTCCTTCAACTTTTCCCTTACCGTTTGTAATTGTTTTTGTAAATCTGCGGAATCCATTGAGTTAAATACCGATGTTACTGTGTTGGAACCTGTGAGTCCATCGTTTATCAATCCTCTTTTCTGTCTACTCTTCCCTGGCTGCTCTCTTTAGTAGTACTAAACTCGTGACGGAAGGTCCCTTCTGTTTTCTCTATACTTATAGATAAGGTCGATTTTTTCCCAGTACTGATTAAAAACCTGCTGCAGCATTCTCTGAGTTAGTTGTGCTATTTTGTCAGGGCACCAATTTGGTAGTATTAGTTCTGTTAAATTTAGGATAACAGGGACCACTTCCTGTATTACTTGATGAAACACTGCTTTATAGCTGGGTATAATTACAAGACCGTTCCCAGGTCCTGGTGTTAGTTGGGAACATTGTTCCTCGGGTACACCCTCCCGTGGTTCTGAATGACTTGCTTTCTCATAGGGTGTAAGCTTAACACTATAGACATACCCATCGTCCCTTACACATCCAATTATTGCATTTTCGAATTCTATTATGCTGTTATATTTATTCTCAAAATCCCTATAATTTCCCCAATGTTTAAAAGTCATCATAAAGTCATCTGCCGCGGTGATCTCCATATCGTCTCTGGGAATCTCATATCCTGCTGAGGTAATCTTTACATCATATTCGGGAATAGCAGGCCAATTATCATCCTGATTTTTAAAGCCCATGATAATTTTCGACCCAATACAAGAATACTGGCCGGTATGTTTCTTCCAACACCGACGCCAGCATGATTGTATATATCCCTTACTTTCCGATGCTACTGGTCCCTGATTTGATTCTTGTATCTGTTCCCAGATTCCATTCATTTTCTTCAGGAATTTCCACGCATTTGGGCCTTTCCTTTCCTTAACCCACACCTGATACACACGCCATATTCTTCTTCTATTTCCCAATTATACACCTTTTCTTGTAATGTACCATAACCCGTTACGTATGGTGTTGTAATATTATCATTTGTACTATTTCTGATCCAAACTGGAACATCCCCCTCATACGTCTCGGATGATCCATTATAGTTCTTTGATTGTTTATGTCCGCCAACAATTCGAGGTTCCGTTCCATAGATGGGGAGTAGGGTGCATTCGCCTCCTTCATCCAGTGTACAGATGTTAACGGTAATGTCAAAAGTTTGTGTTACCTCCGGAGAGCTCACTGCACATCCAATTATGAGTATCAGCATACAGAGCCACATCTTTAACCTGTGGTTAAACCAAAAGGTAACATCTTAATTCTTAACAGTTTTCATCTGATTGATATGGAACCATTTCAGTTTGGGTTCTCCCTTCGGACCTTATGGGACATTCAGTAGATACACAGGCGGATTTATTTTATATACTATGGTATGAGGGCCCGTCCATTTTATCTCGAATGAGTGTTTTTTTCGAGAGAAATTTTGTAACATTACTCGGTCTCCAACATCATACTCAAATGGTTTTACCCTCTTAACATAATATCGCTTGATTTGTTCCCGCGATTTGCCTATGTTAATGGCCACCAGCTTTTTCACCTTGTCCATATTATCTTTCAAGATTTCTAACCATTTTTGGCTACATGGTTGTAGTTTTAATGGTGTGTTGTTTCCCAATGTTACATGTCCTGGTATCCGCATTTGCCTCCCAGTAATAGCATCATATGGACTTACCCTCCTAGTCACGTGTGGGGTCGAGCGTATTGCCATTAGACATAAAGGCAACATTTCAGCCAACTGATTGGGGTGTTCTGTACACAACTTCTGCAACATTGTCATTGAAGTTCGATTTCCCCTCTCCACAATCCCTGATGATTGTGGATGGTGTGCAATGTGCAATTTATGTTTTATCTGTAACATTTCTTGCAGAGTTGTGAAATCTGTCCCCGTAATGTGTGAACCCTGATCGCTATCCACTTGTAATGGCAATCCCCATCTACAGAACACCTCACTCAGGGGGAAAAGCCTAAATCCATTTAATGAACTGATCGATTATCACAAGTGCGTACTCATAGTTTCCCTTGGATTTTGTTAGTGCACCAATAAAGTCAATCTGTCAGTGTGTCAATGGTCCCTCAGGAGGCGACTGTGAACAAAGTAAAGCGTGATTTGAACAAGAAGGGAGGTTTGTCTGTAGGCATGGCAAGCAACAATTAACATATTGTTCCACATACTGTTCCATTCCAGGCCACCAGCAAACAGGTAATAACTTTTGTAGTGTAGAGGCCGCTGAGTAATGGACCGCCGTCGGGTGAGAATGAAACAGAGTTGGAATGTTTTCCTTTAACTGAGGAGGAATACAAACTACTAGGTCTCCCTCTTTATTCCTCGTCATTAGTAGGGGAGGGTTTTTATCTACACCTTGTTGCATTGCAGTGGAGTCTTCCCATAGGGTGGGTGCTGGTAGCGGGCATCCCTGTTGATGCCAGGCTATTACCTGTGCATAAGGGGCATATGAATCCTGTCGGGCCAAAAGATCAATGGTTTTAGTCTTAGTCACCGTCCCCACTACGTGCGTCTGAGTATCATTCATCACCCACCAAGGTAGTAACATTTCGGTCTCGGCCGCCTCCTTAGCAAAGCGATTGGCCATTTGGTTACCTCGGGAATGGGTAGATAAATCTTTCTGATGGGCTGCTACATTACCAACGTGACAAGGGGCGACTCGTTCCTGAAGCATTTTCCATAGCTTACGGAGGAGACCAGAATGTAATGAAGATTTACCATCTGATGAGCAAAACTCATTTGTATTATAGAGGGGAAGAGCCATCACTGTGTTACAGACGTAACTGCTGTCGGACCAGATATTTGTTTCATCCATAGTCGTGTAATGTACGGCTAGAATTACAACAATCAGTTCTGCCTGTTGTGAGGAGTGGACGAGAACTTGAAATCCCTCTGACCAATCGTGAGCGTAGATATCAATAAGGGCCTATCCAGTTCTAGGATGGCCATCTACATAGTATGATGACCCGTCAACATACACATTTCGAGCTCCGGGTATGCCGTTAGCCTTTATTGGATTTGGTTCCATATCTAGCACCGGTAATGGACACTGGTGTGGGCTTCCCTCATAGGCGAGCATAAGGGGTAACAGCGTGGTTCGTTTAGGCGTAATGTCCAGGTCGCGCTGTAACAATTCGAGTGTCCATTTACTTATTCGCTGAAAGCATACCTTAGTCTCATTTGGTTTTAACAGCAGATTAAGGGACGTGTGTGGTAAATGCAAAATGACATTCTGCGGTCCGGTAATGCAGGTGAAATGATTCACTGCCCAAAATGTGACCAACAGATGACATTTACACGCTCAGAATGTACTTTCCAACCCTCGTAGTATACGTGAGGCATGATTAGGACAAAGAAATTTAGGGGGCAATCCGGCTATTTTGCTTCCGAACGCCAGCCCTGTTGTCGCAATGGTTGTCTGTCGAGCGTCCCCGCGGGTCTAAATGTATCGACTGCGCCCCCAGGAACAGCAGTGGTAACAGAGCAAACTTAACGGTGTAAGCAGGTAAAAGCGAATGTTAGATTAGGTAATACCGCAGGAAAGTGATAATGAAATGGAAGGAGGGAAGTAAAGGAGGGCTATTGATTGTGGAAGGAAGAAAAAGCTAGGAGAAGAGGAGGGTTTGCAGGAGTGAACATGTTTTCATCGCCAATAAATAATATTTGTTTCACGCAGCAAAGATCGATTTCTTGCTACCTTCTATTAGCTGGTGTCGCTGAGAGCACAAGATGTAAAGGGAGTTGTGTCAAAATTCGGATTCGAAACGATATTGCTGCGGCCACAACGCAGAGTACTGGTCACTGTACGATCACGGCGCCGCACATCAGCTGCTGCAGTGCTGCTTTGACCACAGCTCAGTCACACACGCCAGTGCTTAGAAAAGATGGATTTTTGGTGAAGAGGCCAAAATCAGCCCCGCCAGAAATTTTGACAGCGGTGGAATTCGGCACACGCCACACAACGACTGGAGCCTTAATCCAGAATGGGAACTAGTACAGCCGCAGGTACAATTAAAAGGAATGTGGTCCTATCACACGAGAAGAAACTCACCCCTGGAGGTTCATAAAGGCAAAAAAAAAAGGTCGAACCCAGGATCTCCTGTTTGCAAGACAAGCGCATTGACCAACTAATCCACGGAGCCAAATCACGACGAAATAGTTTTGCCTCCGCTCACCGATATTTGTCATCTGCCTGTTACTGCCTCTTGGAGTCTGAGGCCGTTTTGTATTGATCCATCTCTCCTCTCTATTCCGCCATGTTTCCCGGTGCTGTCTATCTCTTTGGCTGTTTTAATCTAAGTGTCAATCTGTGAGTTGATTTTGAATGAATACCTGTGTTTGTGTCTTACATGAAATAAATGAGAGGATCAGACTATTTTTCCTCTGACACGCGAGAACTAATGAGACAACATTTATAACAAGATATTGTTTATTGTGCTGCCGCAAATACAATTTTCCACCTTGAATGATTTTGGTTGAATTCACTGGAAAAATAAACTGTGACCCCAACGTGTTTCCAAAAGGCCAAATTTTTATCTGACGTCACAAACGCCACCATTGCACCTCAAGGTGATTCATAACTAATAAACAGAGAAGTCAAGCAGTGAAAGGGTATTGGCAGAAAGGGTTGTGAGACTGTGGAATGCACTGGCCCAGAGCAGCAGATTTAAAACAAGGTTTAAAAACCGGCAGCGTGTGGGAGGAAGGGGAAAGAGAGGCAGGAGAACCACAGGAAAGATCACCTTGGAAACCAGTGGCCCCGACTCTGCTTTAAATCTCTCCACTGTATTTAAATACAGTTATAGTCATATTCACCCATTGATTCCTTTGAGCAATACATGAGATTTAATGCGATCTCTGGTCTAAAATAACTGCTTTATATATTTGAACCCACCCGTTGAGTTTAGGCTCCACCCTGAATATTTATCTCCAAACTAGAATCAGTTTATAATCTGGAGACAAGGTTTCAGTAGCCGGCGGGCAGGGAGCAGAGGCTGAGGCTGATCTGTGTCATGTGGGAGCAGAACACAATATTGTCATTATCCTGCAGAATATTCCATACTGTTCTCAACATCTTACATTACCGTTAAATATCGGAAGTTCTCCTTTTATTGTAACGATCGCTGCGACTCTTTTCGATTTGATGAATTTGACGCAAATTAAATGACACGAAACCGTTATTGGCAATAGTAATCAGGGTCGGCGTTTTGAGAATTTAACTTGTTGGAGGCTGTGTGATTAAGGACTTGGACTTGCAATTCGCTTGGGGTTTTTGCTCGCAAGTTCGAACCCTACTCGCAGCGGGTTCTCTCATTAGTGGAATCAATTCCATCAAATAATGTGTTTTCTTCAATTTGCTCCCTCTGGAAGGATTTTGGACATTTCAATCCCGGTTTTAAGGAAACTAAAGGGTTTGCGAGAGACCTGGATCACTTACTTACTTCAATAAGGCATGCTGGGTTTGCTGAACTAATTCCAAAGGTGTTCTGCAGTTTGTCTGGAAGCTACAGATAAGGAGGCCTCGAGAGCCTCTGAGGAACCTTCGCATTCACTCGGTGCTGTCCGATAGCATCAGTCTGTGTAACCATGGGATGGAGAGAATGGAAAGTCACTGGAAGGCTTGTTTCTGTCAGCAGCATTGGTATAAGATCAGCCATTCTGAAGTAAAAAGCAGAATACAGTCCAGGAGACAGTCCAGGAGACAGACAAATGGAGTGGAGATATCGAAGAATAACCAGAATAACACCAAGGAGGACATCAACACATAATTCATCTCTCCATCTCCGGAAGCAGAAGAATTGGCTGTGTTGAGTTTCCAGTTGCACCACTGAGTTAAAGGTTGAACAAATATCTCTCTGTAAAACTTGTGTTATAATGTTAATAAAACCAATTGTTAGAAAAGTTTAAAGTCTTGGTTGGTCTTAGCTCTGATTACCCTAAAGAGTGAAGAGAATTAAAACAAAAACCCTACAGATCCTTCTATCCAAGGTCACCTTCTCCTCGCGAGCGTGCTACACTTAGCTCATGTCATGGCTCAAATTACTGATATATAGTCGGAATGGAAAAAAAAAACTTGTAGGATTATGGGGGAGAGCAGCGGAGTGATGCGAGGTCGTTTAACCCACTGACGAAACTTTTTCTTCTCTGTTATGAATCTGGCTGAAAACTGACCTTTAAAACCGACGGTAATGCTAATCCATTGTACTCAGCACGCGTGGGTTCGCAGTCACGAGGTTTTCTCTCTAAACTAGGAGAGAGAAACTATAATATACTGCATTAAATGTATAGCTTTACTAGTTAAACTAATTAATATAACTACAAGTTATCGTTGATTAAAGACTTTAACTAAGTAAATAAATAAAATAAGTCTGGACTTATTTGGAAGGCAGCAGTGGACCTGGGCGAGACCAGAGCGGGAGCAGAGCGAGAGAGGCAGCAACTCAACAGAGGCAGAATCCGAAAGTGTGACGTCGGCACAAGGGAAGAAGCTGATTGGTGAGGAGCTGATGGGTGTTTTTTGTTAATTTTTAAGTTTAGTTCTGCTGGGTTAGTTCTTAGTCTATTAAATAAAAGCATGGCAGGGTAGCTCAGTCCCGTGGAGTGCACATCCTGTGCCACGTGGGTAGTCCTGAACACTTCACGTAGCCTGGGCGACCACATGTGCAGGAAGTGTCGCCAGCTACAGCAGCTCGAGCTCTGGGCTTCGAAACCTGAGCGGCGGCTGGAGTCACTGCAGTGCATCCGCGAGTCTGAGAGTTACGGGGTGGTCATCCCGCAGTTTAAGAGTATGCAGGCAGAGAGGGAATGGGTGACTGCCAGACAGAAGAGGTGGACCAGGCAGGTAGTGCAGGAGTCCACTGAGTGCAGCGCGCTCTCCAACCAGTATTCTGCTCTGAGTAGTGGTGAGGGCGATGGTTCCTCTGCGGAGTGCAACCAGAGTCTTGTCCTCGAGTGGCTCAGCTGCACGGGGCCGGGAGGAAAAAGATTGGAAGAGCAATAGTGGCAGGGGATTCGATAGTTAGGGGAGCATACAGGTGTTTCTGCGGCCATAGACATGACTCCAGGAAGGTATGTTGCCTCCCTGGTGCCAGAGTCAAGAATGTCACTCAGCGGCTGCAGGACACTCTGAGGGGAGTGTGAACAGCCAGAGAACATTGTCCATATCGCTAACAACGACATAGGCAGTAAGAGGGACGAGGCCATGGCGCAGAGTTTAGGGAGCGAAGAAGAGAGATTAAAAGCAGGACCTCAAAGGTAGTAATCTCCGGATTACTCCTGAAGCCACGTGCTCGTGAGTACAGGAATAGCAGGATGGAACAGATGAATGCGTGGCTGGAGAGATGGTGCAGGAGGGCGGTCTTTAGGTTCATTAGGCATTGGGAACGTTTCTAGGGTAGGTGGGACGTGTACAGACCGGACGCGTTACACATCAACAGAGCCGGTACCAATATTCTCTTATTAGTGCTGTTGGGGAGGGTTTAATCTAGCTTGGCAGGGGGTGGGAACCAGCAAAAAGGAGTAGAAAAGAGGAATAAGGTGCATAAATATGTGAGTGTGTCGGATAGTACCAGCGAAGATAGTTCTAGAGGCAGCTAGAATACTGCTTGCAGTTCTGGTCACCACATTACAGGAAGGATGTGATTGTACTAGATAGGGTGCAGAGCAGATTTACGTGGATGTTGCCTGGGCTGGGTAATTTTAGCTATGAGGAAAGATTGGATAGGCTGGAGCTCTTTTCTTTGGAACAGTGGAGGCTCAGGGGAGACTTAATTGAGATGTATACAATTATGAAGGGCCTAGATAGAGTGGAAAGGAAGGACCTATATCCCTTAGCAGCAGGGTCAATAACCAGGGGGCAGAGATTTAAAGTAATTGGTCGGTAGTTTAGAGGGGATTTGAGGAGAGTTTGTTTCCACCAGAGGGTAGTGGGGGTCTGGAACTCACTGCCTGAAAGTGTGGTAGAGGCAGAGACGCTCATCACATTTAAAAAGTACTTGGCTATGCACTTGAATTGCCATAACCTACAAGGCGACGGACCAAGTTCTGGAAAGTGGGATTAGGGTGGATAGCTCTTTGTCGGCCGGCACGGAGAAGATTGGCCGAATGGCCTCCTTCCGTGTTGCAAATTTCTCTGATTCTATGATTCGATGTGAGGGTGATTGAGGAGTCAGGGACGTTGGCTGAAAGGTATGATTCTTTGACTATGGAAGGCTGTTGCTGGAATAGTCTGTGGCACAGCTCTCCCAATTCGGACACAAGTCCTAGATGTTAGTGAGGAGGACTTTGCAGGTTCGATTGGGCTGGGTGAGCCTTTATCGTGTCCGGTGCATAGATCGATGCCGGGTTTTCCGACCGGTTTTATTCTGAGTATACTTCGTTGTAGCGGTTTGGTACAACTGTGTGTCTTGCTGGGCCATTTCAGAGGACAGTTCGGAGCAGGAGCAACAGAGGAAACTTAAAGGCATAAGAACATAAACAGAATGTCAGAGAAGGCTGGGCCGAAGTAAAGTTTCAATGAAACGGTAGCAAGGCAGTAAATGAGACCTATTAATTGTGGAAGGAAGAATATCTGAGCGAAGAGGCGGTTTGAATGTTGGAGTGTGAAGCACAGGTCTGCGCAAGTAATGGATGTAAAAGGAGTCAACAGATTATCGCCATCAAGAAGGAATCTATTTTTAGGTGGTGCAGATGGGTTTCTTGAGACATGCCATTAGCAGGTGAGGCAGAGGGTATAAGATATAAAGCACCCTCTACCTTGATTGGGATTCGAATCAGCGTTGCTGGGTCCACAACTCAGAGTTTTACCAGGACGAGGCACCACAGATCACAGCATTGCCGCGCACGACGCCGCTTAAAAAAGTATTCTTGGTGAAGAGTGTGTCTCAAAAGATGCTGCCTGACCTGATCAATGTTTTCAACTTTCTCTTTTAAAATTAGCCACGAGCAGTTCTTCTGAAAACACGAATGTGGCAGCGGCGGGATTTGAACCCACGCTCTCGAAAAGATTGGCTTTTAAATCCAGCGCCTTAGACCGCTCGAACACAGTATCGCACCAGTGATGGTGTTGTTTTAATTCTGGTGATAATGAAAAGCTGGCTCTTCCGCTCCTGCCGCTTTCAGTCCAGGGCTTTGCATTGAGAAAGAAGGAAGTAAAAGATCTTTCTGAGCTGTGTTCACAGGGCGAGGTGCTTCAGAGGTCAAGGCGGTGGATCGCTAATCGACTGTGCACTACACGCCTGGTTTCAAATTCTATCGATATTGCATTTAAGACTAGATCTGTTTCCCTTTCTTCAACACATCCAAGACTTCTGCATCTGAGCCCTATCCTTGCCCAACCCGCAGTGGGGGAGTTGTGTTTTGCTGCCTCACTCTATTTGCTCAAATCAGCAAATTCCTCATTTCCACCCAAACTGTTCCTTGCACGGAGGTGTTGAAATTGTAAGATATGAACTACGTGAAGCATCAATCAAAGTGGACAGTTGCGACCTGGTAAAAGGAATGTTTCTCTAAAGATGCTGCTTGAGCTGCTGAATATTCCCAGCATTTTCTGTTTTTAATGTTGTGCTTTCACTGTAGCAGTTTTCCTGACAACAGAAAACTTGCCCCAAGGGCGCAGCTCCAAGCAAAACGTTTCTGTACTCCTCTCACACACAAGGTCGTCCTTAACTTTCCCCACACACGGTGTAAAGTCAGCCTTTTCCGCCCACAAATTTCCTGCGCTGCGGCATTCAAAACACCCTTTGCTCCTGGTATCAGGGCGTCTCAGAGTTTCTCAGAGGGGATTGCGAAGGCAAGGGGATCTCAGATACTGTGAGGGAATTGAAGGGTTTCTGAGTTGTGGGTCTGACAGATCTGAGTGGATATCAGAGGGAGTAACGGACTCTCAGAAGGTATCAGAGAGGATAATGGACACTCGCGAGGTATCAGAGAAGGTAATGGACACTCGGGAGGTATCAGAGAAGGTAAGCAACGCTCAGGATATATCAGAGAGAGTAAAGGATGCACGGGATGTATCAAAGAGGGTAAGCAATGCTCAGGTTGTATCAGAAAGTTTGAAAGACGCTTGGGAGGTATCAGATAAAGTATGTGATGTTGAGGAGTTATCAGAGAGGCTGGTGGAACAAGAGTTGTTATCTTCTAAACATCACATTTTCTAAATGTCAACATGATTAGTAAAAGCAAAACTTCAAACTGAATGTAACAGATGGTCTGCCGTGTCCTACGTGGGTGCAATGAGCAGGCAGAACGGGGCTGACATTGGCAGCGCTCAGAAATACATTTATAACTGTCACAGATTCCCCCACCCAGTATATTAAACAATAATACAGGTACATCGAAGTACATGAGTAATCAACAGACCGCAAAATTATTTTCATCCAACATATTAGCAACTCACAAATGCATGAGTATCTAACATGCACACATCCAAATATATTTACAACGATTACAGGTAATTGATAGCTAAAAAAAACTTTAATTGAGTGTCTTTAAAGCCATGATATAAATATGGTAGTTTACATTAACCTTCATCCAAAGCCGCTGGAGATTGCTGTGGAATGATTTGGTTTCTGTCCGATAATTTATGATGTGGATTACTGCAAGTTTTAAGCACAATGGATTGATTCCACTGGCCCTGTTCTTCTGACTCCCAACACAATACATACTTACAAACAATAAAACAAACCTGCCGTGGATGGAAGTCGGCTTCGTTTTCTGGAAGAAAAAAATCAACAGGGCCGAAAAATGAACTCCAGCAAAATCATTCTGTATAATTAAAGGATTCAGTGTCAGAAGTGGGATTCGAACCCTACGTTGTAGAGGAGACTGCGATCTGAACGCAGCGACTCAGATCGCTCGTCCATCCTGAATTAATGATGCCGAATTCAGTTGCACTGGATTTCCGCACTCAGGTAAATAAAATGTTTCATTTTATCCGGTCCTCGCTAACTGTTGCTGGAAGGCTGAGTGACCAGGATACAATCTTCCGGATTTTACTGTCGCTGTGCGCGCTGTATGAGAAGGCAACTCCGGGCCGTGTGATGTCTTGCTTCCCAAAGATGGGCAGTAATGCGCTGCCTTTTTTGCAGTGCGTTCGCCCAGGTATTAGGACCATTGCTTTTCTCGGTATATATAATTGACCTGGACTTGGATATAGGGAGCAAATTTAAATTTTTGTGGATGGCTTGGTAAAGTAGTAAATAGTGAGCAGGATAATAGCAGACTTCAGGATGACTTAGACATAGCAAGGACATGGTCATGGCAGCTGACATGTAATGAATTGATTCATTTTGGGAAGAAGAATCAGGAGAAAGTATACCCCCAAGTGGAATTGTCTCTCCCGCTCATTCCTCACTTTCGGGGGAATGGAAACCAACCAGATCTCGGAGCTCAGGTTATGTTAATGTTCTGCTGAAGTGTTTATTAACACAGACAGCTGACACAGCAGGGGAGACCTCACAGGGTTAGACACGGAGTGAAATACACTGAAGTTGTTATAAAAAGTTACAGAGCACAACATTGTGTAAAATTCCCCGTTGTTTACCCGGCTCTGATGGATGTGAAGGGAGAGACGGGCCCGAATTCCCACTGAGCCGCCCTGACCCCGAGCTGCAGCTGAAATTATATGAAGTTCAATGTTTAGCAGCGATTTACTCCAGTGAGATAAGAGTCCCGAATCAAGGAGATATTTTCTGATATTGTTGTTGAATCTCATTTATATCTACCACTTCTTGAACTCTCTGTCGAGGAATTCAGAGCTGGGGATCGCCTGTAAAATCAGCCGTAAATATTTACCAACCAACGGGGGGAACGAACCCACGACCAGGAGATTAAGGGGTAGAAATTAGGTGGCGCCCCATTTGGGGCGCAAATATCGTCCGGACGCAAATATTAGCGCCTGGCGCTAATTATCGGCACTGACAGCAACTTCACTTTTACGGCCCCGGGAGGTGAGTGGAGCGCTAAAGCAGGCGCTGCACACCTCTCTTAAGGCGCAAAGGCCAAGGAGTGAGGCGCTAACTCGGAGCGCTGGCGAAGCTCATGTAATGTCAGTCAGCAATGGAACACACACACAATGGCACGGGCCAGTTCTTAAAGGGGATGGTTAATCTTGCTTTCCATCCACATCCTGTTCATTACTGCCTTGAATCTCGGCCTGGAGAGACTTGCACATCAAATGTGCTGGAAAGAACAATGGAGAGTACCAGGCAAAGAGCTCAGAGTGCAGCTCCCACAGTCTCTGCTAAATCGATACAAGGAATGGCAAATCAAAATGAACCTGCAAAGTGCTGCTCAGTACCCAAAACTCCTTCACACAACGTTGAATCTCTCCAGAAGTCTCTCCCTCTCTCTCTCAGAATGCGTAGTTCAAAAATGCCACCAACAATAAAAGACAGGAAGAGGCCCCCTTTAAATAGCGCCCCCCCCCCCAGCCCCACAGCGATTGATAGCGTTCCAGTCTTCTGGTCGTTGGAAGCGCCAGGCGGTAAGGCAGGGGGCGCCACTCAATTTCCGCTACGGGGCGCCACAAGGGCGTTGCACCATGGAATGACGTCACAATCTGCGCGCGCAGGTGGTCGCAGCGGTAAGTTTTAGCGCCGCCGCACAATCTCAAGTTAAGTTCTCGAGCGGCGCAAACATCGCTGCACCCGGACGTTAGCGGCTTTGCGCCCCATTAGCGCCCTCTTAAGGCGCTAACGGGAGGCGCAACCAAGTGAATTTTTACCCCTAAGAGTCTCATGTTCTACCGACTGAGCTAGCCTAGCCTGGGCGCAAAGCTACTCTCTGTCTGTCTCTATCAGTAAATCTACCCAAACAGGACCGAGAGAGCGATTCATTCCTCTCACTGATCGATCACAAAATTCAAATGTTCTGTTAACTCCATTTTGAAAACTTTCACGTCCATTTTGCTCAGTATTTACTTTTCTTTCCTTTTTTATTATGTTCCTGCTTTTGCTTATAAACGTTTCACTTACTTTATTTATTAGAAGGAAGAAATGACCAGAAGTGATTTACTGCAATGGTACCAGGGATGAGGGACTCCCAATGTATTTACAGCCCTCAGCTGCTTGCTGGAGCGTTCCTTGGTGGGCCAGGGGTTGGAATTCGGAGCAGCCATAGCACGGGGTTAATTTGCGATCTAATTTTTATAAAACAGTTGTGCAGCTTATTAAATCAATTACACGAACATATAATTAAAGGCAGTATAATCAGAAATAATTGCTGTAATCAGCATTAATAAATCGATAACGTTCTGTTGCAGACTGAAGGAAATTTTAACATGTTGACCGAATGACAGTCAGACTTTAATATGTATTTGTGATGTGCGTGTGATGAGCCTTTATCCATTCCCATCCCAAAGGATTGCAGCACTTTCAAACGAGAAGCAACCCACCTCTGTGGGTCCATAACATAATTCTTATGGTCTTTAAAAAAAAGTCCTCGCTGATGTTCGGACCCAGGACCTCCTGTTTACTAAACATGCGCTTTGACCAGCTAAGACACGGAGCCAACTCACAATCTAAGCGCCGCTCCTGCCCTCACTGATATCTGGTACTTGTGGTATCGCGTTCCACGTTCCAACCACTCATTGCATGAACAGGTTTTTTTCCTGAATTCCCTACTGGATTTATTATTGATTATCTTATATGTATGACATCTAGTTTTACTTAGTCTGACGCAAGAGGACCGGCGGCTGCTGTTGTCTAAAACCCACTGTCAAAGACCCACACTCCATACAGGCACACCTGAGGTTGTATAATAGTGGGGACACTGGTGAAGATTGTTGAATTGAGGGGGCACTAGCTGGGTTTATATGATATGGTGGAGCAGTACATGCCGTAGTGAGGTGGGGAATATATTGGTGAATTTGTCTGGAGGTGATTTTTCGGTCCAGTTGATTTGCTCCTTGCAGAAAACCAACCCGCCCTCCATCCACGGCAGGTTTTCACTTCCATCGGCTCATCCCCAAAACCCAGCTTTAAACAGCAAGAAAATCACTGGACCCACACGGCGAGTCATTCAACATCTGTGGAGACAACAGACACCTTTACTTTCGGGGTTTGAGCCATACATAGGAACACAGGAACAGGAGGAGGCCATTCAGCCCCTCGAGCCTGTCCCCCCCCCCCATTCAATATGATCATGGCTGATTAACTGAACTCAATCTGTATCTTAACTCAATCTACCCGCCTTGGTTCTATAGCCCTTAATACCATTGTCTATCATTTGTCAGAACTGAATAAACAAACAGTGAACAGGAGGGGATATATACAGAACAGATAAATACAGCGAGGAAACGCTGATTAGGGATATTTTCCTTCCTTGCTTACATTAAAAAAGCGAAACAAACCAAACAAAACAAAACACAGCTCATGGATTAATACAAAGCTTTAACCCGCCCCCAATAGCATCGCAAATGATGAATTATATCATCGTCGTGTTCATTAATTTCGACTATCTTCACATTTACCTTTCACTTCGCTCTCACAGCAATTTGAATGCAGTATATTTAAGGCAGAGATTACAATATCAGGATGTCGAAACAGACGACAATGTAGCTTCAGAGCAATTGATTCTGACAAAACAATTCGTTAGCGGAAGCCATTTTTGTAAAGAGAGGCTAACATTGTTGACTTGAAATAGTTAGAGTACAATTTAATTTTGCAGAGCACAATGGATTAGTACTGCCATCGGTTTTACTGGTCGGTCTTAAGCCAGATTCAGAACACAGAAGAAAAAGTTTCGCCCAGTGAGTTAAACGACCACGCACCACTCCGCTGCTCTCCCCCATAGTCCTACAAGTTTTTCCATTCCGACTATATATCAGTAATTTGAGTCATGCCATGAGCTAAGTGCAGCATGTTTGGGAGGAGAAGGTGACCTTGGACAGAAGCATCTGTAGGGTTTTTGCTTTAACTCTCTTCACTCTTTAGGGTAATCAGAGATAAGATCAAACAAGGCTTGAATCTTTTCGAACAATTGGTTTTATTAACATTATAATACAAGTTTTACAGAGGGAGATTTGTACAACCTTTAACTCAGTGGTGCAAATCGAAACTCAACACAGCCAATTCTGCTGCCTCGGGAGACAGAGAGATGAATTATGTGTTGGTGCCTTCCTTGTTGTTTTTCTGGTCAGTTTTCGCGATCTTTTCTATTTGTCTGTCTCCTGGACTGTATTCTGCGTTTACTTTAGAATGGCTGCTCTTAAAGCATTGCTGCTGACAGAAACAAGCCTTCCAGTGACTTTCCATTCTCTCTATCCCATGGTAACACAGACTGATACTATCGGACAGCACCGAGTATATGCGAAGGTTCCTCCGAGACTCTCGAGGCCTGCTTATCTGTAACTTCCAGACAATCTGCAGAACGGTTTTGGAATTAGGTCAGCAAACTCAGCATGCCTTCTTGAAGTATGTAAGTGATTCCGGTCACTCGACAATCCTGTAGTTTCCTTAAAAACGGTATAGAAATTTCAAAAATCCTTCCAGACGGAGCAGAGTGAAGAAAATAAATTAATTGAAGACATTGATTCCAATAATGAGAGAACCCGCCGCGAGCAAAGTTCGAATCTGCGCGGGAAAACTGCTTTAGATTTACAAGTCCAACGCCTTAACAACTCGGACATCGCAACTGCGAGCGCATCGCCTCCAACAATTTAAATTCTCAAATCGCTGACCCTCTTTACTATTGGCCATTACGGTTGGGTGATATTTAATTTGCTGCAAATTCATCAAATCGCGAAGAATCGCAGCGATCATTACAATAAAGGAAAACCTCCGACATTTAACGGTAATGTAAGATGTTGAGAACAGTATCCAATATTCAGCAGGATAATGAAAATAAAAAGCAGGAATGTTGCGTTCTGCTCCCACATGACACAGATCAGCTTCAGCCTCTGCTCCCTGCCCCCCGGCTGCTGAAACCTTGTCTCCCAGACTATAAATTGATTCTAGGTTGAAGATAAATATTCAGGGTAGAGACTAAACACAGCGGGTGGGATCAAATAAATAAAGCAATTATTTTAGACCAGAGACAGCGTTAAATCTCATATAATGCTCAAATGCATCAATATATGAATATGACATTAAATGTGTTTAAATACAGTGGGGGGATTTAAAGCAGATGCGGGACCAGTGTTTTCGAAGGTGATCTTACGTGTGGCTCTCCTGCCTCTCTCTCCCCTTCCTCCCACAGGCTGCCGGTTTTAAACCTTATTTTATATCTGCTGCTCTGGGCCAGTGCGTTCCACAGTCTCACAACCCTTTCTACAAATACCGTTTTACTGCTTGACTTCTCTGTTTATTAGTTATGAATCACCTTGAGGTGCAATGGTGGCGTTTGTGACGTCAGATTAAAAGGCGGCGAATTGGAAACACGTTTGGTTCACAGTTTCATTTTGCACAGATTTGAACCTAAATCATTCGTGATGGAATATTGTATTTGCTGCATCACAATAAATAATATCTTGTTGTAAATGTTGGCACATTTCTTCCCCAGTGTCAGAGGAACAATTGTCTGATCCACTCATTTATTTCATGTAAGACACAAACACTCGTATTAATTCAGAATAACCCCACAGAATGTCACTGAGATAATCGCAGCGAGAGATACAGCCAGCATCGGGACACCTGCGGGAATAGACAAGTGAGATGGATACATACATAAACGGCCTCAGACGCCAACAAGCAGTGACAGGTAGCTGATAGATTTCAGTTAGTGGAGGTAAGGCACGGCAGGTGTGCTTTGGCTTTGTGGCTTAGCTGGTCAAAGCCTCTGTCTAGTAAACAGGAATGATCCTGCGTTCGATTCCCCGTGAGACCTTTCTTTTATTTTTATGACGCTCCAGGGTGAGTTTCTTCTCGTGTGAAAGGGTCACAATCTTTTAAATGTAACTGCGGCTGCACTAGTTCGCATTCTGGGTTAAGGCTCCAGTCGCTGCGGAGCCTGGGTCGAATTCCACCGCTGTCATACTTTCTGCCGTGCTGATTTTGGTCTCTTCATCAAAAATTCATCTTTGCTAAGCAGTGCAGTATGTGACTTGGCTGTGGTTAGAGCAAAGCTCCAGCAATTGATCTGTTGCGGCGTGATCGTATCGTGGTCAGTGACTCTGCGTTGTGGCCGCAACAACCTCGGTTCGAATCCGAGTCACGGCACAGCTCGTTTTATATCTTTTGTTCTCCGCGGCACCTGGTGATAGAACGCAGCGAAAAATCAATTTTTTCTACATGGAACAAATATTATATTTTCTGGTGAAAACCTAATTTGCTCCTTCAAAACCCCGCGCTCCCATATGCCTGAGCTTGATGCTCCATAATTTAAACCCACCTCTTCTCCCAGCTTTTTCTTCCTTCCACAATCAATAACCCTCCTTTACTTTCCTCTTTCCATTTCATTGTCACTTTCCTGCGGTATCACCAAAATCACACATTCACTTTCACCTACTTACACCGTTAAGTTTGCTCTGCTCCTACGGCTGTTCCTGGCGCCAGATGTTCCATTCGCACTAATCTGAATTGGTGCTTTGAGAACAGTCGATACATTTAGATGTGCGGGGCCGTTCGACAGACAAGCTCTGCGAAGGCACGGCTGGCCTTTGGAAGCAAAGCAGCCCGATTGTGCACGAAATTTCCTTGGGAAATAAAGTGAAATCGGGGAGAATTACTGAAGAAGTGGGTTTTGTTTAACTGGTAGTTGGCGCTTTTCCCTAAACAATTGAGGAGCGTGAGCGACGGTAAGCGCTTCATCTCTGCAAATGAGTAGTGAAGTATGCAATTTTAGTAAGCTGGTTATGAAAAAGGATAATGGACACTCAGGAGGTAACTAAGAGAGTAAATGACGCTCCGGCTGTATCAGTCAGGGTAAGGGCCGCTCCTGATGTGTCAGACAGGGCAAGGGACGCTCCGGATATATCAGACAGGGTAAGGGACGCGCCGGATGTACCAGACATGGTAAGGGACGCGCCGGATGTGTCAGAGCGGGTAAGGGACGCTCCGGATGTACCAGACAGGGAAAGGGACGCTCCGGATGTAGCAGACTGGGTAAGGGACGCACCGGATGTACAGAGATGGTAAAGGACGCGCCGGATGTGTCAGAGCGTGTAAGGGATGCTCCGGATGTACCAGAAAGGGTAAGGGATTCTCAGGGCCTATCAGAGTGGGTAAATGGCGCTCAGGGCCTATCAGACAGGGTAAGGGACGCTCAGGAGATATCAGAGAATCTGATGGGTGCAGAGCTATTACTTTCTAAACCTCACATTTTCTAAATAGCAATAAAAGCAAAAGTTGAATCCGAATTTAACAGATGGTCTGCCGAGTCCCACGTGGGAGCAATGATAAGGTAGAATGGGGCCGGACGGATATTTGCAGCGCTCAGAGCTACATTTACAATTAATACAGATTCCCCCACACTAATACAGTAATAAATAATATAGACAAATGTAAATACATTTATAACGAACAGAGGTGCAGAAGCATTTACATCTAACACAATAACAACTCACAAATACATTTGTATCTAACATAGACACTCCCAAATATACTTACAACGTGATTGCTAAAAAAACATTTTAATTTATTGTCATTAAAGCCATGATATTTACATGGCAGTTTGCATTGACCTTCCTCCAAAGTCGCTGGAGAATGATGGAGAATGATTTGTGTCCTGACCGATTATTTATTAGGCGGATTGGAACAAGTTTAGAGCACAAGTCCAATATCAGAAATCGACGTTAAAAGGGGCTCATGCGGGACCTTTCGCAAATTTCAATCGACAATCCCCAAAGCGAGATTCATACCCCTAGACTAAAGTGTCACTCTGTCTGGAATACAGACCCAATCAACTGGTTATTACACGTTGAATAAAATGAATTATTCATGTATTGTCCATTGCATTTTGACTGATTCAGGTAAGCAGAGTATTGGAGACAGTAGTTTTACATTCCCAATACCAATGCTCTGTCACGTGTGCCAGCAGTTCCATTCCCGTTGCAAGCCCTCTTTTTACGGTGGATGGCTTTCCCGGAATGTACTTGGAGAAGTGTTAGAACCGCAATGCAGCCCCTCCCACTGTCGTTTCCTCTAAATCTCCGCCCTGGATTTTCACCAGTGCAAGGTTCATCAGCTTGAGCTACTGTTTAATTTGTTCTCGGCATTAATTGTGCTGATCCTTTAACTTGTCCCACTACACGGCATCTCCAAATTTGCACCTCGAGGGCATTTTCATAAGTAAACCTGGAACATCCGCCGGAGAAAGATTCAATTTCAGCGGTTCCAAAACATTGGGCCGGATATTCCGATCTCTACGGTTGGGTAAAGCGCTGTGTACCCACCCGGAGTGATATCGGAAATGCGGGTTTGAGGCATGCACTGCGCATGCGCTGTAAACCGGCATTTCCGATCTGTCAAGAAAGATCTTGACAGATCCCCAGGCTGCCCAGGGGAAGGGCATCTGCTTGCGAAGTGTTCCGCTTTTTGGAGACCCTCCGCCAAACAGAAAACCCCTACAATTCTTGCGCCTGCTTTTACCAGGATAAGAGGTGAAAAAAGGAAAAAAAAATTTCCACTGATTTATCATTTAAAAATACTTTTAAAAAAGGTAAGTTTCTTTTTAGCCCCGTAAAAAACTTTGATTATTTTTTTCAAAAATTTAAATTTTGTTTAATATAGTTAACTTATTGGACTTACAAGTCATTTTAAAAATGTGATTTTTTTTAAATTTATTTAAAATGTTACTGTGTTTTGTGGGTGATCTCCATTCATATATTTGGCAGGTCTTCCTTCAAAAATATGAAAAGAGATCCCCTTCTTTTATTGGCTCCACATGGCCCACGTGATCCCAGGAACGCTGAGAGCTGCATGCGCCTCTGGGATACCTGGGCCCTGCGCACCGGCATTTTGGAGAGGACCAGCCTGGAGAAATGTGCGCGTCCCGGGATCCTTGAGATAAGGGCGCAGATTTTTACAGATCGCAGGCCTCCGCCCGCGGGAGGCCTGCGATCGGAATATCTCGGCCAATGACTCGATCGATATCAACCTCGTCCTCCTCACCTACACGATATAGATGCAAATCTCTGCGCTCCTCTGCTTCAGTGTTATCTTTTTTTCGCAGCGATGGGCAGTTTACTCTCTCTGAGGCTGGAATCGCTGCTTTCCGCCGGCAGCGGGCGCTTGGAGATAGCGGGCAAGACAGGCGGCCTAAACGTTGCTGCTGTCGCGGCTTCACTCACTCTGGGAGCTGGGGAATAGCAAACAAACTCATGGGTTTGTTGCTGCGTGTGAAAAGCGGCTCCGAACTGTTGCCATTAACGAAGGCAGCGCTGCAGGATCCTGTAATAATCTCTCACACTGTCGGTATCTGTGTGGAGTTTGAGTGTGTACAGAACGCAGAGAAAAGGAGAATACCGCGCGGCTGTCAATGTATTTTGGTGATCTCCACCTAGAAGAGATGATTGAACCGGGGACCTGTTGTACTTTAGACGGAAGTGTTAACCGCTACACTTCGGAAACCGCTGCTCTGTAAAGAATGAGAGGAAAAACTCAGAACAGCAACTGCCATGTATAAATCCTCTTATCCATGCGACACGGGTTCCAGTCCACGTCGAAGAATTAACTTTAAGAAAACTGTTTATTTTATTAATTACACAAAATTCATTAAACTGTGTGAAAAGATTGCTATAATCGCCATTAATCAACCGCTAACTTTTTGTTTCGGACTGACCGAAATACTCACATGGTTAACGAGTCATAGGCAAAACTTTAAAAAGATATTGTGTTCTGCACGTGATGTATTTTCATCCGTTCTCATTTTACAGACTATATATTAGGAGTTGGGTAAAAATGTTGAGTGGTTATGACACCAGGAATCTGGTGCAGGGTTTGGTAAATTCACCAGCTCGCGAACACATGAGAGTAACTCCTGCTGCACTCCATCATATAACCCCAGCCAATGCTCCTTTATTAAACAACATTAAACAGTGCCCCTGACCCCCGCACTATTAGACAACCTGAAATGTGAAAATAAGTGAGCACGGATAACTCACACGACTGTAGTGACGCAATCGGTTAGCGCGCTGGTACTTATATAACAATGCAGGCTCGAGAAATGCCGACGGTTGTGAGTTCGAGCCTCACCAAGAGCAGCCGGTGCTTTTGCGGTGTGATATTTCTACCAGAGCAGAAACTTCAATTGGTGTTTCCGCTCTTATTTACTTATTAAATGTTCCACGTGGGCACTTAGGTTCCTCAGGCCCACCGTGTTGCAATAACGGATGAGAGTTATAAAGGTGCCCTTCAGTATTACTTATTGACAGGAGGGAAGGTGGGGCCAGTTTTAACTGTTAAACCAGCAACTGTCAGGAAAAGAATAATGTGCAGGAAATAGATTCGATTTCAACGCAGTGACTGAGCCTTTGGCACAATCGAGAAGATGTGTAAACTCACCGGTTATCTGTACATGTTTCCTACATCATGTTGAACACGTTTTTGAGAATTACAAGGACGCAAGTTACGTACAGATAATCGCCCAAACCCCATATCCACAATTATAGATTCATTTAACCGCCGAACTTCAACATTGCAGGAGCGAGATGTGCCATACAGGATGTTCATTTACCATTGCCCTGATGGACAGTATCGCTCACATACTTGTCGTCAAATGTCCTACAAAATCTCTGTTCTATTTCAGAGTAGGACCGACTGGCTTCGTTATATGGAGAGTACATGCGGGTCTCAGTGGCTCTCAACGTGGCATTATCACTCAGATAACCACAATTTACAATGGGACACGCAACTTGTTGGGTGTCGTTACGTGGGTACAGAGCCACAAACAAACAACCGTCAAAGTGACAATTCCCCAAGTGAGCCTTATCCCATTCAGATCCAAATGGTCCCATGCCTGTCCGAGCCAAGTCCAGCGACCAATTCTGGTTGATTAAAGCTCGAACGATATTCCTTATTAATTCATTCAGACTCAATTGCACATTTTCGCAAAGGCTGGCCCACGCTGCCCCGTTTAACCCCTGCAGTGTTATGTTCCCTAATGCCATCAGGACTGAGTGGGTATTGTAGTAGAAATTATTTGAGGCATTGGTTAGAATCTTCCAGTCCTCAGTCATCACAATCTCGGGCGCTTCTCCCTTTATTTCAGCCTGGGTCATCGCCAGTAATTGATGTCTAAGAATCTCAACATTCTTCGAATTTATGCCGACCTCTACGGATCCCAAGATAGTATCAAACAATTCCCTTTTTTTCCTGCCAAGAGGTGAACACGTCTTCTGAAAAGACGCCTCATTTTTAATATAATCCGAGCCCTCTGGGTACGACTGAGCAACCGTGGTAGAATTAGCAATACATTTAAAAGTGGTAATTCTTAACTGAGCATCTAGAATAACACGGATCGGGTGATTATTTGTACCTGCAGAGGCCCGCCGGCTGCCCCACAGGCTGGCCACTCACCCCTAAGATTATCATTTGCCCAATCCATCCGACACATTGTGGGAATGTGCTCAATGTCAATTGACAGATGTCCAACCATGATCGTGTAATGTCAAGGGGAGTCACTCTCACCTCACCACTGGAATGCAGATCCTTTGTCCATGTTTGGACCAAGGCTGTAATGAGGTCGAGAGCCGAGTGGTCTTGGCGGAACCCAAACTGGGCATCAGTGCGCAGGTTATTGGTGAGTAAATGACGCTTGATAGCACTGTCGACGACACCTTCCATCACTTTGCTGATGATTGAGTGTAGACTGACGGGGCGGTAATTGGCTGGTTTGGATTTTTCCTACCTTTTGTGGACAGGACACACCTGGGCAATTCTCCATGTTGTCGGATAGATGCCAGTGTTAAAGCTGTACTTCAGCACGATAGCCGAGATGTTTCGCGGCCCATAGCCTTTGCCGTATCCAGTGCGTTCAGCCGTTTCTTGATATCACATGGAATGAATCGAATTGGCTGAAAACTGACTTCTGAGACGGATGGGACTTCAGGAGTAGGCCGATATGGTTCATCCACTCGGCACTTCTAGCTGAAGATGGTTGCAAACGCGTCAGCCTTGTCTTTTGGACTCACGTGCTGGGTTCCACCATCATTGAGGATGGGGATATTCATGAAGCCTTCTCCTTCCGTTGGTTGTTTAATGCTTCACCACCTTCTCGACTGGATGTGGCAGGACTGCAGAGCTTTGATGTGATCCGTTGATTGTGGGATCGCTTAGCCCTGTCTATATCATGTTGCTTCCGCTTTTTATCATTCATGTAGTCCAGTGTTGGCACCTCATTTATAGGTACGCCTTGTGCTGCTTCTGGCATGCTCTTCTACACTCCTTATAGAACCAGGGTAGGTCCCCTGACTTGATGGTAATGGTCGAGTGAGGGATATGACAGGCCATGAGGTTACAGATTACTGATGGCCCACAGCGCCTCATGGATATCCAGTTTTCAGCTGCGAGATCTGTTCTGAATCTATCCCATTTTGCTCGGTGATAGTTTCACACAACAAGATGGAGGGTGTCCTCAATGTGAAGACGGGACTTCGTCTCCACAATGACTGTGCGGTGGTCATTGCTACCAATAATGTCTTGGACAGATGCATCTGCGACAGGTAGATTGGTGAGAATGAGGTCAAGTATATTTTTCCCTCGTGTTGTTTCTCTCACCACCTGTCGCAGGCGCAGACTGGCAGTTATGTCCTACAGGACACGGCCAGCTCGGTCAGTAGTGGTGCTACTGAGCCACTCTTGGTGACGGACATTGAATTCCCCCACCCAGAGTATATTCTGTGCCCTTGCTACTCTCAGTGCTTCTTCCATGTGGTGTTCAACATGGAGGAGTACTGATTCCTCAGTTGGGGGAGGCTGGTTAAGTGCTAATCTGCAGGAGGTTACCTGGGCCCTGCTTGACCTGAAGCCATGAGACTTCATGGAGTTTGGAGTCAATGCTAAGGACTCCCAGGCCCACTCATTTCCGACTGTATAACACTGCGCCGCCACCCCTGGTGGGGCAGGACATAACCAGGGACGATGATGGAGGAGTTTGGCTGAAAGGTATGATTCTGTGAGTGTGACTATGTCAGGATGTTGCTTGACTAGTCTGTGGGACAGGTCTCCCAATTTTTGGCACAAGTCCACAGATGTTGGTGAGGAGGTCCTTGCAGTGTTTCATGTCGTGCGCCGAGTGATCCGTGTGATTTTGTATCTGGTCTGCTTTAGTTATCAGTGTCGATGTTTTTAATATAGATATTATTGCTTGATAGGGCAGTTAAGAGTCAACCACATTGCTGTGGGTCTGGAATCACATATAGGCCAGACCAGGTATGGACGGCAGATTTCCTTCCCCAAAGCACATGAGTGAATCAGATGGGTTTTTACGACAATCCAGTACTGATACTAACTTTTTATTCCACATTTATTTAATTAACTGAATTTAACTCCCCAGCTGCAGCGGTGGGAAACTGAACTCTTGCCCAGGTCTCTGGATAACCAGTATGCTACCGTTCCCGCTGATTGTATCGGGTCCGCTTTAGTTATCAGTGTCGATGTGTTTAATGTATATACTCTTGCTCCATTGAGCAAGTGGGCCCTTCAGCTTCCACATCAGCAGAAAAACGACAATCGAACTGTTTTAAGATGATCAGAGTCCCAGTCTGGCCGATATACGCAGCATTAGGATTCACAGGCAAATAGACAAGTGCAAGAGACCGAGATAAGACGGTCAGCTGCGATAACCCCAACAGAATGTCTTTTTGTAAATTCTTTAATTTAAAACGTTGCCGGAAAAAACATCGATGCAATTTGGCATTTTGCATCGGCCGTGAATCAAACTCCGGGTTTCCTGCGTGTCAGGCGAAAATTCTAGCTCCGTCACCACCTCACATTTTAGCTGAGTTCAATTTTCGAGACAGTGCAATTATTTTTTGATTTTTGTTACTACAAGCGGGCGCACAATAAAACACAAAGCAACAGACTGCAGATGTGAAAATAGAATTATTCAGAAAATGCCGGAAAAACGTCGCAGGTCCGGGAACATCTGATGAAAGAGAAACAAAGGGTTAACGTCACAGGTCGACTAGCTCTCCTCAGAAATAAGGTTTACAGCAATCCAAGATATTGCCGATAATTTTATTAGAATTGATTTCCCCATGCTCTGTTCTGTGTGACTGTCTGCAGAAGACTTTTGGACTTTGGTCAAGCCTCCCAGCATGCCTGCTTGAAAACTTAGGTAATCAGTTCAATTATTGAAATAATACTTTAATCACACTCAGCTCATTTAGCAGGTAATTACTGCAGCTTTCTAGCCAATCCTTTAATAGCCTTAAAACCGGTACTTAAATGTCTCATATCTTCAAAGGAGAGCGGATGCTGGGAGCTGGATTTTTCGCCCGGCACAGACACGATCGGCCGAATGGCCTCCTTCTGTGCCGTACATTTCTATGATTCTAAACAAAAGGAGCATTGCGAGTAACACTGAACAAATCCGCTGCCATCAGGGTTCGAACCTGCGTTGGGAACCTCCCATTAGATTTCGAGTCCAACGCCTTAACCACTAAAGCGAATCTGTGTGTTTAATCTGGCAATTATAATTGCGCTGGTTTGTGACCAGGTACAAATAAGTGGTTTGCAGCTGTCAATCATAAAACGATTAGAGGGAACCTCCTGCATTGATCAAACCACCAACAGCCTCCATCTGTCAATCAACTCTCTCCAACAGAGAGAGAGAGAGACTGTCAGCGAGCTTCCTGCATCCAGCCCTGAGATGCTACACTCACCAGCTGCTCACCCACACCCCGCTGTCAGAAACACAGAACATTTTTTAACGACACCCTTCAAATATAGTCTATAAAATGAGAAAAGATCAAAGTTCATCACAATTCGGTTGAATGGAACAAGAGTTAATTGGGCCAGAAATTCGGGTCGGAGGCTTCCCGCGAGAGCAAGCCCCCGACCTGCACTTACCTAGCGCGCCTGCCGTTCTGCTGTGGGTCCGCGTGGGATTCCTGGCCTGGGCCTCCTCCAGCTGCCGATGTGCAGTGCTCGCAGATCCCATTGGCGCAGTTAGTTGGAAGCGTCCCCTGGGATCACGTGGGCCATGGAGAGCCAATCGGAGCAGGGAATCTCCATTCATAGACTGGACAGGAAGACCTGTCAAATCTGTGAATAGAGATCGGCCCCAAAACAGAACTAAAACTTAAAATAAATTAAAAAAACAAATCACGTTTTTAAAATAGTTATAAATTACATAAATTAACTATTTTAAACAAAAATTTAAAATTTTGAAAAAATTACTTACAGTTTTTAACGGTCCTAAAATAAACGTCCCTTTCTTTAAGGTATTTGAAAAGGATAAACCTGTGGAAAAAAAATTAAATTTTACTTAATTCACCACCGGGCGCGTACACACCCGTGGAGATCCGAATTTCTGGCGCAATATCTGCGGTTGTTGGACTGTAATCTGCTGATGGGAGAGGCTTTCTGGGGGTGTTGCACTGTAAGCTGGTGTGGGGAAAGCTTATCGGTTGGTGTTAGACGTTAGACTGGTGAGGGGAGAGGTTATCAGGGGTTTTTGGGCTGTAAGCTGGCGAGCGGAGAGGTTGTCTGGGGGTGTTGGACGGTAAGCTGGTGAGGGGAAAGGTTATCTGGGGAAGTTGGACTATAAGCTGATGAGGCGAGAGTTTATCTGGCGATGTTGGACTGTAAGCTGGTGAGGGGAAAGGTTATCTAGGGGTGTTAGACTGTAAGCTGGTGTGGGGAGAGGTTATCTGGGGGTGTTGGACTGTAAGCTGGTGAGAGGAGAGGTTATGTGGGGTTGTTAGACTGTAAGCAGTTGAGGGGAAAGCTTATCTGGGGGTGTTGGACTTTAAATTGGCGTGGGTAGAGTTTATCTAGAGGTGTTGGACTGTAAGCTGGTGAGGGGAGATATTATCTGGAAGTGCTGGACTGTAAACTGGTGTGGGGAGAGATTAACTGTGTTTGTTGGACTGCATTCCGGTGAGGGGAGAGGTTATCTGGGGGTTTTGGACTGTTATCTGGTGTGGGGAGAGGATATCTGGGGGTGTTGGGCTGTAAGCTGGTGAGCGGACAGGTTATCTGGGGATGTTGGACTGTAAGCTGGTGAGGGGAGAGGTTATCTGGGGCTGTTGGGCTGTAAGCTGGTGAGGGGAGAGGTTATCTGGGGAAGTTGGACTGTAAGCTGGTGAGGGGAGAGGTTATCTGAGGGTGTTCGTCTGTAAGCTGGTAAGGGGAGAGGTTATCTGGGGATGTTGGACTGTAAGCTGGTGAGAGGAGAGGTTATTTGGGGTTGTTAGACTGTAAGCAGTTGAGGGGAAAGCTTATCTGGGGGTGTTGGACTTTAAATTGGCGTGGGTAGAGTTTATCTAGAGGTGTTGGACTGTAAGCTGGTGAGGGGAGAGTTTATCTTGGGATGTTGGACTGTATGCTGGTGAGGGGAGAGTTGATCTGGGGTTGTTGGACTGTAAGCTGGTGAGGGGAGAGGTTATCTGGGGGTGTTGGACTGTAAACTGGTGAGGGGTGAGGTTATCTGGGGAAGTTGGACTGTAAGCTGGTGAGGGGAGAGGTTATCTGGGGGTGTTGGACTGTAAGTTGGTGAGGGGTGATTTTATCTGGGGGTGTTGGACTGTAAACTGCTGTGGGGTGAGGATATCGGGGCGTGTTGGACTGTAAGCTGGTGTGGGGAGAGGTTTTCTCGGGGTGTTGGACTGTAAGCTGGTGAGGGGAGAGGTTATCTGGGGGTGTTGGACTGTAAGCTGGTGAGGGGAGAGGTTATCAGGGATTTTGGACTGTAAGCTGGTGAGGGGAGAGGTTATCTGAGTGTGTTGGAATGTAAGCTGGTGAGGGGAGAGGTTATCTTAGGGTGTTGGACTGTAAGCTGTTGAGGGGAGAGGTTATCTGGGGGTGTTGGACTGTAAACTCGTGTGGGGAGAGATTATCGGGGGATGTTGGACTGTAAGCTGTTGTGGGGCGAGTTTATCTGGGGGTTTTGAACTGTAAGCTAGTGAGGTTTAGATGTTCTCTCGGGGTGTTGGACTTTAAGCTTGTGTGGGGAAAGGTTATCTTGGGATTTTGAACTATAAACTGGTGAGGGGAGAGTTTATTTGGGGTTGTTGGAGTGCAATCTGCTGAGGAGAGAGGTTATCTGAGGATTTTAAACTGTAAGCTGGTGTGGGAAGAAGTTACCTGGACTGTTGGACTGTAAGCTGGTGTGGGGAGAGGTTATCTGGGGGTTTTGGACTGTAAGCTGGTGTGGGGAAAGTTTAAATGGGCTGTTGGACTCTAACCTAGTGGGGGGGGAGGTTATGTGGGAGTGTTGGACAGTAAAATGATAGGGGGAGAGGTTATCTGGTGGTGTTGGACTGTAAGATTGTGAGGGGAGAGGTTGTCAGGGGGTGTTGGACTGTAAGCTGGTGAGGGGAGAGGTTATCTGAGGGTGTTGGACTGTAAGCTGGTGAGGGGAGATATTATCTGGAAGTGCTGGACTGTAAACTGGTGTGGGGAGAGATTAACTGTGTTTGTTGGACTGCATTCCGGTGAGGGGAGAGGTTATCTGGGGGTTTTGGACTGTTATCTGGTGTGGGGAGAGGATATCTGGGGGTGTTGGGCTGTAAGCTGGTGAGGGGACAGGTTATCTGGGGATGTTGGACTGTAAGCTGGTGAGGGGAGAGGTTATCTGGGGCTGTTGGGCTGTAAGCTGGTGAGGGGAGAGGTTATCTGGGGAAGTTGGACTGTAAGCTGGTGAGGGGAGAGGTTATCTGAGGGTGTTCGTCTGTAAGCTGGTAAGGGGAGAGGTTATCTGGGGATGTTGGACTGTAAGCTGGTGAGGGGAGAGTTTATCTTGGGATGTTGGACTGTATGCTGGTGAGGGGAGAGTTGATCTGGGGTTGTTGGACTGTAAGCTGGTGAGGGGAGAGGTTATCTGGGGGTGTTGGACTGTAAACTGGTGAGGGGTGAGGTTATCTGGGGAAGTTGGACTGTAAGCTGGTGAGGGGAGAGGTTATCTGGGGGTGTTGGACTGTAAGTTGGTGAGGGGTGATTTTATCTGGGGGTGTTGGACTGTAAACTGCTGTGGGGTGAGGATATCGGGGCGTGTTGGACTGTAAGCTGGTGTGGGGAGAGGTTTTCTCGGGGTGTTGGACTGTAAGCTGGTGAGGGGAGAGGTTATCTGGGGGTGTTGGACTGTAAGCTGGTGAGGGGAGAGGTTATCAGGGATTTTGGACTGTAAGCTGGTGAGGGGAGAGGTTATCTGAGTGTGTTGGAATGTAAGCTGGTGAGGGGAGAGGTTATCTTAGGGTGTTGGACTGTAAGCTGTTGAGGGGAGAGGTTATCTGGGGGTGTTGGACTGTAAACTCGTGTGGGGAGAGATTATCGGGGGATGTTGGACTGTAAGCTGTTGTGGGGCGAGTTTATCTGGGGGTTTTGAACTGTAAGCTAGTGAGGTTTAGATGTTCTCTCGGGGTGTTGGACTTTAAGCTTGTGTGGGGAGAGGTTATCTTGGGATTTTGAACTATAAACTGGTGAGGGGAGAGTTTATCTGGGGTTGTTGGAGTGCAATCTGCTGAGGAGAGAGGTTATCTGAGGATTTTAAACTGTAAGCTGGTGTGGGAAGAAGTTACCTGGACTGTTGGACTGTAAGCTGGTGTGGGGAGAGGTTATCTGGGGGTTTTGGACTGTAAGCTGGTGTGGGGAAAGTTTAAATGGGCTGTTGGACTCTAACCTAGTGGGGGGGGAGGTTATGTGGGAGTGTTGGACTGTAAAATGATAGGGGGAGAGGTTATCTGGTGGTGTTGGACTGTAAGATTGTGAGGGGAGAGGTTGTCAGGGGGTGTTGGACTGTAAGCTGGTGAGGGGAGAGGTTATCTGAGGGTGTTGGACTGTAAGCTGGTGAGGGGAGAGGTTATCTGGGGGTGTTGGACTGTAAGCTGGTGAGGGGAGAGGTTTTCTGGGGGTGTTGGACTGTAAACTGGTAAGGGGTGAGGTTATCTGGGGAAGTTGGACTGTAAGCTGGTGAGGGGAGAGGTTATCTGGGGGTGTTGGACTGTAAGCTGGTGAGGGGAGAGGTTATCTGGGGGTGTTGGACTGTAAGCTGGTGAGGGGAGAGGTTATCTGGGGGTGTTGGACTGTAAGCTGGTGAGGGGAGAGGTTTTCTGGGGGTGTTGGACTGTAAACTGGTAAGGGGTGAGGTTATCTGGGGAAGTTGGACTGTAAGCTGGTGAGGGGAGAGGTTATCTGGGGGTGTTGGACTGTAAGCTGGTGAGGGGAGAGGTTATCTGGGGGTGTTGGACTGTAAACTGGTGTGGGGTGAGGATATCTGGGGGTGTTGGACTGTAAGCTGGTGTGGGGAGAGGTTATCTGGGGGTGTTGGACTGTAAGCTGGTGAGGGGAGAGGTTATCTGGGGGTGTTGGACTGTAAGCTGGTGAGGGAAGAGGTTATCAGGGATTTTGGACTGTAAGCTGGTGTGGGGAGAGGTTATCTGGGGGTTTTGGACAGTAAGCTGGTGTGGGGAAAGTTTAAATGGGCTGTTGGACTCTAACCTGGTGGGGGGGGAGGTTATGTGGGAGTGTTGGACTGTAAAATGATAGGGGGAGAGGTTATCTGGTGGTGTTGGACTGTAATATTGTGAGGGGAGAGTTTGTCATGGGGTGTTGGACTGTAAGCTGGTGAGGGGAGAGGTTATCTGAGGGTGTTGGACTGTAAGCTGGTGTGGGGAAAGTTTAAATGGGCTGTTGGACTCTAACCTAGTGGGGGGGGAGGTTATGTGGGAGTGTTGGACTGTAAAATGATAGGGGGAGAGGTTATCTGGTGGTGTTGGACTGTAAGATTGTGAGGGGAGAGGTTGTCAGGGGGTGTTGGACTGTAAGCTGGTGAGGGGAGAGGTTATCTGAGGGTGTTGGACTGTAAGCTGGTGAGGGGAGAGGTTATCTGGGGGTGTTGGACTGTAAGCTGGTGAGGGGAGAGGTTTTCTGGGGGTGTTGGACTGTAAACTGGTAAGGGGTGAGGTTATCTGGGGAAGTTGGACTGTAAGCTGGTGAGGGGAGAGGTTATCTGGGGGTGTTGGACTGTAAGCTGGTGAGGGGAGAGGTTATCTGGGGGTGTTGGACTGTAAACTGGTGTGGGGTGAGGATATCTGGGGGTGTTGGACTGTAAGCTGGTGTGGGGAGAGGTTATCTGGGGGTGTTGGACTGTAAGCTGGTGAGGGGAGAGGTTATCTGGGGGTGTTGGACTGTAAGCTGGTGAGGGAAGAGGTTATCAGGGATTTTGGACTGTAAGCTGGTGTGGGGAGAGGTTATCTGGGGGTTTTGGACAGTAAGCTGGTGTGGGGAAAGTTTAAATGGGCTGTTGGACTCTAACCTGGTGGGGGGGGAGGTTATGTGGGAGTGTTGGACTGTAAAATGATAGGGGGAGAGGTTATCTGGTGGTGTTGGACTGTAAGATTGTGAGGGGAGAGTTTGTCATGGGGTGTTGGACTGTAAGCTGGTGAGGGGAGAGGTTATCTGAGGGTGTTGGACTGTAAGCTGGTGTGGGGATAGGTTATCTGGGGTTGTTGGACTGTAAGCTGGTGAGGGGAGAGGTTATCTGGGGGTGTTGGACTGTAAGCTGGTGAGGGGAGAGGTTTTCTGGGGGTGTTAGACTGTAAACTGGTAAGGGGTGAGGTTATCTGGGGAAGTTGGACTGTAAGCTGGTGAGGGGAGAGGTTATCTGGGGGTGTTGGACTGTAAGCTGGTGAGGGGCGAGGTTATCTGTGGGTGTTGGACTGTAAACTGGTGTGGGGTGAGGTTATCTGGGGAAGTTGGACTGTAAGCTGGTGAGGGGAGAGGTTATCTGGGGTTGTTGGACTGTAAGCTGGCGAGGGGAGAGGTTATCTGGGGGTGTTGGAATGAAAGCTGGTGAGGGGAGAGGTTATCTGGGGGTGTTGGACTGTAAGCTGGTGAGGGAAGAGGTTATCAGGGATTTTGGACTGTAAGCTGGTGTGGGGAGAGGTTATCTGGGGGTGTTGGGCTGTAAGATGGTGAGGGGGAGAGGTTATCTGGGGGTGTTGGACTGCAAGCTGGTGAGGGGATAGGTTTTCTGGGGCTGTTGGACTGTAAGCTGGTGAGGGGAGAGGTTATCTGGGGGTGTTGGACTGTAAGCTGGTGAGGGGAGAGGTTATCTGAGGTTGTTGGACTGTAAGCTGGTGAGGGGAGAGGTTATCTTAGGGTGTTGGACTGTAAGCTGGTGAGGGGAGAGGTTATCGGGGGGTGTTGGACTGTAAACTGGTGTGGGGAGAGATTATCGGGGGATGTTGGACTGTAAGCTGGTGTGGGGCTAGCTTATCTGGGGGTTTTGAACTGTAAGCTAGTGAGGTTTAGATGTTCTCTCGGGATGTTGGACTTTAAGCTTGTGTGGGGAGAGGTTATCTTGGGATGTTGAACTATAAACTGGTGAGGGGAGTGTTTATCTGGGGTTGTTGGAGTGCAATCTGCTGCGGAAAGAGGTAATCCTAGGATTTTGGACTGTAAGCTGGTGTGGGAAGAAGTTACCTGGGGCTGTTGGACTGTAAGCTGGTGTGGGGAGAGGTTATCTGGGGGATTTGGACTGTAAGCTCGTGTGGGGGAAGCTTAAATGGGCTGTTGGGCTGTAACCTGGTGTGGGGGTTGTTATCTGGGAGTGTTGGACAGTAAAATGATCGGGGGAGAGTTTGTCAGGGGGTGTTGGACCGTAAGCTGGTGAGGGGAGAGATTATCTGGGGGTGTTGGAATATAAGCTGATGAGGGGAGAGTTTATCTGGGGGTGTTGGACTGTAAGCTGGTGAGGGGAGAGTTTATCTCGGGGTGTTGGACTGTAAGCTGGTGAGGGGAGAGTTTATCTAGGGGTGTTGGACTGTAAGCTGGTGAGGGGAGAGTTTATCTGGGGGTGTTGGACTGTAAGCTGGTGAGGGGAGAGGTTATCTGGATGTGTTGGACTGTAAACTGGTGAGGGGAGAGGTTATCTGGGGGTGTTGGACTGTAAGCTGGTGAGGGGAGAGTTTATCTGGGGGTGTTGGACTGTAAGCTGGTGAGGGGAGAGTTTATCTGGGGGTGTTGGACTGTAAGCTGATGAGGGGAGAGGTTATCTGGGGAAGTTGGTCTATAAGCTGGTGAGGGCAGAGGTTATCTGGGGAAGTTGGTCTGTAAGCTGGTGAGGGGAGAGGTTATCTGGGGAAGTTGGACTGTAAGATGGTGAGGGGAGAGTTTATCTGGGGGTGTTGGGCTGTAAGCTGGTGAGGGGAGAGGTTATCTGGGGGTGTTGGACTGTCAGCTGGTGAGGGGAGAGTTTATCTGGGGGTGTTGGACTGTAAACTGGTGAGGGGAGAGATTATCTGGGGAAGTTGTGCTGTAAGCTGGTGAGGGGAGAGGTTATCTGGGGGTGTTGGACTGTAAGCTGGTGAGGGGAGAGGTTATCTGGGGAAGTTGGACTGTAAGCTGGTGAGGGGAAAGGTTATCTGAGGGTGTTGGACTGTAAGCTGGTGTGGGCAGAGGATATCTGGGGGTGTTGGACTGTAAGCTGGTGAGGGGAGAGGATATCTGGGGAAGTTGGACTGTAAGCTGGTGAGGGGTGAGGTTATCTGGGGAAGTTGGACTGTAAGCTGGTGAGGGGAGAGGTTATCTGGGGAAGTTGGACTGTAAGCTGGTGAGGGGGGACGCTATCTGGGGGTGATGGACTGTAAGCTGTTGAGGGGTGAGGTTATCTGGGGAAGTTGGACTGTAAGCTGGTGAGGGTTGAGGTTATCTGGGGAAGTTGGACTGTAAACTGGTGAGGGGAGAAGTTTTCTGGGGAAGTTAGACTTTAAGCTGGTGTGGGGAGAGGTTATCTGGGGGTGTTGGACTGTAAGCTGGTGAGGGGAGAGGTTATCTGAGGGTGTTGGACTGTAAGCTGGTGAGGGGAGAGGTTATCTGGGGGTGTTGGACTGTAAGCTGGTGAGGGGAGAGGTTATCTGGGGAAGTTGGACTGTAAGCTGGTGTGGGGAGAGGTTATCTGGGGAAGTTGGACTGTAAGCTGGTGAGGGGAGAGGTTATCTGGGGAAGTTGGACTGTAAGCTGGTGAGGGGAAAGGTTATCTGGGGAAGTTGGACTGTAAGCTGGTGAGGGGAGAGGTTATCTGGAGGTGTTGGACTGTAAGCTGGTGTGGGGAGAGGTGATCTGGGGAAGTTGGACTGTAAGCTGGTGAGGGGAGAGGTTATCTGGGGGTGTTGAACTGTAAGCTGGTGAGTGGAGACGTTATCTGGGGCTGTTGGACTGTAAGCTGGTGAGGGGAGAGTATTTCTGTGTGTGCTGGACTGTAATTAACTTTGGTTAGATTTAATTCGTTTTGCCGGGGCTTGGTTTTCTCTCTGGGTGCTGGGTCAGTTTATTGGTGCCGCTTTTGTTGGAAGATACTCGATAAGACTATTGTTGTTGGTTTAATTAACTTTTGCTCGGTTAGTAGATTGTGCTGGTTTATTCATAGATATGTTTTCAGTGTCTTGGTGCTAATTTAAAATCTGCTTGCTTGATCTCGACTTTCGTCTTGCTTTAGTTAATTGATGTTGGAAACAATGTATTGATGCTGGCTCACATTATTGTGATTGTTCCGTTCACAGATGCTCGGTCAGTACTTTGGTGCTGCTTTACATGCTGGGTCAGTTTATTGGTGTTGGGTCAGTTTATTGAGGCTGGGTCAGTTTATGGATGCTGCGTCAGTTTATAGATGCTGGGTCAGTTTATTTATGTTGGGTCAGTTTATTGGTGTTGGGTCAGTTTATTGGTGTTGGGTCAGTTTATTGCTGTTCGGTCAGTTTATTGATGCTGGGTCAGTATATAGATGCTGGGTCAGTATATAGAAGCGTGTTAAGTTTATTGGTGTTGGTCAGTTTATTGATGCTGGGTCAGTTTATTGGTGCTGGGTCAGTTTATTGGTGCTGGGTCAATTTATAGATGCTGGGTCAGTTTATAGGTGCTGGGTCAGTTTATTGGTGTTGGGTCAATGTTTCGACGCTGGGTCAGTTTATTGGTGCTGGGTCAGTTTATTGGTGTTGGGTAAGTTTATTGGTGCTGGGTCAGCTTATTGGTGCTGGGTCAGTTTATAGATGCGTGGTCAGTTTATAGATGCTGGGTCAGTTTATAGATTCTGGGTCAATTTATAGATTCTTGGTCAGTTTATTGGTGCAAGTTCTGTAATTGGTGCTGGGTCAGTTTATAAATGCTGGGTCAGTTTATAGATGCTGGGTCAGTTTATTGGTGCTGGGTCAGTTTATAGATGCTGGGTCAGTTTATTGGTGTTGTGTCAGTTTATTGGTGCTGGGTGAGTTTACTGGTGCTGCTTCAGTTTATTGGTGCTCGGTCAGTTTATTGATGCTGCTTTAGTTCATGGATGCTGTGTCAGTTTATTGGTGCCGGTTAATTTATTGGTGCAGGCAGGTTTTTAAATGTTGGTTCAATTTATTGGTGCTGGATTAGTTTATAGATGCTCGGTCAGATTATTGGTGCTAGTTTAGATTATAGATGCTGGGACAGTTTATTGGTGCTGGGTCAGTTTATAGATACTGGGCCAGTTAATTGGTGCTTGGTCAGTTTATCAATACTGGGTCAGTTTATTGGTGCTGGGTCAGTTTATTGGTGCCGATTCAGTTCATTGGTGCTGGTTCAGTTTATAGATGCTGGGTCAGTTTTTTGGTGGTTTAGTTTATAGATGCTCGGTCAGTTTATTGGAACTGGTTTAGTTTGTAGATGCTGGGTCCGTTTATTGGTGCTGGTTTGGTTTTAAGAGGCTGGTTTGGTTCATTGGTGCTGGTTCAGTTTATAGATGCAGGGTCAGTTTATTGGTGCTTGTTTAGTTTATAGAGGCTGGATCAGTTAATTGTTGCTGGTTCAGTTTATTGGTGAATATACAGTTATTGGTGCTGTCTCCGTTTATAGATGCTGGGTCAGTTTATTAGTGCTGGTTTAGTTTTCAGATGCTAGTTCAGTTTATTGTTGAGAGGAATGGGTTATCTTATGAGGAAAGGTTGAGAAGGTTGTGCGTATAATCATTGGAGGTTAGAAGAATAAGTGGTGATCTTATTGAAACATATACGATTCTGATGGGGTTTGACAGGTTAGATGCTGGGATTATGTTTCATCTTGTGATGGAATCTAGAACTTGTGGGCATAGTTTCAGGATAAGGGGTCTCCCATTTAAGACGGAGATGAGGATAAAATTAATCTCACAGAGGGTCGTGAATCTTTGGAATTCTCTAACTCAGAGAGCTGTGGAGGCTGAGTCAGTGAATATATTGAAGGTGGAGATAGACAGATATTTGAGCTATAGGAGAGTGGAGGGTTATGGGGATCAGGGAGGAAATTGGAGTTATTGAATGGCGGAGCAGGCTCGAGTGGCCGAATGGTCGACTCCTGCTCCTAATTCTTATGATCTTATGTTCTTATTGGTGGTGACAATTGTCTTCCCCTGTGGTATATGTGGGTACAGACCCACTCTATGACACCACGCAAGGTTTTGTTGGAGCTTTGGAAATTATATTCTAGGTTTAGAGAGTTTTAATTTCATAGCTGGTGAAATATATGTTGTGATACAAAAAGATGTTGGATTGACAAGGGTTAACAGAGCCTGTTTGTTCAGTGACTGTATTTGATGTCAGTCTCCCTGGACCCTAATTTTGGCACTGGAGGGTTTCCCTCTTCTATTAATAAGGGAATCCATCCAGTGACAGTGTCAGTGAAAGCATCAGCTCCGGCACTAACAGGGATCAGCGGTTCTACTGAAAGGGAGAGAATGGACAAGATTTTTTCAATGGACATTCAGATAAGAATATTCATCAGTGAAGTACAGAAGATTTACTATCCCATCCTCGCTGCTGTTGCTGTTCCTGGTAAGTCTCTGTGTCCAGCTATTAATTCCTCAAATCGTATTTCACTATATTATTGTTCTCGTCATTTTAAGTCAGTATATCCAGCTATTACTTTTATTCAGAGAACTCCCTTTGCTCTGGATGTGATGTTGCTTTAATTTCACTTGATTTGATTATTACACAGTCGCCCATTTATTGTTCTGAGTTCAATGAATGGCTCATCCTCACTTTCACCATTTCCCCCACCTGATGTATTCTTCTTAAGATTAGAAGATTCTTCGATTCTCCAACATAGATGAGAAATCTGAAATCCGATTCTGCTGGATAGAGATAATTATACCGAGTTTTAGAAACCCGTCTGGACAGATAGATCACAGACAGATGTTGACATATTTCGCTCCAATTAATCAGAATCTAGCTCCAACCTCCAGCTCACTTTCCACCATCTCCGGCTTCACATCAATGTTTCTTTTTCTGGATGGTTTAATATTAAAACAAGCGTCATTTATCTTCCAAAAATAAGCTGATTTTATTCGTTGATTTTCAGTGTATTCCATTTCCAATTATTGTTTTGAAATAATTGAATTCCGTGCTGCCTGTCACAGGTGAGGGAATCTCTCAATCAGTCCAACACTTAACTTTCTATCATGTCCTTCTCTCCTTTACTGTAAATGTTTCTATCTGATTATAACTGCGGTATTGTGAGTAGAGGATCGCTTTGGTATTTTACTGTCTTTATCCCTTTCGAAACCGATCCCTGCATGGCGACATGCATTACATGTCTGCGTGGGTTTCCTCCGGGTGCTCCGGTTTCCTCCCACTGTCCAAAAAAATGTGCGGGTTAGGTTGATTTGGCTATGATAAATTGACCCTTAGTGTTAGGGGGGATTAAATATGTGGGGTTATGAGGATAGGATGGGATATGTTAGGGGGAATTAAATACGTGGGGTTACGGGGCTCGGGTGGGATATGTGTACTGTGGGGATTAAAGCAGGGACAGGGTACTGGATTTTGAATGATCAGCCATGATCATATTGAATGGTGGTGCAGGCTCGACGGGCCGAATGGCCTGCTCCTGCTCCTAGATTCTATGTTTCTATGTTTCTATTAGCCCTGTCAGTGTCACTCAGATAGTTTCTGAGACCTCAGGGGAATGTATCCCATCGGCAATATTAATAGACTGTAGAAAATAATAATACATTTTTACAGAAAGTATTTGTAATCACATTGGAACATCGGCTTTTACATGAACGACAACATGTTGGGCAGATGACTCCGGTTACAACAAATAACTAGTTTCCTGGTTCCATTTTCAATAAACAGTCGAATTGATAACTGATTGAGAAAGCACAATGTTATCAATGGTTTCTGATCCTGATCTGTCTTTAACCAGTTTCACCTCTCCCTTCCTGGGCTTGTAGTCTTCTTGCTGGATTCCGGTTCCACGGGGGCTCCGGTGCTCACAGGAGGCATTGCAGCCAAGTTTGGCCCCGGCCACATTCCCTGTTCATAGAGTCATAGAGGCATAGAGTTATACAACACAGAAACAGGCCCGTCGGCCCATCGTGTCCGCAACGGCCATCAAGCCCTGTCTATTATAATCCCATTTTCCAGCACTTGGTCCGCAGCCTTGTATGCTATGCCGTTTCAAGTGCTCATCTACATGCTTCTTGAATGTTGTGAGGGATCCTGCCTCTACCATCCTTTCAGGCAGTAAGTTCCAGATTCCAACCACCCTCTGGGTGAAAAAGTTGTTCCTCAAATCCAATCTAAACCTCCTGCCCCTTACCTTAAAAATATGCCCCCTGGTTATTGTCCGCTCTACTAAGGGGAAAAGTTCCTTTCTATCTACCCTATCTATGCCCCTCATAATTTTGTACACCTCAATCAGGTCCCCTCTCAGCTTTCTCTGCTCTAAGGAAAACAACGCCAGCCTGTCCAGTCTCTCTTGATAGCTGAAGCGCTCCAGCCCAGGTAACATCCTGGTGAATCTCCTCTGCACCATCGCTTATGCAATCACATCCTTCCTATAGAGTGGCGACCAGAACTGCACACAGTATTCCAGCTATGGCCTAATTAGCGTTTTGTACAGCTCCATCATAACCTCCCTGCTATTATATTCTATGCCTCGACTAATGAAGGCAAGTATCCCATATGCCTTTTTAACCAACTTATCTACCTGTCCTGCTGCCTTCAGGGATCTATGTACATCCACATCAAGGTCCCTCGATGCTCTGTTCTTCCTAGGGTCCTACCATTTATTGTGTATTCCCTTGCCTTGTTCGTCCTCCCAAAATGCATCACCTCACACTTTTCAAGTTTAAATTCCATTTGCCACTGTTCTGCCCATGTGACCAACCCGTCTATATCGTCCTGTAGCCTGAGGCTTCCCTCCTCGTTATTTACCACCCCACCAATTTTCGTGACATCTGCGAACTTATTGATCATATCTCCTACGTTCATATCTAAATCATTAATGTACACTACAAACAGCAAAGCAAACAGCACAAATCCCTGCAGTCCACCACTGGACACAAGCTTCCAGTCACAAAAACAACCTTCGAAAATCACACTCTGCCTCCTGATACGAAGCCAATTATGGGTCCAATGTGCCAAGTTGCCCTGGATCCCATGGGCTCTTACCTTCTTGACCAGTCTCCCATCCGAGACTTTGTCAAAAGCCTTACTGAAGTCCATGTAGACCACACCAACTCCACTATCCTCATCCACACACCTAGTCACCACCTCGCAAAATTCAATCATACTGGTCAGACATGACCTCCCCCTGACAAAGCCATGCTGACTATCCTTGATTAATCCTTGCCTCTCCAAGTGGAGACTAATTCTTTCCTTCAGAATTTTTTCCAATAATTTCCCTATCACTGATGTGAGGCTCACTGGCCTGTAATTCCCTGGTTTATCCCTACTAACCTTCTTGAATAATGGTACAACGTTAGCTGTTCTCCAGTTCTTTGGCACCTCCCCTGTGGCCAGAGAGGTCCTGAAAATTTGTGTCAGAGCCCCTGCAATCTCCTCCCTTGCCTCACACAGCAGCCTGTGATACATGTCGTTTGGCCTGGGGATTTATCCAATTATAAGCCCGCTAAAACCGCTAGTAAGTCCTTCCTCTCAATACTAATTTGTTCAAATTTATCACAATCCCCCTGCCTGATGTCTATGCCTACATCGTCCTACTCCATAGTGAACACAGATTCAAAATTTTCATTTAAAATCCCACCAACATCTTCTGGCTCTACACACAGATTGCGAATGTGTTCCCTAATGGTCCCTACTCTTTCCCTGGTTATCCTCTTGCCCTTAATATACTTATAAAACACCTTGGGATTTTCCTTTATTTTGCCCGCCAGTGTTATTTCATGCCCCCTCTTCGCTCTCCTAATTTATTTTATAAGTACCCCCTGCACTTTCTATACTCCTCTAGGGATTCCACTGTTTTTAGTCCTTTTTATCTGCCAAAAGCCCCCCTTTTTTAATGCATTCTAGTATATCCCTTGACATCCAGGGTTCCCTCGGCTTGTTGTTCCCACGCTTGACCTTTACGGGAACATGTTGCCATTGTACTCTCTCTATTTCCTTTCTGAAAGACTCCCACTGCTCTGATGTGGATTTTGCTACAAGTAGCTGATTCCAGTCCACTTTGGCCAGATCCTGCCTTATTATATTAAAATCGGCCTTCCCACAATTTAGAAACTTTATTTCCGGTCCATCTTTGTCCTTTTCCATAACTACCATAAATCTCACCGAATTATGGTCACTGTCTCCAAAATTTTCTCCTACTAACTCTTCTACCACTTGCCCGGCTACATTTCCTAGAATTAGATCCAGTACCGCCCCCTTGCTTTTTGGACTTTCTACATGCTGGCTCAAAAAGCTCTCCTGGATGCACTTTTAGAATTCCGCACCCTCTAATCCTTTCACACTCTGACTATCCCAGTTAATATTGGGGAAGTTGAAATTCCCTACTATTATTACCCTATTATTTCTTCACTTCTCTGAGATTGGCCTACATATCTGTTCCTCTATCTCCCCCTGACTGCTTGGGGGCCGAAGGTACACTCCCGGCGAAGTGCTTGCCCCCTTTTTGTTTCTAAGTTCTACCCATATGGCCTCATTAGTGGAACCTGCAAAGATATTATCCCTCCTTACAGCAGTAATTGACTCCTTGATTAATACTGCGACACCCCCTCCTCTTTTATACCCCCCTCTTTCTCTCCTGAAGATTCTATACCCCGGAATATTGAGCTGCCAGTCCTGCCCTTCCTCATCCATGTCTCTGTGATAGCAGCAATATCATACTCCCATGTGTTCACCAACACTTTCAATTTATCTGCCCTACTCGCAAGACTCCTTCCATTAAAATAAATGCCATCCAGCCTTGCCATACTCCCTTGTGCCGTTACATATTTGCTCTGCCTTCCAGACTGACTTGTTTTTTCCTCTATATTTGGCTATGCATCACCACTTACTATAGCTCTGCTCGGTATCCCAACCCCCTGCCAAGTTCGTTTCAAACCCCCCAACAGTACTAGCAAGCCTCCCCGCAAGGATGTTGGTCCTGGTTCGGTTCAGGTCCAACCCGTCCGACTTGTACAGGTCCCACCTTCCCCAGAAGCAGACCCAGTGATCCAGGAAACTAAAGCCCCCCCTCCTGCAACAACTCTTTCACTGCTTCATTCTCCAACCCAGCTCCCGTTTTCTGGGCTGATATTCGCCAACACTCCCTGTTCACTGCTTCATTCTTCAACCCAGTTCCCGGTTTCTGGTCTGATATTCGCCAACACTCCCTGTTCACTGCTGCATTCTCCAACCCAGCTCCCGGTTTCTGTTCTGATATTCGTCCACACTCCCTGTTCACTGCTTCATTCTTCAACCCAGCTCCCGGTTTCTGGGCTGATATTCGCCAACATTCCATGTTCACTGCTTCATTCTCCAACCCAGCTCCCGGTTTCTGTTCTGATATTCGCCAACACTCCCTGTTCACTGCTGCATTCTCCAACCCAGCTCCCGGTTTCTGGGCTGATATTCGTCCACACTCCCTGTTCACTGCTTCATTCTCCAACCCAGCTCCCGTTTTCTGGGCTGATATTCGCCAACACTCCCTGTTCACTGCTTCATTATCCAAAACAGATCCCGGTTTCTGGGCTGATATTTACCCAAACTCCCTGTTCACTGCTTCATTCTCCAACCCAGCTCTCGGTTTCTGGGCTAGATGTTCGTCCACACTCCCTTTTCACTGCTTCATTCTCCTACCTAGCTCCCTGTTTCTGGGGCAGATATGCGTCCACACTCCCTGTTCACTGCTTCATTCTTCAACCCAGCTCCCGGTTTCTGGGCTAGATGTTCGTCCACACTCCCTGTTCACTGCTTCATTCTCCTACCTAGCTCCCTGTTTCTGGGGCAAATATGCGTCCACACTCCCTGTTCACTGCTTCATTCTTCAACCCAGCTCCCGGTGTCAGGGGCAGATATTCGTCTTGCGCGGTGGCGATAAACAGGTGGAGTCGCATCGACCTCCTGTAATACGCCAATTTTTAAACTGTGGGAGTTGATTCATGTTACTTCAGGGCTGTCATCCTCGACACAACCCGCCCGCCTCAGACATCCTCACACTAACTTTCCAAAGGAGCAACCGATCAATGACTGACAGCTTAATCCAGGACTGATATCGCGTCATTTCACAGAATCGCCGGGCCGAGGTCAAAAAGAGCGTTTTAGTCCGATTTTCTCTCCGAAACACAGTGTCGTCGGGGAATGATCAGGAGCAAGATACAGGGCTCATTCCCTCACACTAACCCAGGGTCGCTGGGTAATGATCAGGAGCAGGATCCTGGACTGATTCCCCCACACTGACCCAGGTTCACTGGGTAATGATCAGGGTCACTGGGTAATGATCAGGGGGAGGGATCTTGTACGATTCTCCCACACTAACCCAGGGTCACTGGGTACTGATCAGGAGCAGGATCCTGGACTGATTCCCCCACACTAACCCAGTGTCACTGGGTAATGATCAGGAGCAGGAACCTGAGCTGATTCCCCCACACTAACCCACAGTCACTGGGTAATGATCAGTTGCAGGAACCTGTGCTGATTCCCCCACACCAACCCAGTGTCACTTGGTAATGATCAGGAGCAGGAACCTGGGCTGATTCCCTTACATTAACCCAGTTTCACTGGGTAATGATCAGGAGCAGGAACCTGAGCTGATTCTCCCACACTAACCCAGGGTCACTGGTTAATGATCAGAAGCAGGAACCTGAGCTGGATCTCCCACACTAATCCAGGGTCATTGGGTAATGATCAGTAGCAGGAATCTGGGCTGATTCCCCTACACTAACCCAGGGTCACTGGGTAATTATCAGGGGGAGGGATATTGTATGATTTCCCCACGCTAACCCAGGGTCACTGAGGAATGATGAGGAGCAGGAACCTGGGCTAATTCCCTTTCACTAACCCAGGGTCATGGGCTCATTTCTACTTCCCCCAACTGAAGCTTAGCTCTTGTGGTCTTTTTTATTGTCCGCTCTTTTTACTGGAGCATGAAAATAACTGTCAGATCAGAAGAAATCTTTATCTGATCTCTTAAAAACTGCTGTTCCTCATGTGTTATTTCATCCCTAATATAAATTTCCATTTAATGGTTCATTTGATTGAATGGTAATTCCTGTTTCCAATCATTTCAATACACCACTGGATTTGAGACAGATTATAATTCTCAATAATACTCCGTCAATCTGTTAACATTGCTCCCAGACTGATGTGTAATTTCCCTGTTTATTTGCCTTCCTTACAGTAAACCTAGTGACGATTGTGATCCTGTCTCGGGGAAAGTGCGGTCTCTCCAAATGTGTCACTCACTACCTGGTGTGCATGGCAACGGCGGATCTACTGGTCATTATTCTCGACCTGATATTGAGGCACATTCCGATTGTTTATAGGGGTCAGTTTCGTTTCATGCGGAAAATCCCCTTGTGTAATATCCACGCCGTCCTACGTTATGCAGTCACAGACTGTTCTGTCTGGTTCACCGTCACCTTCACCTTTGATCGATTTGTGGCCATTTGTTGCCAGAAGCTGAAAACTAAATATTGTACCGAGAAAACGGCGGCTGTGGTTCTAGGAACAGTGGCTGTGAGTAGCTGTTTAAAGAACATTTATTGGTATTATATATTAACAAATGAATATTGGCTTCTGAATGAACCCTGGTTTTGTCGTGTAACAAGGTGGGTTCGCTACACACGGAAGTGGGCAGCAGTTGAGTTCTTTCATTATATTCTAACACCGGGGGTCCCATTTGTTCTTATTCTGCTGCTCAATGCTTTAACCGTCAGACACATTTTAGTGGCCAGCAGAGCCCGGAGGAGACTCCGGGGTCCCAGCAGTGGGGAGAGTCCCAGAGACCCAGAGATGGAGAGCCGAAGGAAATCCATCATTTTACTGTTTGTTATCTCGGGGAATTTTATACTGTTATGGTCAGTCTTTATGGTGTATTCTATAGGTAGCCGAATAAGTGATTTCACGTTAAATTATTCGACTCTATCTTTTAATGTAATGGAAATGGGATACATACTCCAGCTCCTGAGTTGCTGCACAAATACTTGTATTTATGCTGTGACCCAGACTATGTTCAGAGAGCAGTTAAAGTATGTGGTGAAATATCCCTTTACTGTAATTTTTAAATTTATAAATGATGAGAAGAATTGAAGTACTCAATACCGCCTCATATTCTGTCTGACCAACTCTCTCCCATGGGGCCAGTAATTTAGGTTGAAATTAACACTGTCATTGACTCGCTATGTACATCATAACCCTTCGCCACAGACACTCTGGAAGCACTCCTATTGACTTCAGGATTATTGACCCTCTGACAGAGGTCACAGGTTAATCTTAACACACTCACTTAAAGACTCTGTCTTTACTATTATACTGCCAAGGGCTGAAAGTAATCATTAACACACTCCCACTGACCTTCAGAACAGACTGACAATGAGAGGGAGAGAACCCAGTCCACATGTAAATGTTAATTGCATCACAGAACACACTGCACACATTAAAACACTACCAGAGACATTCTATGTGCAATTAAATTCGCCCGCAAATCCACAATAAATATTAACACGCGCATAGAGACACATTGTTCATTGTAACACATTGTAATGGGTTTCCTGCAGGAAAATCTCCTCACCGTCTCGCCTGCTGTGCCTCATCTCTCTCTATCTCACCCACCCTCAAATGCACCTGACCTACCTCACACCTTTCCCTCTCAATCTCTCGCCTGACCTTCACTCTCATGCCTGGCCTCTCTCTCTCTCTCTCTCCCTTTCTCTCTCTCTTTCTATCTCAATCTCTCGCCTGAACGTCACTTACATGCCTGGTCTGTCGGTCTGTCTGTCTATCTATCTATATCTTTCTGTCTTTCTCTCTTTCTCTCTTTTTCTCTGCCTGTATCGCCCGGTCTCTCTTTCTCTCTCACTCACTTTTTTCTTTTATCCCCTGTTTACAGCGTAGACATGAGTTGAGACTGAGACACACACGTTCCATACAGTTCCAGACAGGATTGTATCGTTCCCTTTTAACTACTGTGCAATGTTTATGTACAGGAGCTAACACTGAGACCCACACGGCCTACGCCGTACCAGACGAGGAGAGAGGCAGGGCGAAAGAAAAGGAGAGTGATAGAAAGAAACAGGGGAGAGATACCACGAGTGTAAGATTGGGTAAGGGAAACAGAGAGAGAGAGACTGAAGGGAAGAGAGAGAGAGACATGGGGAGAGAGACCGAGAATGAGAGAAATGTAGAGGGAAACAGACATTGAAGGGTTTAGAGTGAGAGACATGGAGAGAGAGAGACCTAGAATGAGAGATAGGGATAGAGCAACAGAGGCAGAGACAGAAGGGTGGAGAGAGAGGAGACATGGAGAGTGAGACAGAGTGTGAGAGATAGAGATGGAACGAGAGTCAGAGACTGAAGGGTCGTGAGAGAGATGGAGAGACATGGGGAGAGAGACCAAGATCATAGAAACATAGAAACATAGAATCTAGGAGCAGGAGTAGGCCATTCGGCCCGTCGAGCCTGCTCCACCATTCAATACGATCATGGCTGATCATCCAAATCCAGTACCCTGTCCCTGCTTTAATCCCCACAGTACACATATCCCACCCTACCCCCGTAACCCCACGTATTTAATTCCCCCTAACATATCAAGGCAGCATTTGACCGAGTGTGGCATCAAGTAGCCCTAGTAAAATTGCAGTCAATGGGAATCAGGCGGAATACACTCCACTGTGCTGGTGTCATTTCCAGCACACAGGAAGATGGTTGTGGTTGTTGGAGTTCAATCATTTCAGCCCCAGGACATCGCTGCATGAGTTCCTCAGGGCAATATCTTATGTCCAATCATCTTCAGCTGCTTCATCAATGACATTCCCTCCATCATAAGGTTAGAAGTGGCGATGTTCCCTGATGATTGCACAATATTCAATTCCATTCGCAACTCCTCAGAAAATGAAGCAGTCCATGTCCGCATGCAGCAAGACCTGGACGACATTGAGACTTGGGCTGATAAGTCGCAAGTAATATTCGTGCCATACAAGTGCCAGACAATGACGCTCTCCAATAAGCGAGAGTCTAACCACATCCTCTTGACATTCAGCGGCATTACCATCGCCGAATCCATCATCGTCAACATCCTGAGGGTCACCATTGACCAGAAACTTAACTGGACCAGCCACATAAATACTGTGGCAACAAGAGCGTGTCAGAGGCTGGGAATTCTGCGTCGAGTGTCTCACCTCCTGACTCCCTAAAGCATTTCCCCCATCTACAAGGCACAATTCATGAGTGTGATGGAATACTCTCCACTTGCCTGGATGAGTGCATCCAACAACACTCAAGAAGCTCGACACTTTCCATGACAAAACAGCTGGTTGATTGGTACCCCATCCACCACCTTAAACATTCACTCCCTCCACCACTGGGGCACAGTGGCTGCAGTGTGTACCATCTACAAGATGCACTGCAGCAACTCGCCAAGGCCTCTTCGACAGCCCCTGCCAAACCCGCGACATCTTCCAGCAAGAAGGGCAAGGGCGGCAGGCGCATGGGAACACCACCACCTCCAAGTTCCCCTCCAAGTCACACACCATCCTGATTTGGAAATATGTCGTCGTTACTTCATCGACGCTGGGTCAAAATCCTGGAAATCTCTCCCTATCAGCACAGTGAGAGTACCTTCACCACATGGACTGCAGCGGTTCAAGAAGGCGGCTCTCCACCACCTTCTCAAGGGCAACTCCGGTTGGCAATAAATGCTGGTCTTGCCAGTGATGCACACATTCCGGAACGGCTAAAGAAAAAAGGAGTGAGAGATCGGGAGAGGGAACCAAACAGATTGGTGGAGAGAGAGAGAGAGAGAGAGAGAGAGAGAGAGAGAGAGAGACATGGAGAGAAAGGCCAAGACTGAGAGATAGGGAAAGGGAATCAAAGAATGAAGGGAAGACAGAGACAGAGACCTAGAGTGAAAAATGAAGGACAGTGTAAGACAGAGAATCTGTGTGAGAGGGTTGGAGACAGGCGGAGAGATTATTTTTTCTTAAAAATGCACCAGATTTTAAACATAAATACGAGTCCTGTATTTGCGTTTCATTTTATATTCCTTCGTCCTGTGTACAGTGTGTATCTCTCCCAGAGAGGAGGCGGACTCTTTAATAAATCTCCTAATAATGTGTTAACATCAAGCAGATGCCGTGTTCCATCAAACAATCCCAGGGCTTGTAGAGCAAGAGTTAGATAAAGAGTAAAGCGCCCTCTACATTGTCCCATCAAACATTTCCTGGGCAGGTACAGCACGGGTTAGATACAATATAAAGCTCCCTCTTCAATGTCCCATGAAACACAATTAGGGCAGGTACAGCATTGGTTAGATACAAAGTAAAGCTCCCACTAAACTGACTGAACAAACACTCACAGGGCAGGTAGAACACGGTTTAGATACAAAGTAAAGCTCCATCTACGCTCTCCCATCAAACACTCCCAGGGCAGGTACAGCATGGGTTAGATACAGAGTAAAACTCCCTCTACACTGCCACATCAAACACTCCCAGGGCGGGCACTGCACGGGTTAGATACAGAGTAAATCTCCTTTTACACTGCCAAAATCAAACAATCACAGGGCAGGTACAGCATGGGCTAGATATAGAGTAAAGCTCCCTCTACACTGTCCCATCAAACAATCCCAGGGCGGGTACAGCAAGGTTTAGATACAGAGTAAAGCTCCCTCTATACTGTCCCATCAAACACTCCCAGGGCGGGTACAGCAATGATTAGATACAGAGTGAAGCTCCTTCTGCACTGTCCCTCTACCCTGAGTTGTGTTTCTCCAATTTATACCCAGCGTCAGCATTGAGCGCTCCCAGAGCAGGCGCAACACAGAGCTCCCCCTACATTTGCCTGATAGTTTACGCCCTTCTCCCCAACTGTGAGACTCGCTACCCGACACCCACCCCCGCCCATCCCCGGCCCCACGTTGACGGTCACTTACTGGGGCCTGGGACCGTCTCACATTACCTTCTTTATCTGGCCATGAATTAGGCCAAATTAACTCAGCTGGAACCTTAAAAGTGGCTCCTCCCCTCATCGAGCACAATGTGGCTTCGCTGCATAGAACACAATGTGCCTCCCACCGCATCAAGCACAAAGTGGGTCCACCAGCAACAGCAACAAAGTGACTCCCCTGCACCGCGCTCAAAGTGGCATAATGGCTTCCTCCTCCCTATTTTTATTAGCCTAAAACTAAAAATACATTTATTACCTTAAAGGTAAATATTAACCACGCATAGGTGACATCATAACTAACACTGATTCCCTTACACAAGCATTTTAGGTAATAGAAAGTAAGCAATACATTTTTTACAACACTTCAAAGTGATACTCTTGATATCGGAAAGCCTGTGAAGCCTGTTAATCGAAGATACAAAGAAGTTCGACTATTACACTTTTAACTTGAACGATATCCAACACCCGCACCCAGAACAAAGTGGCTTCTCCCGCAACAAGAATAAAGTAGCTTCCAAGCACCAAGCACTAAGTGGCTACCCCAATATCAAGCAAAAAGTGTGCCCTCCCCAGCATGAAGCACAAAGTGGCTCCACCCCAGAACCAAGCACGAAGTGGCTCCCCCACTATCCAAGCACAAAGTGTGTCCTCCCCAGCATGACGCACAAAGTGGCTCCTCCCGCACCAAGCACAAAGAGGCTCCTCCCCAGCACCGAACGCGAAGTGGCTCCACCACACCAAGCAAGAAGCAGCTCCCCCCATAACAAGCACAAGGTGGCTCCTTCCACAGCACGAAGCACAAAGTGGCTTTCCTAGCAATGAGCACGAAGTGGCTCCTCCCGCACAAAGCACAAAGTGGCTCACCCCGCACCAAACACAAAGTGGCTCCTCCAAAACAAGCACAAAGTGGCTCCCCCCGCACCGAGCACAAAGTGGCTCGCCCCGCACCGAGCACAAAGTGGCTCCTCTGCACCGAGCACAAAGTGGCTCCTCTGCACCGAGCAAAAATTGGATCCCATGTAAAAGATAAAAAGGACTTGCATTTCTACAGCGTCTTTCTGGACTACGGGAAGTCCCAACGCGTTTTACAGCCACTGAAGTACTTTTTTGAAGTGCAGTCACTATTGCAATGTGGGAAGCGCGGCAGCCAATTTGCACGCAACAAGCTCCCACAAACAGCAATGTAATAAAGACCAGATAATCTGATTTAGATATTGATTGGTGGTTTAATATTGGCCATCACACCAGGGATAAATCCGCTACTCTTCTTCAAATTGTGCCATGGGATTAGTTTCCATCCCCCTGAGAGGGCAGTCGAGGAATCGGTTTAACGTCACTTGCGAAAGTGCAGCACTCCCTCAGCAATATGCTGGAGTGTCAGCCTAGATTTTTGTGCTCAAGTCTCTGGAGGCGGTCTTGCACCAACAACCGTCTGACGATGAAGCATGAGTGTTAACAACAGTGCCACAGGTGACACCAATTGGCTCTGACCGCACCAAGCACAAAGTGGCTTCACTTGCACTGTTCAAAAAGTGTCTCCCCCCACACCAAGCACAAAGTGGTTCAGCCCGCACCGAACACAAAGTAGCTCTCCCCGCACCGATCACAAAGTAGCTCTCCCCCGCACCGATCACAAAGTGGCTCCCCCCGCACCCAGCTCAAAGTAACTCCACCCGCACCCAGCACAAAGTAGCTCTCCCCGCAATGAGCACAAAGTAGCTCTTCCCGCACCAAGTACAAAGTGGCTCCCCCCGCACCCAGCACAAATTAACTCCCCCGGCACCCAGCAAAAAGTGGCTCCCCCCGCACCCAGCACAAAGTAGCTCACCGCGCACCAAGCACAAAGTAGCTCTCCCCGCACCGAGCACAAAGTAGCTCTCCCCGCAACAAGTACAAAGTGGCTCCCCCCACACCCAGCACAAAGTAGCTCCCCCCTCACCCAGCAAAAAGTGGCTCCCCCCGCACCCAGCACAAAGTGGCTGCTTGCGCACCGAGCAGAAATTGTCTCCCCCCGTACCTCTGAGATCGAGGATTCACATTACCTGAGTGCCTCAAATGCCCTGATCAGTCTATGGGATCTGCACACGATGAATTAAAACAGCTTTCTGCTCAGCATGAGATTGTAAGCAAATGTATCTACACAGATCAGAAGGCAGACCAGCCTGCCTATCAGGTCGGGCATCAGGTCACTTGTGTTTGTTCTAATAAAATTATGAAAGTCTTTATTCGGGCAATCAGGTCACTTCTGGTGACGGTAACACAATAATTAGAAGAGTTAAGTGCATGTTTGTTGGTTTTATAATTTTTCTGTTGTCACTTGTATGTATCTTTGGTGTACAATGATGCATTGGTTGTATGCATGGAAAGTAGTGATCAATGGTAAAGAATGGTATAAATTGGGAGCGAGTCTGTGTTTTAATAACTCATGCTGGAGTCATGGAGTATGATGTCTCACAGAGCTCATACTGGAATTGTGGGTAGTATGATGTCGCACAGAGCTCATGCTGGAATTGTGGGTAGTATGATGTCTCTCAGAGCTCATACTGGAGTTGTGATAGCATGATGTCTCACAGAGATCATACTGGAATTGTGGGTAGTATGATGTCTCACAGAGCTCATACTGGAATTGTGGGTCGTATGATGTCTCACTGAGATCATGCAATAAGCATACCAAAAATGGTGAGGAACCAAGGGTCTAATGAGGGTGAGGAACTGAATGGAATTAATATAAGTAGAGAAAATGTACCAGAGAAACTAATGGGTCTAAAAGCCGACTAATCCCCTGGACTTGAAGGCCTGCATCCTACGATTCTAAAAGAACTGGCTGAAGAGATAGTGGATTCATTGGTTTTGATCTTCCAAAATTCCCTAGATTCTGGAATGGTCCCAGCGGATTGGAAGCTCGCAAATGTAACACGAGTATTCAAGAAAAGAGGACGAGATAAAAACAGGGAATTACAGGTCATTAAGCCTGACACCAATCGTCGGGAAAACGCTGGAATTCATTGTTAAGAAATTGGTATCAGGGCACTGAGAAAATCATAACATGATTAGACAGAGTCAACATGGTTTTATGAAAGGGAAATCGTGTTTGACCAATTTATAGCGTTTTTGAGGATTTAACTAGTAGGGTAGATACAGGCGAACCAGTGGATGTAGTAAATTTGGATTTACAAAAGACATTCGATAAGGTGCCACATAAAAGGTTAATACACAAGATTAAGACTCATGGGGTTGGGGGTAATATAGTAGCATGGATAGAGAATTGGTTAACGGACAAAAGAGTGAGAGTAAGTATAAACGGATCTTTTTCAAGTTGGCAGGCTGTAACTAGTGGGGTGCTGCAAGGATCAGTGTTGGGGCCTCAGCTATTTTCAATAAGATCATAAAAACTAAAAAATAAGAGCAGGGGCCGGCCATTTGGCCCCTGGAGCCTGCTCCGCCATTCAATAAGATCATGGCTGCTCTCGTCATGGACTCAACACCTCTTTCCTGCCCGCTCCCCATAACCCTTGACTTTCTTATCGTTGAAAAATCTGTCTATCTCCAACTGAAATATATCGAATGACCCAACCCCCACAGCCCTCTGGGGTAGAGAATCCCAAAGATTCAAGACCCTCTGAGAGAAGAAATTCCTCCTCATCTCCGTTTAAAATGGATGATGCCTTACTCTGAAACTATGCCCCCTAGTTGTAGATTCCCACCGAGGGGAAATATCCTCTCAGCATCCACCCTGTCCAACCCCATCAGAATCTTATACGTTGCAATAAGATCACCTCTCATTCTTCTAAACTGCAATGAGTATAGGCCCAACCTGTTGAACCCTTTCCAACCCTAAGACAACACATTCCTCTCAGGAATCAACCTAGTGAATCTTCTCTGAACTGCCTCCAATGCAAAAATATCATTCCTTAAATAAGCAGACCAAAACTGTACGCAGTACTCCAGGTTTGATCTCATCAACACCCGGTACAGTTGTAGCAGGACTTCTCTGCTTTTATACGCCATCCTCATTGCAAAGAAGGCCAACATTCCATTTGCCTTCCTAATTACTTGCTGTATCTGCTTGCTAACTGTTTGTGTTTCATGTACAAGGACACCCAGATCCCTCTGAACCGCAGAATTTTTTGGTCTCTCACCATTTAAATAATAATTTGCTTTTTTATTTTTCCTACCAATGTGGATAACCGCACATTTTCCCACATTATACTCTATCTGCCAAAGATTTTGCCCACTCACTTAAACTATCTATATCGCTTTGGGGATTCTTTGTGTCCTCTTCACACTTGCTTTCCCACCTATCTTTGTATCATCAGCAAATTTGGCTACATTACACTCGGTCCCTTCATCCAAGTCATTCATTGTAAACAGCTGAGGCCCCAGCACTGATCCCTGTGGCACACCACTAGTTACAGTTTGCCAACCTGAAAATGACCCATTTATCACGACTCTCTGTTTCCTGTTAGTTAGCCAATCCTCTATCCATGCTAATATATTAATCCCAACCCAAGGAGCTCTTATCTTGTGCAGTAACCTTTTATGTGGCGCCTTATCGAATGCCTTCTGGAAACCCAAATACACTATAACGAATGAATACCCTTTATCCACCCTGCTCGTTACATCCTCAAAGAACTCTAGCAAATTTGTCAAACGTAATTTCCCTTTCATAAAACCATGCTGACTCTGCTTGACTGTATTATTATTTTCTAAATGTCCAGCTATTCCATTCTTAACATCAGAAGTACCATCGTTCGCAGCAAATTACCCAGCTTTCAGGATAAACGCGACCACGACACCACACAACCCTGCCACGGCAACCTCTGCAAGACATGCCATATCATCAACACAGATAACATCATCACACGTGAGGACACTACCCACCAGGTACATGATACATACTCATGTGACTCGGTCAACGTTTTCTACCTGATACGTTGCAGGAAAGGATGCCCCAGAACATGGTACATCGGCGAGAGCATGCAGACATTGAGACAACGTATGAACGGACACCGCACAACAATCGCCAGGCATGGTTGTTAGCTACCAGTCGGGGAACACTTCAGCGGTCAAGGACATTCAGCCTCGGATCTGCGGGTAAGCGTTCTCCAAGGCGGCCTTCGAGACACACGACAACGCAAAATCATCGAGCAGATACTGATAGCGAAGTTCCGCACTCATGAGGCCGGCCACAACCGGGATCTAGGGTTCATGTCACGCTACATGACGTAAAGTCATCCAGACTCGAGTCGTCGTTGGCTTGTTCACAGATGTGATTTCCAGTAATAAAAAGTAAAAATTTTAAAGTTTATGGTTTTCCATACAGACTGCAACATTTGACACATTAGACCCCCTGTAACCCCACCTCATTGTCTCAGTTGTATATTGCTATGTCTTTGAAGTGGTGCCTTCCTGGCTGACCTGATTGTTTCTCTGCCGAGGTGTGACGAAAGGCAGTAAGGAGGATTAAATGTCGTCGTCTGACATTGTACGCTACACATGCATTGTTCTCTATCTATATATGCTTTGTCGATTCGTATTCCTTTACTTCACCTGACGAAGGGGCAGCAGCTCCGAAAGCTTGTGATTTCAAATAAAACTGTTGGACTATAAGTTGGTGTTGTGCGACTTCTCACTTTTTTCCTTAATAATGGAATCAAGCATTTACCCACTGACAGATGTTAGGCTAACTGGTCTATAGATTCCTGCTTTCTGTCTTCCTCCTTTCTTTAAAAGGGGCGTTATATTTGCGGTTTTCAAATCCGCTGGTACCTCTCCAGAATCCAGGTAATTTTGGTAGATTGCAACCAATGCATCCACTATCTCTGCAGCCTCTTCTTTTAAGACCCTAGGATGCAGGCCATAAGGTGCAGGGGACATGTCCACCTTTAGTCCCATTATTTTACCGAGCACTTTTTCTCTAGTGATAGTGATTGTTTTCAGTTCCCCCCTCCCTATAGCCCCTAGATTATCTATTATTAGGTTGCTTTTAGTACCTTCTACCGTGCAGATCGATACAAAATATTTATTCAAAGGCTCTGCAATTTCCCTGTTATTAATTCCCCAGTCTCATCCTCTAAGGGACCAACGTTTACTACAGTTAATCTGTTCCTTTTTAAATACCTGCAGAAGCTCTTACTGTCTGTTTTTATATGTATTGCTAGTTTACTGTCATAATCTATCTTCTCTCTATATTTTTTTTTAGTCGTCCATTGCTGGTTTTTAAAATTTCCCAATCTTCTGGCCTACCACTAATCTTCGCATCATTGTATGTCTTTGTTTTCAATTTGATACCATCCTTGACGTCCTTAGTTAACCACGGATGGTTACTTCTTCTGTTAGATTCTTTCTTTCTCACTGGAATATATATTTGCTGAGAGTTATGAAATACCTCCTTAAATGTGTGCCACTGCTTATCTACCGTCTTACCTGTTAATCTATTTTCCCAGTCCACTTTAGCCAACTTTTTCTTCATACCTTTGTAATTGCCATTTTTAAGTTCAGGGCACTAGTTTGAGACCCAAGTTTCTCACCCTCAAACTAAATTTGAGATTTATCATGCTATGATCACTCTTCTCTAGAGGATCCTTTACTATGCGATCACTAATTAATCCTGTCTCATTACAAATTACCAGATCTAAAATAGCCTGCTTCCTGATTGGTTCCACAGCGTATTGCTCTAAGAAACCATCCCGAATACACGCTATGAACTCTTCCTCAAGGCTACCTTTGCCAATTTGATTTGTCCAATCTGTATGAAGATTAAAATCGCTCATGATTATTGCAGTAACTTTCTTACAAGTCTCCAATATTTCATGATTTATATTCTGTCCTACTGTGTAGCTACTTTTAGGGGCTGAAAGACTGCTCACACCAGTGACTTTATTCCCTTATTATTTCTTATCTCCACCCGAACTGATTCTACATCTTGATCTTCCTAGCGAATATCATATGTGCACAGAGCCCAATGGATTAGCAGTCCAACAATGTAACCACTCGGCAACCTCGTTGCATGAATGGTGGTTAGAAATGCCTTTTGTTTCCTTCTTTCAACGTAAAAACTTCAATTCAACAGGCAATCACCAAGCAAGGCTGCTTTCAGATGACAGTCAAATATTTTAAAGCGTATTAGCGTGGCCGAGCGGTCTAAGGCGTTGGATTAAAACTGCAGGCTCTGGGAGGACGTGGGTTTGAGTCCCACCGCTTCCAGAATTTCAAGCAGTTCATCTTTTGGTCGCCTCACCAAAAGTACTTTTTGCAGTGGTGCTGTTCGCGAGATTGCTGTGGTGAGAGCACTGTTCCCGCAGCTGATGTGTGGCGTCGTCATCGTATAGAGGTTAGTAACCTGCATTGTGATCGCAGCAACCTCGCTTCAGATCGGTGTTCATTGTAGAACTGAGCGTCTGCCGATCCTCTGCGACACAAGCAACGATAAATCAATCCTGACCACATGACAGAATCATTGTTGTTAGTGAAAACCTGTTCACCTCTTCAAAACCCCGCGCTCTGACAAACCTGTGCTTAATGCTCCATAATTCAAGCCCGCCTCTTCTCTCAGCTTTGGCTTTTTTCCATAATCAATAGTCCTCCTTTACTTTCCTCCTTCCAATCCATTGTCACTTGCCTGCAGTATTGCATAATCTAACATTCACTTTCATCTATTAATTCCGTTATTTTGCTCTGTTACCCCCAGCTGTTCCTGGGGGCACATGTCCCTTTCGCACCAATCTACATTAGTGCCTTGAAACCAGTCGATACATTTAGATCTGTGTGACCGCTCACCAGACAATCGCTGCGAAAGCGGGCTGGCCTTCGAACTGTCCGACTGCGCAGAAGCGATCAAGACACAGCTCGGTCTGCGCGTTCCCCTGGTTTACGACTTTGGAACATTCCTCACACAGAAATTACTCAACCCAGTGGAAAATGTTCTAACAGCCGATGATTTATTCTGCCGACTGAAGGAATGCCTAACGCGGTTACCGAATGATGGTGAAAAGTTGATTAACTTTTGTTCCATTCAACCGAATTATGATGACATTTAATCTTTTCTCATTTTATAGACTGTATTTGAAGGGTCCCGGTAAAAATGTTCAGTGTTTATGACAGCGGGGTATGAGTGAGCAACTGATTGATTGACAGTTGGGGCCTGTTGGTGGTATGACTAATGCAGGAAGTTCCCTCCAAACCGTGTTATGATTGACAGCTGCAAATCAGTTGTTTGTCTCAGGACACAGACCAGCGCAGTTATAATTGCCAAGTTTAAACACACTTGTTGGAGAATACCGTTGTGCAGCTGTGATGGCCGAGTGGGTAAGGCGCTGGCATTACAATTCAACGGGGTTTTACTGCGTACATTCGATCCCTGCTCGCAGCGGATTTGCACGCAATGCTTCATCTAGTTTGTTTCTTCAGAATCACAGAACGCGACCATTCGGCTCATCGTGTCTGTGGCGGCCGAAGATGAGCGATCCGGCTCCCAGCAACCGCTCCCCTTTGAAACAGTTAAACATTTCTCAGGCCTGGAATAATGATACTGACACGGAAATTCATAATCCCAACACAGCAGCTGGGGAATTTAAAGTCAGTTAATTAAATAATTCTGGAATAAAAAAAAAATGCTAGTATCAGTAATGGTAACCATGAAACTATCGATACTGGTTCACTAATGTCCTTTAGGAGAGGAAATCTGCCGCCCTTACCTGGTCTGGCCTATATCTGACCAACAGCAATATGGTTGACTCTTAAATGCCACCTGAAATGGACTAGCAAGCCACTCAGTTGTAACAAACGACAACGAAACAAATTAATAAGAATGAAACCGGACGGACCACCCCGCATCGACCTCGGCATCGGCAGTGGACACGGCACGCCCAGCCCCGTCAAACCTTAAAGTCCTCCTCACCAACATCTGGGAACTTGTGCCAAAATGGGGAGAGCTGTCCCACAGACTAGTCAAGCAACTCCTCCATCACCGTCCCTGTGTATGTCCTGTCCCACCAGTGGTGGAGGTACAGTAGCATAGAGTCGGGAAGCAATGGCCCTGGGAGTCCAGAACATTTACTCCAGACCCCATGAATTCTCATGGCTTCAGGTCAAGCATGGGCAAGGAAACCTCCTGCTGCTTACCATATACTGCCCTGCCTCAGCTGATGAATCAGTACTCCTCCATGTTGAACACCACCTGGAGGAAGCAATTAGAGTAGCAAGGGCACGTAATGTCCTCTGGGTAGTGGACTTCAATGTCCATCACCAAGAGTGGCTCGGTAGCTTTACTACTGACCGAGCTGGCCGAGTCCTGAAGGACATAACTGCAAGTCTCGGGTACTGCGACAAGTGGTGAGAGAACCAACACGTGGGAAAAGCAACTTGACCACGTCCGCACCAATCTACGTGTCATAGATGCATCTGTCCATGATGATATTGGTAGCAGTGAACACCGCACAGTCATTGTGGAGACGGAGTCGAGTCTTCACACTGAGGACAACCTCCATCGTGTTGTGTGGCACAACCATCGTGCTAAATGGGATAGATTCTGAACAGATCTAGCAGCTCAGAACTGGTGATCCATGGGGCGCTGTGGGCCCTTAGCAGCAGCAGAATTGTATTCCACCACAATCTGTAACCTCATGGCCCGGTATTTTCCTCAATCTACCATTACCATCAAGCCAGGAGAGCAACCCTGGTTCAATAAGGAGTGTATGAAGAGCATGCCAGGAGCAGCACCAGGCGTACCTGAAGATGAGGTGCCAACCTGGGGAAGCTGCAACACAGGACTACATGCATGCTAAAAAGCGAAAGCAGCATGCTCTAGATAGGGCTAAGCGATCCTACAATCAACGCATCAGATCAAAGCTGTGCAGTACTGTCACATCCAGTCGTGAATGGTGGTGTACTATTAAACAACTAACGTGAGGAGGAGTCTCCATGAATATTCCCATCCTCAAAGATGGTGGAGCACGTGAGTGCAAAAGACAAGGGTAAAGCGTTTGCAATCATCTTCAACCAGAAGTACCGAGTGGATGATCCATATCGGCCTACTCCCGAGGTCCCCACCATAACAGAAGCCAGTCTTCAGCTAACTAGATTCACTCCACGTGATATCAAGAAACGGCTGAGCGCACTGGATACAGCAAAGGCGATGTGCCCCGACAACATCCCGGCTATCGAACTGAAGACTTGTGCTCCAGAACTATCCGCGCCTCGAGGCAAGCTTTCCAGTACAGCTACAACACTGGTATCTATCCGACAATGTGGAAAACTGCCCAGGTATGTCCTGTCCACAAAAAGCAGGACAAATTTAACCCAGCCAATTACCGCCCCATCAATCTACTCTCAATCATCAACAAAGTGATGGAAATTGTCGTAGACAGTGCTATCAAACGGCACTTACTCACCAATAACCTTCTCACTGATGCCCAGTTTTGGTTCCGCCAAGACCACTCGGCTCCCGACCTCATTACAGCCTTGGTCCAAACATGGACAAAGGAGTTGAATTCCAGAGGTGAGGTGAGAGTGACTGCCCTTGACATTACGCGATCATGGTTGGGCATCTGTCAATTGAAATTGAGCACATTCCCACAATGTGTCGGATGGATTAGGCAAATGATAATGTTACGGGTGGATGACCAGGCTGTGGGACAGCCGGCTGGCCCTCTGCAGTTACAAATAATCACCCAATCCGTGTTATTCTAGATGCTCAGTTAAGAATTACCAATATAAATTTTATTGCCAATTCTTCCACAATTGTTCAGTCGTACACAGAGTGCTCGGATAATATTCAAAATGATGCGTCTTTTCAGAAGACGTGGTTCACCTCTTGGCAACAACAGAAAAAGGGAATTGTTTGATACTATCTTGGAATCCATAGGGGTTGACACGGGATTATTAAATTGGATGTTGAGGTTCTTAGACATCAATTGCATGCGATGACGCAGGCTGAAACAAAGGGAGGGGCGACCGAGATTGTGATGACTGAGGACTGGAAGATTCCAATCAATACTTCAATTAATTTCAACCAGAATTCCCACTCAGTCCTGGTGGCATTGGATAATTTAACAATGCAGTGGGTAAACGAGGCAGCGTGGGCCAGCCTTTGCCAAAAGGTGTAACTAAGTCTGCATTAATTAATAAGGAATATCGTTCGAGCTTTATTCAAACAGAATTGGCCGCTGGACTTGGCCCGCACAGCCCTTGTACCATTTGGGTCCGAATGGGTTTAGGCTCACTTGGGGAATTGTCAGTTTGACGGTTGTTTGTTTGTGGCTCTGTACCCACGTAACGACACCCAACAAGTTGCGTGTCCCATTGTAAATTGTGGTTATCTGAGTGAAAATGTCACGTTGAGAGCCACCGAGACCCCGATGTACTCTCCTGATAACGAAGCCACTCGTTCCACTCTGAAATTGACCTGAGATTTTGTCGGAAGTTTGATGACAAGTATGTGTGTGATACTGTCCATCAGGACAATGGTAATTGAACATCCTCTATGGACGTTCTCGCTCCGGCAATGTTGAAGTTCGGCGGTTAAATGAATCTATAATTGTGGATATGGGGTTTGGGCGATTGTCTGAATGTAACTTGCGTCCTTGTAATTCTCAGCATCGTGTTCAGGTGAATCCTTGTTTGTGTTCAACATGATGTAAGAAACATGTACAGATAACCCGTGAGTTTACACATCTTCTCGTTTGTGACAAAGGCTCAGTCACTGCGTTGAAATCGAATCTATTTCCTGCACATTATTCTTTGTCTGATAGTTGCTGGTTTAACAGTTAAAACTGGACCCACTTTCCCTCCTATCAATAAGTAACACTGAAGGGCTCCTTTAAAACTCTCATCCGTTATTGCAAGACGGTGGGCCTGAGGAAACTCAGTGCCCAAGTGGAACAGATAGAAATTAGATAGTTGGCGGAAACACCAACTGCACCTTCTGCTCCTGCAGAAATGTCAAACCGGAAAAGTATCGGCTGCTCCAGGTGAGGCATTTCACGAGCCCGCATTGTCATATAAGTACCGCGCGCTAACCGATTGCGACACTAGAGCCGCGCACGATCGGTCCGAGTTATCCGTGCACATTTACTTGCACATTTCCGGTTGTCTAATTGTGCGGGGGCGGTGGGGCACTGATTAATGCTGTTTAATTGAGGAGCATTGGCTGGGGTTATATGATGGAGTGCAGCAGGAGTTACTCTCATGTGTTTGCGAGCTGGGGAATTTACCAAAGGCCGCACCAGATTCCTGGCGTCATAAGCACTGAACATTTTTACCCAACTCCTAAAATACAGTCTGCAAAATGAGAACGGATGAAAATGCATCACATGCAAAACACAACAAGCTTTTTAACGTTTTGCCTGTGACTTGTTAACCATGTGAGTATTTCGCTCAGTCCGAAACAGAAAGTTATCGGTTGATTTATTGGCGATTACAACAAACTTTTAACACAGTTTAATGAGTTTTGCGTAATTAATAGAATAAACAGATTTGTAAAAGTTAACACCTCGGCGTGTACAGGAGCCCGTGTCGCAGGGTAAGACTATGTATAGATGACATGTGCTATTGTGAGTTGTTCCAATAATTATTTCGGGAGCAGCGGTTTCCGAAGTGAAGCGGTTATCACTTCCGTCTAAAGTACAATACGTCCCTGGTTCAATCATCTCTTGTCGGCAGAGAGCAATAAAATACATCAACAGCCGCGCGGTAATCTCCTTTTCTCTATACAGTTCTGTATACAATCAAAATCTACAGAGATACCAACAGTCATTAAACTCACCTACGTGGCCTTTTTCCCCAGCGGGGAAAGAGCTTCGCGGGCTTTTTCAAAGGCAGGGGGCGGGGCCAAATCATTGGTACCCGTATATAGGTGGAGCGGTTGCTAAACCCGAGACACTACACTAGTAGTGACTCCCACCTCCTCTAACCTTTAGGGGTAGAGGGAATTTAAAAGGTAGGTTCGATTTTATATTTTGTTTTCAGGGACTTAACTCCTGGACCTAATTTAAATAAGTTTAAATTTTAGTAACAAAGTAACATAAGGGTTAAGTCATGACAGGAAGTCTCGGACCCGTTTCATGCTCCTCCTGTGCCATGTGGGAAACCAGGGACACTTCCAGTGTCCCTGACAACTACGTGTGCGGGAAGTGTGTCCAGCTGCAGCTCCTGACAGCCCGCATGGCGGTGCTGGAGCTGCGGGTGGACTCACTCTGGAGCATGCACGATGCCGAGAACTCGGTGAATCGCTCATTTAGTGAGTTGTCCACACCGCAGGTAAAGGCTAGGACAGACAGTGAATGGGTGACCAAGAAGCAGGGCAATATCAGGAAGGTAGTGCAGGAGTCCCCTGTGGTCATCTCCCTCCAAAACAGGTATGCCGCTTTGGATACTGTTGGGGGAGATGGCCTACCAGGGGAAGGCACTAGCAGCCAGGTTCATGGCACCATGGCTGGCTCTGCTGCACAGCAGGGCGGGAAAAAGAGTGGAAGGGCTATAGTGATAGGGGACTCAATTGTAAGGGGAATAGACAGGAGTTTCTGTGGCTGCAACCGAGATTCCAGGATGGTATGTTGCCTCCCTGGTGCAAGGGTCAAGGATGTCTCGGAGCGGCTGCAGAACATTCTGAAGAGGGAGGGTGAACAGCCAGCTGTCGTGGTGCATGTAGGTACCAACGATATAGGTAAAAAGCGGGAAGAGGTCCTACAAGCAGAATTTAGGGAGCTAGGAGCTAAATTAAAAAGTAGGACCTCTAAGGTAGTAATCTCTGGATTGCTACCAGGGCCACGTGCTAATCAGAATAGAGAGAACAGGATAGTGAGATTGAATACGTGGCTTGAGCAGTGGTGCAGGAGGGAGGGATTCAAATTCCTGAGGCATTGGAACCAGTTCTGGGGGAAGTGGGACCTGTACAAAAGGGACGGTCTGCACTTGGGCAGGACTGGAACCGATGTCCTCGGGGTAATATTTGCTAAAGCAGTTCGGGAGGATTTAAACTAATATGGCAGGGGAATGGGAACCTATGTAGCGAAACAGGGGGAAGTAATATGCAGTCAGAAACAAATGTTAGAAGGGTGAGAAACAATAGGGGAAGGCCGAGTAAACAAAGGCAAGAAACACAAAGGTCCATACTAAATCATAAGTCTAAAAGGACAAAGGATGTTAATAAAACAAGCCTAAAGGCTCTGTGTCTTAATGCAAGGAGTATCCGTAATAAGGTGGATGAATTGACTGTGCAAATAGATGTTAACGGATACGATGTGATTGGGATTACAGAGACGTGGCTCCAGAACAATCAAGGCTGGGAACTGAACATCCATGGGTATTCAACATTCAGAAAGGATAGAATAAAAGGAAAAGGGGGTGGGGTAGCATTGCTGGTTAAAGAGGAGATTAATGCAATAGCTAGGAAGGACATCAGCTTGGAGGATGTGGAATCAATATGGGTTGAGCTGCAGAACACCAAAGGGCAGAAAACGTTAGTGGGAGTTGTGTACAGACCTCCAAACAGCAGTAGTGAGGTGGGGGAGGGTATGAAACAGGAAATCAGAGGTGCGTGCAAAAAAGGCACGGCAGTTATCATGGGTGACTTTAATATGCATATAGATTGGGCTACTCAAACTGGAAGCAATACGGTGGAGGAGGATTTCCTGGAGTGTTTAAGGGATGGTTTCCTAAACCAATATGTTGAGGAACCAACTCGAGGGGAGGCCATCCTGGACTGGGTGTTGTGTAATGAGGAAGGACTAATCAGCAATCTTGTGGTACGAGGCCCCCTGGGGAAGAGTGACCATAGTATGGTGGAGTTCTACATTAGGATGGAGAAGGAAACAGTTAAGGCAGAGACCATGGTCCAGAACTTAAATAAGGGCAACTTTGAGGGTATGAGGCGTGAATTGGCGAGGTTACATTGGCAAGCGATATTTAAGGGGCTATCAGTGGAAGGGCAATGGCAGACATTTAGAGATCGCATGGATGAACTACAACAATTGTACATCCCGGTCTGGCATAAAAATAAAAAAGGGAAGGTGGCTCAACCATGGCTAACAAGGGAAATCAGGGATAGTATTAAAACCAAGGAAGTTGCATACAAATTGGCCAGAAGTAGCAGCAAACCCGGGGACTGGGAGAACTTCAAAACTCAGCAGAGGAGGACGAAGGGTTTGATTAGGGCAGGGAAAATAAAATATGAAAAGAAGCTTGCAGAGAACATTAAAATGGACAACAAAAGCTTCTATAAATATGTAAAAAGAAAGAGGTTAGTAAAAACAAACGTAGGTCCCCTGCAGTCGGAAACAGGGGAAGTCGTAATGGGGAACAAGGAAATGGCAGATCAATTGAACAAGTACTTTGTTTCGGTGTTTACTGTGGAGGACACACACAACCTGCCGGAAATAAAAGGGGTCAGAGGATCTGGTAAGAGGGAGGAGCTGAGGGAAATCCTTATTAGTCGGGAAAAGGTATTGGGAAAATTGATGGGACTGAAGTCTGAAAAATCCCCGGGGCCTGATGGTCTGCATCCCAGAGTACTTAAGGAGGTGGCCTTGGAAATAGTGGATGCATTGACGATCAGTTTCCAACATTCCTTAGACTCTGGATCAGTTCCGATGGAGTGGAGGGTGGCCAATGTAACCCCTCTTTTTAAAAAAGGAGGGAGGGAGAAAGCAGGGAATTATAGACCGGTCAGCCTGACATCGGTTGTGGTTAAAATGATGGAAGCAATTATTAAAGATGTCATAACAGACCATTTGGAAAGTGGCGACATGATAGGTCCAAGTCAGCATGGATTTATGAAAGGGAAATCATGCTTGACAAATCTTCTGGAATTTTTTGAGGATGTTTCCAATAGGGTGGACAGGGGGGAACCAGTAGATGTGGTGTATTTGGACTTTCAGAAGGCCTTCGACAAGGTTCCACACAAGAGATTGGTGAGCAAAGTTAAAGCACATGGGATTGGGGGTAATGTGTTGACGTGGATTGAGAACTGGTTGGCACACAGGAAACAAAGAGTAGGAGTAAATGGGTACTTTTCAGAATGGCAGGCAGTGACCAGCGGGGTACCGCAGGGTTCGGTGCTGGGACCCCAGCTGTTTACATTATATATTAATGATTTGGACGAAGGGATTAAATGTAATATCTCCAAATTTGCGGATGACACTAAATTGGGAGGCAGTGTGAACAATGAGGAGGATGCTAGGAGGCTACAGAGTGACTTGGACAGGTTGGGTGAATGGGCAAATGTATGGCAGATGAAGTACAATGTGGATAAATGTGAGGTTATCCACTTTGGTCGTAAAAATAGAGAGCCGGACTATTACCTTAATGGTGGCAGATTAGGGAAAGGGGAGGTGCAACGAGACCTGGGCATCATGGTACATCAGTCATTGAAGGTGGGAATGCAAGTGCAGCAGGCAGTCAACAAAGCAAACGGAATGATGGCCTTCATAGTAAGGGGATTTGAGTACAGGAGTAGGGAGGTGATGCTGCAGTTGTACAGGGCCTTGGTGAGGCCACACCTGGAGTATTGTGCGCAGTTTTGGTCTCCTAACTTAAGGAAGGACATTCTTGCTATTGAGGGAGTGCAGCGAAGGTTCACTAGATTGATTCCTGGGATGGCCGGACTGACATATCAAGAAAGATTGGGTCAACTGAACTTGTATCCTCTGGAGTTCAGAAGAATGAGGGGGGATCTTATAGAGACATTTAAAATCCTGACTGGTTTAGACAAATTAGATGCGGGCAGAATGTTCCCAATGGTAGGGAAAACTAGAACCAGGGGTCACAGTCTAAGGATTAAGGGGAAGCCATTTAGGACTGAGCTGAGGAGGAACTTCTTCACCCAGAGAGTGGTGAATCTATGGAATTCTCTTCCACAGAAGGTTGTTGAGGCCAGTTCGCTAAATATATTCAAAAGGGAGTTAGATATAACACTCACAACTAGGGGGATCAAGGGGTATGGAGAGAAAGCAGGAATGGGGTACTGAGGTAGCATGTTCAGCCATGAACGCATTGAATGGCGGTGCAGGCTCGAAGGACCGAATGGTCTACTCCTGTACCTATTTTCTATGTTTCTATGTTTAACAGTGTGAGAGATCATTACAGAATTTTGCAGCGCTGCCTCGGTCAATAGCAACAGTTCGGAGCCGCATTTCGGATGCGGCAACAAACCCATGAGTTTGTTTGCTGTTCCCCAGCTCCCGGGCTGAGTGAGGCCGCGACAGCAGCAATGTTCAGGCTGCCTGTCCGGCTCCGCTCTCTCCAAGCGCCCACTGCCGGCAGAAAGCAGCAACTGCAGCCTCAGAGAGCGTAAACTGCTCATCGCTGCGAAAACAAGATATCACCGAAACAGAGGAGCGCAGAGATTTGCATCTGTAGCGTGTAGGTGAGGATGTCGAGGTTGATATCGATCGACTCATTGATGTTGAAACCGCTGAAATTTAATTTATTTCCGGCAGATGTTACAGGTTTACGTATGAAAAGTGCCCTCGAGGTGCAAGAGGCAAATTTGGAGACGCCTTGTTGTGGGACAAGTTAAATTATCAGCACAGTTAATGCCGAGAACAAATTAAACAGTAGCTCAAGCTGATGAACGTTGCACTAGTGAAAATCCTGGGCATGATTTAGAGGAAGCGACAGTGGGAAGGGCTGTACTGCGATTCTAACACTTCTCCCAGCACATTCCGGGCAAGTCATCGACAGTGAAAAGAGGGCTTGCAACGGGAATGGAACTGCGGGCACACGTGACAGTGCATTGGTACTGGGAATGTAAAACTGCTGTCTCCAATACTCTGCTTACCTGAATCAGTCACAATGCAGTGGACAATACATGACAAATCCATTTGATTATACGTTTGATAACCAGTTGATTGGGTTTGTATTCTAGTCAGAGTGACTCTTTACTCTAGGGGTATGAATCTCGCTTTGGGGATTGCAGATTGAAATGTGCCTAAGATCCCGCAGGAACCCCTTTTTTAACGTCGACTTCTGATATTGGACTTGCGCTCAAAACTTGTTCTAATCCGCCTAAGAAATTTCGGTCAGAACCCCATTCATTCTCCATCAATCTCCAGCGTCTTTGGAGAAAGGTCAATGCAAACTGCCATTTAAATATCATGGCTTTAAAGACAATCTGTTAAAGTATATTGTTTAGCAATCAATCACCTGTGATGCTTGTAAGTATATTTGGGAGTGTCCATGTTTACCACACAGGTATTTGTGAGTTGCAAATGTGTTCGATGTAAATACATTTGCACCACTGTTCGCTATATATATATATATATATTTAGATATAGCTGTATTATTTATTAATGTATTGGGTGGGTGAATCTGTGTCATTTATAAATGTATTTCTGAGCGCTGCAAATGTCCATTCCGGCCCCATTCTACCTTCTCAATGTCCCCACGTGGGCCACGGCAGACCATCTGTTACATTCGGATTTACCTTTTGCTTTTATTGATATTTAGATAATGTGAGGTTTATAAAGTAAGAACTCTGCATCCATCAGCCTCTCTGATACATCCTGAGCGCCCTTTACCCGCTCTGATAGGCCCTTACCCTATCTGGAACCTGTTGAGCAGCCCTTACACGCTCTAACACAATCGAAACCTCCCTTACCCTGTCTGATACATCCGGAGCGTCCCTTGCCCTGTCTGATACGTCCGGAGCGTCCCTTACCCTGTCTGGTACATCCTGAGCGTCCCTTACACAGTCTGGTACATTCGAAGAGTCCCGTACACTGTCTGGTACGTCCGGAGCGTCCCTTACACTGTCTGGTACATCCGAAGCGTCTCGTACACTGTCTGGTACGTCCGGAGCGTCCCTTACACTGTCCGGTACATCCTTAGTGTCCCTTACCCTGCCTGGTACATCCGGAGCGTCCCTTACCCTGTCTGGTACATCCTTAGCGTCCCTTACCCTGTCTGATACATCCGCAGCGTCTCTTACCCTGTCTGGTACATCCTGAACGTCCCTTACACTGTCTGGTACATCCGGAGAGTCCCTTAAACTTTCCGGTACATCTGGAGCGTCCCTTACCGTGCCTGACACACCTGCAGCGTCGCTTACACTCCCTGCTACATCCGGAGCGAATTTAACAGAGTAAGTAGGCGAAAGTGAATTTTAGATTAAGGTAATTTCGCAGGAAATCGACAATGAAATGGAAGGATGAAATAAAGGAGGGCTACCGATTGTGGAAGGAAGAAAAAGCTGGGAGAAGAGGGGTGTTTGAATTATGGAGCATCAAGCTCAGGCATGTGAGAGCGCGGGGCCTTTAAAGGAGTGAGCAGGTTTTCACCGCCAACAAATAATATTTGTTTTGTGTGGTAAATGTTGATTTCTCGCTGCGTTTTATTAGCAGGTGCCGCAGAGAACAGGAGATATAAAATGAGCTGTGCCGTGACTCGGACTCGAAGTTGCTGCGGCCACAACGCAGAGTCCGAATCATTATATGATCACAGCGCCACACATTAACGGTGACGACTCTGCACTGTTCACAGCAAAGCCACGCACAGCACTGCTTAGAAAAGATGGATATTTAGTGAAGAGGCCAAAATAAGCACCGCCAGAAATTATGACAGCGGTGGAATTCGTCCCACGCCCCGAAGCGACTGTGGCCTTAATCCAGAATGGAAATTACTGCAGCCGCAGTTACATTTAAAAGGATTGTGGCCCTTTGACACGAGAATAAATAATCCTCTGGAGGGTCATAAAGAGAAAAGAAAGGCCGTGCTAGGATTCGTACCCAGGATCACTGTTTACGCCTTGACCAGCTAAGCCACGTAACTAAATCACGGCTGTGGCGCTCGCCCTCCCGTCACTGATACCTACCTGTCACTGCCTGTGGGAGTCTGAGGCCGTTTTGCATTTATCCATCTCTCCTGTCGATTCCGCCATGTTTCCAGATGCTGACTGAATCTCTCAGGGTTTATCTCAGTGTCAATCTGTGAGTTGATTCTGAATGAATTCCTGTGTTTGATTCTTACATGAAATAAATGATGAGACAATTCTTCCTCTGAAACTGGGGAAATAAGGAGCCAACATTTATAAGAAGATATTGTTTATTGTGATGCAGCAAATACAATATTCCATCTTGAATGATTTAGGTTCAATTCTGTGCAAAAATAAACTGTTATCCGATCGTGTTTCCAATAGGCCGCCTTTTAATCTGACTTCACAAACGCCACCATTGCTCCTCAAGGTGATTCATAACTAATAAACAGAGAAGTCAAGCAGTGAGACGGTATTTGTAGAAAGGGTTGTGAGACGGTGGAATGCACTGGCCCAGAGCAGCAGATTTAAAACAAGTTTTAAAAACCGGCAGCGTGTGGGAGGAATTCTTTCTCTTTCAAAAGGGCCACCAAGGAGAGACTCCCTATCTAAAAGGGCTCCCTGATAGAAAGACTCCCCATTTAAAAGTGTCTCAGATGGCGGGATTCCCTCTTTAACAGGGATCCCTAATGGGGTGACACTCTCGTTAAAAGGAATCCCTGATAGCGAGACACTTTCTTTAAAAGTGGACACCGATGGGAAGAATTCCTCTTTAAAAGGGGCAGCTGATGGTGAGATGCACTCTTTAAAAGTGGTCCCTGATGGTGAGACTCCCTCTTTAAATGGGGTCCCTGATGGTGACACTATTTCTTTAAAAGGGGTCCCGGATGGTGTTTCTCCCTTTTTAATAGGTGTCCCTAATGCTGAAACTTCCTCTTTAAAAGGGGTCCCTGATGTTGAGCCTCTTTAAAAGGGGTCCCTAATGGGGAGACTCTCTCTATAAAAGGGGTCCCTGATGGTGAGATTCCCTCATTAATATAGGTCCTTTATGGTGAGATTCCCTCTTTAAAAGCGGCCCCTGATGGAGAGACTCTCTCTTTAAAAGGGTTCCCTGATACTAAGACGTTCTCTTTAAAAGGAACCCTTGATGGTGAGACATTCTCTTTAAAAGTGTCCGTAATAGAAAGATTATCTTTAAAAGGTTGTCCCTGATAGAAAGATTCTATCTTTTAAAGGGGTCCTTGATAGAACGATTTTCACTGTTAAAGGGGTCCCTGATGGTGAAACTTCATTTTTAATAGGAGATCCCTGATGCTGAAACACCATCTTTAAAAGGGGTCCTTAATGCAGAGCCTCTTTCAAAGGGGTCCCGAATGGGGAGACGCTCTCTTTAAAAAGGGTCCCTGCTAGAACGGCTCCTTCTTTAAAAAGTGTCCCTGATGCTAAAACACGCTTTTTGAAAGGGGTCCCTGATGGTGAGCCTATTTAAATGAGATCCCTAACGGGGAGACTCCCTCTTTAAAAGGGGTCCCGGTTGAAAGACTCTCTTTTTCAAAGGGGTCCCTGGTGGTGAGACTCCCTCTTTAATATAGGTCCCTGATGGTGAGACTCCCTCTATAAAAGCGGTCCCTGATAGAGAGACACTCTCTTTAAATGGGTTTCCTTATGGGGGGACTCCCTACTTAAAAGGGGTCCCTGATGGCGAGACTCTGTCATTAAAAGGAAACCTTGATAGAAAGAATCTCCCGTTAAAACTGAACCTTGATAGAATGTCTCTCTTTAAAATGGGACCCCAAGGGAGAGACTCCCTTTTTAAAAGGGCCCCCTGATAGAAATACTCCCTGTTTAGCAGGGTCTCTGATGGGAATACTCCCTCTTTAAAAGCGATCCCTAATGAGTTGATTCTGTCTTTAAAATGGGTCCCTGGTGGTTAGACTCTCTCTTTAACAAGGGTCCCTGATGCTGAAACACTCTCTTTAAAAGGGGTCCCTGATGGTGAGACGACCTCTTTAAAAGGGGTCCCTGATGGTGAGGCTCCCTCTTTCAATGGGTTCCCTGATGGTGAGGCTACTTCTTTAAAAGATGTCCCTGATGGTGAGACTGCTTCTTTAAAATGGGTCCCTGATGGTGAGACTGCTTCTTTAAAAGATGTCCCTGATGGGGAGGCTGTCTCTGTAAAAGGGGTCCCTGACAGAAAGACTTTCTCTTTAAAAGGAGTCCCTGATGGTGAGACTCTCTTTAAAGGTGTCCCTAAGAGAAACATTCTTTTTAAAAGGGGTCCCTGGTAGAAAGACTAACTCTTTTAATAGGAGTCCCTGAAGCTGAAACACCATATTTAAAAGGGGTCCTTGATGTAGAGCCTCTTTAAAACGGGTCCCTAATGGGGAGACGCTCTCTTTAAAAAGGGACCCTGATAGAAAGACTCCGTCTTCAAAAAGGGTGTCTGATGCTGAAACACCCTTTTTAAAAGGGGTCTTTGATGGTGAGCCACTTTAAATGGGGTCCCTAACGGGGAGACCCTCTCTTTAAATGGGGTCCCGGATAGAAAGACTCTCTTTTTAAAAGGGGACCCTGGTAGTGAGACTCCCTCTTTAATATAGGTCCCGGATGGTGCGACTCCCTCTTTAAAAGGGTCCCCTGATGGTGATAATCTCTATTTTAAAGGTAACCCTGATGCTGAAACACCCTCTTTAATAGGTGCCCCTGATGGTGGGGCTCCCTCTTTCAATGGGGTCCCTGATGGTGAGTCTCCCTCTTTAATAGGAGACCCTGATGCTGAAACATCTTCTTTAAAAGGCGTCCCTAATGGTTAGACTGCCTCTTTAAAAGGTGTCCCAAATGGGGAGATTCTCTCTTTAAAAGGGGTCCCTGATTGAAAGACGCCCTCTTTCAAAGGGATCCGTGATAGAAAGTCTCGCTCTTTAAAATGGGACGGCGAGGGTGAGACTTCCTCTTTAAGGGTGTCCCTGATAGTGAGACATCCTCTTTAAATGTGGGCCCTGATGGTGAGAATCGCTATTTAAAAGGGATCCCTGATGGTAGAGACCCCCCCTTTAAAAGGTGTACCTGATGATAAGATTCTTTTTAAAAAGGCTCCCTGATAGAAAGACTCCCTCATTAAAAGGGTCTCGGCTGGTAAGACTCCCTCTTTCATAGGTTTCCCTTATAGAAAGACTCCCTATTAAAAAGGGTGTCTGACGGTGAGACTCTTTCTTTAAAAGTGATCCCTGATGGTGAAACTCTCTCTTTCAAAGGGGTCTCTGATGGTGAGACCTCCTCTTTAAAAGTGGTTCCTGATGGTGAGAATCCATCTTTAAAAGGGATCCCTGATGGGGCGACTCGCTCGTTAAAATTGATCACTGATTGGGAGACTCTTTAATAGGAGTCACTGATGCTTGAAAAAACCCTCTTTAAAGAGGTCCATGATGGCGAGCTGTGGTAACACAATACAGCTTCCTGTGACTCGAACTTTATTGCATCACTTCCTGTGATTAGTCCAGGATAAAAACTGGACTGATCAGTTGAATCCTGGAGAGGCATAGAGTAAGACCTCTTTTGTATGTAGCACCTTTTTAGTTGATTAAAGCTTACTTTAAGTTCACCACGCGTAAGGCTCATTCTTACGACAATTTAATCAACTTTGAAAAACATCGCACTCAAACTTTTTGGACGAACTCGGAACTAAGGATCCAGGGAATCACCCATCATGGAAAACATTCTTAAACCATCGCGTCTTGACTTGGACCCAAACACCCCAGCAGCCGGTAAGGTGTGGAAACACTGGTATCGCACGTTTGACAATTTTCTCGAATATTGCAAGGCTGATGATGACTCAAAATTGCGGATACTCATCAACTGTGTCACCCCGAATGTATTTCAGTATGTCGAGGAATGGGGCAGTTACGAGGAGGCAATTCGGACGCTTAAAAGACTATATACTAAGACACCGAATGAGGTCTATGCCAGACATCTACTAGCTACAGCCCAACAAGGGCCGGAGGAATCCATTGATAAATTCCTCCAAGAGCTTCGCAGACTTAGTATGGACTGTAACTTTCAGGCGGCCTCAGCTGAGCTGTACCGTGAAGAAATGATCCGTGATGCTTTCATCTGCGGGCTTGCCTCCCCATTTATACGCCAGCGTCTACTGGAAAGTAAGACACTTGAGCTTCAGAGAGCTTATCACATGGCTTGCTCTCTAGATCTGGCAAAAAGAAATGCAGACCTTTATACAGTGCCCAGACCTCGGTCTGCTGCCTTAACTACAGTCAGGCAATTTAAGAGGCCACAGGTGAACTCTATTAGGGAGGACTTTATCCCTGACGATCAATCTGATGACTTCACTGATGAAGAGGATGATGACCCCACTGTGGCAGCCTCTTGGCAATCTAAGAAATGCTTCTTTTGTGGTGATGAGTTTCACCCTCGGAAATTCTGCCCTGCTCGCAATGCGTTTTGCAGTCATTGCAACAAAAAGGGTCATTTTGCAAAGGTTTGCCTATCAAGAGCCTCTACGAGGGCTTATCAAGCTAAGTCCTACCGAACTGCCCCGGTAAGGGCCTATCAAGATGTTCCGGCTAAAATCTATCGTGCTTCCTCTCGGGTTTTCTCTCGAAGAAACACACCTAGAGTTTCAGCCACTCATGTGCAACGACACCATTTACAGCTGCTTGTCCTCAAAACCTATTCCATGCAGCTACAAAAGCATCAATTAATGGACATACTTTAGATGCCTTAATTGACTCAGGTAGCACTGATAGTTTCATTAGGGAACAGATTGTTGCAGAGTTAAAGCTACATGTTTTCCCATCGGACCAGGCAATTGCGATGGCTCAGTCATCACTTAATACCAGAAATTCTGGCTTTTGTACGGTTGAAATAACACTCAATGGTCACAGGTATCCCTCCACCCGGCTTTCGGTGCTCAAGGACTTATGTAGTGATCTTATCTTAGGGCTGGATTTTCAAAAGCAGCATAAGAAGCTCACCATTGAGTTCGGCGGATCCAAACCTGAACTCACTATTTCTAATATACGACCTCGATTACCGTGCTGTGCATTGTCAGCAGCTTCACTGGATGAACCCTCACTGTTTACCAGTATCCCTCCTCGATGCAAACCGATTATAACAAAGTCACGACGTTTCAGTCAGGAAGACCAGTCTTTTATTGCGGCTGAGATTTCTCGGCTTTTAGCAGAGGATATCATCGAGCCTTGTTTGTCACCATGGCGCGCCCAGGTCGTTATTGTTAAGAACCCTCTACAACCTCACAAGAAACGGCTGTGCATTGACTATTCACAGAACATCAATCAATATACGGACATGGACGCATACGCATTGCCGCGCATCGATGATATGGTTAATAAACTGGCTGAGTACACGGTGTTCTCAACATATGATCTGAAAAGTGCCTCTCATCAGGTACCCTTGAAGGTCTCAGACAAGCAGTATACGGCCTTTGAAGCCAATGGACGGCTGTATCAATTTCGTCGCCTCCCCTTTGGGGTCACTAATGGAGTGGCTGTCTTCCAGCGAGCAATGGATGACCTGGTCAAACAGGAAGACTTGAAGGATACGTTTCCTTATCTGGACAATATTACTGTCGCAGGTCGCAATCAGCGGGAACATGACGCCAATCTCCAACGATTTTGGGATGCACTCCAGCACCGTAATTTGACATTAAATGCGGCTAAATCCATTGAGTCACAACCAACCATCAACATCCTTGGCTATTGTGTGGGCAATGGCATAATTAAACCTGACCCTGAAAGGCTTCGCCCACTCCAAGAACTCCCGCCTCCTAAGAATCCGGCCTCCTTGCGCCGGGCCCTCGGCCTGTTTGCATACTATGCTAAATGGATTCCTAACTTCTCAGACCGAATCCAACCTCTACTGAAGGCCAGCACATTCCCACTGGACACACCGGCTGTTGCAGCCTTTAACCTCCTGAAAAAACAGTTGGAGAAAGCGGCTCTTCACTCCATCGATGAGAGTCTTCCTTTTGTTGTTGAGTGTGATGCCTCGGAGGTGGCGATCTCGGCCACTCTGAATCAGAAAGGTCGTCCGATGGCATTTTTGTCCAGGACTTTTCAAGGGGCTGAGCTACATTATCCTCCAGTCGAGAAAGAAGCTACAGCCATCATAGAGGCAGTACGGAAGTGGACTCATCTCCTAGCTCGCCAGCACTTTACCTTAATCACGGACCAGCGATCGGTCGCCTTCATGCTCGATAATCGAAAACGGACCAAAATTAAAAATAATAAAATCCAGCTTTGGCAGCTGGAATTGGCCTCTTTTGGTTACACCATCCACTATCGACCTGGCAAGGAGAATGTGGCTCCGGATACCCTCACACGAGCATTCTGCTCCGCCATGGCACCCTCTACGCTCGTAGACATCCATGATGGGTTGTGTCATCCGGGCGTTACTCGCATGCTACACTTCGTGCGGTCCCGAAATCTCCCATTCTCTACCGGGGATGTAAAGAAGATGTGCTCGGACTGCAGAGTCTGTGCGGAATTGAAACCTCAGTTTTTCCGCCCCTCAGGTGGTATACTCATACATGCGACCCAGCCAATGCAACGGCTTAGCATTGATTTTAAGGGGCCGTTGCCCTCTTCAACTCGCAACACTTATCTATTGACCATGGTCGATGAGTATTCCCGTTTTCCGTTTGCCTTTCCCTGCCCCAATATGCTGACGACCACGGTTATCAGCTGCCTTGAGCAGGTATTTGCTTTCTGTGGCATGGCATCCTATGTTCATTCGGATCGGGGCCCTTCTTTTATGTCAGGAGAACTCAAGGCCTATCTCTCGGAACGGGGTATTGCTGCCAGCAGAACGACGCCTTATCATCCGGTCGGGAATGGGCAAGTCAAGCGTTTTAGCGCAATCAACTGGAATGCGGTACATCTGGCTTTGAGATCTCGGGGCCTACCCAACCAGTAATGGGAAGCATTACTTCCAGACGCATTACACTCCACACGGTCCCTCCTTTCGACCGCCACAAATACGACGCCTCATGAACGGTTCTTCCGATTTCAGCATCGCTCATCCTATGGGATATCTCTCCCGTCGTGGCTGACTGCACCGGGACCAGTGCTACTCCGAAGATATGTCCGGGCGTCTAAGAATGACCCCCTGGAAGATGAGGTTGAGCTCACAGACGTCAACCCTACCTACGCCTATATTCGGTATCCTGACGGTCGGGAATCTACCGTGTCATTGCGGGATCTGGATCCCTGCCCGCCGAAACATAGAGGGACACCAGGGGATGATATTGTACCAGGCACATCTCTGGGCTCGCCAGGTGCCTCTCATCACGATCTGGATCTGACGCCGTCTGGTACCTCACTCCAGCGTGCCAACCTGGGGCAGACTGACCATGAGCCCGTCGGGGCTCGCACGCGCAGCCACGATCCACCCTGTACCGTACGCTCGGAAACGGATCTGCCACAGCCCTGCTCGACACCCGTTCGGGCACCAGTACACAGTCAGGATCGTCCTGACCCCTCACAGAGCGGGCTGGATCACTCGGACTCTGGTCCACAGCCCGCGGCGGGTAAACGGGCTAGGGGCCCTCTACCGCTACGAGAACCCAAACGGGTGCGGCTCTCCCTCGTCCAGCGGCTACGAAATGGAGGGAGAATGTGGTAACACAAAAGAGCTTCCTGTGACTCGAACTTCATCCCGGCCTCCTAATCTTTTGGTGGGGGGAGAATGTGGTAACACAATACAGCTTCCTGTGACTCGAACTTTATTGCATCACTTCCTGTGATTAGTCCAGGATAAATACTGGACTGCTCAGTTGAATCCTGGAGAGGCATAGAGTAAGACCTCTTTTGTATGTAGCACCTTTTTAGTTGATTAAAGCTTACTTTAAGTTCACCACGCGTAAGGCTCATTCTTACGACACGAGCCTCTTTTAAAGTTGGGTGAATCTCTCTTTAAAAGTGGATCCTGATAGAAATACTCCCGCTTTATAAAATCCCTGATGCTGAAACACCTTCTTTAAAGGAATCCCTGAAGATGAGCCTCCGTAAAAGAGTTTCTCGAGGGCGAGACTTTCTCTTTAAAAGGGACCCCTTATGGTGATCTCCCTCTTTAAAAGCGGACCCTGATGGAGAGACTCTCTCTTTAAATGGGGTCCCTGATGGTGAGAATCTCTCTTTAAAATGGGCCCCTGATGGTGAGACTCTCTCTTTAAAACGGTCCCTGATGCTGAGACTCCTTCTTTAAATGGGATCCCTGATGGTGAGACTCTGTCTTTAAAAGGGGTCCCTGATGGTGAGACTCTGTTGAAAAGTGCTCCCTGATAGAAAGACTCCCTCTTTAAAAGGGGCCCCTGATGATGAAACTCTCTCTTTAAAAGTGCTCCCTAATAGTAAGACTACCTCTTTAAAATGACACCCTGATGGTAAGACTCCCTCTTTAAAAGGGGTCCCTGATAGAGACACTCCCTCATTAAATGGGGTCCCTGATGGAGAGACTCCCTCTTTAAAAGTGGACCCTGATGGTGACAGTCCCTCTTCAAAAGGAGACACTGACGATGAGACTCCCTGTTTCAGAGGGGTCCCTAATGGTGAGACTGTCTCTTTAAAAGGGGCCGCTGATGTTGAGACTCTCTGTTTAATAGGTGTCCCTGATGGTGAGACTGCCACTTTAAATGGGATCACTGTTGGGGAGACAACCTCTTTAAAATGTGTACCTGATGGAGACATTCCCTCTTTAAAAGGGGTCTCTGAAGGTGAGACTCTCTCTTTAAACGGGGTCCCTGATGGTAAGACTCTATTTAAACGGCCCCCCTGATAGAAAGCCCCTCTTTAAAAGGGACAGCTGATAGTGAGACTCTCTTGAAAAGGGCTCCCTGATAAAAACACACTCTTTAAAAGGGGTCCTTGATGGGGAGACTCTCTGTTTAAACGGTGCATCTAAGAGGAAGATTCTTTTCAAAATGTTATTGATAGAAATGCTCCCTATTTAAAAAGGTCCTCTATTAGAATGACTCGTTTTAAATATGTCCCCGATGGTGAGACTCACTCTTTACAAGAGATCCCTGACAGAAAGACTCTCTCTTTAAAAGTGGTCCCTGAAGGTGAGACTCCCTCTTTAAAAGGGGTCCCTGATGGTGAGACTCCCTCTTTAAAAGGGATTCCTGACAGAAAGACTGTCTTTAAAGGTGGTCCCTGATGGTGAGACTCCCTCTTTAAAAGGGGTCCATGATGGCGAGACACCCTCTTTAAAAGGGGTCCCTGATGGTGAGACTCCATTTTTAAAAGGGGTCCCTGATAGAAAGACTCCCACTTTAAACGGGATACCTGATGGTGAGACTCACTCTTTAAAAGGGATCTCAACTGCGGAGACTCACTCTTTAAACTAGGTCCCCGAGGGTGAGACTCCCTCTTTAAAAGTGCTCCCTGATAAAACGACTGTCTTTAAAAGGGGTCCCTGATGGTGAGAATCCCGCTTTAAAACGGGTCCCTGATGTAGAGGCATCCTCTTTAAAAGTTGTCCTTGAATGTGACACTCCCTCTTTAAAAGACGTCCCTGATGGTGAGACACTCTGTTTAAACGGTGTATCTAATAAGAAGATTCTTTTTAAAACGGGTCCCTGATAGAAAGACTCCCTCTTTAAAAGGGGCCCCTATTAGAATGACGCTTTTTAAATATGTCCCCGAGTGTGAGACTCCCGCTTTACAAGGGATCCCTGAAATAAAGACTCTCTCTTTAAAAGGGGTTCCTGATGGTGAGACTCCCTCTTTAAAAGGGGTCCCTGATGTTGAGACGCCATGTTTAAAAGGGGTCACTGATAGAAATACTCCCACTTTAAACGAGATACCTGATGGTGAGACTCACTCTTTAAAAGGGGTCACTGATAGATAGACTCCCTCTTTAAAAGGTGTCCCTGATGGTGAGACTCCCTTTATAAAAGGGGTCCCAGATGCTGAGACTCCCCCTTTAAAAGGGGTTCCTGTTGGTGAGGTGCCCTCTTTAAAAGGGATCCCCAATGGTGACACTCTCTCTTTAAATGGTGCCCTTAATAGGAAGATTCTCTTTAAAATGGGTCCCTGATAGAAAGACTCCCTCTTTAAAAGGGGTCCCTGAGGCTGAAACACCCTCTTTAAAAGGGGTCCCTGATGGAAACACTCCCTCTTTAAACGGGTCCCTGATGGTGAGACACGCTTTTAAAGGTGTCCTTAACAGGAAGATGCTCTTTAAAATGGGACCCTGATAGAATGACTCCCTCTTTAAAAGGGCTCCTTGATGGAGAGACTATCTCTTTAAAAGCGGTCCCTGATGCTGAAACTCCCAATTTTAAAGAGCTCGCTGTTGGGGAGACACGCCCTCTTTAAAAGGTTTTCCTGATGGAGACACGCCCTCTTCAAAAGGGATCCCTGATGGAGACACGCCCTCTTTAAAAGGGATCCCTGATGGTGAGACTCCCTCTTCAAAAGGGGTTCCTGATGGCGAAACTCTCTCTTTAAAAGGGAACCTGATGGTGAGACTCCCTCTTCAAAAGGGCTTCCTGAAGGCTAAAGTCTCTCTTTAAAAGGGTTCCCTAATGCTGAGATTATTTTTAAAAGGGGGCCCAGATGCTGAAACTCCCTCATAAAGAGGTCCCTCATGTTTAGACTCCCTCTTTAAAAAGGGACCCTGATGGGGGAACTCCCTCTTTAAAATGTGTCCCTGATGGCGACACGCCCTCTTTAAAGGGGACCCTGATGATGGTGCTCTGTCTTTAAAAGGGGACCTTGATAGAAAGACTCCCTCTTTAAAAGGGTCTCTGATGGCGAAACACCCTCTTTAAAAGCACATGGAGCACACCAGTGTGATAGCTTGATCTTGGTCTCGGACAATGCTCGGCACAACATCGAGGGCCGAAGGGCCTGTACTGTGCTGTACTGTTCTATGTTTCTATGTAAAAGGTGTCCCTGATGGTGACACTCCCTCTTTAAAAGGGGTCCCTGGTGCTGAAACTCCCTCTTTAAAAGGGGTCCCTGATGGAAACACTCTCTCTATAAAAGGTTTACCTAATTTGAAGATTCTTTTTAAAATGTGTCCCGGATGGAAAGACTCCCTCTTTAAAAGGGGACCTTGATAGAAAGATGGCACCCCAAAGGTTAGACTCTCTGTTTCAAAGGACTCCCTGATAGAAAGACTCCCCCTTTAAACGGGTCTCTGACGGCAAGATTCCCTCTTTAAAAGGGAGACTCTATCTTTATAAAAGGCGTCCCTGATGGTGAGACTCTTTAAAAGGGGTACCTGATGGTAAGCCTCTCTCTTTAAATGTTTTCACTAAAAGGAAGATTCTGTTTAAAAGGAGTCCCTGATAGAAAGACTGCTTCTTTAAAAGGGGAGCTTTATAGAAAGACTCCCTCTTTAAAAGGTGTCCCTGATGGTGAGACTCTCTTTCTTAAAGGGGTCCCGGATGCTGAGACTCCCCCTTTAAAAGGGGTCCCTGTTGGTGAGACTCCCACTTTAAATGGGTCCTCCAATGGTGAAATTCCCTCTTTAAAAGGGGTCTCCGATGGTGAGACACCCTCTTTAAAAGGAGTCCCTGATGAGGAGAATCCCTCTTTAAAAGCGGTCCCTGATGGTGAGATTCCCTCTTTAAAAGCGGTCCCTTATGGGGAGACACTCTTTCAAAGGTGTCCCTAATAGGAAGATTCTCTTTAAAAGGGATCCCTGATAGAAAGGCTCCCTCTTTAAATGGGGTCCTTGATAGAAATACATTCTCTTTAAATGGTGTCCCTGATGCTGAAACATCCTCTTTAATCATGTCCCTGATGGTGAGCCTCCCTCTTTAAAAGCGTTTCCTGATGGCGAGATTCCCTCTTTAAAAGGGGTCCCTGTTGGTGAGACTCCCTCTTTAAAGGGGGTCCCTAATCCGCCCTTCCCCAATCCGCAATTTACTGGTGCCTCCCCCAATCCCCCATTTACTGTTGCCATCCCCAATCCCTCATTTACTGTTGCCATTCCCCAATCACCCACTTACTGGTGCCCACTCTCCAATCCCCCATTTATTGGTGCCTTCCACAAACTCCCATTTACTGGTGCCCTCCCCAATCCCCCATTTACTGGTGCCTGCCCCAATCGCTAATTTACTGGTGCCCTTCACCAATCCCCCATTTATTGCTGCCCTTCCCCAATCCCCCATTTACTGGTGCCTGCCCCAATCGCTAATTTACTGGTGCCCTTCACCAATCCCCCATTTACTGCTGCCCTTCCCCAATACCCCATTTACTAGGGCAGTTTACATATCCCCATTTACTGGTGCCTTCCCCAATGCCCCATTTACTGGTGCCTGACCTAATCCCTCATTTACTGGTGCCTTCCCCAGTCCCCCATTTACTGATGCCCTTCACCAATCCCCCATTTACTGATGCCTAACCAATCCTTCATTTACTGGTGCCTTCTCCAAGCCCCCATTTAATGGTGCCTTCCCCAATCCTCCATTTACTGGTGCCTTCTAGTATCCCCTCGTTTACTGGTGCCATCCCCAATCCCACATCTACTGGTGCCTTCCCCAATCCTCCATTTACTGCTGCCCTTCCCCAATCACCTAGTTACTGGTACCATCCCCAATCCCCTTTAACCTGGGCACTTTACCTATCCCCCATTTACTGCTGCCATTCCCCAATCTCCAATTTACTGGTGTCCTTACCCAATCCCCCATTTACTGGTGCCTTCACCAATCCCCCATTTACTGGTGCCTCCCCCAATTACTGCTGCCTTCCCTCAATCCCACATTTACTGGTGCCCTTACCCAATCACCCATTTACTGGTGCCCTTTCCAATACCCATTTACTGGTGCCCTCCCCATAAACCCATTTACAGTTTCCCTTCCCCAATCCCCCATTTACTGGTGCCTTACCCCAATCCCACATTTACTGTTGCCATTCGCGAATCACTCGTTTACTGGTGCCCTTCTCCAATCCCCCATTTACTGGCACCTTCCCCAATCCCCCATTTACTGGGGCATTTTACCTATCCCCCATTTACTGGTGCCTCCCCCAATATCCAATTTACTGCTGGCTTCCCCAATCTCCCATTTACTTGTGCCTTCCCCAATCTACAATTTACTGGTGCCTTCCCCAAACCCCATTTAATGGTGCCTTCCACAATCCCCCATTTATTGATGTCCATCCCCAATCCCCCATTTACTGGTACCGTCCCCAATACCCTCGTATACTGTTGCCATCCCCAATCCCTCATTTACTGTTGCCATTCCCCAATCCTCCATTTACTGCTGCCGTTCCACAATCACCCAGTTACTGGTACCTTCCCCAATCCCCCATTAACTTGGGCACTTTACCTATCCCTCATTTACTGGTGTCCTTCCCTAATCCCCCATTTACTGGTGCCTTCCCCTAAACACCGTTTACTGTTGCCTTCCACAATCTCCTATTTACTGGTGCCTTCCCCAATCTCCCATTTGCTGGTGTCCTTCCCCAATCCCCCGTTTACTGGTGCCCTACCACAGTCCCCCATTTACTGCTTCTTTCCCCAATCACCCATTTACTGTTGACATTCCACAATCCCCCAATTACTGGTGCCTTCCATTAATCAACCATTTACTGGTGCCCTTCCCCAGTCCCCCATTAGCTAGTGCCCTTCCCCAATCCCCCATTTGCTGGTGCCCTTCCCAAATCCCCCATTTACTGGTGCCTTCCCCAATCCCCATTTACTGGTGCCTCCCCCAATTACTGCTGCCTTCCCTCAAACCCTCATTTACTGGTGCCCTTACCCAATCACCCATTTACTGGTGCCCTTTCCAATACCCATTTACTGGTGCCTTCCCCAATCCCCCATTTTCTGGTTCCTTCCCCAATCAATCATTTACTGGTACCCTTCCCTAATCACCCATTTACTGGTGCCTCCCCCAATTACTGCTGCCTTCCCTCAATCCCTCATTTACTGGTACCCTTCCCTAATCACCCATTTACTTGTTCCCTTCACCAATCCCCCATTTACTCTTGCCTCCCCCATCCCCCATTTACTGGAGACTGCCCCAATCCCCCATTTACTGGCACCTTCCCCAATCCCCCATTTACTGGGGCATTTTACCTATCCCCCATTTACTGGTGCCTCCCCCAATATCCAATTTACTGGTGGCTTCCCCAATCTCCCATTTACTTGTGCCTTCCCCAATCTCCAATTTACTGGTGCCTTCCCCAAACCCCATTTAATGGTGCCTTCCACAATCCCCCAATTATTGGTGTCCATCCCCAATCCCCCATTTACTGGTACCGTCCCCAATACTCTCGTATACTGTTGCCATCCCCAATCCCTCATTTACTGTTGCCATTCCCCAATCCCCCATTTATTGGTGCCTGCCCCAATCCCACATCTACTGGTGCACTTCCCCAATCCTCCATTTACTGCTGCCGTTCCACAATCACCCAGTTACTGGCACCTTCCCAATCCCCCATTATCTTGGGCACTTTACCTATCCCCCATTTACTGCTGCCATTCCCCAATCTCCCATTTACTGGTGTCCTTCCCTAATCCCCCATTTACTGGTGCCTTCCCCAAAACCACCGTTTACTGTTGCCTTCCACAATCTCCTATTTACTGTTGCCTTCCCCAATCTCCCATTTACTGGTGCCTTCCCCAATCCCCATTTACTGGTGCCCTTCCCCAATCGCCCTTTTACTGGTGCCTGCCCAGTCCCCCATTGACTGGCGAATTCCCCAATCCCCCATTGACAGGTGCCTTCCACATTTTTCCATTTACTGTTGCCTTCTCCAATCCCCCATTTAATGGTGCCCTTCCCCAATTCCCCATTTACTGTTGCCTTCCCCCATCCCCCATTTAATGGTGCCTGCCCCAATCCCTCTCACCCTTTATAATTCTCTCTCTGTATGTCTCTCTTTCTCACTTGATCTATTTCGCTCTCTCTCTCTCTTCATCTCTCTCCCACTGTCCCTCTATATTTACTCCTCTGTCTCTGTCTCTCTCTCTCACTCTGTCTCGTTCTCTCTCACTCTCACTCTCAATGCCCTATGCGGGGGGTATTGACAAGATGGCGGACAGGAACGTGTTGCCGGTGGGGGCCATGTTGGCGATCACCTCTGCGGGATGAGGTCACTTCCGGTGAGACGCACTGAGCTCACATTCACCGCACAATCGGCGGACCTGAAATTCTGACACAGGCTTCCCCACATTTCTTTCCACTTCGCCATATCATTCCCTCATCTCCCATTTCTTCCCCTCGTCTCCCACTTTTTTCACCTTACCATATTTCTTCCCCTCCCACGCCCCCAGTCATTTCTACTTTTCCACACTTGTGCTGTTGGTCGGGTTTAAACTAATTTGGCTGGGGGATGGGCACTCGGATGAAATATTAGAGGAGGAGAAACAAGGTGCACAGAGAACTGGGAGAGGCGAGTAGCACCAGAGTAAAGTCTATTTCAGAAATAGGAGGGATCAGACTGGAGGTAAATGCGAGGCAGTCTAAGACGTTTTTGAAGTGTATGTACATAAATGCACGGTGTGTGGTAAATAAGGATGGTGAGCTGCAGGCACATGGAAAGAACTGGAAAGAAAGAGGGCAGTGATAACTTAGCCTTAACATTTAGATATTCGTTAGGCCTGAGCCTTTGCTGTGTAAGAAATGTCTCCTCATCTTCCCCTCTGGTTCTTTTGCCGGTTATCTTCAATCAGTGTCCTCTGGTTATCGAACGTACGACAACTGGAAATGGTTTCTCCTTATTTACTCTATCAAAACACCTTGTAATTTTGAAAACGTCTGTTAAATTTCGTCTTAAACTTCTGAGGAAAGCAATCCCAGCTTCGCCAGCCTCTCAACATAACTGAAGTCCGTCATCACTGATGACCACTCTCTGAGACGTCAAACCGAGTATCTCGCTCTGTTTGTGTCTCTGTCTCCCTCTTTGTCCTTGACTCTCTCTCTCTCTGTTTAAGATTCTGAGGGGGCTCGACAATTGTTGATGCAGGGAGGATGTTTCCCCTGGTGGGGAAATGTAGAACTAGGGGGCACAGTTTCAGAAAAAGGGGTCGCCCATTGAAAACGGAGATGAGGAGGATTTTCTTCTCTCAGAGTGTCGTGAATCTTTGGAATTATCTACCCCAGAGAGCTGTGGGGGTGGCGACATTGAATATATACATTTGAGCTACATGCGACTATGATATAATGGCAAGAACAGAGACCTGGATCAAAGAAGGGGAGGATTGGGAACTTAATATTTCTGGCTACAAGGTATTCAGGAAAGATAGGGAAGCAAAGAAAGGAGGGTGTGTAGCAGTATTGATAAAAGTAACTATTACAGCACTGGAAAGGGATGAGGTTGTTGAGGGGCCAAAGACAGAATCTATTTGGTTAGAATTAAGGAATAATAGAGGAGATATTACGATTCTCGATGTACACTATAGACCACCAAATAATGGGAAGGAGATAAAGGAGCAAATTTGTAGGCACATTACCTAAATATGCAAGAACTACAGTGTAGTGATAAAGGGGGACTTCAGTTATCTCAATATAGACTGGAATTGTAACAGTGTAAAGGGCAAAGAGGGGGAGGAAGTCATCAAATGTGTACAAGTGAACTTTCCTGACCAGTCCAATGAGGAAGGAATCAGTGCTGGATCAAGTTCTGGGGCATGAAGTGGAGCAAGTGAAGCATGTATTTTTTTGGGGGGGTTGGTGGGGAATTAGAAGAAAAGTGCTCATAATATCATCAGGTTTAGAATAGTTATGGAAATGGACGGGGATCAATCAAGCGTAAAAGTAATTAACTGGAGCTGGGCTAATATCAGGGAGAATAAAGGGAACTGGCCCAGGTGCTTTGGAATCGAAGGTTGGTCGGCAAAACAATAATTGAACAATGGTAGGCCTTCAAAGAGGAGATGGTTCCGGTACAGAAAGACGCATTCCCATGAGGGGGGAAGGAATGGCCTCCAAAGCTAGAGCTCCCTAGGTGACAACAACAACAAAAACTTGCGTTTATATAGCGCCTTTAACTTTTTATGTACTTATGTCAGCTGTAACTCAGTGGGTAACACTCCCGCCTCTTCAGTGGCTGCAAAGCGCTTTGGGACGTCGTGAGGTCGTGAAAAGCACAATATAAATGCAAGTCTTTCTTTCTTTAAATGTGCCTCTACCACCCTCTCAGGCAGTGAGTTCCAGATCACGTCACCATCTGGCGAAAACATTTCTCCTCAAATTCCCTCTAATCCTTCTACCAATTACTTTAACTCTATGCCCTCTGGTTATTCATCTCTCTGCTAGGGGAAATAGGTCGTTCCTATCCTCTCTATCGAGGCCCCTAATAATGTTATACACCTCAATTAAATCTCCCCTCTCCCTTCTCTGCTCCATGGAAAGCAACCCCAGCCTATCCGATCTTTCCTCTTAGCTAAAATTCTTCCTTCCGAGCAGCATCCTCGTGAATGTCCTCTGTACCCTCTCCAGTGCAATCACATCTTTCTTGTAATATGGGAACCAGCACTGTACGCAGTGCTCAAGCTGTGGCCTAACTAGTGTTTTATAAAGTTCGAGCATAACCTCCCTGCTCTTATATTCTATGACTCGGCTAACAAAGGAAAGTATCCTGTATGCCTTCTTAACCAACATACCTACCTGCCCTGATACCTTCAGGGATATGTGGACACACACTCCAAGGTCCCTCTGTTCCTCTGCACTTCGCAGTATCCTACCATTTTGTGTGTATTCCATTACCTCGTTAGCATTACTTCACACTTCTCTGGATTTAATTCCATTTGCCGCCTTGCTGCCCACCTGACCAGTCCATTGATATTTTCCTGGAATCTACAGCTTTCTTCCTCACTATCAACCACACCGTCATTTTTTGCATGATCTGCAAACTTCTTAATCATGCCCCCTAAGTTGAAGTCTAAATCATTGATGTATACCACAAAAAGCAAGGGACCTCGTAATGAGCCCTTTGGAAGTAGTGCCAGAGGACGGGCGGATTACAAATGTTACACCTCTGTATAAACAGGGGGCGGGGGATAAACCCGGCAACTGCAGGCCAGTCAGCCTAATGCCGGTGGTGGGGAAACCTTTAGAGACATTAATCCAGAACAAAATTAAGTTGCACTTGGAAAAGTATGGGTTAATAAATGAAAGTCAGAAAAGATTTTTTAAAGGCGCATCGAGTTTGAAAAACTTGATCGCGTTCTTTGATGAAGTGACGTAGAGTGTTGATGAGGGTAGTGCGGTTGATGTTGTGTATATGGACTTTCAAAAGACATTTGGTAAAGAACAACATAATAGACGTGTTGGAAAAATTAAAGCCCATGGGATTAAATGGACAGCGGCAGCATGGATACAACATTTTCTAAGGGACAGAAAACAGAGAGAAGTGGTGAACGACTGTTCTTGAACTGGAGAGAAGTTTGCAGTGTTGCTCCCCAGGTGCTGGTGATTTGAATCATTGCTTTTTTTGATATATATTAATGAGCTGGGCTTGGGTTTAGAGGGCATAAGTTTAAAGTTTGCAGATGATACAAAACTCGGAAAAGTAGGAAACAATGTGATGACAGCAAAATACTTCAGGAGGACATTGAGAAACTGGTGAAATGGGCAGACACAGGGCAGATGAAATTTAACACAAAGAACTGTGAAACTGTGAAAAGTGATACATTTTGGTCGGAACAATGAGGAGAGACAATAGGAACTAAATGGTACAATTTTAAAGGGGGTGCAGGAACAGAGAGACATGGGGTGTATGAACACAAATCTTTGAAGTGGAGGAAAAGTTGTGAAGGCTAATAAAACATCATATGGGAACTTGGCTTTAATAATAGAGGAATAGAGTACAAACGCAAGGAAGTTACGCTAAATTTTATGAAATACTGGTTAGGCCTAAGCTGGCGTATTGCGTTTAATTCTGGGCACCACACTTTAGGAAGGATGTCAAGGCCTTGCGGAGGCTCTGTAAGAGATTTCTCAGAGTAGTTCCAGGGTGGAGGGAATTCAGTTATGTGTAGAAACTGGAGAAGCTGCGATTGTTCTCCTTAGGGCAGAGAAGGTTAAAAGGAGATTTAATAGCGGTATTCAAAATTCTGAAGGGTTTTTGATGGAGTAAACAAGGAGAAAATGTTTCCAGTGCCAGAATGGTAAGTAAGCAGAAGACACAGATTTAAGGTGATTGGCAAAAAACCAGAGGCGATTTGCGGAAAAAAAATACACAGCGAGATGATGTGATCTGGAATGCACTGCCTGAAAGGGTGTTGGAAGCAGATTCAATAGTAACTTTCAAAAGGGAATTGAATAAATACTTTAAGGGACAACGTTTTCAGTTCTATGGTGTAAGAACATGGGATTGGGATTAAGTGGGTAACTCTACCAAAGAGCCGGCACAGGCAAGATGGGCCGAATGGGATCCTTTTGTGCTTTGATACTATTTTTTCCACTTTCCCTATTTACTTCCCCTTCTCCGAATTCGTTCCCCCTTTTCCCTACATTTTTCTCCCTTCATCGACCCTCGGTCTCTTCCTCCCTCATCCACTGAGTTTCCTCAGTTTGTTTCCAGCTTTAATTAACATCAGTGAAAAACATTTGCATAACCATAATTCAGCGAGGTCGGCTTGGCTTTAAGCAGCGCTTATTCCCCTCTGGTTTCTCATTGGTTCCAGCGCCCCCAGCGCCTCACTCGAGCGTCTGTCAAAGAGAAATGACGCAATGACGCTGGTCGGGCAATGACTTTCAAACGTTTGTCGGGGAATGACGCAATAAGGCCAGAAAGGAATTGAACAGCAAGGTGGCGCTCCGATTGGTCAAAGCGCGGCAGCGCCCATCAGCCATTGTTTGACTCCGCTGTCCATCACAGTGCCGGCGGGTGGCGGGGTCTCAGTGGAGCAGAGACGCGCTGACATTGGTCATGAATAGCAGCACCCATTTCCTTGGTTCGCCCAACTGTCCATCACGGGTCGGGTGCGCGGATGCCCCATTGGAACGGTAGCTCAGGGAGGCGCTTCACTCTGGGATAGCGGGTCACCCGAGCCCGTGACCGTGGAGAGGGGGCGGGGCCTGTGGAGCCATTCGGGGCGGCCATGTTGCCGGAGAAGTCTACGCGGTGAGGTCACGTCCGGGGATGAAGAGGGGGAGGGGAGAAGGAGGGATGGAAGTGGGGGTGAGCGGGAGGTGAGTGGGTCGCTGACGGGGTGTGGTGTGGGGCGGGAGGGTGTCGGTGAGATGAAGTGGAGTGGGCGGGAGAAGTAGGGCGGTGAGTGGTTGGGATGTGGGGCGGTGAGTGGGTGGGTTGTGGGGTGTAATGGGTGAGTGCGGCGGTGACGTCGCGGAGTGGGGCGGTGTGGGGGAGGAGATTGGGAGAGAGGAGTGGGGCGCTGAGGGTGAGGGGAGGGTCGTGGGTGAGGCGGTTAGGAATGGTGCGGTGAGGGATTTGGGAGTGTGGCGGTGAGGGGGAGTGAGCGTGATAGTGAGATGGTGGGGAGTGGGGCGGTGAGGGGGGTGGAGGTGGTGGGCAGAGAAATGGTGAGGGATAGGGGAGTGGGGCGGTGTGGGGGAGGGGAGTGGGGCGGTGTGGTGTAGGGGAGTGGGGCGGTCTGGGGGAGGGGAGTTGGGCGTTGAGGGGGAGGGGAGAGGGACAGAGGGGAAGGGGAGCTGTGGGGAGGGGGATGGTGAAGGGAGGGGAGTTGAGTAGTGGGGAGGAGGGGAGTGGGGTGGTGATTGTGAGTGGAGTGGGGCGCTAAGTTGGAGGTGAGTTGGGCAGTGATTGGGAGGGGAGTGGGGCTCTGAGGGGGGTTGGAGTTGTGTACTGAAGGGGAGGGGAGTGGCCCAGTGATGGGGAATAGTGGGGCCCGTCAAGGGGATGGAATTTGGCGATGAGTGGGATGGGAGTTGGGTGGTGAGGTTGCTGGGACTGGGGTAGTGAGGAGGAGGGGAGTGGGGTGTTGAGGAGGAGATTGGTTGGTGAGGAGAGGGAGAGGATTGTGGTGGTGACGTGAAGAGTGGGGCAGTGAGGGTAGGAGGATTGGAACGGTTGCCAGGAAGGGGAGTGGGGTGGTGAGGGTGTGGGGGAGCGGAGTGAGGCAGTGCTGGGAAGGGGAGTGGGGTGGTGGACAGGAGGTGAGTGCTGCGGTTTCCAGAGAGGGAAGTGGGGGGCTGAACTTGAGGGGAGTGGAGTGTGGAGGGGAGGGGGCGTGAGGAGTGTGGCGGTGAGGGTGAGGGAAGTGGGGCGTTTAGTGGTAGGGGAGTTGAGCGGTCAGGGGGAGGGGAGTGAGGCTGTGAGTGGGGGTGGGGAGTGGGGCGATGAGGGGGAGAGGAGTGGGGCGGTGAGTGGGGCCGTGAGATGGAGGGGAGTGTGACGGTGACGGAAGTGTTGCGCTGAGGGGGTGGGGAGTGAGGTGGTGAGTTGGTGAGGCGTGGAGTGGTGAGGGGCACGGAAAGGCGGTGAGTGGGAGCGGATTGGTGCACTCAGGGAGCAGAGAGGGGCGGTGAGAGGGAGGGGAGTGGGGCGGTGAGGGGGGAGGGGAGTGCGGTGTTGAGGGGGAGGGGAGTTGGGCTGTGAGTACAGGGAATTGGTTTGTGAGGGGGAGTGGAGTGGGGCGGTGAATGTTAGGGGTGTGGGGTGGGTGTGTGGGAGCTTAGAGGGGTGGTGATTGGGAGGGGATTTGTGTGGTGCGAGGGAGGGGTATGGGGCGGAGAGGGGTAACGGAGAGGGGCGGTGATTGGAAGGGGATTGGGGTGATGACAGGGAGGGGCGTGGGGTGGTGAGGGGCAGGGGAGTGTGGCAGTGAGGGGGAGTGGATTGGAGTTGTGAGGGTGTGGGGAGTTGGGCGGTGAGTTGGGTTGTGATGGGGAGTCGGTACTGAGGGAGTGGATTCGTGTGTAGGCCTACACCGTTTAATGTGGGACTGGAGTCAGGCGTAAACCCAGATTTGGTAGTGAGGGAAATGAGTGAGGTGTAACCCCGACCGGGTAGTGGGAGTCTGGAGTCTCGTGTAGATCCAGACCAGGCAGTGAGGGACTGGATTCCGGTGTAGGCGCAGACCGGGTTGTGAGGGACTGGAGTCTAGTGTCGACCCAGATCAGGTTGTGAGGGACTGGAGTCAGGTGTAAGTCCAGACCCTGTAGAGAACGCCTGGAGTCAGTTGTTGGCCCGTGACCGGGTAGTGAGAGACTGGAGTGAGGTATGGGGCCAGATCAGGCACTGAGGGATTGGAGTCCGGTGTAGGTCCAGATCGGGTTGTGAGGGACTTGAGTTAAGTGTAGGCCCAGATTGGGTACTGAATGACTGGAGTGAGGTGTTCGCCTATGTTAGCGAATGGGTAAATGCGTGTGTGCTTACTTATAATTCACTCTTTTAATCAATAGGTTTAACAACGTTTAATGTCAGATGTCACACATTTATTAAACATAAAATAATTATACGCAACAGCCACAGCTTCCGACAAAACCTTGCGAGTTTTAGCCTGAGAATCAAACGTGTTACAATCCCGAGCTCACTATACAGATTGATCAGATCTTAACTGAATCCAAGGTATTAGTTCCAGCACCCACTTTTTATACCTTCTCCTTCCTCCTTCTACATGACAATTGGTCTGTTTTAAAGGTACATCAAGAGGTGTCCTGGATAATGTTTCAGTGAACAGTGATTTAAATTATGTCCTTTTTTCTACAGATCCCTCACTCGCTTTACTTGACTCACCCTCGCTAATTGCCCGGTTCCAGGCTCTGGTGTTTCTCAGGCAGGTTCTTATCTGATCTACATTTGCTCCCGGTCCAGCAACAGCTTGATTCAAAAAAAAATCTCATCCTTGTTTGAAAATCACTCCATGCCCTCGAACCCTCCCTACCTCTGTAACTTCTTCCAGCCCCTCCGAGATCGCTGCGTTCCTCCATTTCTGTCCTCTTGCTCACCCCCCGATTTTAACCACTCCACCATTGGCGGCCGTGCCCTCAGCTGCCTCGGCCCTAAGCTCTGCTTTTCCCTGCCTAAACCTCTTCACCTCTCCTGCTGTAAGATGTTCGGAAAACCTGTCCTAATATCTCCTTATGTGGCTCGGTATCAAATTGTGTATAATTTCGGCTCCTGTGAAGCACCTTGGGACGTTTTGCTACGTTAAAGGCGCTGTATAAATGCAAGTTGTTGTTGTAAGGCTTCAAGGCCTCCGTTCTAATGAGTGGGATTTTTCTCTCCCCTCTTATCTGGTCATTTACACATCGCTGTTGGTGGGAGCTTGCTGTGCGCAATTGGGCTGCTGTGTTTCCTAAATTACAACTGTGACTACACTTCAAAAAGTACTTCATTGACTGTAAAGCGCTTTGGACATCCTGAGGCACGATATAGATACAAGTCTTTCTTTCTATCTTTCTGTGTCTCCGATTAACTTCTCTCATCAAACAGGTGGTTACAACCTTAGAATTGCCGTTTGTTTCTCACTGTGTGAAGATATTCCCACTGAAGAATCTTACTTCCCTACTCAAGAAACAAAGGCTCAAAGCTGACATTACTACAATATAAAGAAACCCCATCACCAGTATTATATTAAAATCCCTCAGGGCAATCTGATTAAACCGTTCCTTACAAATCCCTTTCAAAACCCCGTTTACAGGCTTTTAAAAACCCCTTTTAAATCCCTTAAAAACATTTTAATTTCCTTTTAAAGCCTAAATTAAACTCATTTTAAACACCTTTAAACCCATGATTAAACTTCTTTGAAACATCTTCTAAACTCCTTAATTAACCTCCTTTTAAAAACCTTGTAAAATCCTTATTAAACTCTTTTTAAGCAGCTTCTAATCCCTTTAACAAACTCCTTCTAAAAACTTCTTAAGCCCCTTATTAAACTCCTCTTAAACACATTTTAAACTGCTTATTAAACTGCTTTTAGACACAAATTCCCCCATTTTAAATTCATTTTAAACACCACACCCCACCGCTCCTGGACACTGTCCATTAGAAATAATTCAACGAGATACACCACACACAACAATCAGCCCACCACCTCACCCCATTCAACCCCTCACCCCACACCACACCACACCACACACCAGCCCACCCCTTGACCCCACTCCACACCCGACCCCATCCCACCCCCTGCCCCCAGTCACCCCAACCCCCACTCCACCCCCAACCCCACCCCCTAACACCATTCACCACACCCACTCAAACCCCCTCCTCCCGCCCACCACAACTCCTGGACGCTGTCATTGTGCCCATATTCGGGTTGAAATTCACCCGCTGACAATCCCGGATCTCCCGGGTCATTTCCGTTTCTTGTTTCCATCTGCATTCCCTTTTTCACCGTGAAACTGCAGCGCCAGTTTCTTGCACGGGAGGTGGTCTTTCAGCATGTCTTGTACCTGGGAACGGAGAAGAATCACCCGGTGAGGTACGATAGAGAGGGGTCGAAATTAGACCGCACCTTAACATGGTCTCTCAGGAAACATCACCGAGTTCCTAACAACTGGGGAATCCTCTACCTTAATACAAAGGGAATCCCCTCCGCCTTCACACCAGGGGACTACACTCCCCTTAACACCAGGGAATCCCCTCCCCCTTAAGAGTAGGGGAATCCCCTCGCCTTAACACCAGGGGATTCCCCTCCACTTAACACTGGGGGAATCCCCTCCCCCTTAATACCAGGGGACTCCCCTCCTCTTAACAACACGGATTCTCCTCCCACTTAACACTAGAGGAATCCCCTCCCCTTAAAACCAGGGGACTCCCCTCCACTTCACACAAGGGGACTCCCTCCCCCTTAAAAACAGGGGATTCCGCTCCCCTTTAGAGAAGGGGAAATCCCCTCCCCTTAACACCAGTACAAATGTGGCTGTTCAATCAATGCCAACTGGGGATGATCATTCAATGCCAACTGTGGCTGGTCAATCAATGCCAACTGGGGATGATCAAACAATGCCAACTGGGGATGATCAAACAATGCCAACTAGGGATGATCAAACAATGCCAACTAGGGATGATCAAACAATGCCAACTGGGGATGGTCAATCAGTGCTAACTGGGGATGGTCAATCAGTGCCAACTAGGGATGATCAAACAATGCCAACTGGGCATGATCAAACAATGCCAACTGGGGATGATCAAACAATGCCAACTGGGGATGATCAAACAATGCCAACTAGGGATGATCAAACAATGCCAACTAGGGATGATCAAACAAAGCCAACTAGGGATGATCAATCAATGCAAACTGGGGTTGGTCAATCAAAGCCAACTGGTGATGGTCAATCAGTGCCAGCACACCCTGAGAATGAATGAAGAATAAATTCCTCACCTGCCGGAGGTAGGCTTCCTTTTCCGCGGAGGTGACCAGTTTGTTTTTGCCGATGTACATCACTTGGACCTCGGCACTGACCTTCTCACACTCCTCCTCCGACAATTTCAGTACCCCTGGAACATTGAGAGGACAAGCATTCAGCCGCAACGCCCAAACGCCCCTTCCCACCAAGCAGAGTTGGAGGCAGAAATATCAACCGCGTACAGGGAGGGGGAATGGAGGGGGGCAAACCCGGAGTGCCGGTCCAACCGAGGACCTTCTGGTCTGGGAGCTGAACCAGGGAACGTGGGTCTGTGCGAACAATTCCAGCCCAGTCGCTGCTTTCATAACACCCCCCTGACCCGACCACCACACATCCCCACAACAGCTCGAGAAGGCAGCCCCACAGCTCCACATTCACAGGGCACTGGGGAGGGGCAATGAATGAGGCCCCCACCCCAGCTCCTGACTCCTGAGAGCCAATAGAAACACAGTAAAGGGGAGTGCAAGGGAATTCAAAGAAAGACTGAACAGGCTGGGGCTCTTTTCTCTAGAAAAGAGAAGGCTGAGGGTTACCTGGGAAATGTCTTTAAAATTCTGAAGGGGGTTCGATACGGTAGATGTAAAAAAGATGTTTCCATATGTGGGAGCGTGCAAAACTAGGGGCCATAAATATAAGATAGTCACTAATAAATCCAATAGGGAATTCAGGAGAAACTTCTTTACCCAGAGAGTGGTGAGAATGTGGAACATGCTACGAAAGGGAGTGGTTGAGGTAAATGGTATAGATGCATTTAAGGGAAGCTGGATAAACACATGAGGGAGAGATGAATAGTAGGATATGTTGATGGGGTTAGATGATTAGAGGTGGGAGGAGGCTCGTGTGGAGTATAAACACTGGCATGGACCACTTGGGACGAATGGCTTGATCTATTCTATGTATTTAATATTGGGAGAGACTTGGCACGATAACTGGGACTGAGCAGTCAGATTATAAAGCAGGATATTTGTGAGGTTCAATAGCTTAATGTACGAGGATGGAGTCAGGGACTGAATACTTCCGGGATTGGACCCTGGAACAGTCTGACTGGATGGTTCCTACCAGAACCCGACTGATACCTGGCCTTGAATGTCCCTCATCTGAAGGTTTGCACTCAGCTTCTGATGTCGACTCTCCCTTGGTTGCAGGACTTGTCGTCTTCCCCGAATCTGTAATGAAAGATCAGCCACATGGGAACTGGAGGATTGAGAAAGAGCCCTGGGCCAAGAGTGGATCTTCCTGCTCGGTCCGGGTCTCTCACAGCACCGGGCTGGCATTCAACTGATGGGTAAGGAGACAAGAGACAATTCAGGACTGAAGGATCAATAGACAGAGAGAGACAGATAAATATTTATGCAGAGAGACAGACAGAGCGAGAATGAGTTATACAGACAGAGAGAGAGAGAGTTGGAAACAGAGAAAGAGTGAAGATAGTGAGAGAGAGCCAGAGAGAGAGGAAATAAGAGAGCGAGAAACAGAATGAGAGAGCGAGAGACAAAGAGAGAGAGATAGAGAGAAAAAGAGAAATATATGGAGAGATACTGGGGTTATAGAGACAAAGAAAGAAAGGGAGAGAGATACAAAAAGGGAGTGAGAAAGAGGGAGAAAGATAGCGACTGACACACAGAGAGAGGCAGGGAATGATGGAGAGAAAGAAAGACTGATAACGTAAGATAAAGACGGGGCAAAAGGGAGACAGGTTGAGAGAAAGAGAGAAAAAGAGAGATAGATAGAGACAGAGAGGGAGACAGAGACAGACAGAAAAAGAGACATGGAGGGAGACGAAGGGATAGAGACAAAGAAATGGACAGAAAAAAAGAGAGAGAATGAGCTGGAGAAACAGACAAAGAAATAGAGACACAGAGAGAGACAGGGAGTGAGAGATACAGACAGAGAGAGAAAGATAGACAGAGGGTGACAGACAGAGAATGAACAAGAGAGACAGAGAGAGAAAGAGAGGGAGCGAGAAAGAGACAGACAGAGAGAGAGACAGGAAGAGAGAGACAGCGAAAGAGAGTGTTAGGGAAAAGCTGACAACCTATTACCCATCCTGCCATCTGGAACACATAGTGACAAGCACTCAATCATGGGATCCTTCCATTCTCCAATCTGTTTCCTGTTAACATAACGTGCCTTAAATATCACAATAATGCTCTCGTGTGGCACTTTATGAAATGCCTTGTGTAAATCCATATGCACAAAATATAACATCTCAGTTCGGAAACCGTAATATCAAGAAAATTTCCGGTAGAATTATTCCCTCAGATTATGTTTGGGACATTCATTTTGAAACTGTCCCTTCATAAAGTGCCGCTATCCCAGATTTTTTGATGTGGCAATAATGGATCCTAGTTCAAGGTTTAGTCCAAGGCAAATATGTATGCTCTGATTCCGTGTTGTAAATCGTATTTCAAACAAAGCACTGGGGTTCATTTCTAGAGTAATTGAATTGGAAAGAAGGGAAGTTATGTTAATTTTTTATAGAACCTTGGTTAAGCCCCACTTGGATTACTCTGCACAGCTCTGGTCTCCATATACCTTGGTTAGACCACACCTGGAGCATTGTGCACAGTTCTGGTTTCCATATACGTTGGTTATACCTTACTTGGAGTACGATGTACAGTTCAACTCTCCTTATAGCTTGGTTAGACCAAACCTGGAGCAGTGTGCACTGTTCTGGTCTCCATATACCTTGGGTAGATGACACTTGGAGTATGCTGCACTGTCCTGATCTCCATACACCATCGTTAGATCACATCTGGAGGACTGCGCACAGTTAACGTCTCCATAATATGAAAAGGTTATAGAGGCACTGGAGAAAGTGCAAAAACAAGGTTTCCAAGGCTGATCCGAGAACTGAGAGGGTACAACTATCAGGAAAGATTGAAAAGGCTGGGGTTTACTTTCACCAGACAAGAGAAGGCTGAGGGGGGCCATGATAGAGGTCTTAAAAATTATGAAGGGTTTGAGAGATAGAGGATGTTTCCACTTGTGGAGGCATCCAAAATTAGGGGCCAATAATATAAGATAATCTCTAATATATCTGATAGGGAATTCAGGAGAAACTCCTTTATCCAGAGATGGGTGAGCATGTGGAACTCGCTGCAAGGAGTAGTTGAGGCGAATATCATGGATGAATTTAAGGGGAAGCTAGATAAACTCGTTAGGGAGAAATGTCTAGGAAGTTGTGCTGATAGGGTGAGAGGAGAGTTGTATGGAGCATAAACACTAGCATGGATCAGTTGGACCGTTTGGCCTGTTTCTGAGCTGTGAATTTTATGCCTCCAGTTCAGTCACCCAGTGTCTGAAAGAAACCCTCCTGGTATCACAAGCTCCATCTGTACTGCCCCTTCCCCAAAGGTCACAGACTCCACCATTGTTTCTCTCAGTCACTTCCGGTTCTGTCACATTTCCTGAATGCGCACCCTGATTTGAAATGATAATTCCGAGGAAGTTTGGATAGAGTGCGAGGCAATCTGTCCTCCGAGAAAGGTCTCATTCGAGACTGGGTGATTCTCAGGGACTGAGCATTTCAGGAGTCACATTGGGTGAAGTGTCAGTTTGAATGAACCCCACCAGACTGATACCTGAGGCTGTAGACCCCGCTGGGATAGAGGACGATTTCTCATTGGATTCTTGAGATGTTTGTTTCTCGGGTTCTTGAGTCGGGATTGCCTCTGGATCTATAATAAAGGACAAGAATCATGGGAGAGTTAAGGAATGGGGAACAGCCGAACAGGTCATCAGGCTGATACAAGTGTCCAGAGAATGCCAGACTCCAGACTTTAAATAGCCCACAGTCATCCAACCCCAGTCACCTGATCCACTGAAGCCAACTCCTTAAGTCGCTATAATGTACTACCCTCAGTCACTGCATCACACTCCATTCAGTCACTACATCCCACTTCCTTGAGTCACTACATCCCACTTCCCTATTCACAACATCCCACTCCCCTCAGTCACTACATCCCATTCCCCTCAGTCACTACATCCCACTCCCCTCAGACACTGCCTTCCACTCACCTCAGTCTCCTCATCCCACTTCCCACAGTCACTGCATCCCACTCCCCACAGTAATAGACTTGATGAATCTGAGGGACTGAGGATTTCAGCAGTTACATTGGGTGAACAGTCTGTTTAGAATGGACCCCACAGAAACGATACCTGAAGTTGCAGACCCCGCTGGAATAGCGGATGTACGGTCAATGGATTCGCGAGTTGAATGTTCCTCGGGTATGTGAGTTGGGGATATCTCTGGATCTGTAATAAAGGTAGAGAGTCAAGGGAGAGTCCAGAGTGGAGAAGACGAGAATCGGACATCAGGCTGGTGCTAGAGCCCAGAAAATGTCAGACACCAGTCTTTATAAAACGCATAAGCATGCAATTCTATTACCCTCAGTGCCTACCTCCCACTCCCCTCAGTTTCTGCAACCCACTCCCCTCAGTTAAAGCATCTCACCCCCCTCAGTCTGTATATCCCATACCGCTCCGTCACTGCATTTCAATCTCCTCAGTTAAAGCATCACACACCTCTCAGCCGCCACATCCCACACCTCCCAGTTAATACATCGCACACCTCTCAGTTAGTGCACCCACTGCCCTCGCACTCCTCATCCCACTCTCCTCAGTCACTGCAGCCCACACACCTCAGTCACTAAATCGCAAGCCCCATAGTTTCTGCATTCCACTCTCCTCAGTCACTGCATCCCACTCCCTTCAGACACCTCATTCCAATCCACTCACTCTGCTCATCGCACTCCCCTCAGAATCTTCATCCCACTTCCCTCAAAACAACTCATCACACTCCACTCAGAATCTTCAAACAACTCCCCTCAGTCTCCTGGGCCCGCACCACTCAGTCACTACATCCCACTTCGCTCAGTATCTTCATCCCACTTCAATCAGTCTGCTCATCCTGCACCCTTCCGTCACTATATCCCACTCCGCTCAGTAAGAGATGGATGAATTGTCAGGACTGAGGATTTGAGCAGCTACATTTGGTGAGCAATCTGTGTAGAATGGAACCCACAAGGCAGATACCTGAGGCGGCAGACCGCGCAGGAATAGTGGATGTACGGTCAGTGGATTCACGAGTCGATTGTTCCTCAGGTTCCTGAGTTGGGGATGTCTCTGGATCTGCAATAAAGGAAGCGAGACATGGGAGGGTGCAGAGTGGACAACACCAGAACAGGTAATAAGGCTGGTACTGGAGTCCAGAGAATATCTTTATAAAACCAAGAATCATCCAATCCCACTCTCCTCAGTCATTAAATCCACGCCCCTCAGTCTCGTCAATCCACTCCTCTCAGTCACTGCAACACACTTCCCTAATTCACTGCATCCCACTCCCCTCAGTCACTGCGTCCCACTCCCCTCAGTTACTGCAGCCCACTCACCTCAGTCACTGCAACACACTTCCTTAATTCACTGCATCCCATTCGCCTCTCTCACTGCGTCCCACTCACCTCAGTCCCTGCAGGCCACTTCCCTCATTCAGTAAATCACACTCCCCTCATTCACTGCATCACACTTCCCTCATTCACCACTTCACACTCCTCTCATTCATTACATCACACTCCCCTCATTCACTGCTTCATACTCCCCTCATTCACTACATCACAGTCCCCTCATTTTCTACATCACACTCCCCTCATTCACTATATCACACTTTCCTCACTCAATACATCACACTCCCCTCACCCACTAAATCACACTACCCTCATTCACTACATCACTCTCCCCTCATTCACTACATCACACTCCCCTCATTCACTACATCACACTCCCCTCACTCACTACATCATGCTCCCCTGATTCACTGCATCACACTTCCCTCATTCACTAAATCACACTCCCCTCATTCACTACATCACACTCCCTTCATTCACTACAGAACACCTCCCTATATTCACTACATCACATTCACCTCATTCACTACATCTCACTCCACTCATTCACTACATCACACTCCCCTCATTCACGACATTACACTCCCCTCATTCACTACATCCCATTCCACTCATTCACTACATCTCACTCCCCTCATTCACTACAGAACACCCCCCTCATTCACTACATCACACTCCCCTCATTCACTACAGAACATCCCCTCATTCACTACATCCCATTTCCCTCATTCACTACATCTCACTCCAGTCATTCACTGCATCACACTCCCCTCATTAATACATCACACTCCTCTCATTCCTACTTCCCACTCCCCTCACTTCCCTAATTCACTGCTTCCCACTCACCTCTCTCACTGCGTCCCACTCACCTCAGTCCCTGCAGGCCACTTCCCTCATTCAGTAAATCACACTCCCCTCATTCACTGCATCACACTTCCCTCATTCACCACTTCACACTCCTCTCATTCATTACATCACACTCCCCTCATTCACTGCTTCATACTCCCCTCATTCACTACATCACAGTCCCCTCATTTTCTACATCACACTCCCCTCATTCACTATATCACACTTTCCTCACTCAATACATCACACTCCCCTCACCCACTAAATCACACTACCCTCATTCACTACATCACTCTCCCCTCATTCACTACATCATACTCCCCTCATTCACTACATCACACTCCCCTCACTCACTACATCATGCTCCCCTGATTCACTGCATCACACTTCCCTCATTCACTAAATCACACTCCCCTCATTCACTACATCACACTCCCTTCATTCACTACAGAACACCTCCCTATATTCACTACATCACATTCACCTCATTCACTACATCTCACTCCACTCATTCACTACATCACACTCCCCTCATTCACGACATTACACTCCCCTCATTCACTACATCCCATTCCACTCATTCACTACATCTCACTCCCCTCATTCACTACAGAACACCCCCCTCATTCACTACATCCCATTTCCCTCATTCACTACATCTCACTCCAGTCATTCACTGCATCACACTCCCCTCATTTAATATATCACACTCCTCTCATTCACTACATCACACTCCCCTCATTCACTACATCCCACTCCCCTCAATCACTCCCCTAAGGCTTGTGTCGGGAGCGACGAGACCGGACGTCCAGTGAGTATTTGAACTCACTTTCCCGGACTTTTGTTTCACAGGCTGCTGTCGGGAGCGACGAGACCGTAGGTCCGGTGAGTATTTGAAATCACTTTCGCTGGATTTTCTTTCAGAAGCTGGTGTCGGGAGCGGAGAGACCCGAGGCCCCGTGAGTATTAAAACTCACTTTCGCGGGCTTTTCTTTTACAAGTTGGTGTCGGGAGCGACGAGCCCGGAGTTCCAGTGAGTATTTGAACTCACTTTCACGGGCTTTTCATTCACAGACTGGTGTCGGGAGCGACGAGCCCGGAGGTCACTTGAGTATTTGAACTCACTTTCGCGGGCTTTTCTTTCACAGGCTGCTGTCGGGAGCGGAGAGACCCGAGGCCCATGAGTATTTAAACTCACTTTCGCGGGCTATTCTTTCACAGGCATACCAATCTCAGACCTGCGGCAGCGTTCCAGAGCCACGTCACGATTCAAAACGTGACGTGGGCAGAAGGGAGCAGCTCATTGGGAGAGTCCGGCTAGGTAAGTATTTGTACTACTCTATAGATTGACAGTTAAGCTTCATAGTTTATAAAGTTTAGAAGGTCTTAATTTTGTGTATATACATTCTACTGCTAGTAACCAAGGGCCCTTGAGTATATCATTTAATTGAGTGTAATTGTTGGTGTTGATTTGATTTAATTTAGTTCAATTAATTAAAGGGTAATTCATGACAGGACAGCCCAGCCCCGTGTTGTGCTCCTCCTGCTCGATGTGAGAAATCAGGGATCCTTCCGGTGTCCCTGACAACCATGTGAGCGGGAAGTATATCCAGCTGCTGCTACTGACAGACCGAATTGCGGCGCTGGAGCTGTGGATGAAGTGGTATTGGAGCATTCGCGATGCTGAGAACCTCGTGGATAGCACGTTTAGAGAGTTGGTCACACCGCAGGCAAAGGGTGCACAGGCAGGAAGTAAATGGGTGACCACCAGGCAGAGCAAGAGGTGCAGGCAGGTAGTGCAGGGGTCCCCTGTGGACATGCCCCTCTCAAACAGATATAGCACTTTGAATACTGTTGGGGAGGATGACTTATCATGGGAAGGCAGCAGCAGCCAACTTCCTGTCACCATGGGTGGCTCTGCTGCACAGGCTGGGAGGAAAAAGAGTGGTAGAGCTGTAGTGATAGGGGACTCAATTGTAACGGGAATACATAGGCGTTTCTGACGGCCGCAACCGAGACTCCAGGATGGTTTGTTGCCTCCCTGGTGCAAGGGTCAAGGTCGTCTCAGAGCGGCTACAGAACATTTTGGAGGGGGAGGGCGAACAGCCAGCTGTCATGCTGCACGTAGGCACCAACGATATAGTTAAAAAAGGGGATGAGGTCCTAAAAGCAGAACATACGGAGTTCGGAGGTAAATTAAAAAATAGGACCTCAAAGGTAGTAATCTCAGGATTGCTACCAGTGCCACGTGCTAGTCAGAGTAGAAATAGGAGGATATTTCAAAAGAATACGTGGCTAGAGGAATGGTGCAAGTGGGAGGGATTCCAATTCCTGGGACATTGGAACCGTTTCTGGAGGAGGTGGAATCAGTACAAACCGTACGGTCTGCACCTGGGCTGGGCCGGTACCACTGACCTAGGGGGAGTGTTTGCTAGTGCTGTTGGGGAGGTTTTAAACTAAAGTGGCAGGGGGTTGGGCACCTGAGCAGGGAGACAGAGGAAAGCGTGTCAGGAAGGGACAGAAGGTATGGAGTAAAAGATAAAGTGTTAAAAAAGGAAAAAGCAGGAACTAAGTGTCACAAACCATATTTGAAAGTTCTTTATCTGAATGCACGTAGCATTCGTAACAAAATGGACGAGTTAACGGCACAAATAACTACGTATGGGTATGATCTTGGGGCCATTACAGAAACATGGCTGCAGGGTGACAACGACTGGGAATTAAATATGCCAGGGTATTTAACAATCAGGAAGGACAGTCAGGAAGGAAGGGGAGGAGGGGTGGCTATGTTAATAAAGGAAGAAATCACTGTAATACAGAGAAATGATATTGGGTCAAAGGATCAGGATAATGAAACAGTTTTGGGTGGAGATAAGGAATAATAAGGGGAAAAAAACTAGTGGGAGTAGTATATAGGCCTCCTAATAGTTGCAACTCTGCTGGAAGAAGTATTAATCAGGAAATAGTTGGGGCCTGTAATAAGGGAACAGCTATAATTATGGGGGATTTTAACTATCATATTAAGTGGACAAATCAAATTGGGCAGGGCAGCCTTGAGGAAGAGTTTATTGAGTGTATTAGGGATGGATTTCTTAAGCAAAATGTAACTGATCCTACAAGGGGGCAAACAACCTTGGAGCTGGTCGTGTGTAATGAGTCAGGATTAATTAATAATGTCCTAGTTAAGGATCCCCTTGGAATGAGTGACCATAACATGGTTGAATTCCAGATCCAATTAGAGGGTGAGAAGGTTGGTTCTCAAACAAGCGTACTAAGCTTGAATAAAGGAGACTATGATGGTATGAGAGCGGAATTGATTAAAGTGGACTTGGAAAATAGATTAAAGGGTAAGACGGTACATGAGCAGTGGTGTTAATTTAAGGAGTTATTTTACAACTTTAAAAAAATATATATTTTACTGAGGAAAAAAGTGTGTAAAAGAAATGACAGCCATCCGTGGCTAAGTAAAGAAATTAAGGATAGTATCCGACGAAAAACAAGGACATATAAGGCAGCCAAACTTAGTGGGACGATAGAAGATTGGGACGTCTTCAAAAGACAGCAAAAGTAACTAAAGGATTGATTAAGAAAGGGAAGATAGATTATGAAAATAAATTCGCAAAAAATATAAAAACAGATAGCAAGAGTTTCTATAGTTATATAAAAAGAAAAAGGCTGGCTAAGGCAAACGTAGGTCCCTTAGAGGATGAGACCGGGAAATTAATGGTGGGATACATGGAGATGGCAAAAATGCTGAACAAATATTTTGTTTCAGTCTTTACGGTAGAGGACACTAAGAATATCCCAACACTGGACAAACAGGGGGCTCTAGTGGCGGAGGAGCTAAATACGATTAAAATCACTAAGGAATTGGTACTCAGTAAAATAATGGGACTCAAGGCGGATAAATCCCCTGGACCTGATGGCTTACATCCTAGGGTCTTGACGGAAGTGACAGTAGGGATTGTGGATGCTTTGTTAATAATTTTTCAAAAGTCCCTGGACTCAGCAAAGGTCCCAGCAGATTGGAAAACTGCTAATGTAACACCCTTATTTAAAAAGGGTAGTAGGCAGAAGGCTGGAAATTATAGACCAGTTAGCCTAACATCTGTGGTGGGTAAAATATTGGAGTCTATTATTAAGGAGACAGTAACGAAACATTTAGATAAACTTAATTTAATAGGACAAAGTCAGCATGGCTTTATGAAGGGGAAGTCATGTCTGACAAATTTACTTGAGTTCTTTGAGGACATACGTACAGGGTGGATAAAGGGGTACCAGTGGACGTAGTGTATTTAGACTTCCAGAAGGCATTCGACAAGGTGCCACATAAAAGATTATTGCTCAAGATAAAACATCACTGGATTGGAGGTAATATTCTGGCATGGGTAGAGGATTGCTTATCTAACAGGAAGCAGAGAGCTGGGATAAATGGTTCATTCTCGGACTGGCAACCAGTAGCCAGTGATTTTCCGCAGGAGTCGGTGCTGGGTCCCCAATTCTTTACAATCTATATAAACGATTTGGAGGTGGGGACCGAGTGCAACATATCAAAGTTTGCAGATGATACACAGATGGGAGGGAAAGTAGTGAGTGAGGAGGACATAAAAAACCGACAAGGGGATATAGACAGGCTGGGTGAGTGGGCGGAGATTTGGCAGATGCAATACAATATTGGAAAATGTGAGGTTATGCACTTTGGCAGGAAAAATCAGAGAGCAAGTTATTATCTTAATGGCGAGAAACTGGAAAGTGCTGCATTACAAAGGGATCTGGGGGTCCTAGTGCAAGAAAATCAAAAAGATAATATGCAGGTGATAAAGAAAGCCAACGGAATGTTGGCTTCTATTGCTAGGGGGATAGATTATAAAAACAGGGAGGTATTGCTGCAGTTATATAAGGTACTGGTGAGACCGCACCTGGAATACTGCATACAGTTTTGGTGTCCATACTTAAGAAAAGACATACTTGCTCTCGAGGCAGTACAAAGTAGGTTCACTCGGTTAATCCCGGGGATGAGGGGGTGGACACATGAGGAGAGGTTGAGTAGATTGTGACTCTACTCATTGGAGTTCAGAAGAATGAGAGGCGATCTTATTGAAACATACAAGATTGTGAAGGGGCTTGATCGGGTAGATGCGGTAAGGATGTTCCCAAGGATGGGTGAAACTAGAACTAGAGGGCATAATCTTAGAATAAGGGGCTGCTCTTTCAAAACTGAGATGAGGAGAAACTTCTTCACTCAGAGGGTAGTAGGTCTGTGGAATTTGCTGCCCCAGGAAGCTGTGGAAGCTACATCATTAAATAAATTTAAAACAGAAATAGACAGTTTCCTAGAGGTAAAGGGAATTAGGGGTTACGGGGAGCGGGCAGGAAATTGGACATGAGCCTGAGTTCGGATCGGTCAAGGCCCTGTGGGAAACGGAGCGGGCCAGGGGCTGAGTGGCCGGGTCCTGCTCCTACTTCTTGTGTTCTTTAGATTTGATGTTAGGATCAGATCAGCCATGATCTTATTGAATGGCGGAGCAGGCTCGAGGGGGAAATTGGGCTACTCCTGCTCCTATTTCTTATGTTCTTATGTTCACTACATCACACTGCCCTCATTCACTAAATCACACTCCCCTCATTCACTACATCACACTCCCCTACTTCACTACATCACACTCCCCTCATTCACTACATCACACTCCCCTCATTCTGTACATCACACTCCCCTCATTCACTACATCACACTCCCCCCATTCACTACATCACACTCCCCTCCTTCACTACATCACACTCCCCTCATTCACTACATCACACTGCCCTCATTCACTACATCACACTCCCCTCATTCACTACATCACACTCCCCTCATTCACTACATCACACTCCCCTCATTCACTACATCACACTCCCCTCATTCACTACATCACACTCCCCTCATTCACTACATCACACTCCCCTTATTCACTACATCACACTCCCCTCATTCACTACATCACACTCCCCTCATTCACTACATCACACTCCCCTCATTCACTACATCACACTCCCCTCATTCACTGCATCACAGTCCACTCATTCACTACATACCACTCCCTCATTCACTACATCACACTCCCCTCATTCACTACATCACTGCTCCCCTCATTCTCTACATCACACTCCCCTTATTCACTACATCACATTCCCCTCTTTCACTACATCACATTCCCCTCATTCACTACATCACACTCCCCTCATTCAGTACATAACACTCTCTTCATTCACTACATCACACACCCCTCATTCACTACATCACACTCTCCTCATTCACTACATCACACTCCCCTCATTCACTACATCACACTCCTCTCATTCACTGCATCACCCTCCCCTCATTCACTACATCGCACTCCCCTCATTCACTACATCACACTCCCCTCATTCACTACATCGGACTCCCCTCATTCACTACCTCACAATCCGCTCATTCGCTACATCACACTCCCCTAATTCACTACATCCCACTCCCCTCATTCACTACATCACACTCCCCTCATTCACTACATCACACTCCCTCATTCACTACATCACACTCCCCTCATTCACTACATCACACTCCCCTCATTCACTACATCCCGCTCCCTCAGTCACTGCATTCCACTTCCCTCAGACGCTGCATCCAATTCCCCTCAGTCTCCACATCCGACGCATGTCAGACAGTCCATCCCACTCCCTTCAGTAAGATATTGGATCAATCTGAGGGTCTGAGGATTGCTGCAGTTACATTGGGGAGCAGTCTGTTTAGAATGGACTCCACAAGGCAGATACCTGAGGCTGTAGACACCAGTGGAATAGAGGATGTGCGGTCAGCGGATTCACGGGTCGATTGTTCCTCGGGCTCCTGATTTGGGACGGTCTTGGGATCTATAATAAATGAAGAGAGACACGGGAGAGTGCAGAGTGGAGAACACCAGAACAGGTCATCAGGCTGGTAATGGAGTCCGGAGAATGTCCGACACCAGTCTTTATAAAACCCAGAATCATCCAATCCCATTCCCTGTGAGCCAGAAAGCCTGGAGAGGGAACGTGCGGTGCGCAGTGCTACACTGCGGGTCTATCACGATCAGTGGGCACGGCAGGGAACAGAGTGTCCGATAGACACGGAGAACAGCGTCTGATTCTGCTCCCTATAGCTTTGGTGAAAAGTACACTTTGTGTTTCAGTTCCTTTATGCGTTGAGTCCCTTACAACAGGGCGTGTAACTTTCTTATTTCTGTTGATGATACGGGACATCCTAGAGTCACTCTTCTGGAGCATTTCAAAATGGACGTGTTTATTCGCAACACCGTCTGATTGGTCCCCTTGGATGACAAGTCCTGATTGCTCCTTGGTCCCCTTGGAGGACAAGGCACACCCAGCAGAGTCCCTGGAATGTGTAATTAGTTCCTCCCTGCCTACTTAAACAGTTACTTTGCAAAGTTTAATTCGAGCCATTCTGACAGCCTAGTCCAGACAGAACTGAGCTCACTTGGAACAGACAGGGCTCACCCTCGCGGGTTAAGACCTTCTCCCACCCGCAAACATGTTCCTGCCCCCACCGCCGAATTTCCTGACCTCCTCGCCACCCTCGCCCAAGTTCCTGACCTCCTCCCGCACCCCCACCCAAGTTCCTGACCTCCTTCCCCACCCGCACTCAAGTTCCTGACCTCCACCCCCACCCCCACCAAGTTCCTGACCTATTTCCCCCACCCAAGTTCTTCACCTCCTCCACCTCAGCAAATTCCTTTCCTTCTGTGCCCCCATCCCCCCACCGAGTTCCTGACCTTTTCTCACCTCTCCCGAGTTCCTGAACTTCTCCCCCTGACCAAGCTCCTAACCATCTCTCCAACAGCACCTCCCAAATCCGTGATCTTCTCTCCTCCACCACCGATTTCCTGACCTTTGCACTCCCGAGTTCCTGATCTTTACCCCATCCCGAGATCTTGACCTTTACCCCCCACGATTTCCGGACCTTTGCCCCGACTAGGTTCCTGAGCTTTTCCTCCCGAGTTCCTAAACTTTGCCCCCCCCCCGAGCACCTGACATGTGTCCCCGAGTTCCTGACCATTGCCCCGCCCCAAGTCCCTTACCTTTGCCCCTCCCGAGTTCCTGAACTTTGACCCACGAGATCCTGACCTTTGCTCCCCGTGTTCCGGATCTGTGACTACCCCCGAGCTCCTAACCTTTGCCCCACCCCTCCGAGATCCTGAACTTTGCTCCCCAGAGACCTGAAATCCCCCCCGAGTTCCTGGCCTTTGCCTTCCAGGAGCTCCTGACCTTTGCACACCGAGTTCCTGACCTTTGCCCCCACCGGTGTTCCTGACCTTTGCCCCAGTTCTTGACATTTGACCCCCGAGTTCCTGGCCCTTCCACAGGAGTTCCTGACGTTTTGTCCTGGCCCGAGTTCCTGATATTTGTCCCCCCGTGTTCCTAACCTTTGCCCCCCAGGAGTTCCTGAATTTTGACCCCCGCCAGTTCCTGAGCTTTGCCCTACCCCGAGATCTGACCTTTGCCAGCCCACCCGACTTCCTAACCTTTTCATCCCACCCGAGTTGCTAACTCAATCTCTTCTCATACGACAATCCCATCATCCCAGGAATCAATCTCGTGAACCTTCGTTGCACTCCCTCTATGACTAATATATCCTTCATTAGGTAAGGGGACCAAAATTGCACACAGTACTCCAGGTGTGGTCTTACCAAGGCCTTTTCTAAATATAGTAAGACTCTTTACTCCTGTGCTCAAATCCTCTCGTAATGGAGGCCAGCAACCATTTGCTTTCCTTATGGCTTGCTGCACCTGCACATTCTTTTTCAGTGACTCATGTACAAGGACAGCTTGGTCCATTGAGCATCTGCATTCCCCAAACTTTCAGCATTTAGGAAATAATCTGACTTTCTGTTTTTTCTACCAAAGTGGATAACTTCACATTTACCCACGTTATAATCCATCTGCCATGTTCTCGCCCACTCACTGAGCCTGTCGAGATACCCTTGAAGCCACTTCACATCCTCTTCACAACTGACACTGACACCTAGCTTTGAATCATCAGCAAATTTGGAAATGTTACATTTAGTCCCCTCATCCAAATTATTGATATAGATTGTGAATAGCTGGGGCCCAAGAACCGATCCTTGCGGTACCCCACCAGTCACAGCCTGCCATCCTGAAAAAGACCTGTTTATCCCTACTCTTTGTTTTCTGTCTGTTAAGCAAAATAAAGCGAGTATATTACCCCCAATTCCATGTGCCCTAACTTTGTTCACCAACCTCTTTTGTGAGATCTTATCGAAGCCCTTCTGAAAATCCAGATACACCACATCTACCGGTTCCCCTTTGTCTACTCCACTAGCTACATCCTCAAAGAACTCCAACAGGTTTGTCAAACAGGACTTCCCTTTCATAAATTCATGTTGACTCTGCCCAATCTTACTATTAGTTTCTAATTGCCTAGTTATTGCAAATTTTATAATAGATTCCAGCATTTTCCCATCTACTGATGTGAGGCTAACAGGTCTGTACTTCCCCGTTTTCTCTCTCCCTCCTTTCTTAAATAGCGGGGTTACATTTGCTATCCTCCAATCTGCAAGAACCGTTCCAGAATCTATAGAATTTTGGAAGATGGCAATCAATGCGTCCACTATCCCAATGGCCATCTCATTCAAAACCCAACTATGTAGGTCATCCGGTCCTTGGGATTTATCGACTTTTAATCCCATTAATTTTGCTAGTATTGTTTTTTTATTAATAATTATTTTAAGTTCCTCATTCTCGCCACACCCTTGGTTTTCTCGTATTTCTGGGAGGCTTTTTGTGTCTTCCTCCGTGAAGACAGAAACAAAGTATTTATTTAATTTCTCTCATTTCCTCATTCCCCATTATATATTCTCCCGTCTCTGACTTTAAATGACCTACATTTACCTTCGCCAGTCTTTTCCTTTTCACATATCTACAGAAGCTTTTACAATCCGTTTTTATATTTTTCGCTAGTTTGTTATCATATTTCATTTTCATTTTCTTTATCAATTTCTTGGTCCCCCTTTGCTGATTTCTAAAAAGATCCCAATCCTCAGGCTGACCGCTTTTTCTGGCAACATTGGAAGCTTCCTCCTTTGACTTAATCCTAGCTTTAATTTATTTTCTTAGCCATGGTTCAGAAAAGAGATTAGAACTGGGGTGGATGAGAGCATGTTATGGTCAGTTTTGGGGAAAGGTCTGTGTTTTTTAGAGCTTTAATGTGCATAAGAACATAATAAATAGGAGCAGGAGTAGGCCTTTTGGCCCCTTGAGCTTGCTCCGCAATAACTTCATTGCTGATCTTCTACCACTACTCCACCTTCCCACCCGAACCCCATATATCTTGGTTCCCTTAGTGCCCAAATATCTATCAATCTCAGCCTTGAAAATACTGATCGACTGAGGATCCACAACCCTCTGCTGTAGAGAATTCCAAAGATTCACAACCCTCTGAGTGAAAGCATTTCTCCTCATCACAGTCCTAAATAGCTGACCACTTATCCTGAGACTATGATCCCTAGTTTAAGACACTACAGTTAGGGAACAACAGCCTCTCAGCATCTACCCTTTAAGAATGTTACACGTTTCAATGAGATCATCTCTCATTCTTCTAAACTTCATAGAAGTTGGGCCCATTCGACTTAAATTATCCTCATAGGACACACTGTATTAACCGGAATCAATCTAGAGAACATTCGTTGCACCCCCTGTAAGGTAAGTATATCCTTCCCTAGATAAGGAGACCAAAACTGTGCACAGTACAGGTGTGGTCTCAACAGAGCCCTATATAATTGCTGCAAGACTTCCTTACTCTTATACTACAACCCTCTTGCAGTAAAGGCAAACATCCCCTCATAATTGCTGGCTGTACCTGCAAGTTAACTTTCTGTGATTCATATACAAGGACCGCCAAATCCCTCTCAATACCAACATTTATTAATCTCTCACCTTGTGCTGTTTTTCCATTCTTCCTATCAAAGTGGATAAATTCACATTTCACGACATTATGCTCCATCTGCCACCAAAGTGCTAAATCACTTTACGAGTCTACATCCCTTTGCAGCCTCCTTGCGTCCTCCTCACAGCTTACAATAAGTTGAGAGGGGATGTGAAAATGAAAATAAGATTGGCAAAGAGAGTACATGAGAGTAGAATGGCGGTTAACATAAAAGGGAACCAAAAATCTTCTACCTGCATGCAAACAGTAAGCGGGTGTAAGAGGCGGGGTGGGGCCTATTGTAGACAAAGAAGGTGATATATGCTTAGAGGCGCAGGGCAAGGCGAGAATAGTCAATGAGTACTTTGTATTGGTGTTTACTAAGTAGGTGGATGCTGACAAAATAGCGTTAGAAGTGGAAACTTTAGAAGCAATGGAAGGGGAGAAAATTGAGAGACAGGATGTACTAGAAAGGATGGGTTTGCTTAAAGTGGATAAGTCGACTGGTTCAGATGGCTTGCATCCCAGGTTGCTGGGAGAATTGGGGGAGGATATGGCGGAAGGGTTTGCCATAATTTTCAATTTTCCCTAGATGCGGGGAGGAGCCTGAGAATTGCTCAGTGGTAAATGTGACACCATTGTTCAAGAAAGGATGTAAGGAGAATCCTAGTAAATACAGGCCATTCTGTTTAACATCAGTGGTGGGTATCATTTTAGAAACAGTAATCAAGGAAAAAGTTAACGGGCACTTGGAGACGTTTAAGCTAATTAAGGAAAGCCAACACAGATTTGTAAAAGGCAGATCCTGTTTGAATAATCTGATTTAATTTTTTGAAAAGTTACAGGGAGGATTGATGAAGGGAATGCAAAGTATGTTGTCAGCATGGATTTTCAGAAGACGTTTTGGCAAAGTACCACATGGAAGGCTGGTTAACAAAATTGAGGCTCATTGAATAGGTGGGCCAGTGGCAGCTTGGATAAGGAATTGGCTTACGGACAGAAAACAGGGAGTTGTGGTAAATGGCTGTTTGTGAGACTGGAGGATGGTAGACAGTGGTGTTCCCCAAGGGTCAGTACTGGGGCCACTGTTTTTTTATATAGATATATAAAAGTCCTGGATACTGGAATACGGTGTAGAATTTCTAAATTTTTCGATGACACCAAACTTGGGGACGTGGCAAACAGTGATGATGATACCAATCGACTGAAACAGGACATAGAAAGGCCAGCAGAATGAGAAGACAAGTGGCAGATGGAATTTAATAGAGAAGTGTGAGGTGATGCATTTTGGCAGAAGGAACAGGGAGAGGCAATATACACTTAATGGCACAGTTTTAAAGAGCGTGCAGGGATCGAGGGACCTGGGAGTTAATATGTATAGGTCCCTGAAGGTGGCAGGACATATTGAGAGAGTGGTTTACAAAGCATATGGGATCTTGGGCTTCATAAATAGAGGTATTGAGTACAAAAGTAGAGAAGTTATGCTGAACATTTATAAAGCGCTGGTTAGGCCACAAATGGAGTAATGCGTCCAGTTCTGGTCACCAAAATTTAGGAAGCATGTGAAGGCCCCTGAGAGGGTGCAGAGCAGATTTACCAGAATGTTTCCGGGGATGGGGGATGTTAGCTACAAGGCTGGTTGGAGAAGCTGGATTTGTTTTCATTAGAGCAAAGGACGTTGAGGGGTGAGTTGATAGATGTGTACAAGATTATGACGGGTTTGGATAGGCTAGACGGGGAAAGGCTGTTCCCACTAGTTGATGGTACAAGGACTAGGGGACACAGATTTCAGGTTCTGGGCAAGAAATACAGAGGGTATGTGAGGAAAAACTTTTTTTACGCAGCGTGTGGTGATGACCTGGAATTCAGTGCCGACGGAAGTGGTGGAAGCGGAGACAGTCAATGTTTTCAAGGGGAGATTGGATAGGCACTTGAGGGAAATCAACTTGCAGGGCTACGGGGATAGAGCGGGGGAATGGGACTGACTGGATTGCTCTACAGAGAGCCGGCACAGACTCAATGGGCTGAAAGGGCTCCTTGTGTGCCGTTATGAATCTATGAATTACTTTCCCACCTTTGTAACATCAGCAAACGTGGATACATTACACTCAGCCCCCACATCTAAGTCATTGATATAGATTGTAAATAGCTGAGGCCCAAGCACTGATCCTTGAGGCACTCCACGAGTGACAACCAGCCATCCCGAAATTGTCCTGTTTATCCCTACTTCACCAGCTAGATTCCTGGGATGAGAGTAACACTCTCCAGTGTAGAGATTACACTAATTTTTCGCGAAACACACGCTTACTGATTCTTGACATTTAATTTAAATACAGAGACCATCGCAGTCCTTTTACTGTCCCAGTGTTAGTGGGTGAGCCAGAGCCAGGGTCTGGGAGACTGATATCTGGTCAGGCATCTCACAGTGTCCCCTGTCCTGGTTACACAAACACTCTCCGAACTCGCTCTCTCTCTACTCACTCTAGCTTGCATATGTTGCTAAATGTACTCGTGTGCTCTTTAAAAGATCTTATCCGTGCTTCTGATGTGAACAATCTATTGTTCTCAATCTGTCAGCATCATCTGACAAACATTACATCATAGAATCATAGAATGATACAGCACAGAAGGAGGCCTTTCGACCCATCGTGTCTGTGCCGACTCTTTGAAAGGGCTGTCCAATTAATCCACTCCCCTGCTCTTGCCGCGGAGATCTGTCAATCGTATCCCTTTAAAAATTCCCTTCTGAACTTATTATTGAACCTTCTTCCACCGCCCTTTCAGGCAGTGCATTCCAGATCACAACAACTCGCTGTGTAAAAAAATGTTTGTTCATGTCGCCTCTGGTTCGTTTTCCAATCACCTTTAATCTGTGACCTCTGGTTACTGACCCTTCAGCCACTGGAAACATTTTCTCCTTATTCACTCTATCAAAACCATTCATGATTTTGAACACCTCTATCAAATCTACCGTAATCCTCTCTGCTCTAAGCAGACGAATCCCAGCTTCACCAGTCTCTCCACAGAACTGAAGTCCCTCTGCCATGGCACCATTTTGCATCTGCCCGATTACATTATCAAAAAATTCCCTCACAGCATCACTTCAATACTGACACATTACTGACACGGGAGGGATTCAAACTGTAAATATTATCTCGCTAACACGCAGTGCCAATTAAAGTTCCAGCCTTGGTGATTCTAGAAATTTAATTTAAATACAGAGACCATCGCAGTTCATTTGCTGTCCCAGTGTTCGTGGGTGAGCAGCAGTCAGTGTCTGGGACTTTGATATCTGTTCAGGGCCCTCAGTGTCCCATATCCTGGTTACAAAAACACTCTCCCAGTAAGACCCCATCTGGAGAACTGTGTTCAGATCTGGGCACCGCACCTCAGGAAGGATATATTGGCCATCACTCCATCTCCACCCACACACCCGTGACCCTGACCTTCAGTCCCCCTCTCGAATTCCTGAGCTTCAATCCTACCCATCCAAACACCCGCCCCGAGTTCCTGACTTTCTCTCCCCAACCCTGATTTCCTGACAATCTCTGACCCCCAGTACCTGACCGTAGAACACCCCCCCCAGTTCCTAACCTTTCCCCCCTAGTTCCTGACGTTTCCACGCCGATTTCCTGACGTTTGCCAACCCCGAGTTCCTGATCTTTGCCGCCCGAGATCCTGACCTTTGCCCCCCCGAGTTCCTGACCTTTGCCACTCCGTGTTGCTGACCTTTGCCCTCCCGAATTCCTGACCATTGCCCACCCCCGATTTACTGACCTTCGCCCCCCACGATGTTCCTGACCTTTCCCCCCTTAGTTCATGACCTTTCCACCCAGAGTTCCTGACCTCCCCCTCCGAGATCTTGACCTCAGCCCACTCGTGTTCATGACCTTTCCAAGCCGAGTTCCTGACCTTCCCCCCCGCAATTTCGGACCTCAGCCCCCCCGCAACCGAGTTTCTGATCTTTGACTCCGATTTCCTGAACTTATCCCCCCCGAGTTCCGGAACTCCCCTCCGAGTTCCTGACCTTTGCCCCACCACCGAGTCCCTGATCTTTGCCATCCCCGAGTTACTGACCTTTGTCCCCCGGAGTTACTGACCTTTGTCCCCCCGAGTTACTGACCTTTGTCCCCCGGGTTACTGACCTTTGGCCCCCCGATATACTGAACTTTGGCACCCCGATATACTAACCTTTGGCCACCCGAGTTACTGACCTTTGCCCCAACCGAGTTACTGACCTTTGGCCACCCGAGTTACTGACCTTTGCCCCCCCAAATTCCTGACCTTTGTCATTCAGCGTTCCAGACCTTTGGCCCCCCGAGTTACTGAGCTTTGCCCCCCGAGTTCCTGACCTTTGCCCCCTCCCGAATTTCTCACCTTCACCCGCCCCGAGTTCCTGACCTTTCCTACCCGAGTTTGATCTTCCACCTTCGAGTTCCTGACCTTTCCTCTCCGAGATTTCTACCTTTCACCCCCGAGTTCCTGACCTTTCCTCTCCGAGTTTGTGATCTTTCACCTTCGAGTTCCTGACCTTTCCTCTCCGAATTTGTGACTTTTCAACCACGAGACACTGACCTTTGCACACCCCCGAGTTCCTGACCTTTGCCCCGAGTTCCTGACCTTTGCACCCCACCCCGAGATCCTGACCTTTGCCCCCCCCCCCCGCCCCGAGTTCCTAACCTTTGCCCCCCACCCCCCTCAATGTACCTGTGCAATAAGCAGAGTTAATTCCGGGTGTCGGCTTCAACTCATAAACGAAGTAACTGGTGCAGTTTTTGATCTTTATCTCCACGGTCCCGAGGCAGGGATTTTCTTCCAGCTGAAACAAACTGTCCTCGTCACTTCTCCCTGTCCCACGGTGGGATGAGAACCTGAAACGACATTTGTAAATATTGAATATTGTAACCGTGGTGAACAGTGCTGGACAGTGAATGTAAATCTGAGATTATAAAGTCTGAAATTACCGTTTAACCGGCCTGGGTGCTTTATGGAGCAGCGATAGTCTGGAACCTGAGTCTCGGGAATCTCCCATCCACCAGAACTGGAACAACAATCACAGAGTCAGCCCCTGAACTGATGGCTCTTATTAACTGACAGAAAGACTGGGAACTGACTGATTGATAAAGGTCACACCGTGTTTCTGCTCTTCAAGTTAGGGGCCGGGGTTAAATAGCTGATTAGGGTGAAGGCAGGAGCTTGGAGATTAGCAACTGTTAATACTATATTAAATTTGCAACTGTTAATCCTATATTAAATTAGTAACTGTTAATAGTACATTAAATCTGTAACTGTTAATACCACATTAAATCAGTAACTGTTAATACTACATTAAATTAGTAACTGTTAATACAAGATTAAATCAGTAACTGTTAATATAATATTAAATCAGTAACTGTTAATATTACATTAAATCAGTAACTGTTAATACTACATTAAATCAGTAACTGTTAATACTACATTAAATCAGTAACTGTTAATACCACATTAAATCAGTAACTGTTAATACTACATTAAATCAGTAACTGTTAATACTACATTAAATCAGTAACTGTTAATACCACATTAAATCAGTAACTGTTAATACTACATTAAATCAGTAACTGTTAATACCACATTAAATCAGTAACTGTTAATACTACATTAAATTAGTAACTGTTAATACTATATTAAATTAGTAACTGTTAATATTACAGTAAAGTAGTAACTGTTAATACTACAGTAAATTAGTGACTGTTAATACTATATTATATTAGTAACTGTCAATACAACATTAAATTAGTGACTGTTAATACAATAATATATTAATAATTGTAAATACGATATTAAATTAGTAACTGTTAATAACATGTTAGATTAACAACTTGAATTAGGTAATCCTTAGTCTTAAATTTCTGTAAAGTTGGTTATTAGTCGAATAAATAGAGGCATGGCAGGGCAGCTCAATCCCACGGATTGTGTATCCTGTCCCATGTGGGAAATCCAGGACGCTTTCCGTGTCCTGGACAACCACGTGTGCAGCTGGTGTCGTCAGCTGTAGGAGCTCGCACTCCAGGTTCCGGTGCTTGAGCAGCCACTGGCGTCACTGCGGTGCATCCGCGAGGCTGAGAGCTACGTGGATAGCACGTTTCAGGAATTAGTCACCCCGCAGCTAAGGAGTGCACAGGCAGAGAGGGATTGGGTGGCTGTCAGACAGAAGAGGAGGACCTGGTAGGTAGGGCAAGAGTTGCCTGAGTGCATCTCGCTCTCCAACCAGTATTCTGTTCAGAGTGCTGGAGAGGGCGATGGTTCCTCTGGGGAGTACAGACAGCCAAGTCCGCGGCACCACGAGCGTCTCAGCTGTACAAGGGGGGAGGAGGAAGATAGGGAAAGCAATAGTGTCAGGCGATTCGAGTTAGGGGAGCAGACAGGCGTTTCTGCGTCCGCAGATGTGACTCCAAGATCGTATGTTGCCTCCCTGGTCTCAGGGTTAAGGATGTCATAGAGTCATAGAGTTATACAGCACAGAAAGAGGCCTTCGGCCCATCGTGTCTGCGCCGGCCATCAAGCCCTGTCTATTCTAATCCCATTTTCCAGCACCTGGTCCGTAGGCTTGTATGCTATGGCGTTTCAAGTGCTCATCTAAATGCTTCTTGAATGATTTGAGGGTTCCTGCCTCTACCACCCTTTCAGGCAGTGAGTTCCAGATTCCAACCACCCTCTGGGTGAAAAAGTTTGTCCTCAAATCCCCTCTAAACCTCCTGCCCCTTACCTTGAAACTAGGCCCCTGGTTATTGACCCCTCTACTAAGGGGAAAAATTCCTTTCTATCTACCCTATCTATGCACCTCATAATTTTGTACACCTCAATCAGGTTCCCCCATCAGCCTTCCCTGCTCTGAGGAAAACAACCCCAGCGTGTCCAGTCTCTCTTCATAGCTGAAGCGCTCCAGCCCAGGTAACATCCTGGTGAATCTCCTCTGCACCATCTGCAATGGAATCAAATCCTTCCTATATTGTGGCGACCAGAACTGCACACAGTATTCCAGCTGTGGCCGAACTAGCGTTTTGTACAGCTCCATCATAACCTCCCTACTCTTATATTCTATGCCTCGGCTAATGAAGGCAAGTATCGCTTATGCCTTTTTAACCACCTTATCTACCTGTCCTGCTGCCTTCAGAGATCTATGTACATGCACACCAAGGTCCCTCTGATACACAGTCCTTCCTAGGGTCCCACCATTCATTGTGTATTCCCTTGCCTTGTTAGTCCTCCCAAAATGCATCACCTCACAATTTTCAGGGTTAAATTCCATTTGCCACTTTTGTGCCCATCTGACCAACCCGTCTATATCGTCCTGTATCCTGAGGCTTCCCTCCTCGCTATTTACCACGCCACAAATTTTCGTGTCATCTGCGAACTTACTGATCATACCTCCTACATTCATATCTAAATCATTAATGTACACTACAAACAACAAAGGACCCAGCACCGATCCCTGCGGTACACCACTGGACACAGGCTTCCAGTCACAAAAACAACCTTCGACCATCAACCTCTGCCTCCTGCCACTAAGCCAATTTTGGATCTAATGTGCCAAGTTGCCCTGGATCCCATGGGCACTTACCTTCTTGACCACTCTCCCATGCGGGACTTTGTCAAAAGCGTTACTGAAGTCCATGTAGACCACATCAACTGCACTACCCTCATCCACACACCTAGTCACCCCCTCGAAAAATTCAATCAAATTGGTCAGACATGATCTCCCCCTGACAAAGCCATGCTGACTATCATTGATTAATCCTTGCCTCTCCAAGTGGAGACTAATTCTGTCCCTCGGAATTTTTTCCAATAATTTCCCTACCACTGATGTTAGGCTCCCTGGCCTGTAATGCCCTGGTTTATCCCTACTACCCTGCTTGAATAATGGTACTACGTTAGCTGTTCTTCGGTCCTCTGGCACCTCCCATGTGGCCAGAGAGGTTCTGAAAATTTGTGTCAAAGCCCCTGCAATCTCCTCCCTTGCCTCACAGAGCAGCCTGGAATACATTTCGACTGGGCCTGGCGATGCATCCACTTTTAATCCCGCTAAAACCGCTAGTACCTCCTTCCTCTCAATATTAATTTGTTCAAGTATATCACAATCCCCCTGCCTGATTGCTATGCCTATATCGTCCTTCTCCATAGTGAACACAGATGCAAAATATTTATTTAAAACCTCACCTACATCTTCTGGTTCTACACGCAGATTGCCACTTTGGTCCCTAATTGGCCCTGGTTATCCTCTTGCCCTTAATATACTTATAAAACACCTTGGGATTGTCCTTTATTTTGCCCGCCAGTGTTTTTTCATGCCCCCTCTTCGCTCACCTAATCTCTTTTTTAAGTACCCCCCTGCACTTTCTATATTCCTCAAGGGCTTCCACTGTTTTTAGTCCTTTGTATCGGCCAGAAGCCTCCCTTTTTCCCCTAATCCATTCTCGTATATCCCTTGACATCCAGGGTTCCCTGGGCTTGTTGGTCCCACCCTTGACCTTTACAGGAACATGTTGCCGTTGTACTCTCTCTATTTCCTTTCTGAAAGACTCCCACAGCTCTGATGTGGATTTTCTTACAAGTAGCTGATACCAGTCCACTTTGGCCAGATCCTGCCTTATCGTATTAAAATCGGCCTTCCCCCAATTTAGAGCCTTTATTTCCGGTCCATCTTTGTCCTTTTCCATGACTACCTTAATCTCGCCGAATTATGGTCATTGTCACCAACATGCTCTCCTACTGACACTTCTACCACTTGCCCGGCTACTTTCCCTAAAATTAGGTCCAGTACCGCCCCCTTTATTGTAGGACATTCTACATGCTGGCTCAAAAAGCTCTCCTGGATGCACTTTAAGTATTCCGCACCCTCTAAGCCTTTCACACACTGACTATCCCAGTTAATATTGGGGAAGTTGTAATCCCCTACTATTATTACCCTATTATTCCTACACTTCTCTGAGATCTGCCTACATATCTGTTCCTCTATCTCCCCCTGACTGTTTGGGGGCCTATAGTACACTCCCAGCAAAGAGCTTGCCCCCTTTTTGATTTAAAGTTCTACCCATATGGCCTCATTAGAGAAAACTGCTAAGATATCATCTCTCCTTACAGCAGTAATTGACTCCTTGATTCATTTTGCGACACCCCCTCCTCTTTTACACCCCTCTCTATCTCGCCTGAAGATTCTATACCCCGGAATATTGAGCGGCTAGTCTTGCCGCTCCCTCAGCCATGTCTCTGTGATAGCAACAATATCATACTCCCATGTGTTCATCAACACCTTCAATTCATCTGCCTTACTCGCAAGACTCCTTGCATTAAAATAAATGCCATGCAGCCTTGACATACTCCCCTGTGCCGTTACATATTTGCTGTCACCGAGCGGCAGCATAACATTCTGAGGGGCAAGGTTGAACAGACAGAGGTCGTGGTCCATATCGCTACCGACAACATAGGTAGAAAGAGGGATGAGGTACTGCAGGCACATCTTAAGGAGCTGGGAAGGAGACTAAAAAGCAGGACCTCAAAGGTAGCAATCTCTGGATTACACCCGGTGACACACGCGTGTGTGTATAGAAATAGGAGGATAAAGCAGATGAATGCGTGGCTGGAGAGATGGTGCAGGAGGGAGGGCTTCAGATTCCTGGGGCATTGGGACCTGTACAGGCCAGACGGGTTGCACCTGCACAGATCCGGTAGCAATATCCTCGCGGGGAGTTTTGCTCGTGCTGTTGGGGAGGGTTTAAACTAAGTTTGCAGGGGGATGGGCACCAGGATGTACCATTAGAAAGGAGAAAAAATGGCACAAAGGATTGGGAGAGACGGATAGCACTAATGTAATAAATAGTGAGTTATTAGGTGGGATGAGATGAAGAGAAGACACAGGATGGTTAAGACAAGTTTACAGTGTATGTATGTGAACGCACGAAGCACAGTAAACAAGGTTGGTGAGCTGCAGGCGCAAATAGCCACCTAGGAATATGATGTCGGTGCAATAACGGAGACATGTCTCAAAAAAGGGCAGGATTGGGTATTACATATTCCTGGATATAAGTTGTTCAGCAAAGACAGGGAAGGAAAGATAGGAGATGGTGTGGTTAAGGAGAATGTTACAGTGCTGGAGAGACAGTTTGTCCTGGAGGGGTCAACGACAGAATCTATATGGCTAGAGTTTAGGAATAATAGAGGTGCCATTACACTACCAGGTATATTCTATAGGCCACCAAAGACTGGGAAAAATATGGAGGAGCAAATTTGCAGAGAAATTACTGAGTGATGCAAGAACTATAAAGTAGTGATAATGGGGGACTTCAACGTTCCTAATATAGATTGGAATAGTAATAGTGCAAAGGGTAGAGAGGGGGAACAATTTCTGAAGTATGTTCAGGAAAACTTTCTTGATCAGTATGTTTCCGGCCCAACGAGGTAGGAGGCATTGCTGGATCTTGTTCTGGGGAATGTGGTAGGTCAAGTGAAGCAAGTGTCAGTAGTTGAACATTTCGGGAACAATGATCATAATATCATAAGAATTAGCTGTTGAAAAGGACAGGGAGCAATATAGAGTAAAAATATTTAATTGAAGGAAGGCCAACTTCAGTGGAACGAGAACGGATCTGGCCTGGGTAAATTGGAATCAAAGATTGGAAGGGAAAACTTTAATGGAACAATGGTCTGCCTTTAAAGAGGAAATATTTCGGGTACAGGAGAGGTAGGGCAACTAAAGTCCAAGCACCCTGGATGAAGAAAGAGAGAGAGAGTAGGATGAAGCAGAAAAAGTGCACATATGATAGATGTCAGGTCGATAATACATCTGAGAATCAGGCTAAATATAGAAAGTTCAGAGGAGAAGTGAAAAAGAAAATAGGATGGGTTATAGGGAGGGTTTGAGAATAGAATGGCAGCTAACATAAAAGGTAATCCAAAAGTCTTCTGTAGGCATATAAATAGTAAACGGGTAGTAAGAGGAGTGGTGGGGCTGGTGAAGGACCTAAAAGGAGACCTACGCATGGAGTCAGAGGGAATGGCTGTGGTGCAAAATGAGTACTTTGCATGTGTCTTCACCAAGCAAGAAGAGGCTGTGAAGGAGGAGGTAGAGGAGATAATGGATGGGATAAAAATTGATAAAGAGGAGTTACTAGAAAGGCTAGCTGTACTTAAAGTAGATAAGTCACCAGGACCAGATGGGATGCAACCTCGGACACTGAGGGAATTGAAGCAAGAAATCGCGGAGTCACTGGCCATAATCTTCAAATCATCCTTAGACACGGGGGTGTTGCCAGAAGACTGGAGATTTGCAAATTTAACACTCTTGTTCAAAAAAGTGTGTAAAGATAAACCCAGCAAATACAGGACAGTCAGTTTAACCTCGGGAGCGGTGAAGCTTTTGGAAACAATAATCAGGGACTAAATTAAGAGGCACTTGGACAAGTGTGGATTAATTAAGGAAAGGCAGCATGAATTTGTTAAAGGCAAATCGTGTTTACCCAACTTGATCGAGTTTTCTGATGAGGTAACATAAGGGATTGATGACGGCAATGCGGTTGGCGTTGTGTACATGGATTTCCAAAAGGTATTTGACAAAGTGCCACTTAAGTGGCTTGCCAGAAAAATTGAAGACCACGGAATAAAAGGCACCGTGGCAGCATGGATACGAAATTGGCCAAGTGACAGGAAACCGAGAGTACTTGTGAACAGTTGTTTGTCGGACTGGAGGAAGTTATGCAGTGGTGTTCCCCAGGGGTCGGGACTAGCGCCACTGCTTATCTTGATATATATTAATGATTTGGATGTCGGTGTATAGGGCACAATTTCAAAATTTGCACATGACACATAACTTGGAAGTACAGTGAACAGTGAGGAGGATAGTGATAGAATTCAAGAGGACATAAACATGCTGGTGGAATGGGCGGACACGTGGCAGATTAAATTTATTGCAGAATTGTGCGTAGTGATACATTTTGGTAGAAAGAATGAGGAGAGGAAATATACAGTAAAGGATACAATTTAAAACGGGTTCATGAACAGAGATATCTAGGGGTACATGTACACAAATCTTTAAAGGTGGCAGGGCAATTAAAAAGCTTACGGGATCCTGGGTTTCAGGAATAGAGTTATAGAGTACAAAAGTGTGGAAATAATGATGAAACTGTTTAAAACACTGGTTCGGCCTCAACTGGAGTATTGTATCCAATTCTGGGCACCGCACTTTAGGAAGGATGTGAAGGCTTTAGAGAGGGTGCAGAAAAGATTTACAAGTATGATTCCAGGGATGAGGGACTTCAGTTACGTGGATAGACTGGAGCAGCTGGGGTTGTTCTCCTTAGAGCAGAGAAGATTGAGAGGAGTTTTGATGGAGGTGTTCAAAATCATGAGGGGTCTGGACAGAGCCGACAGAGAGAAACGGTTCCCATTGGCAGATGGGTCGAGAACCAGAGGACACAGATTTAAGGCGATTGGCAGAACAAGCAAAAGCGACATGAGGAATAGTTTTTTGCTCAGCGAGTGGTTAGAATCTGGAATGCAATGCCTGAAAGGGTGGTGGAGGCAGATTCAATCACGGCTTTCAGAAGGGAGTAGAATAATTACCCGAAGGAACACAAATTGCAGGGCTATGGGGAAAGGCCAGGGGAGTGGGACTGACTGAAGTGCCTTCTTCCGTGCTGTAACCATTCTATGATTCTATAAAAGACTGGGACAGGTCGAGAGTACCGGACACTGGGACCCATCCTTTACTCTCTGTCCCCATTCTATATTCCTCTCTGCACTGGGTATCTCCATTTACTCTATGTACCTGTTCTGTATTCCCCTCTATCCCGGGTATCTCACTTTACTCTCTGTCCCTGTTCTATATTCCCCTCTATCCCGGGTATCTCCCTTTACTCTCTGTCCCTGTTCTATATTCCCCTCTATCCCAGGTATCTCCCTTTACTCTCTATTCCGGTTCTATATTCCCCTCTATCCGGGTATCCCCCTTTACTCTCTGTACCTGTTCTATATTCCACTCTATCCCGGGTATCTCCCTTTATTCTCCCTGTTTCTCTGTGCAGAGTCCGGTTGTTCCCCTTTATCTGTATGAACTCCCTGTCCCATTGCTCTGACTGATGATCCCGGTCTCTCTGCAGTTCCCATTCCAACACAAACACATCCATCTGTTTTGTACATTTACTCCTCGCGTATCGACTAGTTTATCTGTAATTTCCCCCCCCACGTTACCTTTTAAATCTGTACCATCCATGAACAAGATCTTTATCATACTTCGAATTCTCATGACCAGCGCACTCAGTCCTATTACAGTCCGTGCTCCTCCAGGTGTCCACCAGGACTGTGTGATCTTCACACGGGTCAGTGAGTGCAGAGTCTGTGACTGAGTGACAGAATGATGTTTCATGTTAATAAAAAGTACAGTTAATGTTACAAAGCGGCTTGTACCCCCCGAAGCACCAATAACCTAAGTCTCACTCTCTGCCCTGGTAGAAATTCCCCAAAATGAAAGCTGGAAACTTTCCACCTTCTCTAAACTAGGTTTCCATCTGTCTCCCAGCTCAGCCTCCCTCTAACTCACTGCTCACAGGCAGTCCTCCCTATTCTAGATGAACCCTTATCTCTCAGGTAACAGAAAGCAGCAAAAACCTAAGCTTCACTTCGTCGAATAGAAAAGCTGCAAATTTAAAGCTGGAATTTAGTGATTCTGAAACCAGGCTCTGTTCTGTGTCCCTGCAGGTTGTGCTCCGTTTTACTTCTATTAAGACAGAGACTCGGGATGTTCGACTCGCTCTCACTCTCTCCCTCCCTCCTCACAGACTGATCTCTCTGTTCTATATTAACTGATATGGCCCAGCTGCAGAACGCCGTGTGCCCGGGTAAGTTTCAGGCTGCAGTTCCCACGGGAACCGCCAGCATTTGGGATCCTCCTCCTGCACCTGCAGACTGAGCTGGTGAACAGAGTGCAGATGGTGGGGGACACTCGATGGTCAGTGAGAGATATCATGAGGTTTCTCAGTCCCCAGGTGAACACTGAGTGCAGATGGTGAGGGGCACTCGATGGTCAGTGAGAGATATCATGGGGTATCTCAGTCCCCAGGTTAAAACTGAGTGCAAATGGTGAGGGACACTCGATGGTCAGTGAGAGATATCATGGGGTATCTCAGTCCTGGGGTGAAATTAGATTAAGAATTACTTTCTATTGCAGGTTTTCATTGAAAAACTATATATTAATATATATATATATATATATATATATATATATATATGAGTATTGGATATATTAATAATAAATATATAATAAATAGGAGGCTGAATATCAAAGATATTATAACAGTATATTATACAAATTGTGTGATCAATATTCTGATAGAATTATTGATTTTATGAATATCATAGCATCATGGAATAGTTCAGCACTATAGGAGGCCATTCGGCCCATGGAGTCTGCGCTGCTCTTTCGAAGATAAATCCAATTCGTCCCACTCCTCCGCTCTTTCCCCATATCCCAGCAATTTGTTTCCTTCAATTATTTATCCAATTCCCTTTTGAAGGCTTCTACTGAATCTGTTTCCACCACCCTATCAGGCAGTGCTTTCTAAATACTAAACACACATTGCGTAAACATACTTTATCTCGTGTCACCTCAGGTTATTATCCCAATCACCTTAAACCTGTGCCCTCCAGTTATCGACCCTTCAGCCCATGGAAACAGTTGCTCTTTATTCTCTCTATCTAAAACCTTCATGATGTTGAACACCTCTATCAAATCTCCTCTCAGATTTCTCTGCTCTCAGGAGAATGACCCCAGCTTTTCCAGTCTATTTCAAATTAGTCAAAATAAAGACTTTTAGTGAAATGATCTGAGATAAACAAATACGTTAACATCACTCCTGGGCCCATAGTAACCAGCTGGGCTTTGCTGCTGTAACATAACTTATCTTCAGCTGCCCAGCATGAAGGCTGTAGGGAGATTGGAACTGGGGAGGGTCTGAACATGTTATGGTCAATATTGGGGAATGGTCTGTGTATATTGGAACTTTAATGGGCATAAGAAATAGGAGCAGGAGTAGGCCATTCGGCCCCTCCAGCCTGATCCGCAATAAGATCATGGCTGATCATCTACCTGAACGCCACCTTCCCGCCATAACCCATATACCTTGGTTCCATTAGTGCCAAAATATCTATCAATCTCAGTCTTGAATATATAAAATAATCGACTGATGATCCACAATCCTCTGGTGCGGAGAATTCCAAAGATTCACAACATTCTGAGGAAGATATTTTTCCTCATCACAGTCCTAAATGGCTGACGCCTTATACTGAGACTATGATCCCAAGTTGAGACTCTCCTGCAAGGGATAAACAGCCTCTCAGCATCTACCCTGTCAGGCACTTTAAGAATTTTACACGTTTCAATGAGATCACCTCTCATTCTCTAAACATTAGAGAATATGGGCCCATTCGAAGTAATTTCTTCTCATAGGACAAAACTTTCTTCACCGGAATCAATCTAGAGAAAATTCGTTGCACACCCTCCAAGACACTTCTATTCATCCTTAGATAAGGAGACCAAAACTGTGCACAGTACAGGTGTGGTCTCCCCAGTGTCCTATATAATTGCTGCAAGAATTGCTTACTCTTAAACTCCATCCCCCTTGCAATAAAGGGTAACATACCATTTCCCCTCCTAATTGCTACCTGTACCTCCAAGTTAACTTTCAGTGATTAGTGTACAAGGACCTCCTAAATCCCTCTGAATACCAACATTTATTAATTTCTCATCTTTAAAAAATGTGCTTGTATTCCATTCTTCCTATCAAAGTGGATAATTTCACATTTCCCCACATTATGCTCCATCTGTCACCTACTTGCTCAATCATTTAACCGGTCTATATCACTTTGCAGCCTCCTGCGTCCTCCTCACATCTTAGAATAAGTTGAGAGGGGATGTGAAAATGAAAATAAGATTGGCAAAGAATGAATATGAGAGTAGAATGCGATGAACATAAAAGGGAACCCAAAAATGTTATACCAGCATGTAAACAGAAAGCGGGTAGTAATGGCGGGGTGGGGCCTATTAGAAAAAAATAGATATATGCTTAGAGGCGCAGGGCAAGCCGAGAATACTCAATGAGTTCTTTGTATCGGTGTTTACTAAGGAGTTTGTGCTGACAAAATATCGGTAGAAGTGGAAACGCTAGAAGCAATGGAAGGAGTGAAAATTGATAGACAGGAGGTACACAGAGGCTGGGTATGCTTAGAGTGGACAAGTCGCCTGTCCAGCTGGCTTGCATACGAGGTTGCTAAGGGAATTGGGGGAGGAGTTTGCGGAAGAACATTTTTCCTCTTTTTCTTATTCCAATCACATTATATCTGAGTCCTCTGGTTACCGACCCTTCAGCCACTGGAAACAGATTCTCCTTATTCACTCTATTAAAACCAGTCTCGATTTTGAACCCATCAACCAAATCTCCCATAATCCGTTCTGATCTATGCAGACAAATCCCAGCTTCTCCAGTCTCTCCACATAACTGAAGTCCCTCATCCATGGCACCATTCTGCTTCTGCCCAATTCCAGTGCATAAAATGACCTCTCAGCATCAGCTCAACACGGAAGGGCTTCAACCTGTATATATTCTCTCACTAACACTCAGTCTCATTAAAGTCCCATCCTTGGTGATGCTTGACTTTCAGTTTAAATACAGAGACCATCGCAGTCCCTTTACTGTCCCAGTGTTAGCTGGTGAGCAGCAGTCAGGTTGTGGGACATTGACATCCCATCAGGGCACTCGAAGTGTCCCACGTCCTGGTTACAGAAACACTCTCCCAGTAAGACCCCATCTGGAATTATGTGTTCAATTCTGAGAAGAGCACCTCAGGAAGGATATATTGGCCATCACTCCACCCCCACCCCCCCCAGAATTCCTGACCTTCTCTCATCCGCCCCAAGTTTTTGACATTTGTCCCACAGAGTTCCTGACCTATGCCCCCGAGTTCCGGACATTTGCACTCCCCAGTCCCTGACCTTTCCTCCCTCGAGTTCTTGACATTTGCCTCCGCAGAGATCCTGACTTTTGTACCCTCAGAGTTCTTGGCATTTGCCCCCCAATTTCCTGACATTTGCCCTCCCCCGAGGTCTTGACCTTTGCCCCTCAATTCCTGATATTTGCCCACCTCCTACTTCCTGATCGTTGTCCCGCGAGTTCCTGAACTTTGCCCCCCCACCGAGTTCCTGACCTTTGCCCCGCGCCCCCCACCAGTTCCTGACCTTTGACCCCCGAGTTCCTCACCTTTGCCACCCACCGAGTTCATGACCTTTGTCCCACCGAGTTCCTGACCTTTTTACCCCCCCCGTGTTCCTGACCTCTGCCCACTCCCCGATTTCCTGACCTTTGCCCCCCCGAGTTCCTGACCTTTGCCCCACCCGAGTTCCTGACCTTTGCCCCCCCCCCATGTACCTGTGCAATAAGCCATGTCAATCTCGAGTGTCGGCTTCAACTCATAAACGAAGTAACTGGTGCAGTTTTTGATCTTTATCTCCAGGGTCTTATTGCAGATATTTCGTTTCTCGGTAAAACAAACTGTCCTCTCCACTTCTCCCTGTCCCACGGTGGGATGAGAACCTGAAACGAGGTTTGTAAATATTGAAGAATGTAACCGAGGTGAACAGTGCTGGACAGTGAATGTAAATCTGAGATTATAAAGTCTGAAATTACCATTTAACCAGCCTGGGTGCTTTGTGGAGCAGCGATCCTTTGGGACCTCAGTCTCGGGAATCTCCCATCCACCAGAACTGGAACAACAATCACAGAGTTAGCACCTGAACTGATGGCTCTTATTAACTGACAGAAAGACTGGGAACTGACTGGTTGGTAAAGGTCACACCGTGTTTCTGTTCTTCAAGTTAGGGGCCGTGGTGAAATAGCTGGTTTGGGTTAAAGCAGGAGCTTAGTAATTAGTAACTATTAATACTATATCAAATTAGCAACTGTTAATATTATATTAAATTGTTGACAGTTAGTACTACATTAAATTAGTAACTGTGAATAGTATATTTAACTAATGACTGTTAATACTACATTAAATTAGTAACTGTTAATATTACATTAAATTAGTAACTGTTAATACTATATTTAATTAGAGACTATTGATACAACATTAAATTAGTAACTGTTAATACTGCATTAAATTAATAACTGTTAATTCTATATTAAATTAGTAACTGTTAATACTATATTAAATTAGTCACAGTTAATGCTACATTAAATTTGTAACTGTTAATAATATATTCAATTAGTAACTGTTAATATGATATTAAATTAGTAACTGTTAATACTGCATTACATTTTTAACTGTTAGTACTATATTAAATTAGTGACTTTTAATACTACATTAAATTAGAAACTGTTAATACTTTGTTACATTAGTAACTGTTAATACTCTATTAAATTAGTAAGTGTTAATAGCATATATTAATAACTTCAATTAGGTACCCCTGTAGAGTTAGTAAAGTTAGGTAATAGTCAAATAAATAGAGACATGGCAGCTCAGTCCCAAGGATTGCGCATCGTGTGCCATGTGGGACATCCAGGACGTTTCCCGTGTCCTGCACAACCACACGTGCAGGATGTGTCGTTAGCTGGACGAGCTCGCCTCCGGGTTTCGGAGCTTTAGTGGCCGCTGGCATCACTGCGGTGCATCCGCGAGGCTGAGAGCTACGAGCATAGCATGTTTCAGGAGGTGGTCACCCCACAGCTAAGGAGTGCACCGGCAGAGAGGGAATGGGTGACCGCCAGACAGAAGAGGAGGACCAGGCAGGTAGTGCAGGAGTCCCCTGAGAGCATCTCGTTTACCAACCAGTATTCTGTTCTGAGTAGTGGTGAGAGCGATGGCCCCACTGGGGATTACAGCCGGAGCCATGTCCACGGCATCACGGTTGTCTCATTTCAGGGGGTGGAGGGAGATAGGGAAAGCAATAGTGGTAGGGGTTTCGATTTAGTGGAGCAGACAATTGTTTCTGCGGCCGCAGATGTGACTCCAGGATGGTATGTTATCTCCCTGGTGCCAGGATTAAGCATGTCACAGAGCGGCTGCAGAAGATTCTGATGGTGGAGGGTGAACAGCCAGAGGTCATGGTCCATATCATTACCAACGGAATAGGTTGAAAGACGGATGAGGTCCTGCAGGCAGATTTTAGGGAGCTAGGAAAGAGATTTAATACAGGACCTCAAAGGTAGTAATCTCTGGATTACTCCCGGTTCCATGCGCGAGTGAGTATAGAAATAGGAGGATAGAGCAAATGAATGCGTGGCTGGGGAGATGGTGCAGGAGGGAAGGCTTCAGACTCATGTGGCATTGGTGCCTCTTCTGGGGCAGGTGGGACCTGTACAGGCCAGACGGGTTGCACCTGACCACAACCATTACCAACATCCTCGCGGGGAGGTTTTCTAGTGCTATTGGGGAGGGTTTAAACTAAGTTGACAGGCGAATGGTCAACGTAGCATTAGAAAGGAGAAATAACGCGTAGAAAGGAATGTGAGAGACGGATAGCACTAAATAAGAAATAGTAAGGTATTAGTTGGCGTCAGACTAAGAGAGAACACAGGATGGTCTAAGACAGGTTTACATTGTATGTATGTGAAGGCACGAAGCATAGTAAACAAGGTTGGTGAGCTGCAGGCGCAAATAGTCACATGGGTGTATGTGTCCATAAGGGAGACCTGGCTCAAAAAAGAATAGGATTGGTTATTAAATATTCCTGGATATAAGTTGTTAAGGAAAGGTAGGGAAGGAAAATTAGGAGGTGGTGTGGCAGTATTGGTTAAGGAGAATGTTACAGTTCTGGAGAGAAAGGATGTCCTGGAGGGGTCAAGGACAGAATCAAATGTCTGGAGTTAAGATAAAATAGAGGTGCCATTACACTACTAGGGTACTTTATAGACCACCAAATAGTGGGGGGAAATGGAGGAGCAAACTTGCAGAGAAACTACAGAGAGATGCAAGAAATATAGAGTAGTGATAATGGGGGACGTCAACTCTCCAAATATAGACTGGGATAGTAATAGTGTAAAGGGCAGAGAGGGGGAAGATTTTCTTGAGTGTATTCAGGAAATCTTTCTTGATCTGTATGCTTCCAGCCCAACGAGGAGGGAGGCATTGCTGGATCTGATCCTGGGGAATGAGGACGGTCAAGTGGAGCAAGTGTCAGTACGTGAATATTTAGGGAACATTGATTATATTATCATAAAGATTAGATTAGCTATCGAAAAGGACAACGATCAAAAGAGAGTAAAAATACTTAAGTGGAGGAAGGCCAATTTCAGTGGGATGAGAATGGATTTGTCCCGGGTAAATTGGAATCAAAGATTGGCAGTCAAAACTGTAATGTAAGAATGGCCTGCCTTTAATGAGGAAATATTTCAGGTACAGTCGAGGTACATTCACACCAGGGGGAAAGTTAGGGTAACCAAAGCCAGACCTCCCTGGATGACAAAAGAGATAGAGCGTAAGATGAAGCAGTAGAAGAGCGCGTATGACAGATGTCAGGTGTAGGATACATCTGAGAATCAGGCTAAATATAGAAAGTTCAGAAGAGAAGTGAAGAAGAAAATAGGAAGGGCAAAGCAGGGTATGAGAATAGAATGGCAGCTAACATAAAAGGTAATCCAAAGGTATTCTATATGCATATAAATAGCAAACAGGTAGTAAGAGGATGGGTGGTGCCGATTAGGGACCAAAAAAGACTCTACTCATGGAGGCATAGGATATGGCTGAGGTGCTGAATGAGTATTTTGCATCTGTCTTCACCAAGGAAGAGGATGCTCCCATAGCCGTAGTGAAGGAGGAGGTAGAAGAGATACTCAATTGGATAATAATTGATAAAGAGGAGGTACTAGAAAGGCTGGCTCCACTTAAGGTAGATATTTGACCAGGACCAGATGGAATGCATCCTAGGATGCTGTGGAAAGTGCAGTAAGAAATCGCGGAGGTACTGGCCATAATCTTCCAACCCTCCTTAGAAACGGTGATGTTGCCAGAGGTCTGGAAAATTTCAAATGTTACAACCTTGTTCAAAAAAGGGTGTTAAGATAATCCCAGCAACTACAGGCCAGTCAGTTTAACCTCGGTAGTGGGGAAGCTTTTAGAAACAATAATTAGGGAAAAAATTAACAGCCACTTGGACAAGTGTGGATTAATTAAGGAAAGCTAACACGCATTTGTTAAAGGCAAATCGTGCTGAACCAACTTGATCCAGTTTTCTGATGAGGTAACAGAGAGGGTTGATGAGGGCAATGCTTTAGACGTGGTGTAGATGGATTTCCATAAGACGTTCGACAAAGAGCCATATAATAGGCTTGCCAGCCAAGTTGAAGGCCATGGAATAAAACGGACAGTGGCAGCATGGATACGAAATTGGCTAAGTGACAGGAAACAGAGTGTTGTGGTGAACAGCTGTTTGTCGGACTGGAGAAAGGCATCCGTGGTTTTACCCAGGGGTCAGTTCTAGGACCACTGCTTTTCTTGATATATATAAATGACTTGGATGTGGGTGTACAGGGCACAATTTAAAAATTTCCACATGCCACAATCTTGGAAGTATAGTAAACATTGAGGAGGATAGTGATAGAATTCAAGAGGACATAGACAGGCTGGTGGAATGGGCGGACACGTGGCAGATGTAATTTAATGGTGAAAAGTGCGAATTAATACATTCTGGTAGAAATAATGGGGAGCTGAAATAGAAACTAAAGTTTACAATCCTAAAGTTGGTGCATGAACAGAGAGACCACGGGGTATATGTGCACAAGTCGTTGAAGGTGGCAGGACAGATTGAAAAAGCTTCATTAATAGAGGTATAGAGTAAAAAGCGTGGATATTATGATGAATCTGTCTAAAACACTGGTTCGGCCTCAACTGGAGTATTGTTTTCAATTCTGGGCACCGCACTTTGGAAGAAAATCAACGCCTTAGGGAGGGTACAGAAAAGATTTACAAGAATGTTTCCACGGATAAGGGACTTCAGTTATGCGGATAGACTGGAGAAGCTGGGGTTGTTCTTCGTAGAGCAGAGAAGAGATTTGATAGAGGTGTTCAAAATCGTGAGGGGTCTATACAGATTAAAAAGAGAGAAACGGTTCCCATTGACAGAAGGTTCGAGAACAAGAGGGCACAGATTTAAGGTGATTGACAGAAGAAACAAAGGCGACATAGGAAAAACTTTTTTGTTCAGCGAGTGGTTAAGTTCTGGAATGCAATGCCCGAAAGGATGTTGATGGCGGGCTCAATCACAGCTTTCAGAAGAGCATTGGAAAAGCACCCGAAGGAAAAGTAATTGCAGGTCAATGGCAAAAGGGCTGGGAGTGGAACTGGCTGATGTAATCTTGCAGAGAGCTGGCACGGGCTCGACGGGCCGAATGTCCTTCTTCCATGATGTTACCATTCTCTGAAAGACTTGGACCGGCAGAGAGTACCGGAAAATGGGGCCCATCCTTTACTCTCTGTCCCCGTTCCATATAGCCCTCTATCCCGGGTATCTCCTTTTTCACTCTGTCCCCGTTCTATATTCCCCTCTATCCCGGGTATCTCCCTTTACTCTCTGTCCCCGTTCTATATTCCCCTCTATCCCGGGTATCCCCCTTTACTCTCTGCCCCTGTTCTATATTTCCCTCTGTCGCGGGTATCTCCCTTTACTCCCTGTCCCTGTTCTATTTTTCCCACTATCCCGGGTATCCCCCTTTACTCTCTGTCCCTGTTTCATATTTCCCTCTATCCCGGGTGTCTCCCTTTGCTCTCTGTTCCTGTTCTATATTTCCCTCTATCCCGGGTATCTCCCTTTACTCTCTGTCCCCGTTCTATATTCCCCTCTATCCCGGGTATCCTTCTTTACTCTCTGTCCCTGTTCTATATTTCCCTCTATCCCGGGTATCTCCCTTTACTCCCTGTTTCTCTCCGCAGAGTCCGGTTGTTCCCCTTCCCCTGTATGAACTACCTGCCCTATTTTCCTGACTGATGATCCCGGTCTCTCTGCAGTTCCCATTCCAAGACTCACACATCCTGTTTTGTTCATTCACTCCTTGCTTATCGACTAGTTTATCTATAATTTCCCCCACACGTTACCTTTTAAATCTGTACCATCCTTGAACAAGATCTGTATCACACTTCCACTTCTCATAACCGACGCACTCAGTCTCAATACAATCCGTGCTCCTCCAGGGCTGGTCCAGGACTGTGTGATTTTCACACGGGTCAGTGTGTGCGGAGTCTGTGACTGAGTGACAGAATGATGGTTAATGTTAATATAAAGTACAGTTAATGTTACACGGCGGTTTGTACCCACGAAGCACCAATAACCTCAGCCTCACTTTCCGCCCTGGTAGAAATTCCCCCAAATGAAAGCTGGAAACTTTCCTCCTTCTCTAAACCAGATTTCCATCTGTCTCCCAGCCCAGCCTTTAGCTCACTGCTCACAGACAGTCCTCCCTATTCTAGATGAACCCTTATCTCTCAGGTAACAGAAAGCAGCAAAAACCTCAGCTTCACTTCGTCCCAATAGAAAAGCTGCAAATTTAAAGCTGGAATTTAGTGATTCTGTAAACCAGGCTTCGTTCTGTGTCCCTGCAGGTTGTGCTCCGTTTTACTTCTATTAACACAGAGACTCGGGATGTCCGGCTCACTCTCACCCTCTCCCTCCCTCCTCACAGGCTGATCTCTCTGTTCTACATTAACTGCTATGTCCCAGCTACAGAACGCCGGGTACCCGGATAAGTTTCAGGCTGCAGTTCCCGCGGGCACCGACAACATTTGGGACCCTCCTCCTGCACCTGCAGACTGAGCTGGTGAACAGAGTGCAGATGGTGAGGGATTATCGATGGTCAGTGAGAGATATCATGGGGTATCTCAGTCCCCAAGTGAACACTGAGTGCAGATGGTGAGGGACACTCGATGATCAGTGAGAGATATCATGGGGTAACTCAGTCCACAGCTGAACACTGAGTACAGATGGTGAGGGACACTCGATGGTCAGTGAGAGATATCATGTGGTATCTCAGTCCCCAGGTGATCACTGAGTGCAGAATGCGAGGGACACTCGATGGTCAGTGAGAGATATCATGGGGTATCTCAGTCCCCAAGTGAACACTGAGTACAGATGTTGAGGGACACTCGATGGTCAGTGAGAGATATCATGGGGTATCTCAGTCTCCAGGTGATCACTGAGTGCAGATGGCGAGGGACACTCGATGGTCTGTGAGAGATATCATGGGGTATCTCAGTCCCCAAGTGAACACTGAGTACAGATGTTGAGGGACACTAGATGGTCAGTGAGAGATATCATGGGGTATCTCAGTCTCCAGGTGATCACTGAGTGCAGATGGCGAGGGACACTCGATGGTCTGTGAGAGATATCATGGGGTATCTCAGTCCCCAAGTGAACACTGAGTACAGATGGTGAGGGACACTCGATGGTCAGTGAGAGATATCATGGGGTATCTCAGTCCTGGGGTGAAAATAGATCAAAATTAAATTTCTATTGTAGGTTCTTCATTGATAAAATTATATATATATGAATATTGAATATATTATTGCAGAATATATAATACATTGAAAGCTGACTATCAAATGTATTTTAATAACATACTATACTAATTGTATAATCAATATTCTTATAGAGTTACTGAGTATATGACTGTCATCGAATCATAGAATAGTACAGCACTGAAGGAGGCCATTCGTCCAATCGAGACATCGCCAGCTCTTTCGAAGATCAATCCAGTTAGTCCCACTCCTCCGCTCTTTCCCCACATCCCAGCAATTTGTCTCCTTCAATTATTTACCCAATTCCCTTTCGAAGGCTGCTACTGAATCTGTTGCCTCCACCCTATCAGGCAGTGCTTTCCAAATCCTAACCACACGTTGTGTAAAAAAGCTTTATCTCGTGTCGCCTCTGGTTATTTTCCCAATCATCGTGAATCTGTGCCCTCTTGTTATTGGGCATTCAGCCAGTGGAAACAGTTTCACTTTATTTTCTTTATCGAAATCCTTCATGATTTTGAACACCTCTATCTAATCTCCTCTTAGCCTTCTCTGCTCTCAGGATAACAACTCCAGCTTCTCCAGTCTATCCACGTAACTGTAATCCCTCATCCCTGGAAACATTCTAGTAAATCTCTTCTGTACCCTCTCCAAAGCCTTCACGTCCTTCCTAAAATGTGCTGCCCAGAATTGGATACATTTCTCCAACTGGGACTGAATTCGTGAATATGAAATACAAATTTTATGATAAATATAAGAACTGAATGTAAAGATTACAAATAAATGACAATGGGTAATATAAACAAACATACAAATGTAAATGATAATTAAAATGTACAAATACATAAATATCTGTATAAAATTTAAAAAAGCAAATACAGCTCGCTAAATATTAGAAAGAAGTGTGTAAATATAACTAATATTTACAATTTTTGTGCAAACAAAGAGCAATGATTTCAGGGCTTCTTAATACATAGAAAAAAATCACAATTCTCTTGCGGTGAAAACAGAGCCAAGGAAGGAGGAGAATAAATAATATCAATCAATAATAGAAATATTAAAGATCTATTGGAAATCCATAATAAATATCATTCAATAATACAAATATTAAAGATATATTACAAATCCTTAATAAATTATATCAATCAATAATGCAAATATTAAATAGCTATTACAAATCCTTAACAAATAATATCAATGAATAATGCAAATATTAAAGATTTATTATTAATCCTTAATAATAACAACAACTTGTATTTATATAGCGACTTTAATGTAGTAAAACGTCCCAAGGCGCTGCACAGGAGTATTTTAAGACAAAACATTTGACACCGAGCCACATAATGATAAATTAGGGCAGGTGACCAAAATCTTGGTCAAAGAGGTAGGTTTTAAGGTGCGTCTTAAAGGAGGAAAGAGAGGTAGCAAGGCGGATAGGTTTAGGCAGAGAATTCCAGAGCAACAGAAGGCACGGCCAGCAAAGGTTGAGCGATTATAATCAGGGAGGCTCAAGCGGCCAGAATTAAAGGAGTGCAGATATCTCGGGGGCTGTGGGTCTGAAGGAGATTACAGAGATAGGAAGGGGCGAGGCCATGGAGGGATTTGAAAACAAGGACGAGAATTTTGAAATCGAGGCGCTGCTTAACCGGGAGCCAATGCAGGTCAGCGAGCACAGGGGTGATGGGCGAACGGGACTTGGTGCGAGTTAGGACACAGGAAGCCGAGTTTTGGATGACCTCAAGTTTATGCAGGGTTGAATGTGGGAGGCCAGCCAGGAATCCTTTGGAATAGGCAAGTGTAGAGGTAACAAAGGCATGGATGAGGGGTTCAGCAACGGATGAGCTAAGGCTAGGACAGCGATGGGCAATGTTAAGGAGGTGGAAGTAGGCGGTCTTTGTTTTGCTGCGGATATGTGGTCGGAAGCTCATTTCAGGTTCAAATATGACACCAAGGTTGCGAACAGTGTGGTTCAGCCTCAGACTGAGATTCGGGAGAGGGATGGAGTCAAAGGCTAGGTAACGGAGTTTGTGGCGGTGACCCAAATCAATGGCTACGGTCTTCCAAATATTTAATTGCGGAAAATTTTTGCTCATCCAGAACTGTATGTCGGACAAGCAGTCTGACAATTTCGAGTCCGTGGACGGGTTGAGTGAAGAAGTTGTGAGGTAGAGCTGGGTGTCGTCAGCGTACATGTACAAAATGATGCCTTGTTTTCGGATGATGTCACCAAGGGGCAACATGTAGATGGGAAATAGGAGGGGTCAAGGATAGATCCTTGGGGGGCACCGGAGGTATCAATGCGGGAGCAGGAAGAGAAGCCGTTACATGTGATTCTCTGGCTAATATTAGATAGATAAGAATGGAACCAGGTGAGAGCAGTCTCGCACAGCTGGACAACGGTGGAGAGGTATTTTGAGGAGGATGGAGAGGTCAACCGTGTCAAAGGCTGCAGACAAGTCAGGAAGTAAGAGGAGGGATAGTTAACTTTGTCACAGCCCCAAAGGATGTCATTTGTGACTTTGATAAGAGTCGTTTCGGAATTGTGGCAAGGGTGGAAACCTGATTGGAGGTTTTCAAACATGGAATTGCGGGAAAGATGGGCACGGATTTGGGAGGCAACAACACGTTCAAGGACTTTGGAGAGGAAGGGACGTTTGGAGATGGGGCGGTAGTTTGCAAGGACGGAGGGATCAAGGTTTGGTTTTCTGAGCAGAGGGTTGATGACGACAGATTTGAGGGAGAGGGGCACAGTACCTGAGGAGAGAGAACCTTTAAGAATATCAGCTAACATGAGAGCCAAAAAAGGAAGCTGGGTGTTCAGCAGTTTGGTGGGAATAGGGTTGAGTGAGCAGGAGGTGGGTCTCATGGACAAGATGAGCGCAGAGAGTTTATGAGGTGAGATCGGAGATAAATTAGTAACTGTTAATACTATATTCAATTAAAACTGTTAAAACTACATTAAATTAGTAACTGTTAATACTATATTCAATTAGTAACTGTTAATACTATGTTATATTATTAATTGTTAATACTATATTATATTAGTAACTGTTAATACTTTATTAAATTAGTGATTGTAAATACAATATTAAATAAGTAACTGTTAATAATACTTTAAATTAGTAACTGTTAATACTACATTACATTAGTAACTGATAATACTTTTTTAAATTAGTAACTGTTGATTCTATTTTAAATTAGTAACTGATAATACTATCTTACATAACTGTTGGTTCTATATTATTTTACTCACTTTTAATACTACATTAAATTAGTAAATTTTAACACTATATTACATTAGTAACTGTTAATACTACATTAACTAAGTAACTGTTAATAGTATATTAAAAAATTAACTGTTAACACTATATTAAATTAGTACCTTTTAATATTACATTAAATTAGTAACTGTGAATAACATATTCAATTAGTAACTGCAAATACTACATTAAATTAGTAACTGCTAATACTACAATCAATTAATAACTGGTAATACTAAGTTAAATATGTAATTGTTAATATTAAATTAAATTTGTAACTATTAATACTATGTTAAATTATTAACTATTAATACAACATTATATTAGTAACTGTTAATACTATATTCATTTAGTAGCTGTTAATACTAAAATAAATTAGTAACTGTTAATAATACATTAGATTAGTAACTGTTATTAACATATTCAATTAGTAACTGTTAATAATAAATTAGATTAGTAACAGTTATTAACATATTCAATTAGTAACTGTTAATAATACATTTAATTAGTAACTGCTAATACTACAATTAATTAATAACAGGTAATAATACATTCAATTAGTAACTGTTAATACTACATTAAATTAGCAACTGTTACTACAACATTAAATTAGTAACTAAGTGCTATATTAAATTAGTAACTGTTAATACTACATTCAATCAGTATCATTTAATACTACATTAAATTAATATCTGTTAATACTACGTTAAATATGTAACTTAATAAAATATTGAATTAATAGCTGTTAATACTACAATAAATTAGTAACTGTTAATAATACATTAGATTAGTAACTGTTATTAACATATTCAATTCGTAACTGTTAATAATAAATTAGATTTGTAACTGTTATTAACATGTTCAATTAGTAACTGTTAATAATACATTTAATTAGTAACTGCTAATACTACAATTAATTAATAACAGGTAATAATACATTCAATTAGTAACTGTTAATACTGCATTAAATTAGCAATTGTTAATAATACATTAAATTAGTAACTGTAAGTACTATATTAAATTAGCAACTGTTAATACTACATTAAATCAGTATCAGTTAATACTACATTAAATTAATAACTGTTAATACTACATTAAATATGTGACTTAATACAATATTGAATTAATAGCTGTTAATACTACATTAAATTAGTAACTGCTAATACAACAATAAATTAATAACTGTTAATACTACATTAAATCAGTAATGGTTAATACTATGTTAAATTAGTAACTGCTAATACTATATTAAATTTGTAACTATTAGTACTATGTTAAATTATTAACTCTCAATACAACATTATATTAGTAAATTTTAATACTATATTCATTTAGTAGCTGTTAATACTACAATAAATTAGTAACTGTTATTAATACATTAGATTAGTAACTGTTATTAACATATTCAATTAGTAACTGTTAATACTACCTTAAATTAGTAACTGGTAATACTACAATTAATTAATAACTGTTAATACTGCATTAAATTACTAACTGTTAAAACTATATTCAATTACTAACTGTTAATACTGAATAAAATTAGCATCAGTTAATACTACATTAAATTAATAACTGTTAATACTACATTAAATAAGTAACTGTTAATAAAACATTAAATTAGTAGCTGTTAATACTATGTTACATTAGTAACTGTTCATTCTACATTAAATAAGTAACTGTCAATAATATATTAAATTAAAAGCTGATAATACTGTTATATTATTAACTGAAAATACTATATTAAATTAGTACCTGTGATTCTATATTAAATTACTCACTGTAAATACTACATTAAATTATTAACTGTTAATACTATATTAAATGAGTAACTGTTAAAACTACATTAACTAAGTAACGGTTAATACTAAATTAAATTATTAATTGTTCATACTATATTAACTTAGTAACTTTTAATATGACACTAAATTAGTAACTGTTACACTACATTAAATTAGTAACTGTGAATACTACATTAAATTAGTAACTGTTAATACTACTTTAAAATAGCAATTGTTAATACATTAAATTAATAACTGTTAATACTACATTAAATTAGTAACTGTTAATACTACATTACATTAATAACTGTAAATACTTCTTTAAATAAGCAACTGTTAATAATACATTACATTAGTAACTGTTAATACTTTATTCAATATGTAACTGTTAATACTACATTAAATTAGTAACTGTTAATTCTACATTACATTAATAACGGTTAATACTAATTTAAATTAGCAACAGTTAATAATAAGTTAAATTAGTAACTGTTAATACTTTTTTATATTAGGAACAGTTAATACTACATTACATTAGTAACTGTTAATACGACATTACATTAGTAACTGTTAATAGTATATTAAAAAATTAACTATTAACACTATATTAAATTAGTACCTTTTAATATTACATTAAATTAGTAACTGTGAATAACATATTCAATTAGTAACTGAAAATACTACATTAAATTAGTAACTGCTAATACTACAACCAATTAATAACTGGTAATACTACGTTAAATATGTAATTGTTAATATTAAATTAAATTAGTAACTGTTAATACTATATTAAATTAGTAACTTTTAATTCAATATTAAATTAGTAACTCTTAATACTATATTAAATTTGTAACTATTAATACTATGTTAAATTATTAACTATTAATAAAACATTATATTAGTAACTGTTAATACTATATTCATTTAGTAGCTGTTAATACTACAATAAATTAGTAACTGTTAATAATACATTAGATTAGTAACAGTTATTAACATATTCAATTAGTAACTGTTAATAATACATTTAATTAGTAACTGCTAATACTACAATTAATTAACAACAGGTAATAATACATTCAATTAGTAACTGTTAATACTACATTAAATTAGCAACTGTTACTACAACATTAAATTAGTAACTAAGTACTATATTAAATTAGTAACTGTTAATACTACATTCAATTAGTATCATTTAATACTACATTAAAGTAATATCTGTTAATACTTCGTTAAATATGTAACTTAATACAATATTGAATTAATAGCTGTTAATACTACATTAAATTAGCAACTGCTAATACAACAATACATTAATAACTGTTAATACTACATTAAATCAGTAATGGTTAATACTATATTAAATTAGTAACTGTTAATACTATATTAAATTAGTAACTTTTAATGCTATATTGAATTAGTAACTGCTCATACTACATTAAATTCGTAACTATTAATACTATGTTAATTTATTAACTCTCAATACAACATTATATTAGCAAATTTTAATACTATATTCATTTAGTAGCTGTTAATACCACCATAAATTAGTAACTGTTAATAATACGTTAGATTAGTAACTGTTATTAACATATTCAATTAGTAACTGTTAATATTGCATTAAATTAGTAACTGGTAATGCTACAATTAATTAATAACTATTAATACTGCATTAAATTAGTAACTGTTAATACTATATTCAATTAGTAACTGTTAATACTACATTAGATAAGCAATTGTTAATGCTACAATAAATTAGTAACTGTTAGTACTATTTTAAATGAATAACTGTTAATACTATATTCAATTACTAACTGTTAATACTGCATAAAATTAACATCAGTTAATACTACATTAAATTAATAACTGTTAATACTACATTAAATAAGTAACTGTTAATACAAAATTAAATTAGTAGCTGTTAATACTATGTTACATTAGTAACTTTTCATTCTACATTTAATAAGTAACTGTCAATAATATATTAAATTAAAAGCTGATAATACTATTATATTATTAACTGAAAATACTATTTTAAATTAGTACCTGTTGATTCTATATTAAATTATTCACTGTTAATACTACATTAAATTATTAACTGTTAATACTATATTACATTAGTAACTGTTAATACGACATTAACTAAGTAACAGTTAATACTACATTAAATTATTAATGGTTAATACTACATTAACTTAGTAACTTTTAATAGTCCATTAAATTAGTAACTGTTAATACTACTTTAAAATAGCAACTGTGAATACAATATTCAATTTGTAACTGTTAATACTACGTTAAATTAATAACTGTTAATACTACATCAAATTAGTAACTGTTAATACTACATTACATTAATAACTGTAAATACTACCTTAAATTAGCAACTGTTAATAATACATTAAATTAGTAACTGTTAATACTTTATTCAATATGTAACTGTTAATACTACTTCAAATTAGTAACTGTTAATTCTACATTACATTAATAACTGGTAATACTAATTTAAATGAGCAACTGTTGATACTAAATAAAATTAGTAACTGTTAATACTATTTTAAATTAGTAACAGTTAATACTACATTACATTAGTAACTGATCATACTACATTAAATAAGTAACTGTTGAATCTATATTAAAATAAAAGCTGTTAATACCACGTTAAATTAGTAACTGTTAATGATACATTAAATTATTAACTGTTAATACTATATTAAATTAGTAACTGTTAATACAATTTTAAATTAGTAACTGTGAATACTATATTAAATTTGTAACTTTTAATACAATATTAAATTAGTAAATCTTAATACTATATTAAATGTGTAACTATTAATACTATATTAAATTATTAATTATTAATACAACATTATATTAGTAACTGTCAATACTATATTCATTTAGTAACTGTTAATAATACATTAGATTAGTAACTGTTATTAACATATTCAATTCGTAACTGTTAATAATAAATTAGATTTGTAACAGTTATTAACATATTCAATTAGTAACTGTTAATAATACATTTAATTAGTAACTGCTAATACTACAATTAATTAATAACAGGTAATAATACATTCAATTAGAAACTGTTAATACTGCATTAAATTAGCAATTGTTAATACTACATTAAATTAGTAACTGTAAGTACTATATTAAATTAGCAACTGTTAATACTACATTAAATCAGTATCAATTAATACTTCATTAAATTAATAACTGTTAATACTACATTAAATATGTAACTTAATACAATATTGAATTAATAGCTGTTAATACTACATTAAATTAGTAACTGCTAATACAACAATAAATTAATAACTGTTAATACTACATTAAATCAGTAATGGTTAATACTATGTTAAATTAGTAACTGTTAATACTATATTAAATTTGTAACTATTAATACTATGTTAAATTATTAACACTCAATACAACATTATATTAGTAAATTTTAATACTATATTCATTTAGTAGCTGTTAATACTACAATAAATTAGTAACTGTTATTAATACATTAGATTAGTAACTGTTAATACTACATTAAATTAGTAACTGGTAATACTACAATTAATTAATAGCTGTTAATACTGCATTAAATTACTAACTGTTAAAACTATATTCAATTATAACTGTTAATACTGAATAAAATTAGCATCAGTTAATACTACATTAAATTAATAACTGTTAATACTACATTAAATAAGTAACTGTTAATACAAAATTAAATTAGTAGCTGTTAATACTATGTTACATTAGTAACTGTTCATTCTACATTAAATAAGTAACTGTCAATAATATATTAAATTAAAAGCTGATAATACTGTTATATTATTAACTGAAAATACTATATTAAATTAGTACCTGTGATTCTATATTAAATTACTCACTGTAAATACTACATTAAATTATTAACTGTTAATACTATATTACATTAGTAACTGTTAATACGACATTAACTAAGTAACAGTTAATACTACATTAAATTATTAATGGTTAATACTACATTAACTTAGTAACTTTTAATAGTCCATTAAATTAGTAACTGTTAATACTACTTTAAAATAGCAACTGTGAATACAATATTCAATTTGTAACTGTTAATACTACGTTAAATTAATAACTGTTAATACTACATCAAATTAGTAACTGTTAATACTACATTACATTAATAACTGTAAATACTACCTTAAATTAGCAACTGTTAATAATACATTAAATTAGTAACTGTTAATACTTTATTCAATATGTAACTGTTAATACTACATTAAATTAGTAACTGTTAATTCTACATTACATTAATAACGGTTAGTACTAATTTAAATTAGCAACTGTTAATAATAAGTTAAATTAGTAACTGTTAATACTTTTTTAAATTAGTAACAGTTAATACTACATTACACTAGTAACTGTTCATACTACATTAAGTAAGTAACTGTTAATACTATATTAAAATAAAAGCTGTTAATACCTTGTTAAATTAGTAACTCTTAATGCTGTATTAAATTAGGAACTGTTAATACTATATTACATTAGTAGCTGTTAATATGGCATTACATTTGCAACTGTTTACACTATGTTACAATAGTAACTGTTAATACTATATTAAATTACTAACTATTAATACTATGTATTAAATAAGTAACTGTTAATACTATATTAAATTAGTGACTGTTAATACTATTGTATATTAGTGACTGTTAATACTATGTTAAATTAGTAACTGTTAATACTACATTAAATAAATAACTGTTAATACTATTTTAAATGAAAAGCTTTTAATACGATATTAAATTACTAATTATTAATACTATATATTAAATAAGTGACTGTTAATACTGTATTAAATAAGTAACTGTTAATACTTTGTTAATTTGTAACTGTTAATACTATTTTACATTAGTGGCCATTCATATTATATTAAATTAGTAACTATTAATACTATATTACATCAGTAACTATTAATACTTCATTAAATACATAACTGTTAATACTATTTTAAATTAAAAGCTGTTAATACTATATTAAATTAGTAAATGTTAATACATTATTAAATTAGTAATTGTAAATACTATATTAAATAAGTAACTGTTAATACTATTTTAAATTAGTAACTGTTAATACTATATTACATTATTAACTGTTAATACAATATTATATTATTAACAGCTGATGCTATATTAATTAATCAGTCTTAATACTATTTTAAATTAGTAACTGTTAATACTATATTACATTATTAACTGTTAATATTATTTTACATTAGTAACTGTTAATACTTTAAATTAGTAACTGTTACTACTACATTAAATTAGTAATTGTTAATACAATATTAAAATAGTAACTGTTAATACTACATTAAATTAGTAACTGCCAATACTACAATAAATTAAAAACTATTAATACTACACTAAATTAGTAATTGTTAATAATACATTAAATTAGTAACTGTTAATACTATATTAAATTAGTAACTGTTAACACTACATTAAATCAGTAACTGTTAATACTACATCAATTTAGTAACTGTTAATACTACATTACATTAATAACTGTAAATACTACTTTTAATTAGCAACTGTTAATAATACATTAAATTAGTAACTGTTAATACTTTATTCAATATATAACTGTTAATACTACATTAAATTAGTAACTGTAATTCTACATTACATTAATAACTGTTAATACTAATTTAAATTAGTAACTGTTAATACTAAATTACATTAGTAACTGTTCATACTACATTAAATAAGTAACTGTTAATTCTACATTACATTAATAACTGTTAATACTAATTTAAAAAAGCAACTGTTAATAAAAAATTAAATTTTTAACTGTTAATACTTTTTTAAATTAGTAACAGTTAATATTACATTACACTGGCATCTGTTCATACTACATAAAATAAGTAACTGTTAATACTATATCAATATTAAAGCTGTTAATACCATGTTAAATTAGTAACTGTTAATGCTATGTTAAATTATTAACTGTTAATACTATATTAAATTAGTAACTGTTAATACAATATTAAATTAGTAACTGTTAATACTATATTAAATTAGTAGCTGTTAATATGGCATTAAATTAGTGACTGTTAACTCTATATTACAACAGTAACTGTTAATACTATATTAAATTACTAACTATTAATGCTATGTATTAAATAAGTAACTGTTAATACTATATTAAAGTAGTGACTGTTAAAACTATTGTATATTAGTGACTGTTAATACTATGTTAAATTAGTAACTGTTAATACTACATTAAATAAATAACTGTTAATACTTTTTTAAATGAAAAGCTTTTAATACGATATTAAATTACTAATTATTAATACTATATATTAAATAAGCAACTGTTAATACTGTATTAAATAAGTAACTGTTAATACTATGTTACATTAGAAACTGTTAATACTATTTTACATTAGTGATCGTTCATACTATATTAAATTAGTAACTATTAATACTATATTACATTAGTAACTCTTAATACTTCATTAAATACATAACTGTTAATACTATTTTAACTTAAAAGCTGTTAATATTACATTAAATTAGTAAATGTCAATATATTATTAAATTAGTAATTGTAAATACTATATTAAATAGGTAACTGTTAATACTATATTACATTATTAACTGTTAATACTATTTTACATTAGTAACTGTTAATACTTTAAATTAATAACTGTTAATACTACATTAAATTAGTAATTGTTAATACAATATTAAAATAGTACCTGTTAATACTACATTAAATTAGTAACTGCTAATACTACAATAACTTAATAACTGTTAATACTACACTAAATTAGTAATTGTTAATAAAGCATTAAATTAGTAACTGTTAAAACTATATTAAATTAGTAACAGTTAATACTATATTAAATTAGTAACTGTTAATACTACATTACATTATAAGCTGTTACTACTATATTATATTAGTAACTGTCATTCTACATTACATAAGTAACTGTCAATACTATATTAAATTAAAAGCTGATAATACTATGTTATATTAGTAACTGTTAATACTTTATTAAATTAGTAACTGTAACTACTATATTAAATAAGTAACTGTTAATACTATGTTAAATTAGTGATTGTTAATAATATATTACATTAGTAACTGAATACTATGTTACTTTAGTAACTGTGAATTCTATCTTACATTAGTAACTGTTGATTCTATGTTAAATTACTCACTGTTAATACTACATTAAATTAGTAACTGTTAATACTATATTACATTAGTAATAGTTAATACTACATTAAATTAGTAACTTAATACTATTTTAAATTATTTACTGTTAATACTACATTAAATAATATTAACCAATAATGCAAATATTAAAGATCTATCACATATCCTCAATAAATACTATCAATTACTAATGAAAATATTAAAGATCTACTACAAATACTTCATTAATAATATCGATCAATAATGTAAATATTAAAGATCTGTTTCCAATCCTGAATAAATAACATCAATGAATAATGAAAATATTAAAGATTTTTTTCAAACCCTTAATAAATAATATAAATCAATAATGCAAATATTAAAGATCTATTACAAAAGCTTAATATATATCAATCAATAATGCAAATATTAAAAATCACATACAAAGCATTAATAATTAACATCAATCAATAATGTCAATATTAAAGGTCTACTACAAATCCCTAATAAATAATTTCAATCAATAATGCAAATGTTAAACATCTATAACAAATACTTAATAAATAATATCAAACAATAATTCGATTATTAAAGATCTATTACAAATCTATAATAAATAATGTCGATCAATAATGGAAATATTAAAGATCTATTACAAAAGCAAAATCAACAATATTTATCAATAATTTAATTATTAATGATCTATTACAAATGCATAAAAAATAATATCAATGAACAATGCAAATAGTAAAGATCTATTACAAATCCTAAATAAATAACATCAATCAATAATGCAAATATTAAACTTCTATTAAAAATCCTTAATAAATAATATCAGTCAATAATGCAAATATTAAAGTTCTGTTACAAATCCACACAAAATAATATCAACCAACAATGCAAATATTAAAGATCTATTACATATCCTCAATAAATAATATCAATCACTAATGCAAATAGTAAAGATCTACTACAAATCCATCATAAATAATATTGATCAATAATGTAAATATTGAAGATCTATTACAAATCCTGAATAAATAACATCAATCAATAATGCAAATATTAAAGATGTATTACAAATCACAATAATACGTATTGATCAATAATGCAAACATTAAAGATCTATTACATATCCTCAATGAATAAGATCAATCACTAATGAAAACATTAAAGATGTATTACAAATCATTAATAAATAATATCAATCAATAATGCAAATGATATAGATGTATTAAAATTCTTTAATAAATAACATCAATCAATCATGTAAATATTAAAGATCTATTACAAATCCACACTAAATAATATCAACCAATAATGCAGATATTACAGATCTATTACAAATCCCTAATAACTAATTTTGATCAATAATGCAAATATTAAAGATCTATTGCAAATCCATGATAAATAATATCAATCAATAATGCAAATATTAAATATCTATTGCAAATGTATAATATCAATCAACGTTGCAATATTAAAGATGTGTTACTATTAAATAATAAATATTTATCTATAATGCAATTATTAAATATCTATTATAAAGGCATGATAAATAATATTGATCAATAATGCAGATATTAAAGATCGATTACAAATGCATAATTTTACATCTGATCATTAATTAAAAGTATAGTATATGTATATGCAATATGTACAGCATAGAATTAGGAATAATTTAAAGCTCAGAAACAGGCCATTCAGCCCAACTAGCCCTAACGGTGTTTATTCTCCACGACGAGACCCCTCCTACCATTGTTCATCTAAACCTATCAACATATCGTTCGATTTATTTCTCCCTCTTGTGCTTATCTGTAATCTATGCTATCCAGCTCAACAATTCCCTGTTGGATTTTTAGTGACGATCTTATATTGTTCACCCCCTAGATCTCGCCTCGCCCAGAAGTTGAAACATCTTCTACACATTTACATTCATAATTTTAAAGACTCCGATCAGGCCCCCCCTCAGCCATCTCTTTTCTAGAGAAAAGAGCTCCAAACAGTTCAGTCTTTCCTGAAAGTGAGAACATCTCAGTTCTGGTATCAGCTTGTAAATCCTTTTTCGCACCCTCTGCAGTAACTCTACATCCTTTTTTGTAATATGGAGAACAAAACTGCGCACAGTAAGGATAGAATACCTATCACAAATGCATAAGTTTTAAATCTGGTCATCCGATCCCTCATCGCAGCTGGGTCAAAATCCTGGTGCTCCCTCCCCAACAGCACTGTGGGAGTACCTTCACCACACGGACTGCAGCGGTTCAAGAATGTGGCTCAACACCACGTTCTCAAGGGCAATTCGGGATGGGCAATAAATGCTGGCCTTGCCAGTGACGCTCACATACCATGAACGAATAAAAAAATTGAAATTATAAATGATAGGAATGTAATTATTTCAATTTAAACTTCTTGTTTGAACCTCTCCAATCAGGTTTCCGCCCCTGCCACAGCCCTGAAATTGTCCTAATCGAAATCACAAACGAGAAGCGCCTTGGGAGGTTTTGCTATGTCAAGACATTAAATAAACACGGTGCAATTTGTTTATAATGAAAATTACTTACTCAGGTAACCGAGAATCAGCAGCAGAGTCCTCATCTCACCGGCTGATATTCTGGAAGGAAAAACATGATATTTGTATTGCAGAGAGTTGAGGGGATGCGGGTTCAGAGGGAACTTTAAATTGTGAGTTGGACAGGGACTCACTGGTTATACCTATATATAATGGGTGAGCTCTACCTCTCTCCCTCACTGGGACACTACAGACTTTAAGTATAAAGTCCATATTCCGGCTTGACCACAGCCCTCAAACTGCTCAAATATTGGCCTGTCGTGGCTCAGTTTGTAGCACTCTCGCCTCTGCATCAGAAGGTGGTGGGTTGAAGCCCCACTTCAGAGACTTGAGAACATAATCCAGGCTGATACTCCAGTACAGACGTGAGCTCTGTGTCTCTCCCTCACTGGGACCCTACAGAGAGAGGTTAACTCCACCTCCTTCCATGTCCTTGATAAACACCAATTGCTTGACTCTCTTTCCAGTCTCCCGGTACATAACCCCTTCTAATATTCTAACACAGGTCTTTACTGAGCCCGGTATTGGGACAGGACAAGCAGTAAACACACCCCTGAGTCCCTGCTTAGCAAGTGACAAACTTCTGAGCTTGTTTCAAAAGTCCGTTCATACAAGACTGCTTACCAGAGTCTCCAAATGAGGTGTCGCTGTATGAGATGCAGTGAGTTCAGAGCATCTGCACGCCCCTCAGTCTCAAGTACAAGCTGCTGTGAGCGGTGACTCAGTGACAGCTCATCCACCAACACCTCCCACATCAAAGACACGTGTGGCTGAGGGCAGTGCTGGTTGGCTGACATAATCTGGTTTAGTAATGTTCTATAATATGGCACAATCCATGCAAATTAAAGACTTTTAGTGAAATTATCTGAGATAAACAAATACGTTTATGTTGGGTAAGGCCGTTCAGGGTTACGGAAGCAAACGGGTAGATGGAATTAAGGTGAAGATGAGCCACGATCTCATTGAATGGCTGAACAGTCTCGAGGGGCTGAATTGCCTCCTCTGGTTCCTATGCTCCTAAGAGCTCTCTGTCTCCTCACGCGTGTTTGCATATGTTGTTCAATGTGGGCCTTTGCCTTTTAGAATATCTTAGCTATGTCTCTGAACTAAACACTTCCTTGTTCTCAGTCTCTGATAAACATATCACCTTCTCACTATTCAAATGTCGACATTACCTCACCTCCAGCACAGCGTAGCACATGCAAATATGTTGGTCACAGCGGGGGCCTTTATCAGGCTGACCCAGACCTGACAATGTGTCCACTGTGGGATCGTGTAACTTCCTGGTATCCTGGCCATTATTCACGGCCATTGACAGAATCGGCGGTGGGGGGAGAATGGAGATTGATGAAACTATCGGGGACCAGGCCTTGGAGGTGGGGTGGCTGGGAGTCAGCTGGGAAGGCATTCGGCCCTTTCCACACACTGTGCAACACTGAGAGGGTCAGCGAGATGGAGCGGGTCAGAGAGAGAGGGACAGAAAAACCGTGGCACACAAAGTGAAATACAGGAAGACAGGCAGACAGAGACACAGAGAGAGAGAGAAACAGACTGACATAGAGGGTCAGAATGAGAAAGAGATAGAGCGTCATCGAGAGAGAGGGAGAGAAATACAGAGAGACATGGATCGACAGAGACAGTACAGAGAGAGACACAGACAGAGAGGGAAAGATAGAGAGATTGAGAGTTAGACACAGAGAGAGAGACATACACAGTGATGCAGAAAGGCAGAGAGAGAGAGGTACAGAGATAGAGACAGAGAAAGGACAGAGAGAGAAAGGGTAAGAGTGAGAGATAGCGAAGGGACAGAGAGAGTGAGGAGGCAGAGAGAGAGACTTAGAGACTGAGAGAGAGAAAGAGAGCGGCAGAGTGTGAGAGAGACAGAGAGCGAGACAGAGAGAGGGACAGAGAGAGACAGCGACAGGGAGATACAGAAAGACAGACAGAGAGTGAAACACAGATATGCTTATGGAGAGAGCGGGTCAGATAATGAGAGACAGGGACTCAGACAGGTACTGAGACAGAGAAAGAGTGAGAGAAAGACATAGAGAGACACTGTGCTGGCCAGCGAGAGAAGGAGCGAAAGAGAGGGAGAGGGATAGACAGACAGAGAGCGGTACAGAAACACACAGAGAGATACAGCGAGACACAGCGAGAGAGAGAGAGAGAGAGAGACAGAGATAGACAGCCATAGCGAGACTGCAGAGATGGAGAGTGAGAGGGGCAGAGAGAAACACACACACAAAGACAGTGACACAGGGACCGAGAGAGACACTGACAGACAGAGAGAGAGACAGTGAGGGAAAGACAGAGATAGAGAGATGGGAGAGACAGAGACATAGCGAGACTGCTCGATAGAGAGAGGCAGAGAGACAGAGATACAGAAAGACAGAGAGTGATAGAGAGAGAGGGACAGAAAAAGAGAGAGGGAGAGAAACAAAGAGAGAGAGGAATAGAGAGAGAGGGACAGAGCGAGAGAGCGGGAGTGACAGAGACACAGAAAGAGATAGGGACACAGAGAGACGGCGGGAGAGAGAGGATAGAGAGAGTGAAGGGACAGTGATAGAGATAGAGAGACAGACAATGAGAGAGGGGACAGAGACAGATAGAGAGGGACAGTGAGACAAAAAAACACACAAAGTCACAGACAGACAGAGACGGGGAGAGACAGAGGGACAACAAGAGAGGGACAGAAAGAGAGAGAGAGCGACACAATGAGAGAGAGGGTCAGGAAGAGAGAGAAGGAACTAGATGGATGAGGACAGAGAGAGAGAGAGAAACAGAGACAGACTGATTCCGGGGCTGAAAGGGTTAAATTATGAGCGCAGATTGCATAGACTAGGTTTTATTCCCTTGAGTATAGAACTTTAAGAGGTAATGTAATTGTAGTGTTTAAGATGTTTAAATGACTTGATAGGGTAGATAGAGAGAAACGATTTCCTCTGGTGGGCATTGACCAGAACAAGGGCATGATCTTAAAAGTTGAGCCACATCGTTCAGTGCTGATGCCAGGAAGGACTTCTTCATACAAATTGTAATGGAAATCTGGAGTAATCTCTCCCCCAAAATTCTGTTGAGGCTGGGCCTCAATTGAAAATTTCAAAACTGAGATTGATAGATTTTTGTTGGGTAAGGGTATTAAGGTTACGGCACCAAGGCGGGTAGATGGAGTTAAGGTACAGATCAGCCATGGTCTGATTGAATGCTGGAGCAGGCTCTAGGGACTGAATTGTCCCCTCCTGTTCCTATGATTCCATGTTTCTATGATCCTAAACATTCTCCCTCTTTCTCTCCTCACTCTAGGTTGCATTAGTTGTGTAATGTGCAGCTGTGAGCTTCAGCAGATCTTATCCGTGCTTCTGATCTGGACAGTTCATTGTTCTCAGAGTCTGAGTACTCTCTGACAAACAACAAGCTCCCACCTTTTGAAGGCTGACATTGTCTTGCCTGCCGCACACAGCGGAAAATATTCAAATCTCTTAACTACAGAGGATGGAATGATCAGGCGGACTCAGAAGTTACATAGGGTCCAGATTGAGTTCGAGTAACTTCCTTGTTTGTTGGCATTAACTCACGGGGATTCAGAGATTCGGCAATCTGGGGAGAATGGAGAGTGATGAAACTATCGGTGACCAGTCCTTGAACATGAGCTGGTTGTGAATGAATTCAAGTTTAAAAATAATGTTATGAAAACCTGGTATCAGTAAAACACATGGAGTGGATTTATATTGGGGATATTTACCTCTCTAACACTCAGTGACCATTCACATTCAAAGATACATGGGCGGGATTTGTCTCTGATATGGGAGCGATTTGTTGCTGTCTTCACAGTAGAAAACACAAACAACATACCAAAAATAGTGGGGAACCAAGGGATTATTGAGATTAAGGAACTTAAAGTAATTCATATAAGTAGAGAAAGACTACTTGATACTAAAGGCCGACAAATCCCCTGGACCTGATGTGCTACAACCTAGGATTCTATAAGAGCTGCCTGCAGAGGTAGTGGATGCATTGATTGTGATCTGACAACATTCCGCAGATTCTAGAACGGTCCCAGCGGATTCGAAGGTAGCAAATTTAGCCCCGCTATTCAGGAAAGTAGCGAGAGAGTCAACAGGGAACTATAGGCCAGTTCACCTGACAGCAGTCGTAGGGGAAATGCTGGAATCCATTATTATGGAAGTGGTAACGTGGTTTTGGAAAATCATAAAATGATTAGGCAATGTCAACATGGTTTTATGAAAGGGAAATCATGTTTGAAAATTTTATTCGGGTTTTTTGACGAGCAGGGTAGATAAAAGGGGACCAGTGGGTATTATATTTGGCTTTCAAACGGCACTCATGCAAGGGCGTTACGCAAGATAAGGACTCATTACAAAGGATTACATAGGATATACAGCACAGGACATTCGCCCCAAGCAGTCAAAGCCACCGTTCATGCTCCGAGCGAACCTCCGCCGTAACTCAATCAGCATACATTATCGGGTTGGAGGTAATATATTAGCATGGATAGAGGATGGTTTAACAAACAGAAAATTGGGATAAACTGGTCATTTTCCGATTGGCAGTCTGTAACTAGTGGGGTGCCGCAGTGATCAGTGCTTAGGCCTCAGCTATTTACAATCTATATTAATGACTTAGATGAAGGAAAAGAGTGTAATGTATCCAAGTTGGCTGTCGATACAAAGCTGGGTGCGAAAGTAAGCTGTGAGGTGGACAGAAAGAGCCTGCAAAGGGACATCGACAGGTTAAGAAGTGGGCAATAAGGGAGCAGATGTAGTATACTGTACGGAAATGTGAGGTTATTCACTTTGGTAGGACGAATAGAAAAATAGATGTTTTTTTTAAACGGTGAGAAAATATTAGGACGGAAAATGACTTGTTGGCCGTTATTGCAAGGGGTTGGTCTATCAGAGTAAATAAGTCTTGCTACAATTGTACAAGGCTTGGTTGAGACCAACCGTGTAATAGTGTACACAGTTTTGATCTCCTGATCTAAGAAAGGGTATACTTGCCTTACAGGCGGTTCAACGATGGTTCACTAGATTGATACGTGGGAAGAGAGTTTTGTCCTCTGAGGAGAGATTGAGTAGATTGGGCCGATACTCTCTGGAGTTCAGAAGAATGAGAGGTGATCTCATTGAAATATAAAGATTCCTTGGGGGCTTGACAAGGAAGATGCTGAGAGTTCGTTTCCCCTAGCTGGAGACTCCAGAAGTAGGGGGCACAGTTTCATTATAAGGGGTCGGCCATTTAAGACTGGGATGAGGAGGAATTTCTCCACTCAAAGGGTTGTGAATCTTTGGAATTCTCGGCTCCAAGGGGCTGTGGATGCTGAGTCGTTGAGTATATTGAAGACAGACATCGATAGATTTCTGGACTCTAGGGGATTCTAGGGATATGGGGATCAGGAGGGAAACTGGAGTTGAGGTCGAAGATCAGCCATGATCTTATTGAATGGCGGAGCAGGCTCGAGGGCTCGTATAGCTACTCCTGCTCCTAATTTTTAACTTCTTATTTTCTTAAAATATCAGAGGTATTTAGTATCATAGAATCATAGAAATTCACGACATTCAGTCCATTGTGTCTGAGCCAGCCATAAAAAGGGCGGTCCAGCGGAATGCCACTTTCCAGCTGTTGTTCCATAGCTCTCTAGTTTACGGCACTTCAGGCAAGTACTTTTTAAATGCGATGAGTGTTTCTGCCCCTGCCACCCTTTCAGACAGTGAGTTGTAGACCCCCGTCACACGCTCATCAATTTGCATCTGATATGGGTGGGATGTGTCCCTGAAATGGGTGAGATTTGCCTCAGATATGGGAGTGCTATGTCTTCATTATGGGTGGATGTGTTGCTGATATACGTCGGATTTATCTCTGATATTGGAGGGATGTATCCAAGATATGGGTGGGAATTACCTCTGATATGAGTGGGATATTTCTCTGATATGGGTGGGAATTATCTCTGGTATGGGTGGGGTGTGTCCCTGATATGAGTGGGATTTGTCTCTTATATGGGTGTTATTTGTCTCTGTTATGGGTGGGAGTTATCTCTTATACGGGTGGGATGTGTTCCTGATATGCGATAGATTTTCTCTGATATGGGTGGTATTTTCCTCTGATATGTGTGGGATGTGTCTCTGATATGGGTGGGAAACGTGTATTATATGGGTGGCAATTATCTCTGATAAGGGTGGGATCTGTCTTTGATATGGGAGTGATGTGTCTTCTTAAATGGGAGGGATGTATCCCTGATAGGGCTGGGATCTGTCTCTGGTACGGGTGGGATGAGGTGTCACCAAATGAGTTGTGGCTGGGTGAGAGGCAGTGAGTTCAGTTCAACCTTCTCAGTCTGAGATACAATCTGTTCTGAGCGGTGTCAGACTAGGTGACAGCTCATCCATCACGACCGATCACATCAGAGACACGTGAATCTAGCAGCAGTTCTGATTGGCTTACATATTATCATTTACTAATGGTCTTTAAAATGCAGAATCAAGGCAAATAACGATTTTATTGAAATGATCTGAGATACATAAATAAGTAAACTTTTCTCCTGGGCTCATGGTACCCAGCTGAGCTTTGCTGCTGTAACACAACTTGTCTTCAGCTGCCCAGCATGAAGAGTGTAGGGAGACTGGAACTGGGGAGGGACTGAGCATGTTATGGACAGTATTGGGAATTGGTCTGGTTTTATTGGAACGATAATGGGCATAAGAAATAGCAGAAGGCGTAGGCCATTCGGCCCCTCGAGCTCGCTCCGACATTCAATAAGGTCATGGCTGAACTTCTACCTCAAGTCAACTTCCCCGCCCGATCCCAATGTCCCTTGATTGCATTAGTGCCCAAAAATCTACCGATCTCAGTCTTGAATATATTCATCGACTGAGCATCCGCAGCACTCTGGGGTCGAGAATTCCAAAGATTCAGAATCCTCTGAGTGATGAAATTTCATCACATCCCAGTCCTAAATGGACACTCCCTTACTCTGAGATTATGATCCCTAGTTCTAGACTCTCCAGCAGGGGAAAAACAGGCTCTCAGCAGCTACCCTTTCAAGCTCTTGAAGAATTTTATACACTTCAATCGGATAACCTTTCCTTTTTCTAAACGCTAGCGAGTATAGATCAATCCACTCAATTTCTCCTCCTCGGAGAACCCTCTCATCCCAGGAAGATATCTGGTGAATGTTTGTTGCACCGCCTCTATGGCAAGTATATCTTTCCTCAAACAAAACAGAAAATGACGGAAATACTGAGCAGGTCAGCCAGCATCTGTGGAGAGGGAACCAGAGTTAACAATTCAGGTCGATGGCCTTTCGTCAGAACTGGAAAAAATTAGAGATGTAACGGATATTAAGCAAGTGTAGGGGCAGGTTACATAGATTGGGCATGTATCCCCTTGAGTATAGAAGATTAAGGGGTGATCTAGTTGAAGTGCTTAAGCTGATGAAATGAGTTGTTAGGGTACGTAGCGAGAAACCTTTCTTCTGATGGGCTAGTCCAGTACAAGGTGTCATAACCTTAAAATTAGAGGTAGGACATTCAGGGGTGATAGCAGGAAAGGTTCTTCACACAAAGGGTAGTGGAAATCTGGAACACTCTCCCCCAAATATCTGTTGAGGCTGGGGGTCCATTGAAAAATTCAAGACTGAGATTGATAGGTCTTTGTTGGGTCAGGGTATTAAGGGTTATGGAAGCAATCCGGGTAGATGGAATAAAGGTACAGAGGAGCCACGTCTCACTGACTGGCGAAACAGTCTCGAGGGGCTGAATTGCCTCCCCTGGTTCCTATGTTCCTAAGAGCTCTCTGTCTCCTCACTCTTGTTTGCATATGTTGTTCAATGTGGACTTGTGCCCTTTAGAATATATTACCTATGTTACTGATATAAACACTTCCTTGTTCTCAGTCACTGATAAACACATCACCCTCTCACTTATTAAAGGCTACCATTGTCTCACCTCCAACGCATAGCATACCACATTCAAATATGTTGGTCACAGGAGGTGGCTTATCAGGCAGAGTCAGAATCGGCAATGGGTCCAGTGTGGCACCGTGTAACTTCCTTGTAACCTGGCGATAACACACGGCCATTGACAGAATTGGCAGTGGGGGAGAATGGAGATTGATGAAACTATTGGAGACCAGGCCTTGGACGTGGGGTGGCTGGGAGTGAGATGGAAAATCAGTCGAACCTTTTCACGCACAGTGTAACACTGAAAGGGTCAGGCAGAGGGAGTGGGTCAGAGAGGGAAGGAGATAGAGACAGTGACAAACAGAGAGATATGCAGAAAGACAGCCAGAGAGAGAAGGAGATAGAGACAGACAGACTGACATTGAGGGTCAGAATGAGACAGAGATAGACAGTCATGGAGAGAAAGAGAGAGAGAGGGAGAGAAACATGGATCGACGGAGGGAGAGAGACAGCACAGAGAGACACAGGGACAGAGATCGAGATATAGAGATTGAGAGAGAGTGACACAGGGAGAGATACACAGAGAAAGACAGAGAGCAGAGAGAGATAGAGAAAGGAAAGAGAGAGGGGTTCAGTGAGAGAGAAAGACAAAGGACAGAGAGCGTGATAGGGACAGAGATTGAGACATAGAGACACAGAGATGGAGAGAGACAGAGACAGAGAGAGAGAGACACCGAGAAAGAGAGCGAGACAGAGGAAGGGACTGCGAGAGACAGCGACAGCGAGACACAGAAAGACAGACCGAGAGCGAAATATAGATATCCGTATGGAGAAAGCATGTTGGAGAACGAGAAACGGGGCCTTAGACGGACAGAGAGAAAAAGACCGAGGGAGAGACATAGAGAGAGAGAGATAGCTGGACAGAGCGAGAGGGAGAGACAGCGACAGAGAGAGAGAGGGATGGACAGACAGAGAGAGATACAGAAAGACAGAGAGAGAGGTACAGAGAGACAGACAGAGGGACAGACAGAGAGAGACAGAAAGAGATAGACAGTCATGACGGTGGACAGAGACAGTGAGAAAGGGGCAGAGAGAAACATACATAAACAGACAGGGACACAGGGATAGAGAGAGACACCAGCAGACAGAGAGAAACAGTGAGGGAGAGACAGAGATAGAGTGATGGGAGAGACAGAGACATAGAGAGAGTGCTGAATAGAGAGAGAGAGAGACAGATAGGTACAAAAAGACGATTTGTGAGATAGAGAGGGGCAGAGAGAGATAGGGACAAATACAGAGAACGAGGGATCGAGAGAGAGGGAGAGAGAGAGCGAAAGAGAGAGGATAGAGAGAGCGAAGGGAGAGGTACACAGCTAGTGAGAGATACAGAGAGAGAGTGAGACCTAGAGAGAGATGAGCGAGACAGAGAGAGGTGGACAGTGAGAAACACACACACATAGTCAGAGAGAGACAGAAACGGGGAGAGACTGAGGGACAAAGATAGAGAGAGGGACAGAAAGAGCGAGAGAGGGACAGAAAGAGAGAGAGGGAAATAGAGAGACGGGCAGAGAAAGAGTGAGGGGCACAGAGACTGACTAATTCCGGGAATAAAAGAGTTAAATTACCAGTGCAGGTTGCATAGACTAGACATGTATTCCCTTAAGAATGGAAGATTAAGGGGTGATCTAATTGTAGTGTTTAAGATGATTAAATGAGTTGATAGCGTAGATAAGAGAAACTATTTCCTCTGGTGGGGGAGTCCAGCACAAGGTGCATAATCTTAAAATTAGAGCTAGGCCGTTCAGTGGTGATGTCAGGAAGCACTTCTTCACACAAAGGCAGTGCAAATCTGGAATAATCTCTCCCCTAACAAGTTGTTGATGCTGGGGGTCAATTGAAAATTTCAAAACTGAGATATGATAGATTTTTGTTGGGTCTGGGTATTCAGGGTAACGGAACGAAGGCGGGTAGATGGAGTTAAGGAACAGTTCAGACATGTTCTGACTGAATTCTGGATCAAGCTTGATGGGCTGAATTGCATCCTCTCGTTCCAATGTTTACATGACCCTCGGAATTCTCTCTCTGTCTCTTCTCACTCTAGTTTGCATTATTCGTGAAATGTGCAGCTGTGAGCTTCGCCAAATCGTATCCGTGCTTCTGATCTGGACAGTTCATTGTCTCAGTCTCTGAGCACCCTCAGACAAAGAACAAGCTCCCACTTTTTGAATGCTGGCATTGTCGGTAGCATAGAGATTATATCACTGGACTATTGATCCAGAGAATGTGACTTCACAATCCCACTGAGGAATTTTGAGATTTTGAATTCAAGTATAAAAATCTGGGTATGAAAAGCTTGGTATCAGTAAAAGTGGCTGTCACATAGAGTGGATTTATCCTGTGAATATTCTCTCGCTAACCTTCAATGTCCTTTAATGTTCAAAAATATATGGGCGGGATTTGTCTCTGATATGGGCGGAATTTGTCTCTGATATGGGCGGGATTTTTCTCTGATATGGGAGGGATTTACTGCTGATTTTTTTATTTTCCGTCTTCACAGTAGAAAACACAAACAGCATACAAAAAATAGTGGGGAACCAAGGGGCTGATGAAATTAAGTAACTTAAATTATTTCATATCAGTAGAGAAAGTCTGCTTGATACTAAAAGCCGACAAATCCGCTGGACCTGATGACTTACAAACTAGGATTCTAAAAGAGGTGGCTGCAGAAATAGTGAATGCATTGGTTGTGATCTTCAAAAATTCCCTAGATTGTAGAACGGTGCCAGCGGATTGTGAGGAAGCAAATATAACCGTGATATTCAGGAAATTAGGGAGAGGGAAAACCGAGAACTACAGGCCAGTTAGCCTGACATCAGTCGTAGGGCAAATGCTGAAATCCAATATTAAGGAAGTGGTAACAGGGCACTTAGAAAATCATAACATGATTAGGTGGGGTCAACATTATTTTATGAAAGGGAAATCGTGTTTGAAATATGTAATAGATATTTTTGAGGATGTAACTAGCAGGGTAGATGAAAAGGGACCGGTCGATATAGCATATTTGGATTTTCAAAACGTATTCGATACGGTGCCACATACAGGTTGTTACACAAGATAGGGACTCGTTACATAGGATAACATAGAATATACAGCACAGAAAAAGGCCATTCGGCCCAACCAGTCCATGCTGCCGTTTATGATCCTCTCGAGCCATCTCCCTAACTCGATCAGCAGAACTCATCGGGTTGGGGGTAATATATTAGCATGGATAGAGGATTGTTAAACCGATAGATAACAGAGAGTAGGTATAATCGGGTCATTTTCCGGTTGGCAGGCTGGAACTTGTGGAGTGCAGCAAGGATCAGTGCTTATGCCTCAGCTATTTACAATCTATAATAATGATTTAGATGAAGGGAACGAGTGTAATGTATCCAAGTGAGGGGCTTAACATAATTAATATAAGTAGAGAAAAAGTTCTAGAGAAACTAATTGGGACTAAATGCCGACAAATCCCCTGGACCTGACGGCCTACATCCTAGAATTCTAACAGAGGTGGCTGAAGAGATCGTAGATGCATTGGTTTTGATCTTCCAAAATTCCCTCGATTCTGGAACGGTCCCAGCGATTGCAAGGTCGCAAATGTAACACCGCTATTCAATAAAGGAGGGAGATAAAAACAGGGAACTGCAGGCCAGTTAGCCTGACATCAGTCATCGGGTAAATGCCGAAATCCATTGTTAACGAAGTGGTATTAAGTCACTTAGAAAATCATACCATGATTAGGCAGAGTCAACATGGTTTTATGAAAGAGAATTCGCGTTTGACAAATTTATTAGAGTTTTTTGAGGATGTAACTAGCAGGGTAGATAAAGGGGAATCAGTGGATGCAGTATAATTGGATTTCCAAAAGGCATTCGATAAGGTGCCACATGAAAGGTTATTACCAAGATTAGGGCTCATGGAGTTGGGGGTAATTTAGTAGCATGGAAAGAGGATTGGTTAACGGACAGAAAACAGAGAGTAGGGAAAACGGATCTTTTTCAGGTCGGCAGGCTGTAAATAGCGGGGAGCCGCAAGGATCAGTGTTGGGGCCTCAGCTGTTTACAATCTGTATTAATGACATAGATGAAGGGACCGAGTGTAATGTATCCAAGTTTGCTGATGATACAAAGCTAGGTGGGACAGTAAGCTGTGAGGAGAACACAAAAAGGCTGCAAAGGGATAAAGATAGATTAAGTGAGTGGGCAGTAAGTTGGCAGATGGAGTATAATGTAGGGAAATGTGAGGTTCTTCACTTTGGTAAGAAGAATAGAAAAACAGAATATTTTTTAAATGATGAGAAACTTTCAAATGTTGGTGTTCAGAGAGATTTGGGTGTCCTCGTGCAAGAAACACAGAAAGCTAGTATGCTGGTACAGCAAGCAATAAGGAAGTTAATTGGCATGCTGGCCTTTATTGCAAGGGGATTGGAGTATAAGAGTAAGGTAATCTTGCTACAATTGTACAGGGACTTGCTGAGACCACACCTGGAGTACTGTGCAGAGTTTTAGTCTCCTTATCTAATGAACGATATATCTGCCTTGGAGGCATTGCAACGAAGGTTCACTAGATTGATTCCTGTGATGAGAGGGCTGTCCTATGATGAGAGATTATGTAGAATGGGCGTATACTCCCTTGAGATTAGAAGAATGAGAGGTGATCTCATTGAAATACACACGATTCTGAAGGGGATTGAAAGGGCAGATGCTGAAAGTTTGTTTCCCCTGGCTGGTGTGTCTAGAACTAGGGGGCATATTCTCAGGATAAAGGGTAGGCCATTTAAGACCAAGATGAGGAGGAATTTCTTCATTCAGACGGTGGTGAATCTTTGGAAATCTCTGCTCCAGAGGGCTGTGAATGCTGAGTCTTTGAGTATATTCAAGGCTGAGTTAGATTGAGTTTAGGACTCTAGGGGAATTAAGGGATATGGACATCAGGCAGGAAAGTGGAGTTGAGATCGATGATCAGCCATGATCTTATTCAATTGCTCGAGGGACCTATGGCCGACTACAGCTCTTATTTCTTATGTTCTTATGTTTGATAAAGTGTCACATAATAGGCTTGACAGCAAAGTTGCAACCCATGGAATAAAAGGGTCGGATGGTCAGCATGGATACAAAATTGGCTAAGTGACAGGAAACAGAGTGTAGTGCTGAACGGTTGTTTTTCGGAATGGAGAAAGGTACACAGTGGTGTTCCCCACAGATCAGTACCAGGACCACTGCTTTTCTTGATATATATTAATGACTTAGCCTTTGCTGTACAGGGTAGACCATTTCAAAAATTGCAGATGACACAAAATTTGGAGGTATGGTGAACAGTGAGGAGGATAATGGTAAACTTCAGGAAGACATAGACAGGCTGGTGGAATGGGAGGACACGTGGCCGATGAAATTTAATGCAGAAAAGTGCAAATGATGCATTTTGGTCGGAAGAGCGAGGAGTGGCAATATAAACTAAAGGGTACAATCCTAAAATGGGTGCATGAACAGAGAGTCCTGTGGGTATATGTGCACAAATCGTTAAAGGTGTCAGAGCAGGTTGAGAAAGCGGTTAAAAAAAGCATGCTGGATTCTGGGCTTCATAAATAGTGGCATAGAGTACAAAAAAGTGGAAGTTATGATGAACTTTTATAAAACACAATTTCGGCCTCAACTGGAGTATTGTCTCCAATTCTGGGCACCACACTTTAGGAAGGAGGTGAAGTCCTTAGAGAGGGTGCAGAAAGGATTTACAAGAATGTTTCCAGGAATGAGGGACTTCAGTTACGTGGATAGACTGGAGAAGCTGGGGTTGTGCTCCTTAGAGCAGAAAAGGTTGAGGTGAGATTTGCTAGAGGTGTTCAAAATCATGCAGGGTCTAGACAGAGTAGAGAGAAACTGTTCCCATTGGCAGAAGGGTCGTGAAACAGAGGACACAGACTTAAGGTGATCGCAAAAGTATCAAAGGCAACATGTGGAAAAACATTTTTATGTAGCGAGTTGTGAGGATCTGGAATGCACTGCCTGAAATGGTGGTGGAGGCAAACTGAATCGTAGCTTTCAAAGGAGAATTGGATACTTACCTGAAGGAAAAAAAATGCAGGGCTATGGGGAGAGAGGCGGCACGGGCTCGACAGGCTGAATTGTCACCTTCTGTGCTGTAACCATTCTATGAGTCTACACTGTCTCATCAAACACGCCCACGGCAGGTACAGCACGGGTTAGATACAGAGTAAAGATTAGTATTAGTACAAAAACTAGTGCTGGAGAAAATTATGGGGCTGAAACCCGATAAATCCCCAGGGCCTGATAATCTGCATCCCAGACTGCTAATAGAGGTAGCCATGGAAATATTGGATGCATTGGTTGTCATCTTCCAAAATTCAATAGATTATGGAACAGTTCCTGCAGAGGAGGGTGGCAAATGTAACCCCACTATTTAAAAAGGAGGGAGAGAGAAAACAGGGAACTACAGACCGGTTAGCCTAACTTCAGTAGTAGGGAAAATGCTAGAGTCTATTATAAAGGATCTGATAACAGGACATTTCGAAAGTATCAACAGGATTAGACAAAGTCAACATGGGTTTATGAAAGGGAAATCGTGTTTGACAAACCTACTGGATTTTTTGGAGGATGTAACTGTTAGAATAGATAAAGAAGAACCAGTGGATGTGGTGTATTTGGATTTTCAGAATGCCTTTGATAAAACCCACATAAGAGGTTAGTGCGTCAAATTAAAGCACATGGGATTGGGTGTAATATACAGGCTGGGTTGAAAATTAGTTACCAGTAGGAAACAGAGAGTAGGAATAAATGAGTCTTTTTCGGGGTGACAGGCAGTGACCAGTGGGGTACCGCAGGGATCAGTGCTTGGGCCCCAGCTATTCACAATATATATCAATGATTTGGATGAGGGAACCAAATGTAATATTTCCAAGTTTCCTGACGACACAAGACTAGGTGGGATTGTGAGGAGGATGCATCGAGGCTTCAAGCCGATTTAGACAAATTGAGTGAGTGGGCAAATACATGGCAGATGCAGAATAACGAGGATAAATGTGAAGTTATCCATTCGGTAGGAAAACCAGAGAAGCAGAGTAGCATTTAAATGGTGCTAGATTGTGAAATGTTGATGTATAGAGGGACCTGGGTGTCCTTGTACACCAGTCACTGAAAGCAAACATGCAGGTGCAGCAAGCAGTTAGGAAGGCAAATGGTATGTCGGCCTTCATTGCAAGAGGATTTGAGTACAGGAGCAAGAATGTCCTACTACAGCTATGCAGAGCATTGGTGAGACCACACCTGGAGTACTGTGCGCAGTTTTGGTCTCCTTACCTAAGAAAGGATATACATGCCATAGAGGGAATGCAGCGAAGGTTCACCAGACTGATTCCTGGGATGGCAGGACTGTTGTATGAGGAGATTAGGTCGACGAGGCCTGTATTCACTAGAGTTTAGAAGAATGAGAGGGAATGTAATTGAAATGCATAAAATTCGGAGAGGGCTGGACAGATTGGATGTTTCCCCTGGCTGGGGGGAATAGAACGAGGGGTCGCAGTCTCAGGATACGGGGTAGGACATTTAGGACGGAGATGTGGAGAATTTCTTCACTCAGAGGGTGGTGAGCCTGTGGAATTCTCTACCACAGAAGGCTGTGGAGGCCAAATCACTGAATATATTTAAGAAGGAGATAGATTTCTAGATGCAAAAGGCATCAAGGGGTATGGGGAGAGAGCGGGACTATTGTATTGAGGTAGCGGATCAGCCATGATCATAATGACGGCGGAGCAGGCTCAAAGGGCCAAATGGCCTACTCCAGCTCCTATTTTTCTGTGTGAGAGAGACAGAGAGAGAGATAGACGGGGTCCAGTCCCACACACACCCCGGGGGTAACTCAGTCCCGCAACACACGCCCCGGGGGATGGACTCAATCCCACAACACATATCCTGGGTGATGGGTCTAAGTCCCATACACCCCGGGGGATGGGAGTCTGTCCCACACAAACCCCAGCGATTGGACTTTGTTCCACACACACCTTGGGGGTTCGAGCTAGTTCCCACACACACCCTGGGGGTTGGGTTCCTGTCCCACACACACCCTGGTGGATGGAATCATTCTATCCCTGGCCTGCTGGACGGGCCAGAAATGGAACACGGGCCGGAGCTCGCGCTTCACATTAGTCTATCCACTTTCAATTCTCGTGGGTCAGAGACCGACGCGAACTGAAGCCAGGGAACACACATTAATACTAAATTTAATTTATCAATTCGCAAAACCGATTCTTCCCGGCCCAATCTTAAAAGGATCCATTCCGCGATTCTGCCGCAATGGCGGACATTCGTGTCCAATATGCCCCGTCCAATTTAGAGTCGAGTCACGGCTGCTCACATTGCTCTCACCAATGACTATTAGTGGGGTTATTCATTCTTGCACAATTACTCACCCGTTTTAATATTATGCCACTTAATTAGCATAGTGGATGCATAACTAAACAGACCTGGGTATATTGGACATTGCACTCGCTGTTTTTAATTTATGCCCTTTGTCCCATGTCATGAAAATTTAAGTTTATTGTCATGATTGGAAGAGGGTTGTAGAGATTTATGTCGTTGGCCAGTCCCAGTAATAAATAGCAGTCGGGGATGAAATGTGCATTATAATGGTGCATTACTTGTGGCCATTCTCACGTGAAAGTTCACAAACTCTATCGGGGTCTTGGCTTTTCTCAGGAGTGATCGCACGTTGACAATGAACAAGCCCAGTTTGATGGCTGATCTGGGGCACAATTTGCGGATTAAATCATTTTCAGAATCACCTAATTATTCCTCAGCGAGGTTTCTAAAGCATCAAAGTAGCACTTTCATGTGCAATTTTTAAATGTTGTATCAATGATTTTATCCTTGATTGTGCCTTATACCATGGTTATAATTGATAGCGGAATCAGAGTCGATCTCTCATTTTCCACTATAAGAATGAATTGAGACCATTTGGAATAAATAGGCCGAGCACTTTTCAAAGTGACTCGTGAACCTGCATCATGTTGGTTAGCCTGTTAATAAGAGTTGTTATTTTCAGTCAATGTGGAAACGACCTGAAGGGATCTTTGTACAATAAATGCCGGAACGAATTTTAATGCTGGCTGTGGTGAACACAATTCATTTTATTTGTGCAGCAATGTTCCCTCTAATTATTTTTTGTGCGCGGTCCCTTTCAATTTGCTGTATCTCTTCCAGCGGCAGGAGCTGGTGAGCAGCCTGCACGTGTCCTCGCCATTGGTCCGCGGCCGCCCACCTTCGGGGAACATTAGTGTGGGGCCCTCAACAGCTCAACAAAACTTGTTAACCGGCCCTCCAGCCCAAGTAATTGCCCACCCCTGCTCGACACTGTCCCATCAAAGACTCCCAGGGGTAGATATAGCACGGGTTAGATACAGTGTTAAACTCCCTCTGCACTGTCACATCAAAGACACCCAGGGTTAGATATAGCACGGGTTAGATACAGTGTTAAACTCCCTCTGCACTGTCACATCAAAGACACCCAGGGTTAGATATAGCACGGGTTAGATACAGTGTTAAACTCCCTCTGCACTGTCACATCAAAGACACCCAGGGTTAGATATAGCATGGGTTAGATAAAGTGTAAATTTCCCTCTGCACTGTCCCATCAAAGATTCCCAGTGGTAGATATTGCATGGGTTCGATACAGTGTAAAGCTCCCTCTACACTGTCCCATCAAATGGTCTGTCGGTCTGTTGCAAATTATGTCCGATCCCAATCTGTCTGAACAAACCCGTTCAACTGAGATATCCTGAACCCCGAACGGTCAGAGTGCCAACACTCTGGGACACCTGTCTTATCTCAGTACCTTTCTGAATGTGTTATTAGGCACTTGCAGAGATTCCCTACTGCGGTTTCCTCTTCCCATTTCCTGCCATTCCCACCTCTTCTCCCAGCCTCGTTCCACCCCGAACAGCTTGCCCTCGGATACATTGATCCTAAATAGAAACTTGGCATGGATGTGAATCTGTGATCAATGCAGTAAGTTTTATTTCTGAGTACAGCCCATTATTCTGACAGCAGTAATACAGGGTCAGGGGTTACGGGACCTAAACAATCAAACAGAGTCTGCTTCCTGTGAAGGAAGGTTTCATTCAGTGCGAACGTGGATGAGCTCGGGCTGGTGGGAATCAATCACTAGATCCTCCAGTTTAGCGGTGTGCAACACATCTTCCCAAAGTAGCAGCGTCGAAATCTGACTATATACTCGTTGCTATTACATTTTCCCACATGACATGCAGATTGTTCATCATATCCGTCACAGTCTGCGGAAATGACAAGTGAAGAATGAATTGATTGATGGTTCTGAACACAGAGGGAGGGAGAACAATGAGAAAACATGAAGCTGAGTTTGTCAGTGATACTGGGACTGACTCTGGTACACACATGAACCTTAACTCTTTCATACTTAATGAAAGCCCAGACCGCTCCCCCTCCCCCAATCTTTGTCCTGAAGGGCAGCCCAAAGGACTTTCCTCAGAATGGAGCCCACCACCCCCGCTATCCGAGAGCAGAGAGGAAAGATCAGACATTGATATAGAACTATTCCCGGCACCAGTAGGGCCCAAAGAGTTTCACAGACCGTGGATTGTTTCTGAAGTGCCGATATTGTTTTGTAGGAAACGCGGCAGCCAATTTGCTCAAAGCAAAATGGCCCAAAAATTCGTGAGGAAGCCTTCGTGCGAGGGTAAGGCTTCCCCGCGATCTCTCACTGCGCGCTGGCTTTTTCAGTCCGAGCTCGCACGAACTTGATGTTCTGGACAGCTGCTGTGCTGGGCTTGCGTATCCCACAGGCGTAGTTAATTCGTGCGAGCTGTGGGATCACGTGACTCAGTTAGAGCCAATGGCAGCACACCATCTTCCATTCATAACTTTCACATAAGTGCTGTGAAAGCTATGAATCTATACCCCCCCAAAAGAACAGCTAAACCTCAATTAAATTAAAAAAAATCACGTTAATAAAATAAGTATAGTTAAATAAATTAACCATTTTAAATAAAAAATTAAATTTTTGAAAAAATTTAAAATCTTTTAAAAAGTTATAAAAATAAACTTACCTGTCTTTAAAGTCTCTAAAAAATATATACCTGTTAAAAAAAATTCAAAATAATACTTAATTCACTACTTACCTTGTTAAAAGTGGGTCTTACTCCTCCTTTTTTTATGTGTAAAATCTTCCGAACTAACCTGCGCGTTGAAACCACTAAGTGCACTGCATGCGCGCAGCCTGTAGCGCGCACGCGGTTCAGCTAGGAACCGCCCCCTTCTCCATTCACCAAGTGCCGGTTTTCAGCGCATGCGCAGTGCATGCAGAAAACCGGCAATTGGAGACAGAATACGCGAGAGTACGCAATGCGTACTCTCGCGTAGCGGCACTAATTTTTGGGCCATGTCCCACAAACAGCAAATGAAATTCAACAGGATGTGGAGTCTCTGCTCATGTTTGTTGAGAGAGTGATGTTGGTCCAAGACACCGGGCGAACTCCAGCTCTTCAAATAATGCCACCAGATGTTTCCTGCCCCATGGGCAGGGAGACAGGGTCTCGTTTAACGTTTCATCAACAACATGACACCTCAGACAGTGCAGCACTCCCCCAGTGCTGGGCTCTATGTACTAGACTGGGGCATCAACCCACAACTTGTTCACTCAACTCCCACCTGAGCCAAACTGACACCCAGCTACTGACCATTGATCATTTCACCGCTTGCCTCCTCTACTTAGTCCTTGTTCTCACAACCCGATCTCTATGAAGGCTGCAGAATTATTCAAATTAAATAAATCTGTTTTGAAACCCTTGCGATGCAATCCACTACCCTCATGTTATGAAAAGCTGACTCATGCCTGGGGACCGGTTCCACACACACCTCCAGTATCACTCCCAAGTCACCATTCTTCATCTAAGAGACTGGAAAGTCAGCGTGAGGGAAAGGGACTGAAGCAGCTCCCGTTAGTGTCCTCACACACAGACCGCACTCTCACACATTGCAACGGGTTGGTGTGACCGGGAGCAGCAACTGGGAGTTTGCCCTCTGTAGTACTGAGGCCAGTTACTTTCTTACAATCTCACAATAACCTTTACTCAACCAATCAAACCATGATGTTCAAACAGGGATTACAATAAATTAACAAATAAAACTTTCTGAACACTGGCTGTGGTGAGATCGGAGAAATTTACCTCTAAAATCCCAAAAAGCAAGGCTGGGCTGAATCAGCAACAGGACTCCAAGAATCAAGAACAGAGCTTTCATCATCATCTGCACAGTTTTTCCAGAGTCAGGTTCAGGCGACTTGAGTGGAAAAGTTCAGAATCTGGACTCAAGAGTTTACAGCATTTAAAAATCACACGCACGGGGAGTGGCTCTGCTCTCTGAAGATATCCTGGGAAAAGGCGTTTCCTTTCTGTGTGGTGTGGATCAATTGGCAGCTGGACCCAGTTGGCAGTTCTCTATCTTTCAGAAGACAAGGTTGTGTGTTTGGGCTGAACTCCAGGTCGTAACACATGAGCTCAGCAGACAGAATGCGGCAGGTACAGAAACAGACATTTAACCCATTAAAACCTCAGTATTAAAATCATGGAATCAGATGTTTTCGGCACAGAAGGAGCCCATTCGGCCCACTGTGTCCACTCTGACCAAAAAAGAGCCATCTAGCCTAATCCTACTTTCCAGCTCTTTGTCCGAGGCCTTGTAGGTTACAGCACTTCAAGTACTTTTTAAATGCGTTGAGGGTTTCTGCCTCGACCACCCTTTCAGGCAGTGAGTTCCAGACCTCCAACACCCTCTGGGTGAAAAAAGTTCTCAGCACCCCTCTAACCCTTCTACCAATTACTTTAAATCTTTGCCCCTGGTTATCGACCCCTCTGCTAGGGGATATAGGTCCTTCCTATCCACTTTATCTAGGCACCTTATAATTTTGTACACCTCAATCAAATCTCCCCTCAGCCTATCCAATCCTGCCTCTTAGCTAAAATTCTCCAGTCCTGACAACATCCTCGTATATCTCCTCTGTACCCTCTCTAGTGCAATCACATCCTTCCTGTAATGTGGTGACCAGAACGGCACGCAGTACTCTAGCTGTGGCCTAACTAGTGTTTTATACAGTTCAAGCACAACCGCCCTACTCTTATATTCTATGCCTCGGCTAATAAAGGAAAGTATCCCGTATGCCTTCTGAACCACCTTATCTAACTTTCCTGCTTCCTTCAGTGATCTGAGGACATGCACTCCAAAGTCTCTCTGTTCCTGTACACTTCAGTGTCCTACCATTTACTGTGTAGTCCCTTGCCTTGTTAGCCTTCCCCAAATGTATTACCTCACACTTCTCCAGACTGAAATCCATTTGGCACTTTTCTGCCCACCTGACCAGTCCATGGATATCTTCCTGCAGTTTACAGCTTTCTTCCTCACTATCAACCACACGGCCAATTTTTGTATCATCTGCAAACTTCTTAATTATGCCCCCTACATTGAAGTCTAGATCATTGATATATACCACAAAAAGTAAGGGACCTAGTACTGAGCCCTGGGAAACCCCACTGGAAACAGCCTTCCAGTCACAAAAACACCCGTCGACCATTACCCTTTCTTTCCTGCCAGAACCAGTTTTGGATGTAACTTACCGCTTGCCCTTGGATCCAATGGGCTTTTGCTTTTCTGAACGGTCTGCCATGTGGGACATTGTCCAAATCGTTGCAAAAAGCAAAATCTGCATATTTCTGATGCAATGGATGTCTATTTCCAATCAGTCTGAAGAAACCCATTCAAATGAGATATCTTGAACACTGAACGGTCAGGGTGCTGACACTCTGGGACACCTGTCTTATCTCAGTACCTTACTGAATGTGTTATTAGGCAATTGGAGATTCCCTGCAGCGGTTTCCTCTTCCCATTTCCAGCGATTCCCAAATCTTCTGCCAGCCTCATTCCACCCCCGAACACTTTGCCCTCGGACACTCTGATTCTAAAGAGAAACAATACAGGGATATGACGCGGTGATCAATGCAGTAAGTTGTTTTATTGAGTACAGCCCATTATTCTGACAGCAGTGACACAGGGTCAGGGGTTACGGGACCTAAACAATCAAACAGAGCCTGCTTCCCGTGAACGAAGGTTTCATTCAGTGAGAAGGTGGAGAGCTCGGGCTGGTGGGAATCTGTCACTGGATCTTTCACTGTCGGTCTGCAACATCCGAACCCACCGGGGAAGGATAATGGGACAGACAGATATATAGGGCGAGTTGGAGCAGTCGCCGGGACTGGTGAACTATTCCAAATAGAGATTCAGTTGCTGAGGGTTTGCAGGAGTTGTTTGCTGCTGTTAAATGCAGGAATCAAATTAATCAGAATGCAACAATTTAAACAGAAAATTCAACATTTTCTGGGGAGAGGAATGGCCCAGACACATTAGTGCTGACTGTATTTAGAAAGGAACGGAACAAGGGGAAGTGAAAACACAGATAAACCCACACACAGGAACACACGCAGACATTACACAGACACACACATACAAAAACAGAGACACACAGACACAGACACACACAGGCGTATAAACTGCCACACAGATCAAGTGACAGACAGGCACACAATCGCAGACATATACATGTCTTTAAATGGTGAGAAGTTAGGAACTGTAGATGAGCAGTGAGATTTAGGTGTCCAACAACAGAAATCAATAAAAGCTAGTGGATAGGTATAAAAGCTAATTTAAAATGCTAATGGGGATATGTTAGCCTTTATCTTGAGAGGGTTGGAATACAAAGGGGATGAAGTGATGCTTCAGCTGTAAAGAGCTCTGGTTAGACCCCACCTGGAGAACTGCATTCAGTTCTGGGCACCGCCTCTCAGGAAGGATATATTGGCCTTGGAGTGGGTGCAGCACATTCACCAGAATGACACCGGAGCTAAAAGGGCTCAATTATGACGACAGGTTGCAGAGACTAGGTAAGTATTCCTTTACATGTAAAGGATTAACCGGTGATATAATTGAGGTGTTGAAGAGCACAGAATCACAATGAGGCCATTTGGCACATCAATTCTGTGCCAGCTCTTTCGAAGAGCGATCCAGTTCCTCTCACTCCCCAGATCTTTCCCCATATCCCTACATTTTTTTTCTCCAAGTATTCATACAATTCTCTCTTGAATGCTACTTTTGAATCTGTATCCAGCACCGTATCCGGCAGTAAATTCCATATCCTAACAATGTGTTGCTTAAAAAGTTGTTCCTCACGTCGCCTCTGGTTCTTTTGCCAATCACCTTAAATCTCTGCCCTCTGGTCATCAACACTTCAGCGACTGGAAACAGTTTATCTTTATTAAGCACGGAGATATCTGCGCTCCTCTAATTCTGGCCTTGAGCACACCGACTTTAATTGTTCCACCATTGGTGGCCGTCCTTCAGCTGTCAAGGCCTTAAGCTCGGAGATTCCCTCCGTAAACCTCTCCACCTCGCTTTCCTGCTTTAAGATGCTCCTTAAAACCTACCTCTTTGACTAAGCTTTTAGTCAACTGCCATGATCACTTGTGGCTCGGTGTCAAATTTTACCTGATAACGCTACTGTGATGCGCCCTGGGACGTTTTACGAGTTTAAAGACGCGATATAAATACCAGTTGTTGTTATTGACCATCTAAACCCTTCATGATTTCCTCTTAGCCTTCTCTGCTCTAAGGAGAACAATCCCAGCTTCTGCAGTCTCTCCACGTAACTTTAATCCCTTATCCCCGAAACCATTCTCGTAAATCTCTTCTGTACCCTCTCCAAAGACTTATCGTCCTTCCTGAAGTATGGTGCCCAAAATTGGACACAATACTGCAGCCGAGGCCGAACTCGTGTTTTATATCGGTTCAGCATCGCTTCCTGGCTTTTGTACTCGACGCCTCTATTTATAAAGCCCAGGATCCCATCTGCTTTATTAACTACAGCTGCTTCCTTAACCTGTCCTGCCACCCAGGTCTGGGGTCTTGCACCGCCTTTAAAATTGTACCATTTAGTGTGTCTGGTTTCTTCTCATTCTTCCTACCAAACTGTATCACCTTGTACTTTTCAGTGTTGTATTTCATCTTCCATGTGTCCGCCCAATCCACCAGCCTGTCCATGTCCTCTTGAAGTCTATTACTATCCTCCTCACTGTTTTCTACACTCCCAGGTTGAGTCTCCTGCAAATTTCAAAATTGTGCCCTGTACCCCGCAAGTCCAAGCCCCAATTCAAATGAACACAGATCAGGGAATGGGAGAGGGAATGGCTGACCGCCAGACAGGAAAGGAGGACCAAGCAGATAGTGCAGGAGTCCCCGGAGCGCATCTCACTCTCCAATCAGCATTCTGTTCTGAGTACTGGTGGGGGCGATGGTTCCTCTGAGGAGTGCAGCCAGAGACAAGTCCACAGCACCACGGGTGGCTCAGCTGCACAGGGTGGGGGAAGGGGAGGAACAAGAGAGGAAGAGCAATAGTGGTAGGGGATTCGATAGTTAGGGGAGCAGACAGGCGTTTCTGCGTACGCAGACGTGACTGCAGGATGGTATGCTACCTCACTGGTGCCAGGGTCAAGAATGTCAGTGAGTGGCTGCAGGACACTCGGAGGGGGGAGGCTGAACAGCCAGAGCTCGTTGTCCATATCGGTACCAATGACATAGGCAGAAAGATGGAAGTGGTCCTGCAGGCAGAGTTTAGGGAGCTAGGAGAGAGATTAAAAAGTAGGACCTCAAAGGCAGTACTCTCCAGATTACTCCTGGTGCCACGTGCTAGTGAGTACAGGAATAGGAGGATAAAGCAGATGAATGCGTGGCTGGAGAGATGGTACAGGAGGGAGGGCTTTTGATTCCTGAGGCATTGGGACCGTTTCTGGGGAAGGTGGGACCTGTACAAGCCCGTCGGGCTGCCCCTCAACAGAGACGGGACCAATATTCTCGCGGTGAGGTTTGCTCGTGCTTTTGGGGCGGGTTTAAACTAGCTTGGCAGGGGGTTGGGCACCAGCATAAAGGAGTAGAAAAGAGGAATAGAGTGCATAAAAGAGTGAGTACGTTGGATAGTACTAGAGGCGGAAGTACTACCATATTAGATAGGAGCAGACTAAGAAAGACTAAGAAAAATTCAAAAATGGGTTTAGAATGTATGTACGTAAACGCATGAAGTGTGGTGAATAAGGTTGCTGAGCTAAAAGCACAATTAGCCGTATGGCAATATGATGTGGCAATAACAGAAAATTGGCTTAAAAGCGGTGCGAACTGGGCACTTAATATTCAAGGGCACAAGGTGTTCAGAAAAGATAGGGAAGGAAAAAAGGGAGGTGGCTGGCAGTGTTGATTAAGGAAGACATTGTAGTGTTGGAAAGGGTGGATGTCCTTAAGTGGACAAGAATAGAATCCATTTGGTTAGATTTGAAAAGCAAAAAGGAGGTATTCTATAGGCCTCCAAATAGTGAGAGGAAAGTAGAGGAGCAAATCTGCAGGGAAATCACAAAGCTATGCAAGAGCTATAGAGCGGTGATATTGGGGGACTTTAATTAGCCAAATATCGATTGGGATAATGCTAGGGTAAAGGGAAAGGAGGAGGAGGAATTTCTGTATTGTGTTCAGGAGAATTTCCTTGACAAGTATGTTCTTGGCCCAACTAGGAAGGAGGCATTGCTGGATCTGGTGCTGGGGAATGAGGTGGGCCAGGTCGACCAAGTGTCTGTGGGCGAACACTTGGGTACGAGTGATCATCGTATCATAAGATTTAGATTAGCAATGGAGAGGAGCAAGGAACAATCTAGAGTGCAACTTCTAAACTGGAATAGGCTAACCTCAATGGGATGATAAAGGATCTAGCCAGGGTGAGATGGAACCAAAGACTGACAGGAAACACTGTATTGGAACAACGGGTGATCTTTAAGGAGGAGATGTTCCAAGTACAGGCTAGGTATATTCCAACAAGAGGGAAGGGTAATGGAACCAAAGCAAGGGCTCCTTGGATGACGAGGGAGAGAAAAGATGATGAAACAAAAAAAGAGGATGTATGATGCATGTCAGGTGAATTCTTCAATGGAGAACCAGACCAAATACAGTACGTTGAGAGGGGAGGTGAAGATGAAAACAAGATTGGCAAGGAGAGAATATGAGAGCAGAATGGCGGTTAACATAAGAGGGAACCCAAAAATCTTCTACCAGCATGTAAACAGTAAGAGGGTAGTAAGAGGCAGGGTAGGGCCTATTAGAGACAAAGAAGGTGATATATGCTTAGAGGCGCATGGCAAGGCTAGAATACTCAATGAGTACTTTGTATCGGTGTTCACTAAGGAGGTGGATGCTGACAAAATATCGGTAGAAGTGGATAAGATAGAAGCATTGGAAGGGATGAAAATTGATAGAGAGGACATACAAGGCTGGGTATGCTTAGAGTGGATAAGTCGCCTGGCTTGCATCCCAGGTTGTTAAGGGAATTGGGGGAGGTGTTAGCGGAAGGGTTTGCCATAATTTTCCAATCTTCCCTAGATGCGGGGGAGGTGCCCGAGGATTGGAAAGTGGCAAAGTTGATAACATTGTTCAAGAAAGGGTGCAAGGACAATCCTAGTAACTACAGGCCCGTCATTTTAACATCAGTGGTGGGTAAAATTTTAGAAACAATAATCAAGGAAAAAGCTAACGGGCACTTGGAGACGTTTAAGCTAATTAAGGAGACCCAACATAGATTTGTAAAAGGCAGATCATGTTTGACTAGTCTAATTGAGTGTCTTGATGAAGTAACAGGGAGGATTGATGAAGGGAATGCAAGGGATGTTGTCTACATGGATGTTAGGAAGGCATCGGACAAAGTACCACATAGAAGGTTGGTTAACAGAATTGAGGCTCACGGATATGTGGGTCAGTGGCAATTTGGATAAGGAATTGGCTTAAGGACAGAAAACAGCAAGTTGTGGTAAATGGCTGTCTTTCAGACTGGAGGTCCTTCTCAACCTGTCTGCAGTCTTTGACACTGTTGACCACACCATCCTCCTCCAATGCCTCTCCAACGTCATCCAGCTGGGTGGGATGACTCGCTGACCTACACCGACTCTCGGTTAAGCAATGCCTCGATTTCAAAATTCTCATTTTTTTGAATCGCTCCATGGCCTCGTCCCTCCCTATCTCTGTAATCTCCTCCAGCCCCACAACATTTCAAGATATATGTACTCCTCTAATTCTGGCCACTTGATCATCCCCGATTTTAGTTTCTCAACTATTGGTGTCCGTGCCTTCAGCTGCCCAGGCCCCAGGCTCTGGAATTCCCTCCCTTAATCTTTCCACCATCTATCTCTCTTTACTCCTTCAAGACACTCCTTAAAACCTAACTCTTTTCTGCCCTACTATCTCATCTGCTACTGTGAAGCTCCTTGGGATGTTTTACTGCGTTAAAGGCGCTATATAAATAAGTAGAAGTTGTTGCCGCCATGTGTCCGTCCATTTCACCAGCCTGTCTATGTCCTCTTGAAGTCTATTACTATCTTCCTCACTGATTTCTACACTTTCAAGGCACCTGAAAATTTCAAAATTGTGCCCTGTACCGCCAAGTCCAAGTCCTTAATGTATATGAAAAACAGCAGTTGTCCTAGTACTGATTCGTGGGGACGACGACTGTCTACCTTCCTCCAGTCCGAAAAACAGCCATTCACCAGAACACTCTGTTTTCTATCCGTTAGACAATTTTGTTTCCATGCCGCCACTGTCCCTTTTATCCAATGGGCTTCAGTTTTCCTAACAAGCCTATTACGTGGTACTTCATCAATCGCTTTTTTAAAGTCCCTATACACAGCATCAACTGAACAGCCCTCATCCACCATCTGTTACCCTGTCAAATTGACAAGAAACTATTTCCTCTAGTGGGGGAGTCCAGAACAATTGGGCATAACCGTTACATTGTAAATAGTCCGTTCAACTGTGATGTCAGGAAGCACTTCTTCACACAAGGCGGAGTGGAAATCTTGAACTGTCACCCCAAAAAAGCTAGGGGCCATTTAAACAGTTGATAGATTTTTGTTAGGTAAGGGTGTTTGTGTCTATATGTACACACAAAGACACAAATACAAGCAAACACACATACACTCAGATTTCAGCACACACACACACCTAGAAACACACACATGCAGACACACATACACAAACATTCAGACGGACACAGAAACACACAAATTACAGACAGACATACACAGACTGAGCAGGTGGGAGAGGGTTAAGGTTCCAGGGGAATTGAGACCAGTGACGGAGAGAGACGTTCTAAATAGGTTTCTGAAGGCACTTGTTCGGCACGTAACAGCTTGTCTACCGATTTAGGGCCTAGCATGGTACAAATCTGACCTCTCACCAAGGACTGTGTTTGAAATCCCCACATTCATTTTACACAAGACCTTCAGATTGGTAGGGGTGAATGTTGGAGGTTTGACCCTCTGACACCCAGCCCCTTGCTGAAGATTGTTTTGAGTGCTGCACCGTGATTTTTCAGATTCATCATAGAATGACATTGTATTTACAGCAAAAACAGGCCAGTCGGCCCAACAGGTTCAAATTGGCGTTTATGCTCCACACGAGCCTCCACCCAACTTACTTCACCTCACCCTATCATCATATCCTTCTATTCCTTCCTCCCTTATATTCTTATCTAGCTTCCCCTTAAAGACACTCTGCTATTCACCTTAACTTTTCCATGTGCTAGCGAGCTCTAAATTCTGACCACTCTCTGGGTAAAGAGGTTGCTCCTGAATTCCTCATTGGATTTATTAGTGACGATCTTATATTTATGACCTCTAGTTTTGGACTCGCCACACATGGTAACATCTTCTCGACATCTACCATATCAAATCCCTTCATAATTATACAGATCTCTATTAGATCATCCCTCAGCCTTTCCTTTTCTAGAGAAAAGAGCCCCAGCATGTTCAGTAATTCTGGATAATTAGAAGCTCCCAGTTCTGGTGTCATTCTTGTCGATCTATTTTGCACCTTCTCCACTGTCTCTATACGTTTTTCATAATATGGAGACCAGAAATGTATCACAAGTGTGGTCCAACCAATGTTCTATATACGTTTAACATAACTTCGCTGCTTTGCAATTCACTTACACTAGAAATGAACCCCAGTTCTTTGTTTGTATTTTCATGGCCTTGTTAACCTGCTTTTAATGATTTGCGCATAAGTCCCCCTAGATCTATGTACTGCTTTACCCCATTTAGACACTTACTAACCAAGGAGTTTGTGGCCTCCTTATTCTTCCTACCAAAATCCACCACTTCACTTATCTATATTGAAATTGATTTGTCATTTACACACCAACCTGCCAGTTTATTAACATCTTCTTGTATTTTAACACAGTGCTCCTCTGTATTAACTATACGCCCGAATTTGGTGTCATCTGTAAATTTGGAATTAATTCTAACTATTACCGAGTCTAAATAATGGTGCCTCTGCTCTCTTCCCTTGCTCCTTTTAGTATCGGGGTTTTACCCTCTCTAACTTTTGCTAGTTTATCAATTATTTCCCCCCTTTCTATTTTAAATGACTTGATATCCTTTTTGATCTCTTCTTCCAATGTCATGTCCAACTTGTTAGTCTACCTGGTGAAAACTGAGGCAAAGTAATTCTCCAATATTTCTGCCATTTCGCTGTCATTCCCTGTGAGTTTATCTTGGCCATCCTTCAGTGACTCTGTCCCTATCCTGTTTTACCTTTTGTTCTTCATGTATCTGAAGAATACTTCACTTTATATATTCCTTGATCATTTAAATTCGTAGTTGCTCTTTGCCTTTTTAACATTATTTTAAATTGACTGCGAACCCTGCTCCACCGAGGCATCCGGCTCCTATATGGTAATACGTTCAGATGATCAGCAGGAATCGCTGGACAATTATTCAAAAATTTCGGATACATTTACAAAATGACAACACAGATTCAATTATAGAAACAGGTTGTCAAAAACAAGGCCCAGTAGATTTACAGAGAGGAACATATCGGGGGCATGTATACAAAGGCAGGCGGATATGTAACTGGACGATGAAATGAGGTTAGAAACAAAAGCAAGCTTCCCTCTAGATTAACAGCAAAGTCTTGCAGGACTCCAAGCCCCTGGTGCAGCCTAGCACATCCTGGACAGCTCATTTTAAAACTGGGGGTGCAGAAGCAGTGATCAAATCATGCAATGTGTTCAGAACACAGGGTGGACACAGTGTGAAAGTGTTTGATTTGGGACAGCCCTGTTACACAATGAATCTTGACACCGAGAGAAAGAGTAAGGGAGAAACTGGGAGAGAGAGAGAGAGAGGGTGGGCGAGGGAGGGATAGAGGAAACAGAGAGAGGGGAAAAAGACAGAGTGAGTAGGAGAAAGAGAGAGAAAGAGTCAGAAAGGGAGAGAGAGATGGGCAGAGTGAGAGGAATCGGAGACAGCAAAATAAGTGAGAAAACAGAGAGACACTTAAAGCAAAAAGAGGGAGTGGGATAGAGAATGATGCAGAGACAGAGAGGAGGGAAAGATAAGAAAGTGGCTGAGATGGTGAGAAAAGAGAGAATGAGTCAGACAGAAGAGAGGGGCGATAAAAGTGTAGAGAGAGGGACTGAGAGTGACGTAGAAACAGGGACCGAGAGGTAGAGAAGAGAAAAGCAGAGATTAAGAGACAGCGAGGAAGAGAGAAATGAGTGCGGTAGAGAGGAGAGAGAGACAGAGAAAAGGTGAATGGCAGAGAGAAAACGAGGCAGGTAGAGATAGGGCCATTAAGAGAGAAAGAAACAGAGGCAGAGAGATGAGAGTGAGGCAGAGAGAGATGAAGCAGAGAGAGAGATAAAATGAGAGTTAGCAAAATAGAGAAAAAACGAGATAGCAGAAGCATGGGTTAGATAGTGAGTAAATCTCCCTCTACACTGTCCCATCAAACGGTCTGGGAGTCTGAAGCCATGGATGTCTGTTTCCAATCTGCCTGAAGAAACCCATTGAAGTGAGATATCTTGAACCCCGAACAGTCACAGTGCTGACACTCTGGGACACCGGTCTTATCTCAGTACCTTTCTGAACATGTTATTAGGTACTTAGAGATTACCTGCAGCGGTTTCCTCTTCCCAATTCCTGCGATTCCCAAATATTCTCCCAGCCTCATTCCACCCACGAACACCTTGCCCTCGGATACACTGATCCTAAAGAAAAACAAGACATGGATGCAAAGCTGTGATCAATGCAGTAAGTTTTATTTCTGAGTACAGAACATTATTCTGACAGCAGTAATACAGGGTCCTAAACAATCAAACAGAGCCTGCTTCCCACGAACGAAGGTTTCATTCAGTGAGAAGGTGGAGAGCTCGGACTTTTGGGAATCTGTCACTGGATATTTCATTGTTTCGGTCTGCAACATCCAAACCCACCGAGGAAGGATAGTGGGACAGACAGATATATAGGGTGAGTTGGAGCAGTCGCCGGGACTGGTGAACTATTCCAAAGAGAGATTCAGTTGCTGAGGGTTTGCAGGAGTTGTTTGCTGCTGTTAAATATCAGAATCAAATTAATCAGCATGCATCAATTTAAACAGACAATTCAGCACTTTCTGGGGAGGTGAATGGCCCAGACACATTGGTACTGAACAGTATTTAGAAAGGAACAGAAGGTGAAGGGAGAATGCAGATACACTCACACAGACTCTTGCGTACATACAAATACATACGCACGGAGAGACATACCCTCAGAAATACATACACAGTCATATATCACAATACATAATGGTCCGAAAATTAGACCTAATTCGCGAGAGTACGCACTGTGTACTCTCGCGTATTCCGTCTCCAATTGCCGGTTTCCTGCATGCACTGCGCATGCGCTGGAAACCGGCACTTCATGTGGCTTCATCTGAAGGTATCTCCGTGGAATCGCGTGGGCCGGAGATTCTGCGCGTGCGTCAATAACTTGGATATTTTTCTCATTGGTGGAAGTGTGTGTAAGCTCCTAGCAGTTACACATGTGAAAAGCAGGAGTAAGCCAATTTTGATGCCTCCGGAGACAGCAGGAGGAATAAATCTTTTAGCAGTGGGGGTCCTTAAGTGAGTTTTTTTAAATCTGAAAGCCAGCAAAGTTTATTTAATTAAGTTTTAGGTAAGTTTGCAATTTTAAAAAAAGTTTAAAAACGGGTTTTGACCATTTGGAGTAGTATAGCAACTGTGAGTGTGTACAAGGCATATTGATTTATGCATCTATCATAAATGTGAAAATGAATGTTTAAAAATGATCATCAATTATATTCCTCTAAGTAGGTATGTATGTATGTATGTATGCATTAATTTATGAAAATGTTACAGTTCTGGAAATTCATCTAGGGCCGTGTGGCGGGTAGACGTGTTCCCAATCCGATAGCGCACGTTTCCTACCATAGCCCGACCTGATTTTATAGCCACTCACTTTACTAAAGTTACTTTAACAACTATTTCCATTTTTTCATTACAACTTTCTGTTTAAAGAGGAAGCCTGTGAGGGAGAAATATGCCCTTTCACAATCAATTCCTGTTCCTCTGTGGGATTTTGTATCAGAGAATTTTTGACGCCAGGCAACAAAACAGACGAAGGAACCAAGCCCGTCTCCTCGTGAGAAGGAGAAACTACTACCCACCAAATAGAGTGTACAGGGAAAGGCTGTCATTTGAGATGCTGTCGGAGGAGTTGTGTGTGAGGAGGCTGCGCTTTAGTAAAGAGTCAATTGGCCGAATCTGTGACATGTTAAAGGAGGACCTTCAAACACGCTCGAAGAGCCGCACTGCATTGTCAGTGAGCATGAAGGTAACCACAGCACTGAACTTCTTTGCAATTGGGACTTTTCAGGCAAGCACAGTTGACATTTCCAACATATCCAAGAATGCTGCGAGGGCCTGCATTCACCAGGTCACAGAAGCCATTTTCCATAGGGCTTCAGAGTTCATTAACTATGATTTGTCCGCTCGCCATCAAAAGGAGATGGTGCTTGCATTTCATAACATTGCTGGATTCCCCAAAGTGATTGGGGCCGTCGATGGAACCCATGTTGCATTGAAGGCACCAGGGATTGCACCTGTGACATTTATCAACAGGAAGCGGTTTCATTCATTGAATGTCCAGATTGTCTGTGATGTGCATCTCAGGAACTTAAATGTGAATGCAAGTAACCGGGGAAATTATCATGACTCCTTCGTCCTCCGTAACTCTAACTTACATGGCGCCCTCAACGCATTACCTCCAGGATCCGCATGGATATTGGGCGACAAGGGCTACCCGCTAAGACCATGGCTGATGACTCCCTAACGCAAGACCAATAATGAGGCTCAGGAGAGATACAACCAGGCACACGTGTCCACACGGCAAGTGGTGGAGAGGACAATCGTAGTTCTGAAATCACGCTTCCGGTGCCTGGACAGGTCAGGGGGGACCTTGCAGTATTCTCCTCTGAAAGTGGCAAAGATTGTGGTGGTCTGCTGTGCTTTGCATAACTTTGCCCTGCGGGAAGGACTGACCCTTAACGCTGCAGATGAACTACCTGCAGAAATGGAGAACGTGGACAATGCCAATGTGCCTGTGGGAAGGCCTGGTGGGGAAGAGCCAACTGCTGCTCAAAGTAAGGCTGTTCGGGAGCAGCTGGTAGCCAACACCTTCACGAGGTAGTGTCGCCTTGTACCTCCCCCTCCCCCACCCCCTCCCTCTCCATCTCCCCCAGCAAGTCAAATAAAGGAACAGACACAATTTAAAGTGAAACAGTGCTCTTTTATTGCAGCATTATAGACTTCTGAGTTTCAGTGTTGATGTACATAGTTTTTAACTTTTCAATGTTAACTAGCTAGTTTTCTACTTTGCAAACATTCGTAAACAGAAATAGGTTATAATTTTTTTTTACTCAGTTTCGACTTACTTTTTTGCTTCGTTACTGCAATAAAGACATTCAAGATGGAAAATAACTCTTTCCTAAATGTAAAACAGTTTTAATGTTCAATTTTTTTGCGCAAATGAACAATTTGAATTTTTTTAAAGTGAATAGTGGCTGTACTTTTTCAATGAAAAGTTTACTTACACTTTCAGTGACAAATATATATTTCAATAAAAAAACAATGAAAACATGTAACTTTTAAATAAAACGAAATGTTAAACAATTGAAAGATTTACCCGCTCGAAACTATGCCTGAGGGTCAAGGATGTGCATTGTGGAAAATGCAACACCCTACTGTCTCCTGCGCTTTCCCGCTCCCCGTGACCGGTACCCTGTGCTGCGACTTGAAACGGCCCTGCTTGCCGTCTCTTGCCCTTCAGCAATTGCCTCCTGACAGGGTTGTTGCTGCTGCTGCTGCAAGGCAATGTTTGCTTGCATCATCACAGGCGGAGCAGCTGGCTCTTGGACCTGCACTGTTTCTGCGCTGGGAGCAGGTAAGGTTGGTTCTGCGGGAGTCACAGTAATGTCAGCATCAATTATTTGCAAGAGTCCAGCAAGAGACTCATTCATTTTATGAAGCTCCATTCCCAAATCTGGTTTCTGCAAGAGTCCAACAAGAGACTCATTTATTTTATGAAGCTCCATTCCCAAATCGGGTTTCTGCAAGAGTCCAACAAGAGACTCATTTATTTTCTTAAAATCCATTCCCACATTTTGACCAATGATAGACTCTTTCAATTCATTAAATGACATGCACAGACATTCCACTCCCTGCTTGAACGAGGCAAGACACTCAACTTCTTTCTCTGTAAGAGAAGACATCGATTGCCTCAACCCTTCAAGATGGTGGATGTGACCTTGTATCTCCTGTTCTGTTGCATGTATATCTGTTTCTCCCACATGCACTGCAGTATCAAGCTGCTGTCTGTCTGGCACAGAGCCAGAGGGGCCAGGAGATGGAGAGGACCTCTCCAGCAACCCAGATTCCAGACCCTCCAATTCCATTTCAGCAACAATTTCCTTTTGCTGCTCCTCCACCACCACCTCACTGGCATCTCCCACTGGTTCAACATGCCCTTCACCAAAGACCTCTTCGGCTGCAGAGTCAACGCACTGCTCATCCCGTGACTGAGAAGTCTGCTGTACACCTATGTAAAGGAAACAGTAAAGATTAGCAAAGGTAAAGCATGATGTGCCACATCACAGAAGCTGATATTCAGCACACATCACCTCTGTCGATTTGTTCAGTTTCAAAGGGACATCCGCGAAGATATCCAAACATATGCTCGAGCCTTTCCGCATGTTCGGTTAAAGCCCTTAACGTGACAACACCACCGCCTGTCAGTGCACGTTCTCTGGCGTTGTGAGCAGTTTTAGTCTAAAATTGAAACGTAAAATCTGAAATGTAAGGGTTTTTACACCAAAACTGCATTGGCACTCACACAGTTAACTCAGTAAACAACTCAAAGCAGTGGAATCAAGATAACATTAGCATTTTATTACACTTGCCTGGCTACAAAAGCCATAAAAATTTATGGCAGCGTCTTGTGACTTCAGTTAACTCAGCTTAGCAAACAAACACTGTTTAAAAGTATTTCATATTAAATTTAAAGACATTTTAACATTGACTTTTGTAATAACTATACAAACCTTGAGCGTTCGCAATAAATCACTGATTTTTTTTGCGACATTGTTCAGCTGTACGAGGAATGGTCGAGGTTGCGGTCACACTTTGAGCAACCTCTTTCCACGCTGCCATTTGGCCTTTGAGGCGGTTTGTACTTCTCAGATCCAATGATCCTTAACCGCTTGGCGTCGACCTCGTCGAGGTGTGTGCGGAGATCATTGTCACTGACATTTTGTGTTCTTTTGATAAATTGGATATTGCTGATAGCAGCCTTTTCCGTTTGCTGATTATAAACAGTAACATCAATGAAAAAAATGATTTCAGGGCTTTTAAAACTATTTAAATCACTTTAAATCTCTTTACAACTGTTTAAAATTACTCCAATTCATCTAAAATACTTTAAAAGTTTTCAAAACATGCATTTAAATGCAACTTACTTTAACTGCCACGTCTACCACTGTCAGAAATCTGCCTTCAGCTGATGTGAAACTCCATTGAAGTAAAAAAAAAATTGGGGGCGTGGCCTATGGTAAAGAGACCTTCCAGGGAGTGTCTTCACTGCACATCGCACGCGATGAAACATGCACGCTGCGCTGCAGGGCGGTGTGACGTCATACGCTGCCCTGCAGTGCCGCTCAGAAAACAGCAAGTTCCTGTGTGGGAAAAGGCAAACGGCAGATGCGGTATGTATTACCGCGCCGGCTCCTTACCCCCTCGTGAACAGTCACACTTTAATTTCTGGGCCAATAACACGTACATAGAGGCTTACACAGCCACACAGATCGACACACAGACACGTACATAAACACACATACACTTGTCTAAACGTCGATATGCAAGGAACTGTGGATGACCAGACACATTTACGGGTCCAATACAAGAATCACTAAAAGGAAATGGACAGGTACAAAAAACATGAAAAAAGGCTGAAGGAATGTTGGCCTTTATCTCGAGGGGGCTGAAATACAAATGGGATGAAGAGCTGCTTCAGCTGGACAGAGCTCTGGTTAGACCCCACCTGGAGAACTGCATTCAGTTCTGGGCACCGCATCTCAGGAAGGATATATTGGCCTTGGAGTGGGTGCAGCACATTCACCAGAATGACACCGGAGCTAAAAGGGCTCAATTATGAAGACAGGTTGCAGAGACCAGATAAGTATTCCCATTTATGTAAAGGATTAACTGGTGATATGATTGAGGTGTAAGATAATAGAATCAAAGTCCAGTAGACAAGGAGGCCATTCTATCCATCAATTCTGTGCCAGCTCTTTCGAAGAGCAATCCAGTTAATTCCACTCCCCCGCTCTTGCCCCATATCCCTGTAATTTTTTTCTCCGTTCAAGTATTTATCCAATTGCCTTTTGAAAGCTACTATTGAACCTGCATCCAGCAGCCTATCAGGCAGTGTATTCCAAATCCTCTCCACTTGTTGCATAAACAAGTTTTTCCTCATCTCGCCTCTGGGTCTTTTGCCAATCAAATTAAATCTGTGCTCTCTCGTTATCAATCGTTCAGCCATTGGAAACAGTTTCTCTGTATTTACTCAATCTAAACCCTTCATGATTTTAAGCACTTCTATCAAATCTCCTCCTTGCCTTCTCTGCTCTAAGGAGAACAACCTCAGCTTCTCCAGTCTATCCATGTAACTGTAATCCTTCAAACCTGGAACCATTCTAGTAAATCTCTTCTGTACCCTCTCCAAAGCATTCACATCCTTCCTAAAGTGTGGTGACCAAAATTGGACACAATACTCCAGCTGAGGCCAAACCAGTGTTTTACAAAGGTTCAGCATAAATTCCTGACTGTTGAACTCTACGCCTCTATTTATAAATGTGAGAAGTCGCACAACACCAGGTTATAGTCCAACAGCTTTAATTGAAATCACAAGCTTTCGGAGCGCTGCTCTTTCGTCAGGTGAAGTGAAGAAATGCATATAGGCTCAGCATATATAGTCAGAGAACACTGCCAGATGATTACTGTTAATCTTTCCAACTGCCCTTTATCACACCTCGGCAGAGAGATAATCACGGCAATCAAAGGTGTAGATGGTGTCCAAACAGTTCAGTCAGGAAGACATTACATCAAAGACAATGAGGTGGGGTCACAAGGCGTCAAATGTGGCAGATGCCGGGGTCTGTATGGAAAAGAAAAAACGTTTTACTTTTTTTGCTGGAAATCACAGCAGGTCCGGCCGCATCTGTGTAGAGAGAACAAGCCAACGACGACTCGAGTCTGGATGACTCTACGTCATGTGGGGTTACATGCAGCGTGACATGAACCCAAGATCCCGGTTGAGGCCGTCCTCATGGGTACGGAACTTGGCTATCAGTCTCTGCTCGACGATTTTGCGTTGTCGTGTGTCTTGAAGGCTTCCTGTGAATGAAATTTCTGAAATCAGGGAGGAGCATTATACTGTAGGCAGCTCTCGGAATTAAATTATTGCATTGAAACTGGAGCAGTTTTATCCAGGCGGCCTAGGGAATTATGTTGCCGGTTAGAGGCAGGAAAAGTGTAATTAAGGCGGACCAAGGAATGGAATTCCTGGACTAAGGCGGGAGCAGTGTAATATGGATGACATTCAGGCCTGGGCTGATAAGTAGCAAGTAACATTCGCGCCACACAATTGCCAGGCAATGGCTATCACCAACAAGAGAGCGTCGAACCACCGCAACCTGACATTCAATGGAAAACCCATCGTCGAATCCCCCACCATCAACATCCTGGAGCTTTCACCATTTACCAGAAACTTTACTGGACCAGGCACATAAATACTGTGGCTACAGCAGTGGTCATAGGCTGGGTGTTCTGCGGGGACTGTCTCACCTCTTGACTTTCCAACATATGCAAGGCACAAGTCATGTGTATCATGGGAAATTCTACAAATTCCTGGATGAGTTCCCCTCCATCAACACTCAAGTACCTTGACACCATCCAGGAAAAAGCAGTCCGCTTGATTGGAACCCCATCCAACATATTAAACATGCCTTCACTCCACCAACAGCGCACCGTGGCTGCAGTGTCTACCATCTACAAGATGCACTTCAGCAAATTGCCAAGGCATCTTCGACAGCACTTCTCAAGCCTTCGACGACTTCCACCTAGAAGGACAAGAGCAGTAGGCTCATGGGTGCACGATCACCTCCAAGTTCCCCTCCAAGTCACACAACATCCTTGGAAATATATCGCCGTTCCTTCATCGCCGCTGGGTCAAAATCCTGGAACTAACTCTCTAAAAGCATTGTGGGAGTACGTTCACCACACGGACTGCAGCAGTTCAAGAAGGCGGCTCACCACCACCTTCTCCAGGGAAAATAGGGATGGGCAATGAATGCTGGCCTTGTCAGCGACGACCTTATCCCATGAACAAATAAATCAAAATCTTAGTTAACCTGGGATTGAATTTCGTGAATTGACGCGTGCGTAGTGTGATCTAGGCTTCCCTGGGACTGTAATTCTTGGATTGACGCGGCAGCAGTTTTACACACTCGGCCTACGGAATGAAGTTCCTGGACAGTGACGGGAGCAATGTAAATGAGATGGCCCAGAGAATACAATTTCTGAACTCAGATAGGAACAGTGTAATATGGCATCCCTGGCAATGAAAATTCCGGATTGAGGCGGGGGAATTGGAACTCCAGTCGTCCAAGGAATCTAATTCCTGGTTTAAGGGACGATTAATGTAATCTATCCGGCACTATGAATCCAATGAGGCGGGAGAAGTGCAATCAGCGTGGACAAGAGAAGTAAATTCCTGGACTGAGGGAGGGACAGTGTAATCCAGGCGGACCTGCGAATTAAATATCTCTACAGAGGCATCAGCAGTATAACATTGGCGGCCCAAGGAATGAAATCCGTTGACTGATGAGGGAGCAGTGTAATCTGGACTGCCCTGGGAACTAAATTACTGGACTGCAGGAAGAGCAGCAAATCTTGATAGCCGGGGAATAAAATTCCTGGACTAAGGCGAGAGCAATGTTCTCTAGGCGGCCCAGGGATTGATTTGCCTGAAGTGACGCGGGAGCAGTATAATCAGTGCGGCCCTGTGATTAAAATCGATGGACTGAGGGAGGAGCAGTGTAATGCAGGAGGCCCTGGGAATGTCATTATTGGACTGAGGGGGCAGCAGTGTAATCAAGGCGGCCCTGGGAAAGAGAATTCTTCGACTGAGACGGCAGCAGATAAATGTAGGGGGCCCTGGGCATGGAATTAATGCATTGAGGCGGAAGCAGTGAAAACTAGTCTGTCCTGGGAAATAAATCCATGGTCTGTGGCGGGAGCAAAGCAATACAGGATGCACCTGGAATGACATTACTGGATTGAGGCCGGAGCAGTGTAATCTAGAAGAGCTTCAGACTTGGGCTGATAAGTGACACGCTACATTTGCGCCACACATGTGCAATGCAGTGATTTTAACCAAAAAGAGAGAGTCTAACAACCGCCCCTCGACAGTCAACAGCATGACCATCGCCGAATCCCCCAGCATCAAAATCCTGGATATCACCATTGACCAGAAACACAACTGGACCAGCAACATAAATACTGAGGCAGCAAGAACAGGTCAGAGGCTGGGTATTCTGCGGCGAGTGACTCAACTCGTGTCTCCCCAGAGGCTTTCGCCATCGACAAGGCACAAGTAATGAGTGTGATGGAATACTCTGCACTTGCCTGGATGAGTGCAGCGCCAACAACACTCAATAAGCTCGACACCATCCAGGTCAAAGTAGCCCGCTTGATTGTCACCCTATCCACCACCTTAAATATTCACTCCCTCTACCACAGGCGTACCGTGGATGCAGAGTGTACCATCTACAAGATGCACTGCAGCAACTCGCCAAGGCTTCTCCAACAGCACCTCCGTAACAGACGACCTCTACCACCTAGAAGGACTAGGGCAGCAGACTCATGGAAACACCAACACATCCAAGTTCCTCTCAACACCGTCCTGAATTGGAAATATATCGCCGTTCCTTCATTGTCGATGTGTCAAAATCCTGGAACTCCATTCCTAACAGCACTGTGGGAGTACTTTCACGACACTGCCTGCAGCGGTTCAATAAGGCGGCTCACCACCAAGTTCTCAAGGACAATTAGGTATGGGCAATAAATGTTGGCCTTGCCTGCGAAGCCAAAATCCGAAGAACGAATAAAATAAATCTTATTGACCCTGGCTTTGAAATTCCAGAATTGCGGCGGGAGCAGCGAATTCTCGCCGTCCAGGGGATGCAATTCCTGGACTGAGGCAGCAAAAGTGTAATCCCGGCGGTCAAGGGAATACATATCCTGGACTGAAGCAGGAACAGTGCAGTTTCGTCAGCCCAGGGAATGTAATTCCTGGATTGAGCCGGTACAGTGTCATGAGCGATTACAGTCTTTCCATCACTGTGTTCATCTCTGAGATCCTGCCGTTTAGGAATATTTATTGATGGTGACTATTTTTATCCTGATGGACTGGGTTTGACTAAATCAGTTAACAAAATTGCGGCAATCCAGCCTTCTTTCTTCTTTTATTCATCCTGTTTTCTGTCACTTTCTCGTCTTTTGTTCTCAGGTTTTGTTCAATACAGGAAGAGAAACTCAATTTTTCTTGTTCTATCTCGATATTTTAAGATCGGGTGAAATATTCTGCTTTCACTCGCTTTTAATTTAAAACTGTTTGAAATATGGTTAGCTAGATTGTGTGGCAATAAAGATTGTAATGACAATAGGTAAATGAGTATGTTTGTTCAATGAATGTAATTAATGCCATTTAGATTGAGGCCTAATGATGTCACTCAGGGATTTCTCTCTGCTATAAATAAGGAGCTCCCTCTCTGTGTTACCTCACACAGTTAGCGCGCTGCCTCCAGCACAATTACCACCAGCGACTCACAGAAGGGAAGACATGGTTGTGCCCCCTCCCCCGCCTCTTCCTGATAATTGGCGTCAAGATTTGCGAATAGAAATATTATTATATGAAATACGAAAGATTTATTATCCCATCCTAGCTGTTGTTGCTGTTCCGAGTAAGCATCAATGTCCAGTTATGAATTGCATCAAGCTTGTTCCTCTGTAATATTATTCTTGCTATTTACAGTGCGATTTTGTTTATAAATGGTTTGCTGTACTTGCATTTGCTGCATCATCTAAATCGTATAAATGCAAGACTTTCGTTCATTATTTCGTTGTTAATGAATGAGTTGTTGTATAAAAATACTCGAACAGCCTCGGTACAGTTGGTGCTCCTGTTAAGCCTGTATATCTAATAATTAATTCTGTAAATTATGTTTAACAGATTTACTGTTCTTGTAATTTACTCCCCCACCCCAGCAGCCATCGCTGCTGTTGGTGTCACTGGTAAGTCTCTGTATCCAACTTTTAATTTTGTAAATAATGCTTAACTGTATTTCTCTCCTTCTTCACATATTCCTTGTCATTCCCAATGCTTTCCCCGCTGCTGTCCGCTACTGATTCTGCCCGTGATCCGGTGTTAACAAGATTGCAATATTTTTTGTTCATTGTAAGCAAACATATTTGACCCAGACTCTTTATTTAACGAATTTCAGTCTGCTATCCACACTGAACATTTCTAACAGATCTGAAAAATGTTTTCTTGGTTAAGGAGACTTTTCACCTAATGGCAAAGGTCATAGACCTGAAACCTTAACTCAGTTTCTCTCTCTGCACAGGTGCTGCCTCAACTGCTGAGTATTTACTACATTTTGTTCTTTCATTTCAGATGTCCAGTAGCCGCAGTATTTTGATTTTGTTTTCAATTAATGCTCGGTATGGTTACTTAAATAGTGTCACAGGAAGAAATCCTGGCAGGTCATACACATCTTTAAATGAGTGAAATATCCGCTAATTATTCTGTTCCAGTCACTGTCTCCTTCTCCAACTTATCCAGTTCTGCATTCGTGGCACTGCTTCAGATGTTTGGAGTAGGATTACAAGGAGAATTTACATTCTCATAAAATATTCTTTAGCCGGATTTCAATACAGTTATTTGCAATCGTTGTTTTGAATTTACAATTGAGGCACATACCCGTCTGGCACAGTTCAGTGGATCTCTCAGTGAGACCCAGAGTGGGTCTCTATTTCCTCCTGCTGTACTTCAGTATAAACAATCCCAGCTGAGGTTTAGACAATCCTTTGATATTTTCTCCTCTAATATTCTCTACACAAATTTGGAGACTATCATGTGAAAAGTACAAGGATAATTCTCTGCTATTTATGTTCAGATACTTTACAAAAGCATACAGCTGCACTTTGCCTGTTAATGATTCGTCTGAATTCGATTTTGATAAATACATTTACTGAGGCATTTACTGTCAATGACAATTATTTATTATAATTCTGAGTCCATTCTTTGCAAGGTTATTTGGAAAATCTTCATTTCAATGATCTACAATTTGTGTATTTCAAGAATAATGCATTAAACTCAATCTTCAAAGCACGTCTGACTGCCTAGTTGTCTTTATAACTGCAGTTCACTTGTATTTAGCTTAACATTGTCATATCACATCTGTACATTTTTGACACTATTGCCTGTAATTATTGCACGCCAAGGTTGCAGTTTATGTATGTTGCTGTGGCATTCATTTACTGTTCTATATATAAAGGATATTCAAACCAAGATCAGGAATTCAAGCGCGATTTCCAAATCCCGAACAGAAGGCACATGAGCGAACTGCATTGCTCAAAATGCTGTCTGATCCCGGTACACGATGTTTTGTAAGCGTATAATAGCATAGGAACGTAGGAAGAGGAGTAACCCATTTAACCCCTCAAGCCTGATTCGCCCATTAATGAGATCATGGTTGATCTGCGACCTAACTCCATATACACGAATTTGCCCCATATCCCCTAATAACCTTAGTTAACACAAATCTATCAATCTCAGTTTTAAAATTGACAATTGATCTAGCATCAACTTCGGTTTGCGTAAGAGAGTTCATAACTTTTACGACACTTTGTGGCTAAAAGTGTTTCCTAATTTCGCTCTTGAAAAGTCTGGCTCTAATTTTTAGACGACGCTCCCCAGTCCTCGACTCCCTAACTAGGGGAAATAATATTTTGCTATCTACCAATCTATTCATCTTAATATCTTCAAAAATTCCATAAGATCACCCTTTAAACTTCTAAATTCTAAGGAATTTAATCCTAATTTGTGTAATTTCTCCCCATATCATAACCCTTGGAGTTCGGGTGTCATTCTGGTAAACGTACGCTGCACTTCCTCTAAGGTCAATATTTCCTTCCTAAGGTGTGGTGCCCAGAAATTCTCACATCACTCCAGGTGTGGTCTAACCAGGGCTTTGTATAGCGGCAGCATAACGCCGACCCCCTTGTATTCTCGTGCTTTAGATAAAAGACCAGCATTTCATCAGCATTTTTGATTATTTTCTGTACATGTCGATGACATGTTAATGATCTATATAGTTTCACCGCTGTCTCTTCGGATCGCCACTCTTTTTAGCTATTCACCTTTTAGAAAGTATCCTGTTCTATCCTCTTTTATGCACAAATTGGAAAACCTCACATTTGCCTACGTTATAATACATTTGGCACAGTTTTGCCCATTCACTTAATCTATCGATATCCCTTTGTAAGTTCATGCTTTCATCCACACTGCCTACATTGCTGCCTAACTTTGTGTCATCCGCAAATTTGGATATAAGACTTTCTATGCCTTCAAATACGTCGTTAATAAAAAACTGTGAATAGTTGAGGCCCCATCTGGTCCTGGGAATGTGTCACTCTTTAGAGTAATTATTTTACTTATTACTGTTTATTTATTGTCATTAAATTTATTGAGCCCCTGCCTCTGATACAATATTAGTTTCCTTGGGATTTCCGGCATGCTTCTTCCTCTACTGTAAATACTGTCAAAAAGTCTGTTTTCAACCTGTCCGCCATTTCCTTATTATCATTGACAATATCATCGCTTTCAGGTTTTTAAGGGTTCAATATAACTTCTGACTACCCTATTTCCATAATATAATTGTAAAAATTGTTTGGGATGATTTTAATATCCCTTATAAGTTTCTTTTCATACTCCCTTTTGTAGCTTTAATATCTGATTTGTGACCATTTGCTGTTCCTTGTACCTTTTCCATTCGCCAGGATCTGTGCTAGTTTTTGCATTTTTATAGGCTTTGTCTTTTATTTCCATGCTGTCACTTACCTCTTTAGTCGTCCAGGGCTGTTTTTGACAAATAGAGCTCTTGCCCCTCAGGGTATAAATTGGTTCTGTATCAAGTAAAATTATTTTATGGACATTCCCAATGATTGTCTGTTGTTTTACCCATTAACAGGTTTGGCCATTTTACTGTGGACAGTTTCTTACTCATCCCTTTGAAGTCTGCCTTATTTGAACGTAGAATCTGAGTAGCGGTTTCGCGTTTCTCTTCATTGAACTGGATCATGTTATGATCACTATTAGAAAATTGTTCCACACCGTTAGGCTGTTAAGTAAATCTGGCTCATTGCTCATTAATAAAAGTCATGATGTGGAGATGCCGGTGTTGGACTGGGGTGGACAAATGTGAGAAGTCGCACAACACCAGGTTTTTGTCCAACAGCTTGATTTGAAATCACAAGCTTGTGGTGAGCAGCAGCATCAGAGTGGTGGTCTCTGTGGCCAGGAAGAGGAGAAGGAGACCAGATAGCAGACCACCACCAACCCACAACCAACAACCACAACTGAGGTGCCTGGAGAGAGAGGACAGGACAGGACAGGAGAGGGAGAAGAAAGGAAGGCCAAGGCCATCAAACACCAGAGGAGAGGCCTTTCCACACTGCCTCCTCAATTGGCCTCCATTTTAGGAGAGGGAGAGAGGGGAGAAAACATCAACAACAAACATCATCTGTTTGGAAGGAGGGAGGAAGGAAAGAACAACAGCTACAGGTGGGTGTGATTCTGGGGCACTCTCCCAGAGACTTTGTTTTGTCGGTGGGGGGAGGAAAGAAGAAAAGAAGAAGGCCGGAACATCTGAGGGGTGTGTGTGTGTCTTCTGTAAAAGCTAGGCCGCACACACCATATTAAACACCCCTTTCCCATTGCCTGACCTGGGACAGCTGGAGCTGCCTAGGTGAAGTTCCCCAATTAATTTAATCCAATTGGGCATCGTTAAGACCTGGTGCAGGACTGAGCCTGGGCATCTCCAGCTATCCCAGGTGAAGACATCTTCTCCCCCCACCAGAAGACCACCACCAAAGACTTTTTTTTATTACACCGGAGAGTGCACCCCCCTGCCAACACCCACCCACCCACCCACCCACCCACCCACCATCCTGAGTGGTGACCCTGCCCTTGCGGCTTCCCTCCTTCCCACCCCCCCCCCTCTCTCTCTCTCTTTGTCTCTTGTCTCTCTCTGCCTCTCTCTCTAAGAGGCACCTCAATCTATTTTTAATTAAGTACCCATTGAGCAGAGGGGAGAAGGCCCCTCTCCCAATTAATGCATATAAAGGGAGAGGTGTGCCTTCAATTTAAGAGCTCCCTCTGCTCAGGGGAAAACAAAAAAAAACCGAGGCCATTAACACCTTCAGGCCTGTGACTTGGGGTGAGTGTAGCCCTTAAAGAACCCTCCATTATGGCGAGTACATCTTCGTCGGTGGCGGGGGCAGCGAGGACGTATGCGAGCGTGGCAGCCGCGGCCACGGCCGCAGCCACGAGTCCTCCTGTTACCCCGTCACCTTTTACCCTCCTTACGAGGAAGAATGGGGTCAAGAGCTACACTCACCCCAACATGACTATAGAGGCGTGCGTTAAAGCCATGGCTGGGGTTGTCGGCCCTTCAGCCATCGTCGCCGCCTCTAAAATGTACGGCAAGGCTGTGTTCTTCCTGGGGTCGGAGCGGGCGGTGTCCCTGGCCATCGAGAAGGGGCTCACCGTGGGCGGGACCTTCCTGCCGGTGGACCCCCTTGAGGCCACCGCGCAAAGGATTGTGGTTTCCAACGTCCCGCCCTTTGTTCCGGGTGAGCTCCTCCTCCCCCACCTACGTCAACTGGGGGAGGTGAGGTCGGGGATCACACCCATCCCGCTCGGCTTCCGGGAAGCCAGCCTTCGGCACGTCTTCTCCTTCCGGCGCCAGCTTTTCGTCCGGCTGGCGCGGGAGGAGGACGCGGATGGCGCGTTCACGGTGCTCCACGGGGGGACCGCCCACCGCGTCTTCTGGACCTCGGACGGCGTGCGGTGCTACGCCTGTAAGGAGGTGGGGCACGTCCGCAAAAACTGCCCCGCCTCCAAGGCCGCCACGACACCTGGCGCGGCCAGGGTTGGCGCCGCCGCCCCCCCTCCCCCTGATACTGTCCGCGCGTCGACGGCGACGGATGCGCGTTCGAAATCGGAGGCCAACACCACCACGGCCTCCGGCGGGGAGGAGGGAGAGCGTCCGGGGGGAAGGAAGGCGCGTAGGAAAAATAAACACATAAGGGCGGATCCCCTCGCGGAGGAAACATCTGAATTGGCCGAACTCACGCCCGAGTATATCGCGGAGTTGGTCGGGACGCATGAGACTGGGGGGGTCCTCGTGCCCGGGCCCGTGACCATGACCGCAACTGCTGAGGCAGCTGAATCAAGACCTGCGGCCGGGCTCGGGCCCGAGGGGCCCAAGAAACCCAGTCGTCGGAAGGGGGCAGAGAGGGAGGCCCCAGCAGACATGGAGGCCTCCCCCTCTCCGGGCCCCAATACGTTAAAAAGAAAGCTCCGCCCCCAGCAGGAGGACTGCGAGGAGGAAGGTCCCTCCGCAAAAGGGGGGCAGTCGCCCGCCGCGGGTGCTGCGCCCCACCCCACCACCGTCATCGTCGCGCGCGATCGGCAGGGGTCGTCTGTCCCTCGGGAGGGTGAGACGGCCGAGTCTGTCCGACCTGTGCCTCCCGGGGATGGGGATGAGACCCTGCCCGTGGGGGGGGGCGCGGAACAACCCGCGGAGGGAAATGTAGAACCTGAACCGTTGCTCCTCGCCGGGTCGGGCGTCCTGGGGACTGGGGCGGGCGAGGCCAAAGAGGCTGAAGCCGAGCCCGCCTTTTATAACCCAGACATCTCCCAGGGACTGCTCGACCTGGTGGAGGAGTGTAGCAATCCCCAGCCCGCTGGGTCGGAGGTTGGTGGCGGGGAGACGGAAAGCCCCCTGACTCCGTCTCTGTTGTTGGCGCCGGACGTGCTGGAGGAATTTGGGATTATTTTCTCCCCGGTTTCTCCGGTCGCCCCGGCGCCTGAGGCGGGGGGGGGCCCCGAACCGCCGCCGCCGCCTCCCGGCCCGGCGCCCCTGAAGGAGCCCAGGGTGGACTCCTCTGCCACCGATCCTGGGGGTGGGATCGTGACGGAGGCGGGGCCGGCCGGTGCGGCCGAGCCGTTCGCTGCACCCTGTGTGACGGACGGGTTGGCCGCCGGTGACGACCTCCCGGAGGAGGACGGGGACTCGGTGGGGGGCATCGAGGACGATTTGGAGTCCATCGGCAGCGAGGCGATGGACGCCCTCGTGCCCTTCACCGACTCTCCCCTCATCCCCGTAGGGGAACTCCGGGATTTTATGGCCATGAGCCAGGGTCGTCACAAGAAGATCCGGCTGGCCCTCGACAAGTGGTCGGAGCTGACGCTGCTCGTCGTGTCCGTCCGCGCCGCCGTTAAAATCATGGGCGCGGACAAGGACGTTGGCCGGCTCGAGCTGCGTCGGCTCAAGACGTTCCACACTGGGCTGCTGAGGGAGTGGCGGTCGTCAGTGACCGCCCTCCCTCCCCTCCGTTAGGTAGAGGTTGCACTATGCTTCTGAGATGAAGATAACCATAGCCAGCCTCAACATCAACGGCAGCAGGGAGGCGCGCCGTAGATTCAATAACTTCTCGGTCCTTCGGGACGGGAAATATGCGGTGTGCTTCCTGCAAGAAACCCACACCGTTCCGGGAGACGAGGCCACGTGGCTCCTGGAGTGGCAAGGAGGGGTCAGCATGAGTCACCTCTCCAACAATTCCTGCGGGGTGGCTGTCTTGCTGGCCCCGCATTTTCAGCCGGAGATCTTGAGGGTCAAGGAGCACGTGCCGGGCCGCTTGCTCCAGGTCACTGTTCGCCTGGGAGGCGTGCCGCTCCATTTAGTGAACGTGTACGCCCCCCGGACCGGTGCGCAGCAAGTGCGCTTCTTCGGAGAAGTGTCCGCTCTTCTGGGCTCCATCGACGTGGGCGAGTGCGTCATCCTCGGGGGGGATTTCAATTGTACCCTCGAGGCGCGGGACCGGTCGGGTCCCCCGCGAAGCCCGGCGGCGATGGAGAAGTTGCGGGACCTGGTCGGGTCCTTCGACTTGGTGGACGTCTGGCGAAATCTCCATCCCGACTCCAGCGCCTTCACGAGCGTGAGGTCTGGAGGAGGAAGGTCCAGAATCGACCGCCTTTACATTTCCCGGGCGTACGTCTCCTGCGTTCCGGCGGCTTCCATGCGGCCGGTGCCGTGCACGGACCACCACCTGGTGTGGGCGGAGCTCGCTCCGCTGCGCGCGCGGGGGGGGGTCCGCGTACTGGCATTTTAACAACCTGCTGCTGGAGGACGCGCGGTTCCGGGATTCGTTTCGCCGGTTCTGGGCCGACTGGAGAAGGAAGCGGGGAGGCTTCCCCTCCTTGAGGCTATGGTGGGACGTGGGCAAGGCTCACGTCCGCGTCTTCTGTCAGGAGTACGCGAAGGGGTCGACCAAGAGGCGGGAGGCCCGGGTCGGGCGATTGGAGAAAGAAGTGCTCGACCTGGAGTCCCGTCTCGGTCAGGTCGTCGAGGACACGGCCCTGCGGAAGGTGTACGAAGAGAAGAAGGGCGCGCTGAAGGACCTGCAGCTGGTCGGGTCCCGAGGCGCGTACGTGAGGTCGCGGATCCAGTTCCTGCGGGACCTGGACCGTGGCTCCCCCTTCTTCTACTCGCTGGAAAAAAGACGGGGGGTCCGTAAGCAGTTCTTGGGGCTGCTGGCCGACGACGGATCTCTGGTCTCGGATCCGGAGGGCATCAGCGCGGAGGCCCGGGCCTATTACGGGGCTCTGTTCTCTTCGGATCCGTCCAGCGAGGATGCGCGCAGAGTTTTGTGGGAGGACCTGCCGAAGGTCGGCCCGGAGGGCGCCGAGAATTTAGAAGCTCCGCTAAGCCTGGCGGAGCTGACCGGCGCCCTGCGCCAGCTCTCGAGGGGCAAGTCCCCGGGGCTGGACGGGCTGACCGTAGAGTTCCACAGGGCGTTCTGGGACGTCTTGGGGGACGACTACACGCGGGTCCTGGGGGAAAGTCTGGCGACCGGGGAGATGCCCCTCTCTTGGCGCAGGGCGGTCATCGTCCTGCTGCCCAAGAAGGGCGATCTCCGCCTACTTAAGAACTGGCGCCCGGTCTCCCTCCTCAGCACGGACTACAAAATTTTCGCCAGGGCTATGTCTGCTCGCCTTGGCACCGTGCTGGCCCGCATGATCCACCCCGACCAGTCCTACACGGTCCCGGGCCGGAGTATCCACGATAACATCCATCTGGTCCGGGACCTGGTCCACCATTCCCAGAGGGCTGGTCTGTCGGTCGCCTTCCTTTCCCTGGATCAGGAGAAGGCGTTCGACAGGGTGGATCACGAGTATCTTTTCGGGACTCTGCGCGCATTCGGGTTCGGGACGCATTTCGTCGCCCGGATCCGACTTCTGTACGCCGCCGCGGAGTGTCTGATTAAAGTTAACGGGTCTTTGACGGCGCCCCTTCGCTTCGGGAGGGGGGTGCGTCAGGGATGCCCCATGTCCGGTCAGTTATACGCCGTTTGCGTGGAGCCTTTCCTGCGCCTCTTGCGGAAGAGGTTGACGGGACTGGCTCTGCAAGGGCCGGGCGTGGAGGTGGTCCTCTCGGCTTACGCCGATGACGTGCTCCTCGCGGTCACGGATCCCGTCGACTTGCGGAGGATGCGAGAATGCCAGCAGATTTACTCGGACGCATCCTCCGCCAAGATCAACTGGGAGAAATGTTCTGGACTCCTGGTGGGCCCATGGCAGGTGGACTCCCTGCCGGAGGAGTTCGGGCCTTTCGCCTGGAGCACCACGCACCTCCTCTACCTGGGAGTCTACCTCAGCCCGGCCGAGGACGCCTGGCCGGCGAACTGGCAAGAGCTGGAGGCCAAAGTCACCGCTCGCCTAGGACGCTGGACAGGACTGCTCCGAGTGTTGTCCTACAGGGGTCGAGCGCTGGTCATAAACCAGCTGGTGGCCGCCATGTTGTGGTACCGGTTGGTCACTTTGATCCCTCCCCCTGCGTTTGTCGCCAAGATGCAGAAGAAGCTCGTTGACTTCTTCTGGGACAAAAGGAAGCACTGGGTCACTGCCGCGGTTTTGAGTCTCCCGCTTAGGGAGGGCGGTCAGGCGCTGGTGTGCCTTCGCACCCAGGCGGCGACTTTCCGTCTTCAGACGCTGCAGAGATACCTGTACGTGGAGAATCCTCCTAGGTGGCGTGCGCTGGCGACGTATTTCTTCCGCCAGCTGCACGGCCTCAATTATGACACGCAGCTCCTGTTTGTGAGAGTGGGTGGCACGCGTGCCAGCCTGCGGGAGCTGCCTGTCTTCTACCAGGAACTGCTATGGGTTTGGAACAGCGTCGCCTCCGAGCGCAGTTCTCCCCCGTCAGGAGCGGCGGCCGTCCTTCGGGAGCCGCTGTTCAGGAATCCGCACCTCCACGACCGCGGGTTCGGCTGGCTGGCGGAGGGCAGGGCTGTGCCCGGTAAGGTGACCAGAGTCGGGGACCTGCTCGATGGCGGAGGAGCGGGCTGGATGGCGCCGGAGGAGTTGGCGAGGCGCATGTCCTGGGTCAACGTCCGGCTCGCGGTCAAAGCCATCGAGTCGCTAAAAGTGGCACTGGGCCCCGTCTCCACTAGGTGTGTCGAGGAGGCTCAAGCACGTGGGGCGATCCCGTCCGAACTGACCCCCGTTCGGACGGAATTCCTTATCGGCGCCCGGCCCCGAATCCTCCCTCGGGAGCCGCCGCCTCACCACTTGAGCCTTCTCGGAGAAATGCCCTCCGTGCCCTTTCAATCCGCACGGAGGCGTTTCCTGTACGGGCTGCTCCTGCACACTCTCCACTTTGCCATCTTCGTCTGCCGTCCGGACACACCTTGGCGTACCATCCTGCCGTCCGGCGGAGGCGAAGGTCCCCATTGGAAGGCTCTCTACGCGGGAGTCTTCCCTTGTTCTATTGGGGACTTGGCCTGGAGGGTGTTGCACGGAGCAGTCCCGTGCAATAGGATTTTAAGTAGGTTTACGGACTCCCAGGCTGCTTGCCATTTTTGCGGCCTGGAGGAGTCCGTTTATCACATTTATGTTGAATGTGAGAGGTTGCAGCCCCTCTTTCATTATTTGAAGGGGCTGCTCCTCAATTTCTGGTTGCACTTCAGCCCCACGCTCCTGATCTACGGTCACCCGGTGCGGAGGGGAGCGGGTAGGTCGGAGGACCTCCTCGTAGGACTGCTCCTGGGCCTGGCCAAGAAAGCCATTAATTGGTCCAGGCAGCGGGCGGTCGAGGGGGTCGTTCGGCCCGATTGCCTGCCTCTCTTCCGCGGCCATGTTCGCGCCCGGGTGGCCCTGGAGATGGAGCACGCGGTGTCCGCCGGCACGCTTAAGTTTTTCCGCGACCGGTGGGCGCCGCGGGGGCTGGAGTGCATCGTCACCCCGGACTTCGAAATTTTGATTTGATTATTAAGTTTCATTTAAAATTTTAATTGATTTACAGTAAATTTGTGTTGTCCAACCAAAAAAAGAGGAACACCAGGTTTATAGTCCAATAGCTTTATTTGAAATCACAAGCTTTCGGAGCGCTGCTGCTTCGTCACATAAAGCTGTTTGACTATGACCTGGTGTTGTGCGACTCCTCAGATTATTAAAAGTAGCATGGCATGCCGCTTGTTGGTTATAGAACCTATTGTTACAGAAGACTATCCCGGACACACTCAATAAATACACTACCTTTCTGAATTGTGGTAACCTGCTTTTCCCAATCTATTCCTGAGATGTTCTGGTCCTTTATATCCCTGGTACCTCAGCTGGTGATTTTTATATGCTGGGCGAAAGATAGATCAATCATGTCATCTCTCAGTGATCAAACATCTGTTACTTTCATGTATTTATTCTGATTTCATTAATTGATTAATTATTCGTACAATAAAGATACACAGCGTTAAGTTAATATAATTGCATCTTATCAATGAATGTCGGTAATTAATTGCAGATTTCACCCCGAATTCCATCAAACTCAAGCTTTTGCTGCCAGCCTGATGTAAAATGTCCCTGTTTGTTTCCTTCTGCACAGTTAACTTAGTGACCACTGTGATCCTGTCCCGGGGAAAGAGCGGGCTCTCCACATGCGTCACTCGCTCCTGGTGGCCATGGCAGCGGCGGATCTACTGGTCGTTATCATCGATCTGATATTGAGGATGATTCCAATGTCTTATAAGGAAAAGTATGGTCCTGTGTATTCCATCCCCGTGTGTAATATCCACGCCGTCCTTCTTTATGCAGTCACAGACTGTTCTGTCTGGTTCACTGTCACTTTCACCTTTGATCGTTTTGTGGCAATTTGTTGCCAGAAGCTGAAAACAAAATATTGCACCAAGAAAACGGCAGCTGCGGTTCTTGGAACAGTGACTGTGGTGAGCTGTTTAAACAACGTTTTCTGGTATTTTATGTTGACAGGTGAATATTTGGCAGTGAACCTCCCCTGGTTTTGTTATGCAACAATCGAAGTTCAGCTTTCACGGGTCTGGGGAGCAATCGAGTTCCTTCATCATATTCTTACACCGGGTGTCCCATTTGTTCTGATTCTGCTGCTGAATGCTGTGACCGTCAGACACATTTTAGTTGCCAGCAGGGCCCGCAGGAGACTACGGGGTCCCAGCATTGGGGAGAGTCCCAGTGACCCAGAGATGGAGAGCCGAAGGAAATCCATAATTTTACTGTTTGCTATTTCGTGCAATTTCATCCTGTTATGGTCAGTGCTTATGGTGTATTCTATATATAACCGGGTGTGGCGATTGGTTGATTATTTTGTATCTCTACCTATATATCTTCCAGATTTGGGACAAATGCTCCAGCTCCTGAGTTGTTGCACAAACACGTGCATTTATGCCGTGACACAGACTAGGTTTAGACAGCAGTTGATAAATGTGGTGAAATATCCCTTTACTTTAATTGTAAAATTAATTAAAGGATGAGAAGAACTGATGATGTTCCTGCATCAGAACTCAATCCCGCTTCATATTCTGTCCGAACCAGTCTGCACCGCGGGGCCAGTGATATATGTTAGTATTAGCAGACTCACTGACACACTGTGTACATCATAACCCAGCGCCAGAGACATCCTTCGAACTGTAAAACACTCCTACTGACCTCAGGAATATTAACACACTGACAGTGATTACAGGTATATATTAACACTCTCACTGTCACTTTCTGACCGTTCTATTGTACTGACAAGCGCTAACACTAATCAACAAAGTACTCCCTCAGACTCTGTGATGATATTTCCAATAAGAGGGATAGAAACGCCCTGTAAATATTAACCCAGTCCTTGTGCAAATATTAACTGAATCACAGAAAACCGTGCACACATGAAAATACTAGCAGAGACATTCTTCGTGGAATGACATTCTCCAACAAACCCACAATAAATATTAACACAACTATATAGAGACACATTGTTCATAGTAATACACTGTCATCGGACTCCTGTAGAAAATTCTCACTCACTCTCGCGCCTGGCATGCCTCACATCACTCTCTCACTCTCTTTCTCTCTCTATCTATAACTTACTCACTCTGTGTCCTGGTCTGCCGCACGTCTCTCCCTTACTCACTCACTCGCCTGGCTGCCTCACTGCGACCTCTCTATCTGGCGCTATTTCTCTCTCTCTCTCTCTCGCTCTCTCTCTCACTCCCTCACTCACCCGGTCTCTCTTTCTCACTCACTGTATGCGCTGTTTATTGTATACACAGGAATTGCTGCTGAGCTACACGTGGGCTGTACTTTACCAGATGGGGAGAAAGAGTGATATAGTGTGAGAGAAAAGTGCTTAAAATAAATAAACTGCGGTAGAGAGAGATACACAGGGATTGAAAGATAAGGAGACAGGACGAAAGAGAGAGACAAGCAAAGTCAGAAATAGGGTGAGACAGGCAGACAGACAGATAAGGTGAGAGATAAGGAGGGTTAAAAATACGGAGAGTGAGAGGTGGAAACTGATAGGAGTGAGGGAGTGGCAGTCTGCGTGCAATAATGAGTGGGAAATAGAGACAGAGAGAAGGGAAGAGGCAGATAAAGAAATCAGAGAGAGACAGAGTGAGGGGTGGGGTGAAGTGTAACAGAGACAGAGATAATGGAAGAGAGTGAGAGAGAGACATGGAGAGAAAGACTGAGATTGAGAGAAAGGGAGCAGGGAACAGCGACAGAGAATAAAGAGGATAGAGAGATAAGCATGGAGAGAGAGACCGAGAGTGAGAAATACAGGCCGTAATAAGACAACGAATAAGAGTGAGGATCGGGAATGAGGGGAGAGGTAGATTTAATACAAAAGGCACCAGCGTTTAAAAATAAAGATGAGAGCTGTATTACTTTGTATTCCGAGTTCTTGTGTACAATGAGTCGGAGTCTGAAATAAATCTTCTAATCCTGAGTTAAAATCAAATAGACACGGTGTTAGATCAAACACTCCCAGAGCAGGTACAGCACTGGTTAGACACCGAGTAAAGCTACCTCTACACTATCCCCATCAAATACTCCCAGTGCAGGGAAAGCAAGTATTAGATACAGAGTAAAGCTCCGGCTACACTATCCCATCAAACACTCCAAGGGCAGGTAAAGCACGGGTTAGTTACAGAGTAGAGCTCCCTCTACACTATCCCATCAAATACTCCAAGGGCATGTACAGCATGGGTTAGATGCAGAGTAAAGCGCCCTCTGCACTGACCCAGCAAACACTCCCAGGGCAGAGACAGCGCGGGTTTGATACTGATAAAGCTCCCTTTACACTGTCCCACCAAATGCTCCCAGTGCAGGTAGAGCACAAGTTAGATAAAGAGTAACGTTCCTCTTACAGTGTCCTATTAGGCACTCAAAGGGCAGGTGCAACACGTGTTCGATACAGATTAAAGTTCACTCTACACTGACCCATCCCAGTTTCCCAGAGCCATTACAGCATGGGTTAGATGCAGAGTAATGCTCCCTTTAAACTATCCCACCATAATCTGCCGGGGAAGGTGCAGCGCAAGTTAGATACAGAGAAAAGCTCCCACTTCACTTTCCCGTCAAACACTCCCAGGGCAGATGTAGGAAGGGTTATATACAGAGTGAATCGCCCTCTACATTGTGCCATGTTAATCTCACAGCATGGGTTATATTCAGATTAAAGTTCCGTCTACCCCGTCCTTTCAGTCACTAACCCTGCACCATACCCAAGTGGGACATACCCAGCGTTAAAGACATCCCCTTGCAGCTGGAAGAGAAATTGGAGTGGGAGGGGGAGTCACCAGTTGTCGTGGTCCACGTAGGAACCAACGTTATAGGTAGATCCAGGAATGAGTTTCTGCTGAGGGAGTTTGAGGAGCTCGTGTCCAAATTAAAAAGCAGAACCTCAACGGTAATAATCTTGCATCGTGACCTGAGCCACGCTCAAAGTCGCATAGGGACAAATAGATTAGAGGTTTAAATGCGTGGCTGAAAGTGAGGTGTGGGAGGAAGGGGTTTCAGTTCATGCGGCACTGACAACAGACCTGGGGAAAGAGGGAGCTGTTCTATTGGGAAGGGCTCCAATTAAAACCGGGCTGGGACTAGTGTCCTGGCGAACCGAATAACTAGGGCAGTAGACAGGGATTTAAACTAATGAACTGGGCGGGTGGGAGGATTCAGGAAAGAATAAATTTAAAAGCAGTGAGAGAACTGTCAAGGCTCTAGAACAGAGCAGACTTTTGGGTAAAATTTAGCAGAATGGGTCAGGATGGGACAGAGAGATTATTAAAGGTAATAAGGCATCAGTGACTAAGGTTACATCAGGGAAAAATAAAAAATAAATCAAAGCTAAAGGCGCTATATCAGAATGTGCAAAGCATTGACAACAAAATAGATGAATTAATAGCACAGATAGCAATCTATAGAAGTTATCTAATAGCCATTACGGAGACGTGGTTGCAAGATGGCCAACTTTGGGAACTAAATATTCCAGGATACTTAAATTTTGGAAGAAATAGGCAAAATGGAAAAGGAGGAGGGTTAGCCCTGATAATAAAAGATGGGATAAGGACAGTAGAGAGAATGGATCTTAGCTCTGAAATTCAAGACTTGGAATCTGTTTTGGTGTAGCTGAGAAACAGCAAGGGGCAGAAATCATTGCTGGGAGTTGTTTATAGGCCCCCAAACAGTAATGTAGGGCAGAATATAAATCAGGAAATTAGAGGCGCACGTAACAAGGGTACTACAGTAATTATGGTTAATCTACATATGGATTGGGCAAACCAAATTTGCAGTAATAGTGTGGAGGACGAATTCATGGAATGTATAGAAGCTAGTTTTCTTGATCTGAATGTTGAGGAAGCAAATAGGGATCAGGCTACTTTAGATCAAGTATTGTGAAATGAGAAAGTGTTCATTAATAATTTGTATTAAAGGGGCCCTTAGGAAAGAGTGACCATAATATGATAGAATGTTATACTAAGTTTGAAAGTGATTTAGTTAAAAACAAAACTAGGGTCTTAAATCTAAACAAATCAAACTACGTATGTATGAGGGGCGATTTGGCTGAGGTAGATTGGGAAACTACATTAAAAGGTATGATGGTAGACAAGCAATGGCTAGCATTAAAAAAAGAAATACATAATTTACAACAAATGCACATTTATATAAGACACAAAAAGCCCAAAGAAAAAGTGATCCAACCGTGACTAATAAGAGAAGTTAAAAATAGTATTATATCGAAGGAAGAGACTTATAATGTTGTCAAAAAGAGCAGTACGCCTGAGGATTAGGAGGGTATTAGAGTTAAGCACAGCAGGACAAAGAAATTGATAAAGAAAGAGAAAATAGAAATGAGAGTAAACTAGCAAGAGAAATAAAACAGACTGTAAATGCTTCTATAGTTATGCAAATAGGAAAAAGATTGTCGAAAGTAAATGTGGGTCCCTTACAGGCTGAGACAGGCGAAAGTAAAATTGGGAATAAGGAAATGGCAAAGAGAAATTAAACAAATACTCTGTGTCTGTCTTCATGGAAGCATACGCAAAAACCCTCCCATATATAATGGAAAAGCAAGTGTCTAGCGATAATGAGGAACTGAAAGAAATTAGTATTAGTAAAAATATAGTACTAGAGAAATTAATGGGACTGAAAGCCGATAAATCCTCTGGACCGTATGGCTTACATCCTAGGGTTTTGTAACAGGTAGATATAGAGATGATTAATTCATTGTTAGTCATCATCCAAAACCCCATTGCTTCTAGAATGTTTCCCACGGATTGGAACGAAGCAAATGTAACCCCACTTTTTTAAGAAAGGAGAAAGAGAGAACAATGTGAACTACAGACCAGTTAGCCTGACATCGGCACGAGGGAAATGTTAGAATCTATCATTCAGTCCGTGGTAACAGGGAACTTAGAAAATAATAATAGGATTCGGCATAATCAACATGGATTTATGAAAGGTAAATCATGTTTGACGAATCTGTTAGTGTTATTTCAGTTTGTAACTAACAGAATAGATAAGGGGGACCCAGTGGATGTGTTGTACTTGGAATTTCAGAAGGCACTCGATAAGATGGCAGACAAGAGGTTATTGAACAAAATTAGGGCTCATGGGATTGGGGGTAATAAACTTGCATATTTTGAGGATAGGTTCACGGATGGAAAACAAAAAGTAGGAATAAACGGGTCATTTTCGGGTTGGCAGACTGGAACTAGTGGAGAAACCCAAGATCAGAGCTTGGGCCTCAGCTATTCACAAACTACATCAATTATTTGGATGCGGGGAGCAAATGTAAAATAATCAAGTTTGGTGATGATACATAGCTAGGTGGGAATGTAAGTTGTGAGGAGGCTTCAAGAGAATATAGACAGACGAAGTGACTGGGCAAGATCCTGGCAAGTGGTATATAATGTGGAGAAATGTGAAGCTACCCACTTTGGTAGTTAAAATGGAAAAGCAGAGTATTTTGAAATGCTGAGAGATTGGGAAATGTTGGTGTTCAGAGGGATGTGGCTGTCCTTGTACACGAATCACTGAAAGTTAAGATGCAGGTACAGGACCAATTAAGAAAGCAAAAGGTATGTTCGCCTTTATTACACTTGGATTTGAATATAAGAGTAAAGTAGAATTATTGCAATTATATCGGGCCCAGGTGAGAGCACACCGCCACACCTGGAGTATCGTTTAGAGTTTTGGGCACCTAACCTAAGGAAGAACATGCATCCCATAGAGGGGGTGCAACTAAGGTTCACCAGACTGGTTTCTGGAACAAGGGGATTGTCCTATGAGGAGTGATTTAGCAGACTAGGCTAATGTTCTCTGGAGATTAGAAGAATGAGAGGTGATCTCATTGAAACATGTACAATTCTTGCAGGGATTAACAGGTTAGATGCAGGAAGGATGTTTCGCCCTGGCTGGGGACTCTAGAACCAGTGATCACAATCTCAGTATAAGGGATCGGTCGTTTACGACTCAGATGAGGAGAAATCTATTCACTCAGAGGGTGGTGAATCATTGGAATTTTCTACCCAGAGGGCTGTGCAGGCTCGGTTGTTGTGTGCATTCAAGACAGAGATCGATAGATTTTTGGATATTAAGGGAATCAAGGGATATGGGGAGAGTACTGGAAAGTGGAATTGAGGTAGAAGATCAGCCATGATCTTATTGAAAGGCGAAACAGGCTCCAGGGGCCAAATTGCCTACTTCTGCTACTATTTCTTATGTTCTTATGTACTGTACGATCAAGAAATCATGGACTGAAAAGATTCAGCAGCTCTCATACTCAATATGCATCTTATGATATTCTTGCTTTGTAGCATTTCCTACTTGCTTTCAATTATCCCAATTTCATTATAAACTCAAAGGAATTGAACCCTGAATTTTAGAAACCCAAATTCTAAGTCCCTTCTTACATTTAATCCCTCTGATAGGTACCCATATATTTAAGTCTATATAACTCATTAAATAGTCAGTTTCGCTATGGAATAAGTGTCAGTGCCTTGAAAAGGTGTCTCACCTCCCTCAGCCTTATTAAGCATTTCATGTCATATAACTGAGCATGTCTGAGACCCGTTCTTCTGTGCATCTGCACCTTTCATTTCTGCATTCTACTTGCCACGTTAGCACACACAACATTATCCCAATATCAAACAACACTTGACATCAAGTACAAGTCATTCCTGGGCACCTAATTATCTTATCAAAAATCGGAAGTCTTTTCTCATCTTGCCTTGCATGGTTCCAATGCCTAGAGTAGTGGCCAGGCTATCAAACACATAGGCAAAGACACAAACAACTTCAAGAGAAATCTTTCAATTAATGATTCTCTGTTAAACTTTCCTGACATTCAATAGAATGTCCCTCGGTAACAAATTGATACCATTTCAGGTATCCTGTTACTCAGGAATGTACTCACACATCTTTTCCTTAACCTGTTTGAGTTCCTGAAATTTCCAAATAATCGCCAAGGAAAATGATTTTAGAAAAATCTCATTGTTTACCATTTCATCTCATTCTTGAGCCCCGGATAAATTTACCATCCAATACAATTGGATCATAAACATCTAACTTCTTATTGGACCTTCTATTCCTGAAAATATTCCAGAGAGCAATTCGATCAACAAATGGGGATGTTGTTACCTATAACACAAAAGTCTCCCCCAAAAAACTTCGCTCTGATCAAACTGTTTGGACGAAAACCATTTCGACTGGACCATTGCAAAATGAAATGTGATTGTCCCCTTAAATTTCACTGGGAGGAATAAACAATCACCTCAAAGCATTCAAAATGGTCAGAATTTTTTTAAAGCACTTTTTGATGTGATTGAACAAGGTCCGGAAATAGACGGTTTCACACAATCATAAAATTCTGCTTTTCATAATAGAATAGGTTAATTAACTTCAATAACTACAATTTTATTCAGACCATTATCTTAAACTAACCAGTACCATTTCAAAAAGAGGGAGGAGCCACAGCAACATTCACACATGCTTTGTAAAAAGACACTAACATTCACACACAAAAAAAACATCTGTAGAAAATAAACATTTGCCATGCTCACAGACTGCGCAGAAAGAATATCGCGGTATTCGGATAATACGGACTTTCACAACAGCAAGGTAAAATTAAAGAATGGCGTTTAAGAGATTAAAAAGGTGGTAAAAGAGGTTTAAAATGTTGTTTGTGGTTGAAATTTTTTTGCAGTGGTTACAAAGTGTGTCAGAGGTTAAAACGGAGTTACAGGTTGAAAACGCCTCTAAATAGGTGTTTTAAATGGATTTCGAAAGGCTTTTAATGATCATAGAACATCACAGCACAGAAGGGGGGCATTTGGGCCGCCGTGCCTTGTCCGGCTCTTTGGAAGAATTTAATTCCACACCCCAGCTTTCCCCCCTTAATCTCGAAAATTACTCTTCTTAATTCATCTCCAATTGCCTGTGCAATTTCCGATGGAATCTGATATAATCACCCTTTCAATAGTGCGTTCGGGATCTTAACAAACCTCTGCGGGGCAACAGATTATCTTCATTCCCCCTCTACCTCTTCCAGCAATTATTATAAATCGGTGACCTCCGGTTACCCACCCAATTGCCAGAGGAACAGTTTCTCCCTACTTGCTCTATCAAAACCATTCCTAACTTTCAATATCTCTATTAGGTCTTCCCTTAACATTCTCTGCTCAAACGAGAACAATTCCAGCTTCCCAATCTCCCCACAAAAATGAATTTCTTCATCCAAGTATCCCATACGGTTTCTTAAGTCTCTTATCAACTTTGCCCTGCCACCTTCAAAGATTTGTTTATATGCAGCCTCAGGTTTCTCTGCTCTTGCACCTCATCAAAATAGCACCATTTAGATTATGCCGCCTCTCCACGTTGTTCTGACCAAAGATAATCACTTCACACTTCTCTGCATTAAATTTTATCCCCCATGTAACTTCCCATTTCCCCACTCTGTCTGTGTCCACATGAAGTCTGCTGCTATCCTGCTCACTATTCACTACGTTGCCATGTTTTGCATCATCCGCAACCGTCGAAATTGTAATTCAGATACCCGAGGCGAGGTAATTTATATGTAATAAGGGAAGCAATGATGCTAATACCGAACTCTGCCGGACCCCATTGCCTACTTTTCTCCAGTCCAAAAAAAGCCGTCACCACTCCTCCCTTATCCCTGAGCCAATTATTAACCATGTTACCATCGTCCCTTTATGTGCAGTGCACTTGAATACATCTAATATATCAACTGAGTGTGTGAGTAATCTCACGGTTAAATCAAAGAAATGAGAAAGAAAAAGAAAGGTGACACCGACAAGATTTTCCAAATTTCGTTCAGTCTGAGTTGGTCCGACGCGATTTCAAATTTAGTTGCAGTTGGAGTTTGTTCGAGGAAGTGTTTCCCGCACATCAGTTCGAGGGGTGAGTATTATCTTAGTTGTCGTGTCTTAAAGGGATCTCCAGTCAGCAATGGGAGGATCAGGGAATATTTATGATGAGGTTCGGTAATTTCTTAATGAATGGATTGAGTCTAACGTGGGATCCTATGGGATATGGCAGGAAGCAATGACAGGAGGATGGAGAGAGACACGACTGTCCTTAGTGGAGAGTGTCCGGTTAAAATAGATGAACGTGTTAGGGTTAAAAAGTGATTAAAAAAAAATGCTTTAGTGTTACAGTGACTAATGCTGGAGATTCAAAAGTTAGGAGAAGAGGCTGAGGCCAGAGATAGAGACGTCTCAGAAATTATAGAGCATCAGGCATAACTTACAGAGCAGCTAGCAGCAGCCAGGAAAGAGGTAGAAAACTGACGATTCCAGGCTCTCGGAACAGCCAGGACTGCTCTGACGCTCGATCAGCATTTTGCAGAGGAACAGAATCGGAATCAAGAACTAGTAAAAGGAATATCTAAGCTGCAGCAAGTGGCGATTTTAGCTTGCTCAGTGGAGACTGAAATTGATGAGACCTGTTGATATTCAGAGGATTCACCAGCTCCAAGAGTTGAAAAGGGAAATAAGTGACAGGGAGCATGGCCACCGTTCCCTTCGCACCGCCTTTATCTTATCCGACTTCAGAGCCTTGAACCCGCGTGGTTCGAGTGGCGACGTTTGACCTGGAGGCGGAGCAGTTAGATGCCTCTACGTCTCCTGAAATACTTGCCACCCCGCAAGATCACACCCGACCTTCTAGTATGTCAGAGTGTGGGGGAAGTACGCCCGGGCCGACAAAGCGAGAGCATGATCATGAAACTTCCACTCCCTATAGAGCTCGTGAAGGGAACACTACCTTTAGTGGTTTTGGGAATTCTGGTATGAGTGAGGAGGGGAAAAGTAGTAAAAACCTAAGAACATCTCAGGCTTGAATATAATCAAAGATTCAGCATTCACAGCCCTCAGTGACAGAGTATTCCAAAGATTCACAACCCTCTGAGTGATGAAATTCCTCCTCATCTCGGTCTTAAATTGACTACCTCTTATCCGGAGACAATGCCCCCTAGTTCTAGACACTCCAACCAGGGGAAACAACCTATCAGCATCTACCCTGTCAATCCCCTTCAGAATGTTGTATGTTTCAATGAGATCACCTCTCATTTTTCCAAACTCCAGAGAATATAGGCACATTCGACACAATCTCTCATCAGATGACAGCCCTCTCATCCCAGGAATCAATCTAGTGAATCTTCGTTGCACTGCCTCCAAGACAAGGATATCCTTCCTTAGATAATATGACCAGAAATATGCACAATACTCCGGATGTGGTCTCACCAACGTTCTGTACATTTGTAGCAAGACTTCCTTCCTCTTATACTCCAACACCCTTGAAATAAAGGCCAACATGCCATTTGCCTTCCTTGTTGCTTGCTGTACCTGCATGCTAGCTTTCTGTGTTTCTTGCACGAGGACACCCAAATCACTCTGATCTCCAAAACTTGATAGTTTGTCACCATTTAAAACATATTCTATCTTCCTATTCTTCCTACCAAAATTAATAACCTCACATTTCCCTACATTTTCCACCATCTGCCACCTTACTGCCCACTCCCTTTGCAAAATATTTCAGTTCTCCTCACAGCTTACTGTCCCACCTAGCTTTATTTCATCAGAAAATTTGGATATATTACAGTACATGAGTACTATCCTCGGTGAAGTGGGACCTGCACCGGTTCAGGTACTTAATAATTTCTCCCAATGGTGGTGTAATATTCTGGGATGGTGGCAGTTAGGTGATTGGCGAAGAAACAGAGGGTTCACACGATTCTAATAGATGAGGGAATCACCGGGGAAAAGTGGTTGGTTTTGAAACAAACCCCAGGTCCCGGTTCAGTAGAATAATTGTTGCGATCTTCGGTGCTGACTCAGGGCTTCTTTAATAGTTTGGGAACTAATTGGACTAATAACAGCTTTTATGGGATTGATACACAGAGAGAGATTATTATGACTCTGCTACCTCCCTCACGAGTGCGGGATGTAGATGCTTGAGGCGAGGACGGGATTTTGGATAAATGGTTGGCGATTATAGAAAGCTTGTATCAGAGAGCTGCAGTTTTCCCAGTCATGGAATTGAGACAGGGGTTACAGCGATTGAAGGCAGGAGGGCCTGAGTGGATAAATACCAAGAGCGGTTGCAAGAGGAGAGTAGGACTAGTCGGGGTCTGGGTCCCGACCCGTCAGTTGATAGATGACCGCGATAGTCTGGCTAAAGAATTAGAGAAGTTAAAAGAAGAGTTGAAGAATCAGGAAAAAGAAGCAAGAATCACAGACGGTAATCCAGTTGGTGAGGTTGGGAATAGATTGCACAAGTGAGGCGGAAAGGCAATATGGAGGCCGCGCCTCAACCATACAAGCCGTTCGTTTAGGAACCTTACATCAGGATAGGGGTGGCCGTCCCCTTATCATGGCATATGCGGAAGGGCAGCGGGAAATATCTTCGATTGACACAGGGTACACTGGCCAACTGAAGTCTGAGGTGGTCCTCGTTGAAAGGGCCTCCCTCCCCAGACACAGTAACACATCACCCCAGAACACCGGGGAGTAATTACTGAGCAATTGATGCAGAAACTGTTCGAAAAGAAAGCAATGGGAGAAGCTTGCTCAGAAGCTCTTAAAGTTTCTGTGGCAATGCACAGCCGTGGAAGCTAAAATGTGTGAGTTGTAAGCATAAACTAAAGGGATGTGGAAAGGAATGGGGAATCTTAAAATGTTGAGAGACAGTTACAGCTGTTCTGAAGGGTACCTTGAGAGAAGGCTGGGAATCTCGACTGAATTTTCAGCGTTCCCATCACCCTTATAATTTTCAGCCCTGGGATTGCAATTCCTGGATTGTCGCCGGAGCAGTGTATTCTAGCTGGCCGAAAAAATGAAATTCCTGTACTCAGATAGGAGCAGTGTACTTCCGGCATCCCTGGCAATTAAGTTCTCAGACTGATGCGGGAGCAATGTAAACTTGGCAACCCTGGCAATGAAATTCACAGATGGGGGGAGGAGCAGTGTAAACTAGGCTACCCTGGCAAGGAAATCGACAGACGGAGGCGGGAGCAGTGTAATCTAGGCAATCCAGGGACTGGAAATTCTGTACAGACGCGGGTGCAGTTTAATCTAGGCATCACGGGAGGAAAAACCTGGAATGACGGGGCAGCAGTGTAATCTACGTGATCCTGGGAATGTAATTCCAGGATTGAGCCGGAAGCAAAGTAATCTAGGCGGCCGTTGCAATCAAATTAATGAAATGAGGCGAGAGCAGTGAAATCTAGGCGTCCAGGGAGTGAAATTCCCGGACTGAGACGGGAGCGGTTTAATCTACTGTGCACTGGAAATGAAATTGCTGGAGTGAGGGAGAAGCAATGTAATGTAGGAGGACCTGCGAATGGTATTCCTGGACTGAGTTGCGAGCAGTGAAAAATAGGCTGTCCCTGGAATGAAAGTCCAGGAATGAGGCGGGAGCAGTGTAATCTAGACCACCCTGAAATTACATTCCTGTATTGATGTGGAAGCAGTGTAATCTAGGAAGCACTAGTAATTAAATTCCTGGTTTGAGGCGGGAGCAGTGTAATCTAGACTGCACTGAAATTACATTCCTGTATTGATGTGGAAGCAGTGTAATCTAGAAAGCACTAGGAATTAAATTCCTGGGCTGAGGTGGGAGCAGTGTAATTTAGGTGAGCCTGGGAATGAAATTGCTGGCTGAGGCAGGAGCAGTGTAATCCACGCGGTTTTGAGACTGCAATTCCTGGACAGAGGCGGGAGCAGTGTAACCTTGGCAGCCCTGGGAATTAAATACCTGGACTGAAGCAATGGCAGTGTAATATGGTCGGCCATCGAATTGAATTTCCTCGACTGAGGTGTGAGCAGTGTAATCTAGCCTGCCGTGGGAATTATATTCCTGCTTTGAGAATGCTGCAGTGTGATCTGTTCTGCCGTGGGAAATACATTCCTGCCCTGAGGAGGGAGCAGTGTAATCTTGGTGACCCTGCAATTAAATTCCCGGATTGAGGCGGGAGTAGTGTAATCCAGGCGGACCTGGGCTGAAAATCCTTGTCAGAATTGTGAGCAGCCTATTTTAGGCCTCCCTGGAAGGAAATATTTGGAATGAGGCCGGACCATTCTAATCCAGTCTACCCTGGGAATTAATTTGCTGTATTGAGGGTGGAGCAGTGTAATCTCGGTGGACCTAATTTTTGGGTTTAGTTGGTCACACAGTAAATTAGATGTACCTGGGTATGAAATTTCTGTACTGAGGCGGGAACAGTGTAATCAATACGGCCCTTGGATTGAATTTTCTGGATTGAGATGGGAGCAGCGTAATCGAGGGGTCCCTAGCTTTGAAGTTCCTGAGCTGAGGGGGAAGCAGGGTAATCGAGTTGTCCCTGGGTATGAAATTCCTGGACTGAGGGAGAAGCAGTGCATGTATGCGGACCTGGGAATGGAATTCATGGACTGAGGCGGCAGCAGTCTTATCTAGGCCTCCCTGGAAGGAAACACATGTACTGAGGCGGGAGCAGTGCAAATTCGGCTTCGCTAAGAATGGAATTCCTGGACTGAGGTGGGAGCCCTGCAAACTTGGTGTCTGTGGTAATGTAAATCGAGGATTGCGGCGGGAGGAATGTAATCTAGGCAGCCCAAGGAATGAAATTGCTCGACTGAGGGAGGAGCAGTTAAATGTAGGTGGCCCTGGTGAAGAAATTCCTGAAATAAGAAGGGAGCTGTTTAAGGTGGGAGGCCCTGGGAATGAAATTACTGGATTGAGGAGGGAACAGTGCAATTTAGGCTGCCTGGGGATGAAATTCCTGGATTGAAGCAGTAGCAGTGTATTCGAGGCAGCCCTGGGAATGAAATTCCGAAAACTGGGGTGGGAGCAGTGAATTCAAGGCTGCCTGTGAATGAAATTTCTGAACTCAGGGAGGAGCATTATAATGTAGGCAGCTCTCGGAATTAAATTCTTGGATTGAAACAGGAGCAGTTTTATCCGGGCGGCGAAGGAAATTATGTTCCCGGACAGAGGCGGGAGCAGTGTAATTAATGCGACCAAGGAATGGAATTCCTGGACTAAGGCAGGAACGGTGTAATCTGCAGGATATTCAGGTCTGGGCTGATAAGTAGCAAGTAACATTCGTGCCACACAAGTGCCAGGAAATGGCTATCACAAACAAGAGAGCGTCTAACCACGGCAACTTGCCATTCTACGGAATTCCCATCGTCGAATCCACCACACTCAACATCCTGGGGAGTTCACAATTTACCAGAAACTTTACTGGACCAGCCACATAAATACTGTGGCTACAACAGCGGTCAGAGGTTGGGTATTCTGCGCCGACTGTCTCACCTAGTGACTCCCCAAATCCTTTCCACCATCTACAAGGAACAAGTCATGTGTACGATGGAAAATTCCACATTTTCCTTGATGAGTGCAGCTCCAACAACACTCAAGAAGCTCGACACCATCCAGGACAAAGCAGCCAGCTTGATTGGCACCCCATTCAACATCTTAAACATTCCTTCCCTCCACCAACGGCGCACTGCAGCTGGAGTGTCTACCATCAACAAGATGCACTATACCAACTTCCAAAGGCTTCTTCGACAGCACCTCCCAAAACTTCGACCACTTCCACCGAGAAGGACAAGGGCAGTAGGCTCATTGGTGCACCATCACCTGCAAGTTCCCCTCCAAGTTCCACAACTTCCTTACTTGGAAAAGTATCGCCGTTCCTACATCGCCGCTGGGTCAAAATCCTGGAACTCACTCTCTAAAATCATTGGAGGAGTAGGTTCACCACACGTATTGCAGTAGTTCAAGAAGGCGGTTCACCGCCACCTTCTCCAGGGAATTTAGGGATGGGCAATAAATGCTGGCCTTGTCAGCGACGTCCATATCCCTTGAACAAATAAAACAATATCTTAGTGAACCTGTGATTGAAATTCGTGGCTTGACGCGGGCGTAGTGTGATCTAGGCTTCCCTGGGACAGAAATTCTTGGATTGACGCGGCAGCAGTTTTACCCACTCGGCCTACGGAATGAAGTTCCTGGACAGAGACGGGGGAAATGCAAACTAGATGGCCCAGATAATACACTTTCTGGACTCAGATAGGAACAGTGTAATATGGCATCCTTGGCAATTAAAATTCCTGATTGAGGAGGGGGAGTGGAAATCTCGGCGTCCAGGGAACCTAATTACAGGACTATGGGACGATTAATGCAATCTATCCGGCCCTATGATTCGATTGAGGCGGGAGTAGTGCAATCTGCCTGGACAAGTGAATTAAATTCCTGGACTGTGTGAGGGACAGTGTAATTCAGGCGGACCTGCGAATGAAATATCTCTACAGAGGCATCAGCAGTTTAATCTTGGAGGCCCTGGGAATGAATTCCGTTAACTGAGGCTGCAGCAGTGTAATCTAGACTGCCCTGGGAACGAAATTCCTGGACTGCGGTAAAAGCAGCAAATCATTGTAGTTTGGGAATAAAATTCCTGAACTAAGGCGAGAGCAGTGTTCTCTAGGCGGCTCAGTGATTTAATTGCCTGAACTGAGGAGGGAGCAGTGAAATCAAGGCGGCACTGGGAATAAAATCCATGGGCTGAGGGAGGAGCAGTGTAATGCAGCAGGCCCTGGGAATGTCATTACTGGACTGAGGCAGCATCAGTGTAATCTAGGCGGACCTAGGAACGATAATAATTGGACTGAGATGGCAGCAGATTGATGTAGGAAGCTGTGGGCATGGAATAAATGTATTGACGCGGGAGCAGTCAAATCAAGTCTGTCCTGGGAAATAAATTCAGGGTCTGTGGCGGGAGCAAAGCAATATAGGATGCACCTGGGAATGGAATTCCTGAACTGAGACGGGAGCAGTGCATTCTGGACGAGATTCAGGATTGGGCTGATAAGTGACACGTCACATTTGAGCCACACATATGCCAGGCAATGAATTGCACCAAAAAGAGAGAGTCTAACAACCGCCCCTAGACAGTCAACAGCATTAACATCGCCGACACCCCCACCATCAAAATCCATTGACCAGAAACACACCAGGACCAGCAACATAATTACTATGGCTGCAAGAACAGGTCAGAGGCTGGGTATTCTGCGGTGAGTGACTCACCTCTTGACTCCCCAGAACCTTTCGCCATCGACAAGGCACAAGTAAGGAGTGTGATGGAATACTCTACCCTTGCCTGGATGAGTGCAGCGCCAACAACACTTAATAAGCGCGAACCATCCAGGACAAAGCAGCCTGTTTGATTGGCACCCTATCCACCACCTTAAATATTCACTCCCTCCTCCACCGGCGTACCGTGGCTGCAGAGTGTACCCTCTACAAGATGCAATGCAGCAACTCGCCAAGGCGTCTTCAACAGCACCTCTGTAACACACGACCTCTACCACCTAGAATGACTAGGGCAGCAGGCTCGTAGAAACACCATCACATCAAGGTACCCCTCAACACCATCCTGAATTGGAAATATATCGCCGTTCCTTCATTGTCGATGGGTCAAAATCCTGGAACTCTCTTCCTAACAGCACTGTGCGAGTACTTTCAAGACACTGACTGCAGCGGTTCAATAAGGCGGCTCACCTCCACGTTCTCAAGGACAATTAGGTATGGGAAATAAATGCTGGCCCTGCCTGCGATGCCCAAATCCCAAGAACGAATAAAATAAATCTTATTGACCCTGGCATTGAAATTCCAGAATTGCGGCGGGAGCAGCGATTTCTACGCTGTCCAGGGGATGAAATTCCTGGATTGAGGCATAAGCAGTGTAATATAGTCAGACCTATGGTGCAAATACCTTGACTGAGGAGCGAACAGTGAAATCTAGGCGCTCCTTGGAATTACATTACTGGATTCAGGTGGGAACTGTTTAATGTGGGCGGCCTTGAAAATGATCTAACTGGATTTAGGCGTGAGCAGTGTAATGTAGGCTGACCTGCGAATTGAATTCCTTGATTGACGAAGTATTTGTGTAATGTCGGTGGCCCAGAGAATTAAACCCCTGGATTGAGGCGGGAGCAGTGCAATCCAGCTGATCCAGAGATAAAATTCCTGAACTCAGGTAGGAACAGTGTAATGTAGGTCTCCTTGGCAATGAATTCCAGGATTGAGGCGGGGCCAGTGTAATCTAGGCGGTGCAAGAGATTTAAAATCCTGGACTCAATCGGAAGCAGTGTAATCTAGGCGGCCCGGGGAATAACATTCTTGGACTGAGGCGGAAGCAATGTATTCTAGGCGGTCCACGGAATAAATTACTTAAATGTAATCTAGGGGGCCTGGGAATGACATTCCTGCACTGAGGCAGCAACAGTGTAATCCCGATGGTCCAGGGAATAAATTTCCTGGACTGAAGCAGGAAAAGTGCAATCTCGTCAGCCCAGGGTACGTAATTCCTGGATTAAGGCCGGTACAGTGTCATGTGCGATTACAATCTTTCCATCACTGTGTTCACCTATAAGATTCTGTCGTTGGGAAATATTTATTGTTGGTGACTATTTTTACCCTGATGGTCTGGGTTGGAATAAATCAGATAACAAGTTTGGGGTAATCCAGCCTTCTTTTTTCTTTTATTCATCCTGTTTTCTGTCACTTTCTCGTCTTTTGTTCTCAGGTTTTGTTCAGTACAGGAAGAGAAACTCCGTTCTCTTTGTTCTATCTCGGTATTTTATTTTCGGGTGAAATATTCCGCATTCACTCACTTTTAATTTTAAACTGTGTACAATATGCTAAGCTAGATTGTGCTGCAATACAGTTTTGTGTTGATATTGGGTCAATAAGTCTGTTTGTTCATAATCCTTGTCATTTCCCATGCTTTCCACGCCGCTGTCCACTACTGATTCAGAACGTGATACGGTGTTACCAAGATTGCAATTTTCTATATTCATTTCAAGCAAATATATTGAACCCAGACACTTAATTTAACGAATCTCCGTCTGCTAACCACACTGAACATTTCTAACACATCAGAAGAATGTTTTCTTGGTTTAGGAGACTTTTCACCTAACGGCATAGCTCTTCGTCCTGAAACGTTAACTCTGTTTCTCTCTCTCCACAGATGCTGCCTCACCTGCTGAGTATTTACATCATTTTGTGCTTTCATTTCAGAGTTCCATTATCCGCAGTATTTTGCTTTTGTTTTCGATAAATGCTCAGTATGGTTATTTACACAGATTCACAGGAACAAATCCTGGCAGGTCATATACATACCTTTAAATATGTGAAATATCTGCTTATCATTCATTTCCAGTCACTGTCTCCTTTAAAACGATCTCCAGTTCTGCATTAGTGGCACTGCTTCTGAAGGTTGGAATAGGATTACAAGGATAATTTACATTCTCATAAATGTTCATTCAGTCAGATTTCAATACAGTTATTTTTAATTTTGTTTTGAATTTACAATTGAGTCACATACCCGTCTGGCATTATTCAATGGATCTCTTAGTCAGACCCAGAGTGATTCTTTATTGCCTCCTGCTGTACTTCAAGATCAACAATCCCAGCTGTGGTTAAAGCAATCCTTTGATATTTTCTCGTCTAATATTCTCTGCATCAAGTTGGAAACCAACATGTGATAAATAAAAAGATAACTCTCTTCCGTTTGTGTTCAGATACTTTACAAAAGCGTTCGGCAGCACTTTGCCTGCTGGATAATTCAGCTGAATTCGATGTTAATAAATACATTTACTGAGGCATTCACTGTAAATGATAACTATTTATTATATTTCAGAGTCCATTCTTTGCAAAATTATTTTAAAATATTTATTTCAAGGAGCTAGAATTTGTATATTTCAACAATAATGCGGTAAACTCAATCTTCAAAGCACTTCTTACAGCCTAGTTATCTTTATAACTGCAGTTCACTTTTCCTTATCTTAACATTGTCGTAATTACATTCGTACATTTTAAATACAATTGCCTGTAATTATTGCACGCCAAGGTTGCAGTATCTGTATGTTGTTGTTGCATTCATTTACTGTTCTATATAAAAAGGATATTCAAACCAAGATCAGGAATCCAAGTGGTTTTCACATCCCTAACACAGGGCACAGAAACGAACTGCACCGCTCAAAATGCTGACTGATCCCTGGACAATAAGTGTTTTTATGAACATAGGAAGAGGAGTAAACCATTTAGCCCCTCAAGCCTGTTTTGTCAATTATTGAGATCGTGGCTGATATGAGACCTAACTCCATATACCCGACTTTGCTCCATTACCCCTAATAACTTTGGTTAACAAAAATCTATCAATCTAGATTTAAAATTAACAATTGATCTAGCATTAACTTCGGTTTGCGGATCAGAGTTCCAAACTTCCACCAACCTTTGTGTGTAGAAGTGTTTCCTAATTACACTCCTGAAAGGTCTGGCTCTAATTTTTAGACGACGCTCCCTCGTCCTGGAATCCCAACCAGGGGAAATAGTCTCTGCCTATCTACCAATTGTTCATCTTAATCTCTTGAAAACTTCGATCAGATCAGCCCTTAACCTTCTAAATTCTAAGGAATTCAATCATAATTTCTGTAATTTCTTCCCATAACTTAACCCTTGGAGACCGGTTGTCATTCTGGTAAACCTACGCTGCACTTCTTCCAAGGCCAATATATCCTTCCTAAGGTGTGGTGCCCAGAATTGCTCAAATTACGCCAGGTGTGATCTAACCAGGGCTTTGTATCGCTGCAGCATAGCTTCTACCCCCTTGTGTTCTCATGCTTCAGATATAAAGGCAAACATTCCATTAGCGTTTTTGATTATTTTCTGTGCCTGTTGATGATATTTTAATGAACTATATAGATGCACCCAGGTCTCTTTGGACCGCCACATTTTTTGGCTTTTCACCATTTAGAAAGAACCCTTTTTATGTACAAAATGGAAAACCTCACATTTGCCTTCGTTAAAATCCATTAGCCACATTTTAGCACATTCACTTCATCTATCGATATCCCTTATAATTCCATGCTTTCATCTACACTGCCTACATTGCTGCCTAACTTTGTGTAATCCGGAAATTAGGATATATGACTTTCTATGCCACCATGTACGTCGTTAATAAAAACTGTGAATAGTTGAGGCCCCATTTGGTCCTAGGAATGTGTCACACTTCAGAGTCATTATTTTAGTTATTACTGTTATTTTATTGACGTTAATTTTATTGAGTCCGCGTCTCTGATTGAATATTAGTTTCCTTTGGATTTCCGGCATGCTTCTTCCTCTACTGTAAATACTGAAACAACGTCTGTATTCAAGCTGCCCGCCATTTCCTTATTATCATTGACAATATCAACGCTACAGTTTTTAAGGTTTCAACATTACTCCTGACTACCCTATTTTCCTAATATATTGGAAAAAATTCTTGGAGTTGGTTTTGATATCCCTTACTAGTTTCTTTTCATGCTCCCTTGTGCAGCTCTTAATATCTGGTTTGTGACCGGTTTGCTTTTCTTTGTATCTTTCCCATTCGCCAGGATCTGTGCGACTTTTTGCGATTCTACAGGCTTTGCCTTTTATTTCCATGCTGTCACTTACTTCTTAATCGTCCAGTGCTGTTTTTGACAAATAGATCTCTTGCCCCTCAGGGTTATAGACTGTCTCTGTATAAGCTCAAATTATTTTTTGAGCATCCCCACTGATTGTCTGTTGTTTTACCCATTAACAGGTTTGCCCAGTTTACTGTGGACAGTCTCTGCCTCATCGCGTTAAAGTCGGCCCTACCTAAAACTAGAATCACTGTAACGGTTTCGCGTTTCCTCTTAATTGAACTCGATCATATTATGATCACTATCAGAAAACTGTTCCACACCTTTAGAATGTTAAATAAATCTGGCTCATTGCTCATTACTCAATCTAACACGGCATGCCCCTTGCTGGTTATAGAACCTATTGTTACAGATCACTATCCCGGACACACTCAATAAATTCACTACCTTTCTGAAGTGTGCTAACCTGCTTTTCCCAATCTATTCCTGAGAGTTTCTGTTCCTCTGCATCACTGGTATCACAGACGGTGCTTTTTATATGCTCGGCTAAAGGTAGATCTATCATTTCTTCTCTCAGTGATCAAACATCGGTTACTTTCATGTATTTATTCTATTTTCATTTATTGATTAATTATTCTTACAGTAAAGATTCACAGCTTAATGGTTATATAATTAGATCGTATCAATGAATGTCGGTAATTAATTGCAAATTTCATCCCGAAATCCTTCTCATGCTGCATTTTTGCCAGCCTGATGTAAAACTTTCCTGTTTGTATCCCTTCTGCACAGTTAACTTAGTGACCATTGTGATCCTGTCTCGGAGAAAGTGCGGTCTCTCCACATGTGTCACTCGCTACCTGGTGGCCATTACAACGGCGGATCTACTGTTCGTTATCTTCGATCTGATATTGAGGCAGATTCCGATGTCTCATAATAAACGGCTTGTTTCTGTGTATTATATCCACGTGTGCAATATCCACGCCGTCCTGCTTTATGCAGTCACAGACTGTTCTGTCTGTTTCACTGTCACTTTCACTTTTGATCGCTTTATTGCCATTTGTTGCCAGAAGCTGAAAGCAAAATACTGCACCAAGAAAACGGCGGCTGTGGTTCTAGGAACAGTGACTGTGCTGAGCTTTTTAAAGAACATGTTCTGTTATTTTATGCTGACAGATGAATATGGGGTGAAGAAGGTCCCCTGGTTCTGTTTTGTAACAATCGATGTTGAGAATTCTCCGGTCTGGGGAACAATCGAATTCCTTCATCATATTCTCACCCCGTGTGTCCCATTTGTTCTGATTCTGCTGCCTAATGGTGTCACCGTCAGACACATTTTAGTGGCCAGCAGTGCCCGCAGGAGACTCCGGGGTCCCAGCAGTGGGGAGAGTCCGAGAGATCCAGAGATGGAGAGCCGAAGGAGATCCATCATTTTACTGTTTGCTATTTCGTGCAATTTCATCCTGTTAAGGTCTGTGCTTATGGTGTATTCCATATATAACCGAGTGTGGCGATTGGTAGATTATTTTGTATCTCTACCTATATATTTTCCAGATATGGGACAAATGCTCCAGCTCCTGAGTTGCTGCACAAAAACTTGCATTTATGACGTGACACAGACTAGGTTTAGACAGCAGTTGATAAATGTGGGGAAATATCCCTTTACTTTAATTGTAAAATTCATTAAAGGATGAGAATAACTGAAGAATTCGTGCATCAAAAATTATTCCCACCTCATATTCTGTCCAACACAGTCTCACCCGCGGGGCCAGTAATATATTTTAGTATTAGCACACTCACTGACACACTGTGTACATCACAACCAAGCGTCAGAGACATCCTTTGAACTGTAAAACATTCCCACTGAGCTCAGAAATATTAACACACTGACAATGCTTACAGATTTATATTAAGAAACTCACTGACGCAGTCTGATCGTACTGTTATATTGGCAACAGCAGATAATAATCAATAAAATACTCCATCAAACGCTGTTCTGATATTTACATGGAAAGGGATAGAAAACCCCTGTAAATATTAACCCAGTCTATGTTCAAATATTAACTGAATCACAGAACACCGCGAACACATGAAAATACTAGCAGAGACATTGTTTGTGCAAGGACATTCTCCAGCAAACCCACAATAAACATTAACACAAGAATAGAGACAAATTGTTCATATAACACATGGGGGGATATACAGAAGGGATGTCCGAGGTAGATTTTTTACTCAGAGAGTGGTTGGGGTGTGGAATGGACTGCCTGCTGTGATAGTGGAGTCGGACACTTTAGGAACTTTCATGCGGTTATTGGATAAGCACGTGGAGCACACCAGAATGATAGGGAGTGGGATAGCTTGATCTTGGTTTCGGACAATGCTCGGCACAACATCGAGGGCCGACGGGCCTGTACTGTGCTGTACTGTTCTATGTTCTATGTTCTATGTTCTAACACACTGTCATCGGTTTCCTGTAGAAACATCTCACTCACGCTCTCGACTGGCATGCCTCACATCACTCTCTCTCTCTCTCTCTTTCCCCAATTGTATCATTTAATGCCGCCTGCCAATTCCACAATGTACTACTGCCCTCCCCAATTGTACCATTTACTGCCGCCTCACAATTCCACAATGTCCTGCGTATCGCCCCAATTGTATAATTTACTGCCGCCTCCAAACTTCACAATGTACTGCAGCCCTTTCCAAATGTACTATTTACTGCCATCTCCCAATTCCACAATGTACTGCAGCTCTTCCCAATTGAACATTTCACTGCTGTCCCCCAGCTCCACAATGAACTGCAGCCCTCTACAATTATACCATTTACTGCTGCCTCCCAACTCCACAATGAACTGCAGCCCTCTACAATTATACCATTTACTGCTGCCTCCCAATTCCACAATGTACTGCTGCCCACTACATTTGTATCATTTACTGCCACCTCCCAATTCCACAACGTACTGCTGTGTTGTTCTCATGTCCAATTTAACATTTAACTGTAACTTTATTCCCCTGTTTATAGTTATAATTTACATTTTTACAATTAACTGTAACTTTATTCCCCTATGTCTTGCTTATCATCTCCAATTTAATAAGTAATCGGAACCTTATTCCCCTGTGTATTGGTTGCCATGTTCAAATTAACTAGGGAATACATAGAGATATATACAAATGTTTTATGTGAGTAGAACTCCTATTTCACTTTCATATTAAACTCACCCAGGGCAGGTACAGCACGGGTTAGATATGAACATAAGCTCACTCTATACTGTCCCATCAAACACTCCCAGGGTAAGTACAGCACGAGTAACATACAGAGTAAATTTCCCTCGTCACTGCATCATCAAACACGCCCAGGGCAGGTACAGCACGCGTTAGATACAGAGTAAATGTCCCTCTGCACTCTCCCATCAAAAACTTCACAGGGCAGGTAGAGCACGCGTTATATACAGAGTAAAAGTTACTCTGCACTGTCCCACAAACACTTCCAGGTCAGGTACAGTTCTGTGCGATACATTGTAAAGCTCCATCTGCACTGTCCCATCAAACACTCGCAGAGCGGCATATTAACGTGTTAGATACAGAGTAAAGTTCCCTCTACACTGGCTCATCATACACTCCCAGGGCGGGTACAGCACGGAATAGTTAGAGTAATGCTCTCTCTACACTGTCCCACCAAACACTCCTAGGGCCGCTCAGCGCGGGGTAGATGCAGAGAGAACCTCCCTCTATACTGCCCCATCAAACACACGCAGAGCAGGTAAAGCATGTGTTCAATGCAGTGCACAGCTCACTTGACACTACCCAATGAAGCACAACCAGTTCAGGTACAGCATCGGATGAATACAGAATGAAGATGCTCTACCTGTAAGTGTCAAACACTCTCAGGTGAGGTATTGGCAAGGTTTATCTACGAGTAAAGCTCCACTAAACTTCCCACATCAAAGTCCCGCATCTGATGGCAGAACTGCATCAGCTCCCGGCGTCTGGATAGACTCTCACCTCGGCAAAATCGTGGACTAATGGGATTCTCAGTAAAGTTGCTCACCTTTCCAATCATTGATGAGGCGTCCCATTTTATCCCGTCTCCGACACTGGGGGTCTCGGTCCTGCCAGATCTGCTCTGTGAAGCCAGCGACATGTCTCTAGTCCCAGTGAATGTGGCAATGATTCGAATTATCTCTCTCCACCTTCCTGAGATATTGCTCACACCCAGAGAATGTCAATAGATAAATGATTCATTTTAATTCCAGAATATGAACATGGATTAAAATTAGACTGTTTATGTCACTGTGATAATATTAAATTTCAATATATTTGTAATTAATGAATATATTTGAATTACTTAGTTCATTATTAAATTGTTATTTTCTGTCCTTTGCCCTGTTTATTGTCAGCTGTCACTCCAGCTCCTCCCACATTTACACCCCACTGTTGGGCAATAACCAGGTGACATCATACAGGAGCCGGGAGCCAATCACACAGCAGCCAGGATCGATGTCACAAAGTGGCCGAGGCCCCTCTCACTGGAGGTGTCACAGGGTCACATTGACCAGGCTCTGCTCCTGGTGTGCAGTCTCACTGCGCATGAACAAAGGTTGTAAACTAAGCCCCATCTCCAACCACGCTCCCATGTTCTGAGACTCCAGGCAGGGATCACAGACTTCCAAATTAAACACTCATGAATTCTCCCTGCAATCCTTCAAAGGTCAGGTCCCATTATTCAATGGCCACCACATCGCCCCACGCCCCCCACCCCCGCAATTGTCCATCTCTTGCTTCATACACCCTGAAGTCTCCCTTCTTTTTATAACAGGCAGTTTGTCTCCCTCCTGCTTCGCCAGTGAGACGCAGTTTGCGGTATTGGTTTTGGGATGAGGAAGGGATATTGCAACCTATTCTGTGTTCTGAAACCAGTCTATTCCGTGCAACAAGAAGGGCATCAGAGGCAATAAGTGAAGGGATAATCAAGGGGATCATGTGGTGTGATTATCGGAGCAATAATTGGAGGGTAACATCATGGGAGATAATGGATAAAGCTCCTGGTAAAAAGTCCCCTCAAACAAGAGAAGAATAGAGAAGGTACTAAAGATGGGAGAGTACGGTACCGCTCGGTAAATAAAAATCAACGAAGATGAGATAATGTCAGGTGCTGCACGCGTTATATGCAGAGTAAAACTCCCTCTCAACTGATCCATCAAACCAAAACAACAACAACTTACATTTATATAGAGCCTTTAAAGAAATAAAAACTCGCAAGACGCTTCAGAGAAGTGTTATCAAAAAAAATTGACACCGGGCCGTGTAAGGAGATGTTAGGTGAACTATAGCTTGTTCAAAGATGTAGGTTTGGAGAAGCGTCTAAAAGGAGGAAATAGAAATCGAAAGATTTAGGGAGGGAATTCCAGAGCTTAGGACATAAGCAGCTGAATGTAACACCAATTAAAATTTGAATGTTCAAACGACCAGAATAGGTGGAGTGCAGAGGTCTAGGTGGATTATAGGGCTGGAGGAGATTGCAGAGATAAGGAGAGGTCAGGCCATGGAGGGTTTTGAAAACCAGGATGAGAACTTTAAAATCGAGGCTTTCCTTAACTGGTCAGCAAGCACAGAGGAGATGGGCAAGAGGTACTTTGTGCCAGTTTGGCAGAGATTTGGATGACCTTAAGTTTATGGATTGCAGAACTAGGGAGGCCAGTGTGTTGGAATAGTCAAGTCTAGAGGTGAGACAGGCATCGACGAGAGTTTTGGCAGCAGGTAAGTTGAGGCAAGGGCAGAGATGGGAGATGTTACGAAGGTGGAAATGGGCAGTCTGAGTGATAAAAATGATGGCAGTAGGAACCCGGTCACGATAGCCTGGTCTACTCCTCTATCACCCCCAACATCACTTCCCCTTCACCCGGCACCTTCCCGTGCAAGCACAGGCGATGCAACACATGCCCTTTTACCTCCTCCCTTCCCACTGTCCAGCGCTCCAAACATTCCTTCCAGGTGAAACAGCGATTTACTTGCCCTTCTTGTAATTTAGTGTACTGTATTCGCTGCTCACGATGCGTTCTCCTCTGCATTGGGGAGACCAAACGCAGATTGGGTGAATGCTTTGCGGAACACCTCTGTTCAGTCCGTAGGGTGATCCCGAGCTTCCAGTCGCCTGTCACTTTATTCTCCGCTCAACACTTACTCAGACCTCAACGTCCTCGTCCCTCTTACACTGTTCCTATGAAGCTCAACGTAAGCTCGAGGAACAGCACCTCATCTTTCGATTGGGCACTCTACAGCCTTCTGGACTTAACATCGAGTTCAACAATTTCAAACAATAACCACTTTTTTCCCATATTTTTTTCTCTCTCATAAGCCAGCTGTCTTTCATTCTGCCATCGCCATTTGCAATTCATTTGGAGCTATCTTTTATTTCTTAACTTATCCCATTGCCATCTCCTTTTGCCTTGCAACATCATCCCTTTTTTATCTTAATCTCTGCTGCTTTCCATCCTATCACAGACGTTCCCTTTTGTTCATTCTTCACATTCCCCCCTTTCCCTGCCTCTACAACTGCTTAAAATCATGTTCCATCTCCAGCTTTTTCCAGTTTTGACGAAGCGTCATCGACCTGAAACGTTAACTCTGTTTCTCTCTCCACTGAGGCTGCCTGACATGCTGAGTACTTCCAGCATTTGCTGTTTTTATTTCAGATTTCCAGCAGCCGCAGTATTTGCTTTTGAGGAAGAAGGAAGCTCAATTCGAAATCAAATATGACACCAAGGTTGCGGACAGACTTGGTCAGCCTTAGAAAGTTACCGAGGAGCAAGATCGAATCATTGTCAAGAGAACAGAGTTGATGGTGTGAACTGAAGGCAATGGCTTCGGACTTTCTGATATTTAACGGGAGGAAATGTCTACTCTTCCAGTGCTGGATGTCGGACAAGCAGTCTGATAGTATAGAGGTGGTGGAGAGTTCGAGCGAGGTGGTGACGGGATAGAGCTGGTTATCATCAGTGTACATTTGAAAATTCACGTTTGTGTTGTTGGATGATGTCACCGAGGGGCAGCATGCAGATGAGACATAGGAGGTTACCAAGGATAGATTATTGTTGGACACCAGAGGTGACCTTGCGGGATCGGGAGGAGAATCCATTGCAGGTGAATCTATGGTTATGTCTATAAAGATAGGAATGAAACCAGGCGAGTGCAGTCCCATCCAGCTCTACGACGGTGGAGAGGCCTTGGAGCAGAATTGTGTGGTCAACCGTGTCAATGGCTGCAGACGAGAAGGGATAGATTATCTTTGTCGGAGACAATTAGGATGTGATTTGTGACCTTGGTAAGAGCAGTTTCAGTACTGTGACAGGGGCGGAAGCCTGATTGGAGGGATTCAAACAAGGAGTTCTGAGAAAGATGGGCACGGATTTGAGAGGCGACAACACGTTCAAGAATTTTGAAGATGAAAGGGAGGTATGAGATGGGGCGAGAGTTTGCATGGACAGAGGGGTCAAGGGTTTGTTTTTGGCGCGAGCGTTGATGACAGCAGATTTTAAGGAAAGGGCGATAATTCCAAGGAGAGAGAACAGTTAACAACATCCGCTAACGTGGGAGCCAGGAAGGAAAGTTGGGTTGTCAGCAATTTAGTAGGAATAGGTTCGAGAGAGCAGGAGGTCGGTCTCATTGACAAGATGAGCTCGGAGAGAGCATGAGGGGCGAAAGGAGATAAATTAGAGAAATATGCAAATTCAGGATTAGGGCAGCGGGGAAATGGAGATGTAGTAAGATCCCGTGGGATACGGGAAGTGAAGGAATTAATAGCAGAAGCAGTTCAACTGATTTTGTCGATTTTTTTAACTAACAAGTCCATTAGCTCTTCACATTTATTGTTGGAGGGAGGCCTGGTGTTATTTTTCCCAAACTGGATGATATTACATTAGTGGGTGGGTTTGGTAAAGGAGAACAGGACCAATAGAGCTTCACAGGGTCCAGTCAAATCTGGTGATGGATGATTAGATCAGTTGTTCGCCAAATACGTTCAAATCTGCATCCCGTGGATTTAAGGGAGTGGAAATGAATGGTATACCGAGGGAACGACTCGAGTGAGAGAGTGTAATGATTGTAGTCAGGACAAGGGCATAATGGGGGTGCAGAGAGTGTGATTTAATAAGACAGTAGCTGCAGAGATGTCGTGGAGAATAGTAGGCCAAAGTCGAGGTAGCTGGAAATTAGAAAGTGCAGTGGTAAGGATTGAGGGAGAATTTTCCCGGGGCGGATACGAAAAGAAATGTGTTCAGGAGGAGGAAGGGGAATATGGGTAGCGAGTGATATAGAAAAAACTTACAGGATTAATCTCTTCCATATGATTAATGTGTCAGTATCAGGCAATTATTCTGTAAACTGGAATTATAATTGGCACTGCTGGAGATAAAATATCGTCAAGATAAATCTTTCCCTCATCAGTAATAGAATCCAGCTCAGAGTCATTGAGCTGGAGTGCGAGGGAGGAGGAGGACTTTCTGAACAGTTTTATTCCTAATACAATCACACCCCAGAGGAAAGCACAGGTTGAGGAAAGGGAGTGTGTGACTGCTGGGCAGGCGGGTAGTGGTGCGGTCCAACAGGTACGATTTACTCATTACCTGTGAGGACAAGGAGAAAGACTGCAGGGAGGACAGCCACAATGCAGACCATGGCACCGTGGCTCAGAGGGGGGCGGGGGGTGTGGGGGTTGGGGGAAGAGCAGATTAGAAATGTGGTAGTGACAGGGGATTCTATAATTAGGGGGAGAGATAGCATACTCTGCAGCCAAGAACGAGGATCCCGAAGGGCGTGATGCCTACCCGGTGACATGGTAAGGGATATCTCATGGCTCCTGGAGAGGAACCTGGACAGGGAAGAGGTAAATCCAGTTCTCGTGGTCCATGTTGGAACAAACGACATTGGTAGGAAGAGGGATGAGGTCCTGCTGAAAGACTATCAGGAGATAGGATCTAAATTTAAAAGGAGGACCTCGAGGGGAATAATCTCTGGATTCTTGCCAGAGCCACGTGCAAATTGGCATATAAGGAGACAGATCAGGAGAATTAACACGTGGCTCAAGGGCTGATGTGGGAAACACAGGAGAGGTTGTAATATCCCTGCCTCATCCCAGCACCAATACCTCAAACTGCATCTCACTGCCAAAGCAAGAGGGAGGCACACCGCCTGTTATAAAAAGAAGGGAGACTTCAGGGTGTATAAAGCAAGAAATGGACATTTGGCGGGGGGTGGGGGGGGGGAGGGTGCAGGGCGGCGGTGGCCATTGAATAAGGGGACCAGACATTTGGAGGATTGAAGGGATAATTCATGAGGTGTGATTTTGGAATTCTGCGCTCCGTGCCTGGAATCTCAGAATATGGGAGCACGGTCGGAGATGGGGCTTATTGTAAAATATTTGTACATGCCCAGTGAGACTGCACACCAGGAGCAGAGCCTGTTCAATGTGACCCAGTGACACCTCGAGTGGGATGGGTTCCGGTCACTTTGTAACATCGTTCCTGGCTTCTGTGTGATTGGCTCCCGGCTCCTGTGTGATGTCAACTGGTTTAAAGGACCCGACCCTTGTTATGGCGCAAGAGTGGAATATCAGTGTGAGAGGAGCTGGAGTGACAGATGACACTGGGAGAATAAACAGGGCGATGGACAGAAAAGATCAATTTAATATTAAAGTAAGTAATTCAAATACATTCATTAATTACAAATATATTCAAATTAAATATTATCACAGCGACAAAAACAGCCCAATTGTATTCCAGGTCCATAATCTGGGATTAAAATGTACCATTTTTCTATTGACATTCTCTGGGAGTGAGCAATATCTCAGGAAGGTGGAGAGAGAGAAGTCGAATTATCGCCACACTTACTAGGACACGATAAATGTTTCGGGCTTCACAGAGCAGATCCGGCGGGACCGAGCACCCTCAGTGTCGGAGACGGGATAAAACGCGATGCTGCATCGATGATTGGAAAGGTGAGGAACTTTACTGAGAATCCCATCAGTCCACGATTTTGCCGCGGTGAGAGTCTAACCAGATGCCGGGAGCTGATCGACATCTGATGTCAGGCTCGCCCTTTGTTGTGGGAAGTTGAGTGTAGATTAACATTTAGATAAAACTTGACAATACCTCACCTGGGAGTGTTTGACACTTACATGTAGAGAGATTTTCATTCTGTATTCACCAAATGCTGTACCTGATCTGGTTGTGCTTCATTGGATAGTGTCAAGGGAGCTGTACGCTGCATTGAACACATGCTGTACCTGCTCTTCTTGTGTTTGATGGGACAGTGTAGAGGGAGCTTTAATCTGTATCTAACCCGTAGTGTCGCTGCCCTGAGAGTGTTCGATGAGACAGTGCAAACTGAGCTTTACTTTGTATCAATCCCGTGCTGTACTTGCCCTGGGAGTGTTTGATGGGACAGTGTAAAGGGAACTTTACTCTGTATCTAACGCGTGCTCTACCTGCCCTGTGAAGTTTTTGATGGGGCAGTGACAAGGGAGATTTACTCTGTATCAAACCGATGCTGTTCTTGCCCAGGGAGTGTTTGATAGGACAGTCTTCGTAACTTACCCGTGCTGCACCTGCCCTGGGTGTGTTTAATGTGAAAGTGTAATAGCAGTTCCTCTCACTTTACACTCCTTTTCTGTAACTATTGATTCCCTGGACAATTTGAACAGGAGCAGTAAATGGTACAATTGGGGAGGACAGCAATTCATTGTGGAATTGAGAGGCGACAGCAAATTGTACAATTGGAGAGTGCAGAAGTACATTGTGGAATTGGAAGGCAGCAGTAAATGGTACAATTGGGGAGGGCCGCAGTACTTTGTGGAATTGCGAGGCAGCAGTCAATGGTACAATTGGGAAGGGCAGCAATTCATTGTGAAATTGGGAGGCAGCAGTAAATGGTACAATTGGGGAGGGTAGTAGGTTATTGTGGAATTCGATGGCCCTCGCAGTAAATGGTACATTTGGGGAGGGCTGCAGTACATTTTGGAATTCGGCGGAACTCGCAGTAAATGGTACATTTGGGGAGGGCAGCAGTGCATTGTGGAATTCGGCGGCACTCGCAGTAAATGTTACATTTGGGGAGAACTGCAGTACATTGTGGAAGTGGGAGGCGTCAGCAGTAAATTATACCATTTGGGACGGTATCAGTGCATTGTGGAATTGGGAGGAGGCTGTAAATGGTAAAATTGGGTTGTGCAGTAGTACATTGTGGAATTGTGAGTCGGCAATAAATGGTACAATTAGAGAGGGCAGCAGTACATTGTGGAATTGGGAGGCGTCAGCAGTAAATGGTACGATTGAGGAGGGCAACATTACATTGTGGAATTGGGAGGCGGCAGTAAATGGTACAATTGGGGAAGGAAGCATTGCATTGTGGAATTCGGTGGCAGCAGTACATGATACAATTTAAAAGTTCGTTGTGGAATTGGGGGCAGAAATAAATGCTGCAGTTGGGGAGGGCAGCAATACATTGTGCAATTGAGTGGCGGCTGTAAATGCTACAATTTAGGAAGGCAGCAGTACATTGTAGAATTGGGAGGCGGCAGTCCTGCTACAATTGGGGAGGGCAGCAGTACTTTGTGGAATTGGGAGGCGGCAGCAGTAAATGTTCCAATTGGAGTCGGCAGCAGTCCGTTGTGGAATTGGGAGGCGGCAGTAAATGGTACAATTGGGTTTGGCAGCAGTACATTGTGGAATTGGGAGGCGGCAGTAAATGGTACAATTTGGGAGGGCTGTAGTACCTTTTGGATTGGGGAGGCGGCAATAAATGGTACAATTGGTGAAGGAAGCAGTACGTTGTGGAATTGGGTGTCAGCAGTATATGGTACAATTGTAGAGGGCAGCAGTTCGTTGTGGAATTGAGAGGCGGCTGTAAATTCTACACTTTGGGAGGGCAACAGCACATTGTGGAATTGGGATGTGGCAGCAGTAAATGTTACAATTGGGGACGGTAGCAGTGCATCATCGAATTGGGAGGCAGCAGTAAATGGGATAATTGGGGAGGGCAGCAGTTCATTGTGGAATTGGGAGGCAGCCGTAAATTGTACAATTGGGGAGGGCAGCTGTTCATTGTTGAATTCGCAGGCAGCAGTCAATGTTACATTTGGGGAGAGCAGCCGTATATTGTGCAATTCGGAGGCCGCAGTAAATATTACAATTGGGGAAGGAGGCAATTACTTGTGGAATTGTGAGGCAGCAGTAAATATTACTACTGGGGAGAGCAGCAGTACATTGTGCATTTGAGAGGCGGCTGTAAATTCTACCCTTTGGGAGTGCAACAGTTCGTTGTGGAATTGGGAGGCGGCAGCAGTAAATGTTACAATTGGGGACGGTAGCAGTGCATCAACGAATTGGGAGGCAGCAGTAAATGGGAAAGTTGGGGAGGGCAGCAGTTCATTGTGGATTGGCAGGCAGCCGTAAATTGTACAATTGAGGAAGGCAGCCGTACATTGTGGAATTGGGAGGCGACAGTAAATGGTACAATTGGGGAGAGCAGCAGCACATTGTGGAATTGGGAGGCGGCAGTATATAGTACAATTGGGGATAGCAGCAGCACATTGTGGAATTGGGAGGCGGCAGTATATAGTACAATTGGGGAGAGCAGTAATACATTGTGGAATTGGGAGGCGGCAGTATATAGTACAATTGGGGAGAGCAGTAGTACATTGTGGATTTGGGAGGCGGCAGTACATAGTACAATTGGGGAGAGCAGTAGTACATTGTGGAATTGGGAGGCGGCAGTATATGGTACAATTGGGGAGAGCAGTAGTACATTGTGGAATTGGGAGGCGGCAGTATATAGTACAATTGGGGATAGCAGCAGCACATTGTGGAATTGGGAGGCGGCAGTATATAGTACAATTGGGGAGAGCAGTAATACATTGTGGAATTGGGAGGCGGCAGTATATAGTACAATTGGGGAGAGCAGTAGTACATTGTGGATTTGGGAGGCGGCAGTACATAGTACAATTGGGGAGAGCAGTAGTACATTGTGGAATTGGGAGGCGGCAGTATATGGTACAATTGGGGAGAGCAGTAGTACATTGTGGAATTGGGAGGCGACAGTAAATGGTACAATTGGGGAGCGCAGTAGTACATTGTGGAATTGGGAGGCGGCATTAATTGTTACAAATGTGGAACGAGCAGTTCATTGTGTAGTTGCGATGCGGCATTAGTAAATGGTACAAATGGGGAGGGAGCTTTACTTGTAGCCACCCGCGCTTTTCCTGCCCTGGGAGTGTTTGACGGGACTGTTTAGAGGGAGCTTTACTGTGTATCTAGCGCGTGCTGTTTCTGACCTGGGAATATTTGATGGGACAGTGTGGAGGGTGATGTACTCTTTATCTTACCCGTGCTGTACCTGCACTGGGAGTGTTAGATGGGAAAGTGTAGAGGGAGCGATAATCTATATCTAACCCGTGCTGTCACTGCACTGAGAAAGTTTGATAGCGACAAGTGTAGAGGTGTCTTTACTCTGTGTCTAACCCGTGCTGTACCTGCCCTGGGAATGTTTATTGTCCAGTGTAGAGGGAACTGTACCTTCCCTGGGAGCGTTTGATTCAACACCGTGTCTATTTTTTGCAAACTGAGCACTGTTAGATTTATTACAGAGTCCGACTCACTGTACATAAGAAACCGGAATACAAAAATGATACAGCTCTCTTCTTTATTTTTAAACGCTGGTGCCATTTTTCAGATCTGCCTCAGCCCCCATCACTGACCCTCCCTCACATTCTCTGTCTTTCTACGTCCTTTATTTCTCACTCTCGGTCTTTCTCCTTGCTTCTCTCTCTCTCCTCTTCAGTCTCTGTAGCTGTTCCCTACTCCCTTTCTCTCACTCTTAGTCTTTCTCTCCTTATCTCTCTCCCACCTCCATTCTCTCTGTCTCTGTTACCGACTCCCCTTTCCTCACTCTTTGTCTCTCTCTCATTTCTTTGTATGTCCTTCTCTTTCTGTCTCTGTTTCCCACTCATTATTTCTCTTAGACGGCCTCTCCCTCACTCCCCTCTGTTTCTACCTCTCACTCTCACAATTTCTCATTCTCCCTATCTCTCACCTTGTCTGTCTGTCTCCCTCATTCTATTTCTCAAACGACTTATCTCTCTCATTCATCTTCTCTCATTATCTCTCAATCGCACTGTCTCTCACTCGTCCGCTTTTTCTGTCTTTCACTCTCCCGATCTCTCACCCTATCTCACTCTTTCTGCTGGTCTGGTACTGTACGGTCCACCTTTATCTCAGCAGCAATTCCTGTTTTTACAATAAACAGCGGATAAATAATACAATTAGTGAGGAAGATAGATCAGGTGAATGAGGGAGCGAGAGAAAGTGAGACAGAGACACAGAGAGAGATAGCGACAGAGAGAGAAAGAGACAGACAGATAGAGAGAGTCAGAGAGAGAGAGACCGAGAGAGAGAGAGAGAAAGACGGACAGAGAGAGAGAGACAGTCAAAGAGAGAGAGAGAGACAGAGAGAGAGAGAGAGAGAGGAAGAGACAGAGAGAGAGAGAGAGAGACAGAGAGATTGAGAAACTGAGAGAGAGAGTGAGAGAGACAGGGAGAGAGACAGAGAGAGAGACAGGTAGAGAGACAGAGAGAGAGAGAGAGAGAGAGGGAGCGAGACAGAGAGAGAGAGCGACAGAGTGATAGAGATATAGAGAGAGACAGACAGAGAGAGAGAAAAAGAGCAGTGATGCAGGGCAGGCGAGCGAGTGAGTGAGGGAGAAACGTGAAGCAGATCAGTAGACATAGTAAGTAAGTTATAGATAGAGAGAAAGAGAGAGAGAGAGAGAGAGAGAGAGAGAGATCTGAGACATGCCAGGCGAGAAAGTGAGTGAGATATTTCTACAGGAAACCGATGACAATGTGTTACAATGAACAATGTGTCTCTAAACTTGTGTTAATATTTACTGTGGGTTTGTTGGAGAAAGTCATTGCACAAATAATGTCTCTGCTAGTATGTTCATGTGTTTAGGGTGTTCTGTGATTCAGTTAACATTTTCACAAGGACTGGATTAATGCTATCCCTCTCATTGTAAATTTGAGCACCGGGAGAACTTTATTGATTACTATCAGCGCTTGGCAGTGTAACAGTACGGTCAGAGTGCGTCAGTGAGTGTGTTAATATAAACCTGTATGCACTGTCAGTGTGTTAATATTTCAGAGATCAGTGGGAGTGTTACAAAGTTCAAAGGATGTCTCTGGCGCTGGGTTATGATGTACATAGTGTGTCAGTTAGTGTGCTAATACTGTCCTAAATCACTAGCCCCGCGGGTGAGACTGGGTCGGACATAATACGAGGCGGGATTAAGTTCTGATGCAGTTCTCATCCTTTAATGAATTTTACAATTAAAGTAAAGGGATATTTCACCACATTTAACAACTGCTGTCTAAACCTAGTCTGTGCCACGGCATAAAAGCAAGTGTTTGTGCAGCAACTCAGCAGCTGGAGCATTTGTCCCAAATCTGGAAAATATGTAGGTAGAGATACAACATAATCAACCAATCGCCACACCCGGTTATATATAGAATACAACATAAGCACTGACCATAAACGTCTCTGGGACTTTCCCCACTGCTGGGACCCCGGAGTCTCCTGCGGGCTCTGGTGGCCACTAAAATGTGTCTAACGGTGACAGCATTGAGCAGCAGAATCAGAACAAATGCGACTCCCGCGGTGAGAATGTGATGAAGGAACTCGATTGCTCCCCAGACTGGTGAAAACTGAACATCGAATGTTACATCAGAAAACCAGCGGACGTTCGCTTGCCCATATTCATCTGTCAACATAAAATACCAGAAAACGTTCTTTAAACAGCTCAGCACAGTCACTGTTCCTAGAACCACAGCCGCCGTTTTCTTGGTGCAATATTTTGTTTTCAGCTTCTGGCAACAAATGGCCACAAAGCGATCAAAGGTGAAAGTGACAGTGAACCAAACAGAACAGTCTGTGACTGCATAAAGCAGGACGGCGTGGATATTACACACCGGGAGAGAATGCACAGGAGCAAATAGTTTCTTATAAGATATCGGAATCTGCCTCAATATCAGATTGATGATAACGACCAGAAGATCCGCTGCTGCCATGGCCACCAGATAGCGAGTGACACATGTGGAGAGACCACACTTTCCCCGATACAGGATCATAATGGTCACTAAGTTAACTGTGCGGAAGAGAAATAAACAGGGAAGTTTTCCATCAGGCTCGAAAAAAAGCAGCAGTTTGATGGAATTCGGGATGAAATCTGCAATTAATTACCGACATTCATTCATATAATCTAATTATATTACCTTTGAAGCTGTGAATCTTTATTGTAAGAATAATTAAACAACAAATGAAATGAGAATAAATACATGAAATTAACAGATGTTTGCTCACTGAGACTTGAAACGATAGATCTATCTGCCCAGCATATAAAAAGCACCAGCCGAGTTATCAGAGATGCAAAGGACCAGAACATCTCAGGAATAGATTGGGATCAGCAGATTAGCACATTTCAGTAAGGTAGTGAATTTATTGAATGTTTCCAGGGGTAGAGTTCTGTAACAATAGGTTCTGTAACCAACTAGGGGCTTGCCATGTTAGATTTAGTAATGGGTAATGAGCCAGATCTGCTTAACAGCCTAACGGTGTGGAACATTTTTCTAATAGTGATTATAACATGATCGAGGTCAATGAAGAGAAGCGCGAAAAGCTACAAAGATTCTGGATTTAGGTAAGGCCGAATTCAACAGGACGAGGGAGAGACTGTCCACAGTAAAATGGCCAAACATTTTAAAGGGTAAAACAACAGACAATCAGTGGGGATGTTCAAAATAGACTTTAAGCTGATACAGAATCAGTTTATACTCCCGAGGGGCAAGAGCTGTATTTGTCAAAAAGAGCCCTGGACGATTAAAGTGGTGAGGAACAGCATGGAAGTAAAATACAGAGCCTATAAAAATGCAAAAAGTAGCACAGATCCTGGCGATTGGGAAAGATACAAAGAACAGCAAAGGTTCACAAAACAGATATTAAGAGCGACAAAACGGTGCGTGAAATTAAACTTGAAAGGGATATCAAAATCAACACAAGGAATTTTTACAATTATGTTAGTAAAATAGGGTAGTCAGGAGGAATGTTAAACCCTTAAAACCTGAAAGAGGTGATATTGTCAATTTTAATAAGGAAATGGCGGACAGGTTGAATACAGACTTTGTTTCAGTATTTACAGTAGAGAAAGAAGCATGCCGAAAATCCCAAGGAAAGTAATATTGAATCAGAGACAAAGACTCAATAAAATTAACGGTAATAAAATAACAGTAATAAATAAAATAATGATTCTAAAGAGTGAGACATTCCCAGGACCAGATGGGGCCTCAAATTTTCACAGTTTTTATTACCGACGTAGATGATGGCTTAGAAAGTCATGTATCCAAATTTGCGGATGACACAAAGTTAGGCCGCAATGTAGGCTGTGTAGATGAAAGCATGATATTACAAAGGGATATCGATAGATTAAGTGAATGGGCAAAAATGTGGCAAAATAATTTTAACCTAAACAATTAAGAGGTTTTCCAATTTGTACATAAAAAAGATAGAAAAGGGTACTTTCTAAATGGTGAAAAGCTAAAAGGAGAGGCGGAATAAGGTAAGTTCTACACTAGACAGCAATATTGATATACCATCGGGCATTAATGATACATTACTGACATGAGAGGGATTTAGCCCTGCGAATATTACCTTTCGAACACTCAGTGCCCATGAACGTGTGAGTTCATCCAATTCAGACCTGCGAAAGATAGACCAGAATATTATATAAATGTTGAGAATCTAGGAACTGTGGAGGAGCCAAGTGATTCAGGGGTACAAATCTTTCCGATATCTGAAACAACTCTCTCCCATATCAGAGTCAAATCACACCTAAATCAGAATCACATCCCACCCATGTATATTTGGACATTTACGTACATTGAGTGTTAGCGAGAGAATGTTCACAGTATAAATCCACTCCACGTGTCAGTCACAATCACTGATAGCAGACATTTTATATACAGATTTTTAAACATGAATTCAAATTATAAAACTTCCGGGGTGAGATTTGAACTATCGTTCTCTGGATCAATATTCCAGTGACATAACCACTATGCTAGCGTACCCTCATGATCTCAATCTTTCTGTAGAACCTGATTGCTCAGTGTTACAGTGAGCGTTAAAAGGGCTGGCTGACTTTCAATCTCACTCCCAAGCAGCTCATGATAAGGCCTGGTCCCCGATAGTTTCATCAATCTCCATTCTCCCCATATTGCCGAATCTGTGAATCCCCATGGGTTAATTCCAGCATACAAGGAAGTAACTCGCTGACAATCTGCACCCTTTGTCACTTCTGAGTCCGCCTGATCCTTCCATCCTCAGTGACTAACAGATTTGAATGCTGCACGCTGTGTGCAGCAGCAAACAATGTCAACCTTCAAAAGGTGAGAGCTTGTTGTTTGTGAGAGGATGCTCAGAGACTGAGAACAATGAACTGTCCAGATCAAAAGCACGGATAAGATCTGCTGAAGCTCACAGCTGCTCATTTCACAACGAATGTAAACTACAGTGAGGAGAGACAGAGAGAGAATGATTAGGGTCTTAGAAACATGGAAGCATAGGAACAGGAAGAGGCAATTCAGCCCCTCAAGCCTGCTCCAGTATTCAATCAGATCTTGGCTGATCGGTACCTTATTTCAATCCACACGCCTTAGTTCCGGAAACTTAACACCCTTACCCAACAAAGATCTATCAATCTCAGTTTTCAAACTTTAAATTAACCCCCAGCCTCAACAGCGTTTTGGGGGAGAGAGTGTTCCAGATTTCCACTACCCTTTGTGTGAAGAAGTGCTTTCTGACATCACCACGAAACAGCCTAGCACTAATTTTAAGATTATGCCACTTGTTCTGGACTCCTCCCACCAGAGGAAATAGTTTCTCTCCATCTACCCTATGAATTCCTTTAATCACCTTAAACACTACAATTAGTTCACTCCTTAAACTTCTATACTCAAGGGAATGCAATCTAGTCTATGCAACCTGTCCTCATAACTTGTCCCTGTTATTCCAGATATCATTCTGATGAATCTGCGCTGAAACCCCTCGAAGGCCAATATCTCCTTCCTGAGGTGCGGGGCCCAGAATTGAACACATCTACTGCAGATTATGGCGTACTGGGAGAGTGTTTGTTTAACCAGGACATGGGAAACTGCGAGGCCCCGGATGTCAATGTCACAGACAGTGACTGCTGGCCGCCCGTTAACACTGGGCCTGTAAAGGGACTGTGATGGTCTCTGTATTGAAATTGGAAGTCAAGCGTCACCAAGGCTGGAACTTTAATGCGCACTAAGAGTTAGCGAGAGAATGGTTACAATTTGAATCTCTCCCGTGTCAGTGATCTGTCAGTGTTGAAGTGATGCTGAGAGGGCATTTTAGGGTCATAGAAACAGGCAGAAGCAGAATGATCCAGAGAGGCAAACGGAAGGGCATCCATCTTTGTTTTCTTTACACTCCAGAGGGTAAGACGATGTCTGCCTGTAAAAAGATGGAGTTTGTTGTGAGGTGATACATTTTGGTTGGAAACATGAGGAGAGGCAATGTGAACGAAATGGTACAATTTTAAAGGGTGTGCAGGAACAGAGAGACCTGGGGCTGTATGTACACAGAACTTGGAAGGACAAGTTGAGAAGCCTGTTAAAAATCCATTCGGGATCCTGAACTTTATTGCCGCAGCACAGAGTACAAAATCAAGGAAGTTATCGCTAAATCTTTAAAAACACAAGTTAGGCCTCAGCTGTAGTATTGTGCTCAAATCTGTGCATCACATTTTAGGCAGCTTGTCAATGCCATTGGAGAGGGTGCAGAGGAGAATTATTAGAATGGTAGCAGGAATGAGGGACTTGAGTTCTGTAGAGAGACTGGAGAAGCTGGGTTTGTTCTCCTCAGAGCAGAGAAGATTACGAGGAGATTTGATTGAGGAGTCACCGTTGCCCTCACCAGTACTCAGAGCAGAATATAGGTTGAAGAGCGAGATGTATGCAGGGGACATCTAAACTACCAGCCTGGTCCTCCTCTTCTGTCTGGCGGTCACCCATTCCCTCTCTGCCTGTGCACTCCTTAGCTGCGGGGTGACCACCTCCTGAAACGTGCTATCCACGTAGCTCTCAGCCTCACGGATGCACCGCAGTGATGCTAGCGGCTGCTCAAGCTCCGAAACCCGGAGCGCGAGCTCCTCCAGCTGACGACACATCCTGCACACGTGGTTGTCCAGGACACGGGAAACGTCCTGGATTTCCCACATGGCACAGGATGCGCATTCCATGGGACTGAGCTGCCCTGCCATGCCTCTGTTTCTTCGACTAATAACTAACTTTAAAGAAACTTAACACTAAGGAGTACCTAATTCAAGTTATTAATATAATTTGTTATGAACAGTTACTAATTTAAAATAGTATTAACAGTTATTAATTTAATGTAATATTTACCGTTACTAATTTAATGTAGTATTAGCAGTTACTTATTTAATATAGTATTAACAGTTAATATTTTAATGCCGTATTAACAATTACTAATGTAACATAGTATTAATAGTTTCTAATTTAATGTAGTATTAACAGTTACTAATGTCCAAGCTCCTGCTTTAACCCTAACCAAATATTTCACCCATGGCCCCTAACTTGAAAAGCAGAAACACAATATAATCTTTACCAAACAATCAGTTCCCAGTCTTACTGTCAGATAATAAAAGCCATTAGTTCAGGAACTGACTCTGTGATTATTGTTTCAGTTCTGGTGGATGGGAGATTCCCGAGACTGAGGTCCCAAAGCATCACTGCTCCACACACGACCCAGGCTGGTTAAAGGGTAACTTGAGACTTTATACTCTCAGATTTACATTCACTGTTCAGCACTGTTCACCTCGGCTACATTCTTCAATATTTAAAAACCCTCGTTTCAGTTTCTCATCCCACCGTGGGACAGGGAGAGTTGAAGAGGACAGTTTGTTTTAACGAGGGTGGAAATCCCTGTCGCTGGACCCTGGAGATAAAGATAAAAAACTGCACAAGTTACTTCGTTTATGAGTTGTAGCCGACAACAGGGAGTAAATCTGCTTATTGCACAGGTACATGGCGGGTGGACAAAGGTCAGGAACTCGGAGGGAGGCAAAGGTCAGGAACTCGGTTTGTGCAAAGGTCAGGAACTCGGGGGGTGGGGCGAGAAGATCAGAAACTGTTGGGCAGATGTCAGGAACTCGAGGGGCAAAGGTCAGGAAATCTAGATGGGGAAGAGAAGGTCAGGAACTCGGGTGATGAGATGAGATGGTCAAGAACTCGGTGGGCGGGAGAACTTCAGGAACACCGTGGGGTGGGCGGAGAGAAGGTAATGAATTTGTGGGAGTGGCTAGAGATGGTCAAGAACTGTGGGTGGTTAGAGAAGTTCAGGAAATCGGTGTAGGGGGAAGAGGAGGTCAGGAAGTCGGGAGGGGGATAGAAAGTCAGGAATTCGTACCGGGGGAGGAGGTCAGGAACTCGGGCGTGGGACGGAGGTCAGAATCTTTGACGGACGGTGGTCAAAACATTGCACCGGGGAGAATTTCAATAACTTGGCTGGAGTCAGGTCAGGAACTTGGGCTGCGTTAGTAGGTCAGTTGACTTGGACGGTGAAACCAGTAACATGTTTGCTGGTGGGAGAAGGACTTAACCCACGAGAGTGAGCCTTGTCTGCTGCAAGTGCGCTCTGTTCTGTCTGGAGTCCGCAGCCTTGACCTCCAAGGGGACCAATTAGAGCTTTTGGTGTTGCGAGTAAACACGACCGTTTTGAAATGATCCAGAAGGGTGACTCTGGGATGTCCCGTGTCATCAACGGAAAAAGAACAAAATTACACGTGCCCCGCCTTGTTGTAAGGGGCACAACAAATAAAGGAATTGAAACACAATTCCTTTTCACCAAAGCTATAGGGAGCTGAATCAGACGCTGTACTCCGTGTCTATCGGACACTCTGTTCCCTGCCGCGCCCACTGAACGCGATTGACCACCAGGGATCCAGGGCAATTTGGCACGTTGGCTCCAAAATTGGCTTAGTGGCAGGAGGCAGAGGGTGATGGTCGAAGATTGTTTTTGTGACTGGAAGCCTGTGTCCAGTGGTGTACCGCAGGGATCAGTGCTGGGTAATTTGCTGTTTGTAGTGTACATTAAGGATTTAGATATGAATGTTGGAGTCATGATCAGTAACTTCGCAGATGACACGAAAATTGGTGGAGTGGTAAATAGCGAGGAGGGAAGCCTCAGGCTGCAGGACGATATAGGCGGGTTGGTCAAATGGGCAGAACAGTGGCAAATTGAATTTAACCCTGAAAACTGTGAGGTGATACATTTTGGGAGGACTAACAAGGCAAGGGAATACACAGTGAATTTTAGGACGCTAGGAAGGACAGAGGATCAGAGGGAACTTGGTGTGCATGTAAATAGATCCCTAAAGGCAACAGGACAGGTAGATAAGGTGATTAAAAAGGCATATGGGATACTTGCCTTCATTAGCCGAGGCTTAGAATTTAAGAGCAGGGAGGTTATGATGGAGCTGTACAAAACGCTAGTTAGGCCACAGCTGGAATACTGGGTGCATTTCCGGTCGCCACACTATATGAGGGATGTGATTGCATTGGAGAGGGTGCAGAGGAGATTCACCAGGATGTTACCTGTGCTGGAGCGCTTCAGCTATGAAGAGAGACTGGACAGGCTGGGGTTGTTTTCCTTAGAGCAGAGAAGGCTGAGGGGGGACCTGACTGACGTTTTAAAAATTTTGAGGCGCATAGATAGGGTACATAGAAAGGAATTTTTCCCCTTAGTAGAGAGGGTCAATAACCGGGGGGCATAGCTTCAACGTAAGGGGCAGGAGGTTTAGAGGGGATTTGAGGAAAAACTATTTCACCCAGCGAGTGGTTGGAATCTAGAATTCACTTCCTGAAAGGGTGGTAGAAGCAGGAACCCTCACAACATTCAAGAAGCCTTTAGATGAGCATTTGAAACGCCATAGCATACAAGGCTACGGACCAAGTGCTGGGAAATGGGATTAGAATAGACCGGGCTTTATGGCCGACGGGACACAATTTGCCGAAGGGCCTCTTTCTGTGCTTTATAACTCTATGACTCTATGACTATGTAGCGCTGGGCAGCGCACGTTCCCTGTCCAGGCTTCTGTGTAACGGGGATTGGGATTGGATGATTATGCGTTTTATTTATACTGGTGTCTGACATTCTCCGGACTCAATACCAGCCTGATGACCTGTTCTGGTGTTCTCCACTCTGCACTCTCCCATGTCTCTCTTCATTTATTAAAGATCCCAAGACAGTTCCAAATCAAGAACCCGAGGTACAATCGACTCGGGAATCAGCTGACCGTTCCTTCTCTAGCCCAGCAGGTCTGCAAGCTCAGGTAACTTCCTTGTTGGGTCCATTCTGCACAGAATGTTCAACAACATCAACAGCAACAACGTGTATTTATATAGCGCCTTTAATGTAGTAACACGTCCCATTCTAAGTGCTGAAATCCGCATTCCCAGTGATTCGTCCACTCTCTTAATGTGGGTAGCGGGATGCACTGACTGACGTGTACTGGATGAGGAAATTGAGGAGATTTGGATGCGGGTATGGTAGCACAGTGGTTATGTCACTGCCCTAGTAATTCAGAGGCCTGAACTAATGATCTGGAGAATATGAGTTCAAATCACACCATAACAGCTGGGGAATTAAATAAACATCTGGAATTAAAAGGTAGACCATCAACCTACCAGATTGGCACAAAAAAACATCCGGTTCATTAATGTCCTTCAGGAAAATGAAACTTGCCATCCTTACCCGGTCTCCAGACCCACAGCAATGTGTTTGACTGTTAACTGCTCTCTGAAATAGCCTAGCAAGCCAGTCAGTTTTATTGAAGTAGGCGGCTCACCACCACCTTCTCAAGGCCAGTTATTGATGAACAATAAAGGCTGGCTTTGCCAGCGACGCCCACATACCAGGAACGAATAAAAACATGCAGTGACTGAGGGGAGTGGGATTAGATAATTCTGGGCTATATAAAGACTGATGTCGGGCATTCTCAGGACTCCAGTGCCAGCCTGATGGCCTGTTCGCCACTCTGCACCCTCCTATGTCTCTCTTCCTTTCTTACAGATCCAGCGACATCCCCAACTCAGGAACCTGAGGAACAATCGAATCACCAATCCGATGAGCGTACATCCACAATTCTAGTGATGTCTACAGCCTCAGGTATCTAGCTTGTGGGGTCCATTCTACAGACTGCTCACCCAATGAAAGTGCAGCGTTCCTCAGAATGATCCAAACTCTTACTGTGGGAAGTGGAAATTACTGTCTGACGTGTGTATGATGAGGATAATTACGGGATTCGGATGCAGTGACTGAGGGAAGTGGAATGCACTGAATGAGGAGAGTGTGGTGGAGTGGGAGGAAGTGAATGAGGGGAGAGTGATATAGTGAATGAGTGGGTGGTATGGAGTGTGAGGTAGTGATTAGGGGAATGGGAATGGATGATTCTTATATAAAAAGACTGGTGTTCGACATTCTCCGAGTACCAGACTGATGACCTATGTGGGTGTTGTCCGAACTGCACCCTTCAATGTGTCTCTTTCTTTATTACAGATCCAGAGACATCCCCAACTCAGGAACTCGAGGAACAATCTAATCGAGAATCCGCTGAACATTCATCTTCTCTCCCAGCAGGGTCTGCAATCTCAGGTATCTATCTTGTGGCGTCAATTCTACACAGACTGTTCATTCAATGTAACTGCGCAAATCCTCAGTCCATCCGATTCATCCAGTATCTTATTGAGGGGCATGGGATGTAATGAAGGAGGGGTGTGGGATGAGCTGACAGGGAGTAGTGGGATGAGGAGTCCGAGCCGAGTTAGATGCAGTGACTGAGGGACGTGGGATGCAGTGACTGAGGTTTGAGGGACCTGGAGACTGAGTGGAGTGGGATGCGGATTCTGAGTGTAATGTGATGAGGTGTCTAAGGGAAGTGGGATGAGGAGAATGAGATGAACAGACTGAGGATGGGAGGTTGGCATGAGTAGACTGAGGGGAGTGGGATGAGGAGACTGAGAGTCGTGGGATGAGGAGTCTGAGGCGAGTGGGATGAGGAATGTGAGGGGAGTGAGATGAGGAGTCTGAGGCGAGTCGGATGAGGAATGTGAGGGGAGTGAGATGAGGATTCTGAGGCGAGTGGGATGAGAACAATGAAGTGTGTGGAATGGGGACAAACAGTGGAGTGGGATGAGTGGACTGAATGGAGTGGAACGAGGTGACTGAGTGGAGTGGGAAGAAGAGAATGAAGGTTGTGTTATTTAGTGACTGAGTGTAGGGGGCTGAGGGGATTGAGGGGAGTGGGATGAAGTCACTGGGAGGATTGGGATGCATTGAATGAGGTGAGAGGTAGGCAAATACTGAGGGGAGTTGTTTGCAGTGACTGAGGGGAGTGGAAGGCAGCGACTGAGGAGAATAGGATGGGATGTTTATGCATTTTATAAAAACAGGTGTCTGAGAATTTCTGGGCTCTAGTACCAGCCTGATGACCTGTTCACATTTTCTCCACTCTGCACTCTCCCATGTCTCTCTTCCTTTATTACAGTTCCAGAGACATCCCCAACTCAGGAACCCGAGGAACAATCGACTCACCAATCCGATGACAGTACATCCTCTATTCCACTGGTGTCTACAGCGTCGGGTATCTACCTAGTGGGATCCATTCTACAAACTGCTAATCCAATGTAACTGCAGCAATCCTCAATCCCTCAGATTGATCCAATCTCTTACTGTAGGAAGTGGGATTTACTGTCTGATGTGTGTGGGATGAGGCGATTGAGTGGATGCGGATGTAACGGCTGAGGGAAGTGGAATGCACTGACTGAGGGAGTGGGATGCAGTGAATAAGGAGAGTGTGGTGTAATGAATAAGGGGAGTGGGAGGAAGCGAATGAGGGGAGAGTGATATAGTGAATGAGTGGAGTGGTATGTAGTGAATGAGGGGAGTGTGATGTAGTGACTTAGGGGAATGGGATTGCATGATTCTTATATAAAGACTGTTCTCAGACATTCTCCGAGTACCAGACTGATGACCTTCTCGAGTGTTGTCTAATCTGCACCCGCCCATGTCTCTCTTTCTTTATTACAGATCCAGAGACATCTCCAATTCAGGAACCCGAGGAACAATCCACTCGAGAATCCGCTGAATATTCATCTTCTGTCCCAGCATGGTCAGCAACCTCAGGTATCTGCCTTGTGGGGTCCATTCTACACAGACTATTCGCTCAACGTAACTGCTGGCATCCTCAGTCCCTCAGATTCATCCAGTATCCTATTGAGGGGAGTGGGATGTAATGAAGGAGGGGTGTGGGATGGGCGGACTGTGGGAAGTGGGACGAAGAGACCGAGCGGAGTTAGATGCAGTGTCTGAGGGGTGTGGGTTGCAGTGACTGAGGTGTGTGGGACCAGGAGACTGACGGAATTGGGATGAGGATTCTGAGTGTAATGCGATGAGGTGTCTAATAAAAGTGGGATGAGGAGAATGAGATGATCAGACTGAGGGGGGACGGGAAGATTGGGATGAGTAGATGGAGGGGAGTGGTTGAGGCGAGTGAGAGTCGTGGGATGAGGAGTCTGAGGCAAGTGGGATGAGGAATGTGAGGGGAGTGAGATGAGGATCTGAGGCAGGTGGGATGAGAACAGCGAAGGGATTGGAATGGGGACACTCAGGGGAGTGGGATGAGTAGACTGAATGGAGTGGTACGAGGTGACTGAGTGGAGTGGGAAGAAGAGAATAAGGGTTGTGATATTTAGTGACTGAGTGGAGTGGGCTGAGGGGATTGAAGGGAGCGGGATGCATACACGAGGTGATTGGGATGCATTGAATGAGGTGAGAGGGAGGCAAATACTGAGGAGGGTGGGTTGCAGTGACTGAGGGGAGTGGAAGGCAGTGACTGATTGGAATAGGATTGGATGTTTATGCGTTTTATAAAGACTGGTGTCAACATTTTCTAGGCTCTATTACCAGACAGATGACCTGTTCACATGTGTCCACTCTGCACTCTCCAATGTCTCTCATCCTTTATTACAGATCCAGAGAATTCCCCAACTCAGGAACCCGAGGAACAATCGACTCGCGAATCTGATGAGCGTACATCTTCTGTCTCAGCAGGCTCTGCAGCCTCAGGTATCTGCCTTGCGGGGTCCATTCTACACAGAATGCTCACCCAATGTAACTGCTGGAATCATCAGCCGCTCAGATTCATCCTGTCTCTCATTGCGGCGTGTGGGATGTAATGAGGGAGTGTTGTGGGATGAGCGGATTGTAGGAACTGTGATGAGGAGTCAGAGAGGATTGGGATGCAGTGACTGAGGGTAGTGGGAACAGTGTCTTAGTGGGGTGGGAGTCAGTGTCTGAGAGCAGGGGGAGGCAGTGTCTGATGTGAATGTGATATAGTGACTTAGGGGAGTGATATGTAGTGACTAAAGGGAGTGGAATTAGTGACTGGGAGAGTGGAAATAGTGACTAAGGGATGTGCGATGTAATGATTGAGGAGATGCGATGTAGTGATTCAGGAATGGGATGATGTGAATCTTGGAAGTGGGATGTTGTGAATGAGGGGACAGGGATTCTGTGAATGAGAGAAGAGGAATGTAGTAGCTGATGGGAGTGGTATGCAGCGACTGAGGAGAATGGGTAGCAGTAACGAGGCGAGTGGAATGTAGTGAATTAGGGGAGTTGGATCAGTAACTGAGGGGAATGGGATGTAGTGAATGATAGGAGTGGGATGCATTGACTGAGAGGAGGAGGCTGTAGTGAATTAGGGGAGTTGGATCAGTAACTGAGGGGAAAGGGGTGTTGTGACTGAGAGGAGTGGGATGTAATGAATTAGAGGAGTGGGATCATTGTCTGAGGGTAATGAGATGTAGTGACTGAGTGGGGTGGGCTACGGTGACTGAGAGGATGGGATGCAGTGACTGAGAGGAGTGAGATGTAGTGAATTAGGGGATTGGGATCAGTGACTGAGGGGAATGAGATGTAATGAATGAGCGGTGTGGGCTGTGTTGACTGAGAGGAGTGGGATGTAGTGACTCAAGGAAGTGGGATGTAGTGACTGAATGGAGTGTGATGTAGTAACAGAGGGGTAGTACATTATAGTGACTTAAGAAGTTGGCTGTAGTGGATCAGGTGACTGGGGTTGGATGACTATGGGTTATTTAAAGTCTGGAGTCTGACATTCTCCGGACTCTTGTATCAGCCTGATGACCTGTTCGGGTGTTCCCCACTCCTTCACTATCCCATGATTCTCGTCCTTTATTATAGATCAAGAGACAAACCCGACTCAAGAACCCGAAAAACAAGCATCTCAAGAATCCAATGAAAATTCGTCCTCTATCCCAGCGGGGTCTACAGCCTCAGGTATCAGTCTGCTGGGGTTCCTTCAAACTGACACTTCACCCAATGTGACTCCTGAAATGCTCAGTTCCTGAGAATCACCCATTCTCGAATGAGACATCTCGGAGGACAGATTGCCTCGCACTCTAGCCAAGCTTCCTCGGATTTATCATTTCAAATCAGCGTGGGCAATCAGCAAATGTGTCAGAACCGGATGTGACTGAGATAATCAGTGGTGGAGTCTGTGTCCTTTGCGGGAGGATCAGTACCGATGAAGCTTTTGATACCAGGAGGGTTTGTTTCTGACACTGGGTGAATGAAATGGAGGCGTGGAATTCACAGTGCAGAAACAGGCCATTCGGCCCATCTGATCCATGCTAGTGTTTATGCTCCATACAAGCCTCCTCCCACCCTACTTCATCTCACCCTATCAGCACAACCTCCTAGTCCTTTCTCCCTCACGATTTTATCTAGCTTCCCCTTGAATGCATCCATGATATTCGCCTCAACTACTCCTTGTAGCGAGTTCCACATGCTCACCACTCTCTGGGTAAAAGAGTTTCTCCTGAATTCCCTATAAGATATATTAGTGACTATCTTAAATTTATGGCCCCTAATTTTGGATACCGCCACAAGTGGAAACTTCCTCACTAGGTCTATCATCTGAAACCGTTCATGATTATAAAGACCTCTATCATGTCACCCCTCAACCTTCTGTTGTCTAGAAAAAGTAAGCCCCAGCCTTTCCAATCTTTCCTGAGAGTTGTACCCTCCCAGTTCGGGGATCAATCTTGGAAATCTTTCTTTCTCCATTGCCTCTTTATCGTTTTCATATTATGGAAACCTTAACTGTGCATAGTACTCCAAATGTGATCAAACGAAGGTATATGAAGAGTAGAACAGTGCCTCATACTCCAAGTGTGATCTAAGGAAAGTATATGGAGACCAGAACAATGCACACTGCTCCAAGTTTGGTCTAACCACGCTATAAGGAGAGTAGAACAGTGCATCCTACTCCAAGTATGGTATAACCAACGTATATGGAGACCAGAACAGTGCACAATGCTCCAGGTGTGGTATAACCAAGGTATATGGAGAACAGAACTGTGCAGATTTCTCCAAGTGGGGCTTAACCAAGATTCGATGTAAATTTAACATTAATTCCCTGCTTTCCAATTCAATTACTCTAGAAATGAACCCCAGTGCTTTGTTTGAAATGCGATTTACAACACGTGGAATCAGAGCAGACATATTTGCCTTGGACTAAACCTTTAACTAAGATCCATTATTCCCACATCAAAAAATCTGGGATAGCGGCACTTTATAATGTAACAGTTTCAAAATGAATGTCCCCAGACACAATCTGAGGGCATAATTCTCCCGGAACCTTTCTTGATATGACGGGTCACGAACTGAGATGTTATATTTTTTGCAAATGGAATTTCACAAGGCATTTGATAAAGTTCCACACGAGAGCCTTTTGTGCTATTTAAAGCTCGTTATGTTAACAGGAAACAGATTGGAGAATTGAAGGATGCCATGATTGAGTGCTTGTCACTATGTGTTCCAGATGGTAGGATGGGTAATAGGTTGTCAGCTTTTTCCTAGTACTCTCTTTCGCTGTCTCACTCGTCCTGGCTCTCTCTCTCTCTCTGTCTGTCTCTTTCTCACTCCCTCTCTTTCTCTCTCTGTCTCTCTGTCTCTCTTGTTCATTCTCTGTCTGTCACCCTCTGTCTATCTTTCTCTCTCTCTCTGTCTCTCTCACTCACTGTCTCTCCCTTTGTCTCGATTTATTTGTCTCTGTCTCTCTAGCTCATTCTCTCTCTCTCGCTTTCTGTCCATTTCTTTGTCTCTCTCCCTTCGTCTCTCTCTCTGTCTCTTTTTCTGTCTCTCTCTGTCTCCCTCTCTTTCTCTATCTATCTCGCTTTTTCTCAGTTTCTCTCAATCTGTCTCCCTTTCTCCCCGTCTTTATCTTACGTTACCAATCTTTCTTTATCTCCGTCATTCTCTGTCTCTCTCTGTGTATCAGTCGCTACCTTTCTCCCTCTACCAGCACTTTTTATCTCTCTCTCCCTGCCTTTATTTCTCTCTCTTTCCCCAGTCTCTCTCTCTCTCCATATATTTAACTTTATCTCTCTCTATCTATCTCTGTGTCTCTCACTCTCTCATTCTGTTTCTCTCACTTTTTTTCTCTCTCTGGCTCTCTGTCACTATCTTCACTCTTTCTCTCTCTGTTTCCAACTCTCTCTCTCTCTCTCTGTCTCTGTAACTCATTATCACTCTGTCTGTGTATCTCTCTATATATTTATCTGCCTATCTCTGACTATTAATCCTTCGGTCCTGAATTGTCTCTTGTCTCTATGCCCATCAGTTCAATGCGCAGCCCGGTGCTGTGTGAGATCCGGATCGAGCAAGAAGATCCACTCTTGACCCAGGTCTCTTTCTCCAACCTCCAGTTTCCATGTGGCTGATCTTTCATTACAGATTCGGGGAAGACGACAAAACCTGGAGCCAAGGGAGGGTCGACATCAGAAGCTGACTGCAAACCGTCAAATGAGGGACATTCAAGGCCAGGTATCAGTCGGCTTCTGGTAGGAACCATCAAATCAGACTCTTCCAGGGTCCAATCCCAGAAACATTCATTCACTGACTCCATCCTATGACATTCAGCTATTGAACCTCCCAAATATCCTGCTTTATAATCTGACTGCTCAGTCCCAGTTATCAGGGCAGGTATCTCCCAATATTAACTACATAGAATAGAACAGACCATTCGTCCAAACTGGTCCATGCCAGTGTTTATAATCCACACGAGCCTCCTCCCACCTCTACTCATCTAATCCCATCAACATATCCTACTATTCCTCGCTCCCACATATGTTTATCCAGCCTCCCTTAAATGCATCTATACTAGTCACCTCAACCATTCCCTTTGGTAGCGTGTTCCACATTCTCACCACTCTCTCTGTAAATAAGTTTCTCACGAATTCCCTATTGGATTTATTAGTGACGATCTTATATTTATGGCACCTAGTTTTGCACGCTCCCAAAAATGGTAACATCTTGTTTACATCTACCTTATCGAACCCCCTTCAGATTTTTAAAGACATTTACCAGGTAACCCCTCAAACTTCTCTTTTCTAGAGAAAAGAGCCACAGCCTGTTCAGTCTTTCTTTGAATTCCCTTCTACTCCCCTTTACTGTTTTTCTCTTGGCTCTCAGGAGTCAGGAGCCGGGGTGGGGGCCTCATTCATTGCCCCTCCCCAGTGCCATGTCAATGTGGAGCTGTGGGGCTGCCTTCTCGAGCTGCTGTTTGGAATTGTGGAGGTCGGGTCAGGGGGGTGTTGCGAAAGCAGCGACTGGGCCTGGAATTGTTCGCACAGACCCACTTTCCCTGGTTCAGCTCCCAGAACAGAAGATCCTCGGTTGGAACGGCACTCCGGGGTTGCCCCCCTCTATGCCCCCTCCCTGTACCCCGTTGGTATTTCTGCCTCTAACTCTGCACGGAGGTGGTGGCGGGGGGAGGGGGGGGGGGTGGTTTGGGCGTTGCGGCTGAAGACTTGTCCTCTTAATGTTGCAGGGGTGCTGCAATTATCGGAGGAGGAGTGTGAGAAGGTCAGTGCCGAGGTGCAAGTGATGTATATCGGCGAAAACAAACTGGACACCGCCGTGGAAAAGGAAGCCTATCTCCGGCAGGTGAGGGATTTATTCTTCATTCATTCTCGGGGTGTGCCGGCACTGATTGACCAACACCAGTTGGCATTGATTGAACAACACCAGTTGGCATTGATTGACCAACATCAGTTGGCATTTATTGACCAACAGCAGTTGCCCTTGATTGATCATCTCCAGTTGCCAGTGATTGACCAACACCAGTTGGCATTGATTGATAATCCCCAGTTGGCATTGATCAACCAACACCAGTTGGAATTGATTGTTCACCCCCAGTTTGCATTGATTGACCAACACCAGTTGGCATTGATTGATCACCCCCAGTTGGACTGGTGTTAAGGGTAGCGGATTTCATATGGTCCTAAAGGGGAGGGAGTCCCCTGGTGTTAATTGGAGGGGAGTCCCCTGGTGTTAAAGGGAGGTGATTCCCCTGGTGTTAAAGAGAGGGGCTTCCCCTGATGTTAAGGGGAGGGGATTCCCCTGGTGTTAAGGGGAGGCGAGTCGCCGGTGTGAAGTGGGAGGGGTTACCCTAGTCTTAAGTGTAGGAGATTCCCCACGTGTTAGGGACGCGGTATTGTTTCCTGAGAGCCCCTATTAAGGTGCGGTTTAACTGCGATCCCTCTCTATCCTACCTCACCCTGTGATTCTCGTCCGTTCCCAGGTACAAGACATGCTGAAAGACCACCTCCCGTGCAAGAAACTCGCTCTGCAAATTCACGGTGAAGAGGCGGATGGAGCTGAAAACAAGAAAGGGAAATGACCCGGGAGATCCGGGATTGTCAGCGGGTGAGGGGGAATGGCTTGAGTGTGGTGTGTGGTGTGGGCTGTATCTCATTGAATTGTTCCCAATGGACAGAGACCAGGAGCAGTGGGGTGTGGTGTTTAAAAGGGATTTAAAATGTGGGAAAGAGTGTCTAAAATAAGTTTAATAAGGAGTTTCAAAGGTGATGAAATGGTGTTTAATAAGGGGTTCAGAAGCTGATGAAAATTAGTTTAATAAGGAGTTAAAACGGTTTTTAAAAGGAGTTTATTAAGGAGTTGAAAAGGTGTTTAATTATGGGGTTAAATTGGATTGAAATGAGTTTAATGTAGGATTTAAAAGGAATTTACAAGGGATTTTAAATGCTTTTAAAAAGGAGTTTAATAAGGAGTTTAGAAGATGTTTAAAAGAAGTTTAATAATGTGCTTAAAGGTGTTTTAAAGCTGTTTGATGTAGGATTTAAATGCGCTTAATATGTTTTTTAGGGATTTAAAAGTTTTTTAAAAAGGTTTTAAAAAATCTGTAAACAGGGTTTTGAAAGCATTTTGTAAGGAACGGGTTAATCAGATTGTCCTGAGGGATATTAATGTAATACTGATGATGGAGTTTCTTTTTATTGCAGGAATGTCAGCTTTGAGCCTTTGTTTGTTGAGTAGGGAAGTAAGATTCTTCAGTGAGAATATCGTCACACAGTGAGAAACAGACGGCAATTCTAAGGTTGTCACCAACTGTTTGATTGGAGAAGTTAATCGGAGACAGAGAAAGATAGAAAGAAAGACTTGTATCTATATCGTGCCTCAAGAAGTCCAAAGGGCTTTACAGCCAATGAAGTACTTTTTGAAGTGCAGTCACAGTTGTAATGTAGGATACACAGCAGCCAATTTGCGCACAGCAAGCACCCGCAAACAGCGATGTGTAAATGACCAGATAAGAGGGGAGAGAAAGATCCCACTCATTAGAACGGAGGTCTTGAAGCCTTACAACAACAACTTGCATTTATACAGCGCCCTTAACGTAGCAAAACGTCACAAGGTGCTTCACAGCAGCCGAAATCAAACACAATTTGATACCGAGCCACATAAGGAGATATTAGAAGAGGTTTTACCAAACATCTTACAGGAGGAGAGGTGGAGAGGTTTCGGGAGGGAATTGCGGAGCTTAGGGCCGAGGCAGCTGAGTGCACGGCCGCCAATGGTGGAGTGGTTAAAATCGAGGGGTGCGCAAGAGGATGGAAATGGAGGAATGCAGCGATCTCGGAGGGGCTAGAAGAAGTTACAGAGATAGGGAGGGGTCGAGGGCATGGAGGGATTTTCAAACAAGGATGAGATTTTTTTTTTGAATCAAGCCGTTGCAGGACCGGGAGCCAATGTAGATCAGATAAGAACCTGCCTGAGAAGCACCAGAGCCTGGATCCGGGCAATTAGGGTGGGTGAGCCAAGCAAAGGGAGTGAGGGATCTGTAGGTACAAGGACAGAATTTAAATCAGTGTTCACTGAAACATTTTCCAGGACACCACTTGATGTACCTTTAAAACAGACCAATTATCATGTAGAAGGAGGAAGGAGAAGTTATAAAAAGTGTGTGCTGGAACTGATATTTGGATTCGGTTAAGATCTGATCAATCTTTATAGCGAGCTCGGGACTGTAACACGTTTGATTCTCAGTCTAAAACTCGCAATGTTTTGTCGGAAGCTGTGGCTGTTGTGTATAATTATTTTATGTTTAATAAATCTTTAACATCTGACATTAAACGTTGTTAATCCTATTGATTACAGGAGTTAATTAAAAGTAAGCATACATGCATTTTCCCACCTGCAAAATGCACCCACACCTCATTCCAATCACTCACTACCCTTTCTTGGCCTACACACGACTCCAGTCCCTCATTACACGGTCTGGGCCTACACACGATTCTACATAGAAACATAGAAACATAGAAGATCGGAGCAGGAGTAGGCCATTCGGACCCTCGAGCCTGCTCCGCCATTTAATGATATCATGGCTGATTATCCAAATTCAGAACACTGTCCCTGCTTTCTCCCCATATCCCTTGAACACTTTAGCGTTAAGAAACATATCTAACTCTTTCTTGAATATATTTAATGAATTGTCCTCAACTGCCTTCTGTGGTACAGAATGCCACAGGTTCACCACTCTCTGGTTGAAGAAATTCCCCCTCATCTCAGTCCTAAATGGCTTACCCCTTATCCTTAGACTCTGTCCCCTGGTTCTGTACTTCCCCGCCATCGGGAACATCCTTCCTGCATCTAGTCTGTCTAGTCCTGATAAAATGTTATCAGTTTCAATGAGATCCCCTCTCATTCTTCTAATCTCTAGTGAATACAAGCACAATCGTCCCAATCTCTCTTCATACGCCATTCCTGCCATCCCAGGTATCAGTCTGGTGAATCTTCGCTGCACTCCCTCCGTGGCAAGAACATCCTCCTCAGATAAGGCGACCAAAACTGCACACAATACTCAAGGTGTGGTCTCACCAAGGCCCTGTACAACTGCAGCAATACATCATTCCTCCTGTGCTCGAATCCTCTCGCTATGAAGGTCAACATACCATTTGGCTTCTTAACCGCCTGCTGCTCCTGCATGCTTACCTTCAAGAACTGGTGCACATGGACTCCCAGGTCTCGTTGCACTTCCCCTTTTCCCAATCGATTGCAGTTCAGATAATAATCTGCCTTCTAGTCGTTAACTATCCGGTCTGGGCCTACACCAGACTCCAGTCCCACACTACCCGTTCTGGGCGTTTATCCCTCTAGTCCCTTACTGAACGCTCTAGGCTTACAACCGAGTCCAGTCCCTCACTACCCGGTCTGGACCTACACCTCACTCCTGACTCTCACTACCATGACAAGGCTGACAGCCGACTCCAGTCTCTCACTACCATGTCTGGGTGCAAGCCCGACTCCAGTACCTAAATACCAGATAAGGGACTACAATCGACTCCAATCCCTCACTATCAAGTCTGGGCCTAAATCTGAATGCAGTATCTCACTACCCGCTCTGGGCCTAAACCTGACTCCAATCCTTCACTACACAGTTTGGGTCCACACCTGATTCCATTCCCTCACTACCCGGTCTGGGCCTAAACTCGACTCCCCTACCTCAGTACACGGTTTGGGCCTACACCTCACTCCAGTCCCTTAGTACTTGGTCTGACTACCCCCACTCTTTCACCGTCCAACTACAATCCCCTTCACTGGCCGTCTCCCTCACCATCACCACCATACTCCCCTCCACCTCACCACCACACTCCCTTCCTTCGTCTGCATCTCAATCCACTCACCCCACCCCACTCCCCTGCCCCTCAGCCCCTCCCTCTCATCGCCCCACTCCCCAACACCTCACCGACTCATCCCCACCCCACTCCCCTCCCCTCAGCTCCCTCACCCCCCCCCCCATTCCCCAGCACCTCAGAGAATCATTCCCAACCCACTCTCCTCCCCTGCAAAGCCCCACTCTCTTCCACCTCACACCAACACACCCTTCCTCCATCTCCGTCCCAGAACCCTCCCCCACCCCACCCCAATCCACTCCCCTCAGCCCCCAACCCCTGCCCCTCACCGCACCACTCCCCAACACCTCACCGACTCATCCCCACCCCACTCCCCTCAGCCCCCTCCCCGCCCCACTCCCCAACACGTCTCCAACTCATTCCCAACCCACTCCTCGTCTCTTCACAGCCCCACTATTCTCCCCCTCACCGACCCACTCCCCACCTACGACACCGCCCCACCTCCCTCACTGCCCCACTCCCCTGCCCCTCACAACCTCACAATCCTCCACTTTACCGCCCCACTACACTGCCCCTCACCGTCCCACTCGCCTCCCCATCACCACCCCACTCCCCATCACCTCACCACACTACCTCCCTCACTGCTCCACTCGCCTCCACCTCACCTCCTCCCGCCCCTCCGCTCACAGCCCCACTCCCAACATACTAACCGCCCCACTCCCCTCCACCTCACTGCACCACTCCCCACTGCCCCATTCCCCCGAACTCTCTGCACCACTACCCTCTGCACTCCCCTTCCATTCGCTGCCCTACTCCACTTCTCCTGACTGCCACATCCCCTTGCCCTCTCCACCCCTCCCTCCCCCCACCCATCCCCTCCCCCTCCAACTTCCATTCCCCACTCCCCTCCCCTACCCACTCCCCACTACACTTCAAACGCCACACCCCTCTCCTCCCCACACCCCTCTCCTCGTCACTCCCCTCTCTTCCCCACTCCCCTCTCCTCCCCACTCCCCTCCCACTCCACACTCCCCTCCCCACTGCCCTCCCCACACCCCTCTCCCCTGCCCCCTCTCCCCTCCCCACTCCCCTCTCCCCTCCCCACTTCCCACTCCACCCTCCCCACTCCACACTTCATCCTCCCCACTCTCCACTCCACCCTCCCCACTCACCTTTCCATCCCACTACCCTCTCCACCCCACTCCCTCCCCACTCCCCTCCTGACTCCCTTCCCCACTCCGCTCCTCACTCCCTCCCCACTCCCCTCCCCACTACCTCTCCCACTCCCCTCCCCACTACCTCTCCCCACTCCCTCTCACCGAACCCCTCCACTCCCCACTCCACTTCCTCCTTCTCCCCTTCAACTGCCGCTCCCCATACACAGAAGATACCTCACCGCGCAGATGCCTCCGCGAAGAAGGTCTCCCCCATGTCTCAACTGGCCCCGCCCCCTCTCCAGTTTCACTGGCTCGTTTAACCCGCTATCCCAGAATGCAGCGCCTCCTTCAGCTGCCGATCCAATGGGAGACCCGATCCGTGATGGACAGGTGGGCGAAACAATGAAACGGCTGCTGCAATCACTGACCAATCACAGCGCGGCTCTGCTCTGCTCAGCCCCCGTCTCCCACCTGCACTGTGAAGAACAGCGGCTTCAACCAATGGCTCTGACCATTCTGAGCACCGCCTTACTTTTCAAGTCTAGCCTGGCTTTATTGCGTCATTCCCCGCTGAGTGACATTGCGTCATTCCCCGACCAGGTTCTGAAAGTAATTCCCTCACTAGCTTCATTGCGTCATTGCCCTTTGATGGATGGGGGCACTACGGGGCGCTGGAAACAATGAGAAACCGGACGGGATGAGCGCTCCTTAAATCGGAGCCGACCCCACTTAATTATGGCTGTGCAACTATATTTCACTGATGTCAATTAAATCGGGTAACATACTGCGTAAAGTCAGTGGAGGAGACAGGAAGAAACCGGGGGAGAGGAAGGGAGAAAAATGGAGGGCAAATGGGGAAAGAAAGGTGAAATAAAAAGGAAAAGCGGAAAAATACTATCATAGCACAGAAGGATGCTATTCGGCCCTAATCGTCTGTGCCGGCTCTTTGGTAGAGCTACCTACTTAATCCCACTCACCTGATCTTGCCCCATAGAATTGCAAACGTTTTCCATTCAAATATTTATCCAATTACCTTTTGAAAGTTTATATTGAAACTACCACCGCCATTTCAAGCAATGCCTTCCAGATCACAACTTGCTGTGTAAAACAAAAGCTTCCTCATGTTGTTTCTGGTTCTTTTGCCAATCATCTTAAATCTGTGTCCTCTAGTTACTGACCCTTCTGCGACTTGGAAATGTTTCTCCTAATTTACTCCATCAAAAACCCTTCATAATTTTGAACACCTACATCAAATTTCCTCTTTATCTTCTCTTCTCCATCTTCTCCAGTCTCTCCACAGAACTGAAGTTCCTCATTCCTTGTACCAATCTAGTAAATCTCTTCCACACCCTCGCCAGGGCCTTGACATCCTTTCTAAAGTGCGGTGCCCAGAATTGGACGCAGTAGACCAGCTGAGGCCTAACCAGTGTTTTATCAAGATTAGCGCAACGTCTTTGCTTTTGTACTCAATTCCTCTATTTATAAAGCCAAGGATTCCATAAGATATTTTCCGTAGCCTTCACAACTTGTCCTGCCAACTTCAAAGTTTTGTATTCATACAGCCCCAGGACTCTCTGTTCCTGCACCCCCTTTAAAATTGTACATTTTACTTCATATTGGCTCTCCTCATTGTTCCGACCAAAATGTATCACATCCCACTTCTCCGCATTACATTTCATCTGTCCTGTTTCTGCCCATTTCACCAGTCTGCCTATGTCCTCCTGAAGTCTGTTACTGTCCTTCAAATTGTTTACTATTTTTCCGAGTTTTTTGTCATCTGCAAACTTTGAAATCATGCCCTCTGTACTCAAGCCCAGGTTATTAACATATATCAAAACAAAGAAATGACCCCAACCCCGGCCCGTGGGGAACACCACTGCACCCTTCCCTCCAGTTCAAGGACAATCATTCACCAATTCTTTCTGTTTTCTGTCCCTTAGAAAATGTTGTGTCAATGCTGCCACGGTCCATTTAATCCCATGGGCTTTATTTTTTCTAACTAGCCTATTATGTGTTACTTTACCAAAATCTTTTGAAATTCCATTTACACAACATCAACCGCACTACCCACATCATCCCTCGCCATCAATTCATCAACGAAAGTGATCAAGTTAGTCATACACGATCCGCCTTTAATAAATCCATGCTGACTTTCATTTATTAACCCATACTTTTCCAAGTGTAATTTAATTTTGAGCTGGATTAATGTCTCTAAAACATTCCCTGCCACCGGCATTAGGCTGACTGGCCTGCAGTTGCTAGGTTAATCCTTCTCCCGCTTTTTATACAGAGGGTGTAACATTTGAATTCCTCCAGTCCTCTGGCACTATTTCCAAAGGGCTCATTACGAGGACACTTGCTTTTTGTGGTATACATCAATAATTTAGACTACAGTGTAGGGGGCATGATTAAGAAGTTTGCAGATGATGCAAAAATTGGCCGTGTGGTTGATAGTGAGAAAGAAAGCTGTAGATTGCAGGAAGATATCAATGGACTGGTCAGGATGGCAGAAAAGTGGCAAATGGATTTCAATTCGAAGAAATGTAAGGCAATGCATTTGCTAACGGGAAAAGGGAATACACAATAAATGATAGGATACTGAGAAGCGTAGTGGAACAGAGGGGCCTTCGAGTGCATGTTCATCGATCTCTGAATGTCGCAGGACAGGTACGTAAGGTGGTAATAAAGACATACGGGCCAGTTTACTTTCGTTAGTCGTGGCATAGAATATAAGAGAAGGGAGGATATGCTTCAACTGAATAAAACACTTTTTAGGCCACAGCTAGAGCACTGCCACAGTTCTGGTTGCTACATTACAGGAAAGATGTGAATGCACTGCGAAGGGTACAGAGGAGATTTACGAAGATGTTGCCAGAACGGGAGAATTTTATCTCTGAGGATAGATTCGATGGGCTGGGTTTGTTTTCTTTGAAGAAGAGGAGGCTGAGGGGAGATGCAATTGAGGCGTATAAAATTATGAGGGGTCGATATAGAGTGGATAGGAAGGATCTATTTCCCCTAGCAGCGAGGTCAACAACCAGAGATCATAGAGTTAAATTAATCGGTAGATGGATTAGAGGGCAGTTGCGGAGAATCTTTTTCACCCATAGGGTGGAGTGGGTCTGGAACTCACTGCCTGCTCTTACCTTTCACTCTCTACTATTCACTCTTTATCTCATCCCACTTTCTCCATTCTACACTCTCAGTATTTTCGTTCTCTCTTCTCCATTCTATCACCCGCTTGTGTCTCCTTTTTTTCCCTCTCTCTATGATTTCTAGTCATTTGCAACTTTCTCTCACACATTTGCCCCATCACTCAGTGAGAGACATAGAGCAAGAAGGAGAAGAGAGAGACAGAGAGAGGGAGACAGACAGGGAGAGTATCTGTGCGAGCATTTGCAAGAGACAGAGACAAGGAGGGAGAATGATAGAGACTGAAAGAGAGAGAGACAGAGACAGAGAAAGAGAGAGACAGAATCAGAGAGCAGGTGAGAGAGGCAGAGAGAGAGAGTCAGAGTGTAAAAGAGAGTCAAGGAGAAGAGACTGAGACAGAAATACAGAGAACGAAAGAGAGAGGCAGAGAGAGAACTACACAAAGAGTTAGAGAGAGGGAAATAGAGAGATCTGGAGAGAGATACAAACAAAGAGAAAGGGAGCGACAGAAAGAGAAAGACAGGAAGAGAGAGATAGATAGAGAAAGACAGAGAGAGAGAGAGACAGAGAGAGAGGCAGAGAGCGAGAGAGAGAGAGAGAGAGAGAGAGAGAGAGAGAGAGAGAGAGAGAGAGAGAGAGAGAGAGAGAGACAGAGAGAGAGCTACACAAAGAGATATAGAGAGGGAGCTAGAGAGACCTGGAGAGATAAAAACAAAGAGGAAGGTACTTGTAGAGAGATAGAGACAGAGAGAGAAAGAGAAAGACGAAGGCACAGAGAGACATATGTAAAAAGTAAGAGATACAGAAATATATAGAGAGACGGAAAGAAAGCGAGACAGATAAACTGAGAGATTAAGTCAACGAGAGAGAGGGACTTGAGATGGAAGCCTAGAAAAGATTTGTGAAGCAGCAGATTATATATACCCTTTATTTCCCCAATGATATTACACATACAGTGCAAGAGAAACAACTTCTGTTGTGACAGCACTGAAAAGGCAAAGCCAGTGACTGACAGTGATTGCGATGCCTGCAAAGACTGATCGCACACTTGTTTTTGAAAGACCGCCCACACCATTGGGAAGGCACACGAACACAACCGATTACACCTGGCTCCGAGTAACTCTCAGGAGTGGGAAGTAGAGAGCGAGGTAATGGTACGAACTATGCGAGGGTGGGAGTTTTTGTATCCCTCTACAGGGGCCGTATAACATTGTTGACAAAACTATCCAATGGTATATGCAGTTCAGTTACCCAAGTAAATCAAATGGATTCACATTAACCAAATTAAGCTTTTTCAGCCCAAAAGCAGGTCAAGAAGACAGCAAACCACGATCATTAGCGTGGTGAGACTGAATCATCCGCTCCAATGGATTGAAGAAGAAGGGGTGCCTAATGGGACACCACCACCCAATGAGGCGCCCTTGCCTGAAGTGGCGTCTCCACGGGTACAGATATGATACAAATAAAGGTAGACAGGACATGGGAGCTGTAGAAACCTCCTCGCCCCAGGTCCTGTCGACAGATGACTCCAACAGACGGCTCGCCGTAAATATAGAAACATAGAAGATAGGAGCAAGAGTAGGCCATTCGACCCCTCGAGCCTGCTCCGCTATTCAATGCGATCATGGCTGATCATCAAAATTCAGTACCCTGTCCCTGCTTTCTCCCCATAACCGTTGATCCCCTTAACCTTAAGAAATATATCTACCTCCTTCTGGAATATATATAATGAATTCGCCTCAACTGCCTTTTTTGGTAGAGAATTCCACGGGCTCACCACTCTCTGGGTGAAGAAATTCCTCCTCATCTCAGTCCTAAATGGCTTACCCCTTATCCTTAGACTGTGACCCCTGGTTCTGGACACCCCCGCCATCGGGGACATCCTTCCTGCAACTAGTCTGTCTAGTCCTGTTAGAATTTTATAAGTTTCAATTAGATCCCCTCTCATTCTTCTAATCTCTAGGGAATATAAGCCTAATCGACCCAATCTCTCTTCATACGTCATTCCTGCCATACCAGGTATCAGTCTGGTGTATATTCGCTGAACCCCCTCCATGGCAAGAACATCCTTCCTCAGATAAGGCGACCAAAACTGCATACAATACTCAAGGTGTGGTCTCACCAAGGTCCTGTACAATTGCAGCAAGACATCCTTTCTCCTGTACTCGAATCCTCTCGCTATGAATGCCAACATATAATTTGCCTTCTTAACCGCCTGCTGCACCTGCATGCATACTTTCAGCCACTGGGGCACAAGGACAACCAGGTCTCGTTGCATTTCCCCTTTTCCCAATCTATTGCCGTTCAGATAATAATCTGCCTTCCTGTTTTTGACTCCAAAGTGGTTAACCTCGCATTTATACATATCTGCCATGCATCTGCCCAATCACAAAAAATGTCCAAATCGTACTGAAGTTTCTCTGCATCCTCCTCACAGCACCCTCGCCCACCCAGCTTTGTGTTGTCTGCAAACTTGGAGATATTACATCTAGCTTCCCTCGTCTAGAACATGAATATATATTGTGAATAACTGGGGTCCTAGCACCGATCCCTGCGCTATCACACTATTCACTGCCTGGCATTCGGAAAAAGGCCCGTTTATTCCAACTCCTTGCTTCCTGTCTGCCAACCAGTTTTCTATCCAAGTTAGTTCCTTACCCCCAATCCCATGTGCTTTAAATTTGCACGCTAATCTCTTATGCGGGACTTTATCAAAACCTTCTGAAAGTCCAAATACACCACATCCACTTGTTCTCCCTTATCTATTCTAACAGTTAAATCCTCAAAAAATGTCAGTAGATTAGACCAGCATGATTTTCGTTTTGTAAATCCATGTTTACTTTGTCCGATCCTGTCACTGTTTTCCAAGTGCTCTGCTATTACATCTTTTATAAGGACTCGAGCATTTTCCCCTATACCGAAGATAGGCTTACCGGTCCATAATTCCCCGTTTTCTCTCTACCACATTTTGTAAACAGAGGGATTACATTAGCTACCCTCCATTTTTTGGGAACTGTTCCAGAGTCTGTTGAATTTTGTAAGATGACCAACAATATATCTACTATTTCTACGGCCGCTTCCTTTAGTACCCTAGGATGCAGATTATCGTGCCCTGTGAATTTATCGGCCTTCAATCCCGTCAATTTCCCGAACACCATTTCCCTACAAATACTGATTACATTCAGTTCTTCCCTCCTTAGAACCTATGTACGCCGACATCTCTGAGAGGTTATTTGTATCCTCCTTTGTAAAGACAGAACCAAAGTATGTATTTAATTTTCAGCCATTTCTTTGTTCCCCATTATAAATTCCCCTGATTTTGACTGCAAGGGACCTACTCTTAACTTCACCAATCTTTTTCTGTTCATATATCTATAGAAGCTTTTACAGTCAGTTTTTATGTTCGCTGAAAGCTTACTCTCATATTCTATTTCCCCCCACTTAATTAAACCCTTTGTCCTCCTTTGCTGAATCCTAAACTGCTACCAATCGTCAGTTTTGCTGCTTTTTCTGGCCAATTTATATGTCCTCTCCTTGGATCTTATGCTATGCCTAATTTCCCTGGTAAGCCACGGTTGAGTTACCTTTTTTGTTTTATTTTAATGCCAATCAGGGATGAACACATCTGTAGTTCATCCATGTGATTATTAAATGTTTGCCATTGCCTATCCACCGTCAACCCTTTAAGTAACGTCCCCCAATCCAACCTAGCCAACTCGTGCCTCATACCATGGTACTTTCATAGAAACATAGAAACATAGAATCTAGGAGCAGGAGTAGGCCATTCGGCCCGTCGAGCCTGCTCCGCCATTCAATACGATCATGGCTGATCATCCAAATCCAGTACCCTGTCCCTGCTTTAATCCCCACAGTACACATATCCCACCCTACCCCCGTAACCCCACGTATTTAATTCCCCCTAACATATCCCATCCTATCCCCATAACCCCACATATTTAATCCCCCCTTACACTAAGGGTCAATTTATCATAGCCAAATCAACCTAACCCACACATTTTTGGACTTTATTTAAATTCAGGACCCTAGTCTCTGAGTCAACTAGTACTTCACGTTCCATCTTAATGAAGAATTATATCATATTATGATCGCTCCTCCCCAAGATGCCTTGCATAACAAGATTGCTAATTAATCCTTTCTCATTACACAATACCCAGTCTAAGATAACTTGATCTCTAGTTGGTTCCTCGACATATTGGTACAGTAAAACATCCCGTATACACTCTAGGAATTCTTCCTCCACAGTATTGTTACTAATTTGTTTAGCCCAATCTATATGTAGATTTAAGTCACCCATGATAACTGCTGTGCCCTTATTGCACGCATCTCAAATTTCCCGTTTAATGCCATCCCCAAACTCAGCATTACTGTTTCTGGGTCTGTATACAACTCCCACTAACGTTTTCTGCCCCTGGTATTTCTCAGCTCTACTTATACAGATTCAACATCATCAGCGCTAATATCCTTCCTTACTATTGTGTTAATTTGCTGTTTAACCAGCAATTCTCCCCGCTACGCAACAGAGACCTTAGAAACTACAACTATAAAATTAAGACCTTCGAAACTTTATAACCTATTAACCTTAACTGTCAAACTATAGAGTAGTATAAATACACACCTGGCCGTACTCACCCAATCAGCTTTTTCCTCTGGCCCATATCACTTTTTGAATCGTGACGTGACTCTGGAACACTACCGCTGGTCTGCGGGATTGGTAAGTCTCTGTAAAAAAGCTCACAAAAGTGATTTTAAATACTGACTGTACCGCCGCTCTCTGCTTCTCCTGACTCCGGCCTCCAAAAGAAAGGCCGCGAAAGTGATTTTAAGTACTCACTGTTCCGCTGCTCTCTGCTCCTCCCGACACTGGACTCTGAAAGAAAAAGTAAAAGAAATAAAAAGACACCCTTGCAGTGTAGTGGTAGGTGTCGAAAATTGCCCTGTACGAAAAAGAAAAGTAGCAAGTTCTGTTTGGCTTTGTTTAAAAATAAACATCAGTATTGAGAGCCTGACCTGTATAAAATGAAGGAATTCTTCATGCCAATAATCGGGATTCTGCTGTATCTCGAAGATTCCACATCACCTAGTCGGCATACTGGACCAAAACCAATTATTTTCCCAATAATAGTTCGATTGCGGTTGCCCCGGAGACACCGCTCCGGGACACCACTCGAAACATTCCACTCCTGGATATCAAGGTTGATTGCAGAACCCGTGTGTTCAGGGGCAATAGGGGTTACCACTGAAGAGTTCCTGGAAGGTAGGCAGGGTATGCGTAAAGTGCAAGATCGCCCCACAGGGTCAAGGGTGTGGTTTTTACAAGCAGAACCAGGTAACCATTCAAGGTCAGCTCGGGAACCCTCGGGGGAATGTAGGAAGCCCGACCCAATCCCGAGCAGCGGGAGATACTCTGTTACGGTGGTGGCCGGAGCATTAGGGAATATATGGATGCAGAAACCATTCGGGGACACTATCAACTTTTACTTTTGTAGCCGCAGAGCCGCTTTATGCACCTCCCGTCCACTGGTAGGTGGGACAATTATCCAAGCGTAGAGAATAGCTGACAAGGGTCCTTATCAATGGTTCGTGGATGGGCAGGGAAGGCCGTGTAGGGGTTCGAAGTGTTGGCCTCAGTATCATGTTTAGGAAAGTCAAACCGGAATAATACACACGGTGCAATTGAAAGTCCGTCGTTAACACCCCCACCCCTCTGCGAATAAAACACACCCCGGGTACGACGGATGGGTTAGTGGTAATCCCAACACCGATGATATTGTACCATGATGGGCATCACGAAGTGCTACCTGTGATATTAAATCTGACCGAGGTGGGAATACCGAACTGGTGCATACCAGAAACTGTGCGTTTATATGGTGGAATGGTGCGGGAATTCAAAGAAGGATTTTGGGAAAGATCCAACACCACTTTGAAATTTGGAGAACAATGTAGTTTATGGGATTAAAGGGAAACATATGAGAACGCGGCGGTGTGTGATAAATGATGCAGCAACGGTTTATAACACTGGAACCTCTCCGTGAATAGTCTTGATTGGGCTGATTTGGATCAATCCGTAAAAGCAGTTAGTGATCGTCTAATGGAAATTCAGAATAAAATACATGCTCTGGAAGAAGAGGAATTGAATGAGGAGCAAATTATGACCGTTCATCTTCAGGACGTGGTTATCGATTTAGAATTCCATGTTTAAAAGATAACCCAAATTTTAAATGGGGATCTGAAAACCTCTAGTGATGCAGCACGAAATGATGTTTGTGTAATGTATGGATCTTTGTTAGAGGTACAAGCCCGTGATAACATTTAAAGCATTGCTGAGGGGAAACTTCCCTTGTGGGTGACTGATCGACACCGGAGGGCAATGTCCACGGATCAATTTACCATGAATATGTGTAAAGTACTGGGGTCAGTACAGATGTACCCGGTGAAACATGAATGCCATTTGCCGGAACAGAAGATATCACCTTATTAGCGATGGTATTGTATTATCCCATCCTGCACGGAAAGGCAACAACAAATGCTCTATTCTGCGTGGAGAATATAGGAGAACGACAGGGAGAACACTGAGTGAGGTTTCACGAAGCCCCTCAGTATGTGATTCGGGTGGATGGAAACACTTGGGTGGCCCCAGATCTTACCGGGTGCAGTCAAACTCGAGATAAATTCAGCTGTCCTTATTACGTGATAGAATACGCAGCCCCTGCGTACGGTCTTGTTTGGGATGGGATAGAATGGAAATACACCATGAAAGTAGTTGAAGCTTTTCCCCTTACAATCTGTGTAGCGAGGGAAAGGTGAGTATTGTTTCACCACCATACACGGGGAATACCAGTACGGTAAACACCTGACTTGTCCCATTGCGGCGGGAACCTTTTGCTTTAACCCAGTCCAACCGGTAAGACTTGGGGCGCGTGTTTTATTTAGCATTTATTCGCATAGACAAATAGATATCGCTGCAGAAGATGAATTTAAAGAAGAAATCCACCAGTATGAGACTCGATTCGGCTATGACATTCCACCTCTACCAGAACATCTGGTAGAGTTAATACAACGAGTTAGTCAGTCTGGCTGAGAAAAACCGGAACCTACGTGAAGAATTATCTAAGATTGGGGATGATTCGTCTTGGTGGGATATCGGCATGAATATCGAGGTTCACCCCTGGATAAGAATTACCTGCCATGTTTTAGACTTTGTTCAGGCAGTGATTGTGTTATAATTATTAATAATAACTTATCGAGTCAACAGAAGCCGCAAGCAGCAAGCATTGGTCAAGCTGTTACAGAAGATGCCGAAGGAAGAAGACAACGCCTACAAGTTGGAGGAGCCTGTGACCCTTGATTCAGGTGCACAACCACGTGACGGTGGGCACTGTAAGAACAAACTATTTGCTGTAAAAGTTGACCAAACTTTACCATCATGTTGCTCAACGAACTCGTGAGAAGAGGGTCTGAGAAACAATTGATGACAATTATGCCATATCGTTAGGGACACGTACGCAGTGGGTGGGTTGCCAAATTTGTGGGTATAACAAGTGCTGTTTCAAGACATTGGGGGTTGCAGTCGGGACTGCAGTCGATGGTGACCTGGTCAGTTGCCAGTTAAAGTTACTCATCCGTCTATTCATCGTTGTATTGACCTCTCACCTGGTGAATAGTCTGTATGTGGTTTTGCTTATAATCACCTGAGCTTAAAGTACAGGATTTTAGATGCTTGCTTGTAAATATTTCAGGAATTGAGCACAGTTTGTATTCTGGTAATTACTTGTAACCTCTTGTTGATTTTTAAGTAAAAGAAGTTTCACAGATTCATTGGGTTTTGTGTTGTCTGTTCCACGGGTCTGAACTGTATAAACTGTCAGACAATCAGAACGTCTTGCAATATCATAATCCCACGTGACTACTTGTGCCTGCACCTCAGCGGCCTTATTTAGCCCACTCAGTGCATTTACTCACTCCAAACTTATCTTAGTCTGCCTCGTATTTCCCCCTGTCTAATCCCTCCTATTTCTGAACTACTCTTTACTCTAGTGCTGGTTGTCTCTCCCAGTTGTCTCTGCACCATGTATCACCTCTCTACTGCTTCATCCTGGTACACATACCTCTGCAAATAAGTTTCAACCCTTCCCCACAGCACTAGTTAAATGTGACGACATTGGTCCCTGCCCTGTTGAGGTGTAACTGTCCGCCGTGAACAGGTCCCTCCCGCCCCAGAACTGTTCCCAGTGCCCCAGGAATCTGAAGCCCTCCTTCCTGCACCATTCCTCTAGCCACACGTTTAACATCTCTTATCTTACTGCTCCTATAGTCATTAGTACATGGTACTCGGAGTAAGCCAGAGATTAATATCTTTGAGGTCCTGCTACTGAACTTCATCCTCAGCTCCTGAAGGACTTCAACCATTTTCCTACTTACTTCACTTGTTCCAGCATGGACCACGAATTTTGGCTGTTGCCTTCCCCTCTCAAAATGATCTGCAGCTGTTCAGTGACGTGCTTTACCCTGGCAGCAGGGAGGCAACACTCCATGCAGCACTCACGTCAGCGGTTGCTGAAACCTTTGCCTGTTCCCCTGACTATCGAATCCCCGATGACCACTGCATTTCTACACTTTGCTGTGCCCCCTGTGTAGTCTTTTGCCCAAGGGTGGCTTGAATGTGCTCTAGACTGTAGTCCCCAGAGGTGTCGTCACCCTCACTGGTATTCAGCACTGGAAATGGATTTGAGAGTGCCAGACTCCTGGAGGATTCCTTCACTGCCTGACTCTTCCTTACTTGCCAAATGGCCACCCACTTACTATCCTCCTGAACTATCTGTAGCTGCGGGGTGATTTCATCCTGGAACATGGGTTCCAGGAATTTCTCAGCCCCGCGCATGTCCTGATGTGACTCCAGCCGCTGCTCAAGCTCAGAATCCCTGAGCTCCAGTTCGAGCAGCTGGAGTCACTTCATGCACACGTGGTTATCCAGGACAGATGAAGCGTCCTGGAGTTCACACATGGCACAGGAATTGCAGGAAACGGATCTCAGCTGTCCCATCATTTTACTTCAAAGTTGATCTTCTTATAGTATACAAATATGCTTTTAGTTTAGTATCCCCTTATTCCTACATATTGCTTAATAATTTATGTATACCAGATTTTTATTTAATGCAATCCAGAGCCCTTTTAATGTTGCATCCTCTATTTAGGTAATTTTAAGTTATCCTCTTACATCTAACTAAAATGATTTACCAATTTACTGTTGCCCCTTGGTTTAAATTATTCAGCACCTCCTTCCCCCTCTGCACCGAATTCCAGCCTTCCATCCTTCCTGCGTAAAATTAAAATCCTCGTCACGCCTATGGTTCTTTTGCCAATCACCTTAAATCTGTGTTATCTGGTTACCGACTCTTCTGCATTGGAACCAATTTCTCCTTAGTTACTCTATCAAAGCTTTCATGATTTTAAACACCTCAATCAAATTTCCTCTTAATCTTATCTGCTCTAAGGTGAACCACCCCAGTTTATCCACTTAGCTGAAATCTCTCATCCCCGGTACATTCTGGTAAATCTCCTTTGCACCCTCCCCAAGGCCACGACCTCCTTTCAAACGTGTGGGCCCCAGAATCTGACAGAATATTCTATCTGGGGTTTAACCAGCGTTTTATAGAGGTTCAGAATAAGTTCCTTGCCTCTGTACTCTATGCCTCTATTTATAAAGCCAAGGATTCCGTATTCCTTTTCAACAGTCTTCTCAAATGGGGTGCTTGTTCTCTGTAGCTGCACCCACTTTAAAATTGTACATTTAGTTTATATTGACTCTCCTCGTTCACCCGACCAAAATGAATCACTTAACTCTTCAGGAGAATATATTGAAACTTTTGAAAGGCAAATTTGGGACTGATATCAGCCGATTCTTTACATGAAGGGTTAACAATTCAAGGGAATGGAATGGAATGGAATGAATAGGATCGTGAGGCCAGCATCCCAAAATTATTGGAGAATTGTAGATGCTGTGGCTTGGGGGAGGAATTGTCGGCTCTATCTGGATGAATGAACTAAGATCAGTGGAGGTCATTATTTCTTTCTATTTGCTGTAGTATCTCCTGGGGATCTCCGCTTCTGCCACAATGAATCATGTACCACTATTTGTGCAACATGACCTGGGAACAATGCTTCCCGTGATCCCCTTTCCACCTCCCCAAACACCAAGCACTTGCTCTTCATGGAGCCCATATCCAGCTCTTCTCTAAAGCATGTTGTTCTTTCTGGGGCTGAGCACACCATTGAAGGTAAACTTTAGACTTTTACCAGCGAGTCGCAATTCTCCGCTTTCTCCTTTACTTTCCGAGCTTTCTTCATTCTGTTGAGCCTTTTCTTTTCGACAGCTCCTGTCCGATCTAAGAGGGGATCCTGGTCACTGTCGTGGACATCCTCTGGCACACAGTGTTTAGATTTTCGCTTCCAAGAAACTGGTAAGAAAGCACATTGTGAGGCTATTACTCTTAGTTTTGGAGCACACAAAACATTACAGAAATTTCTATGAATAATGAAAGTGCCTCCCTCTTAATCGATGTTACTAAAGAAGGCGACAATGTGAGTTTGCGCTTATGCCTATTGCTGCAGTGATTTCAAATCTCTCCATGGCCACGCCCATCCCTAGATGTGCAATCTCCTGCAGCCCGACATCTCTCCAAGATCTCTGCGCTCCACTAATTCTGACCTCTTGTGCATCCCCAATTTTAATCGCCCTGTCTTCAGCTGCCAAGGCCTTACGCTCTGGAATTATCTCCCTGAACCTCTACGCCTCTCTTTCCTCCGTTAAGATGCTCCTTAAAACCCACCCCTTCAACCAAGCTTTTGTTCATTGACTCATATGTACCTACTCCTTAAGTGGCTCGGTGTCAAGATTTGTTCAAAAACGCTCTTGTGAAGCGCCTTTCGACGTTTGACTACGGTGAAGGCGCGATGACAATACAAGTTCTTGTTGTTGCAGTGTGAGCAGCGATCGCTCCCAAAGCGGGTAAAAAGCAGATCTCCCTCCCTATTAGCCTGACAGTGTACCTCCACTTTATACTAAGTGTCAGCATCGAGCGCTGCCGGGACAGGTACAATACAGAGCTCCCTCGACGTTACCCTGACAGTGTAACCCTGCCTTATACCCAGTCTCAGCATCGAGCACTCCCAGGGCAGTTACAATACAGGTCTTCCTCTATATTACCCTGACAGTGCAGCTTCACATTATACCCAGTGTCAGTATCGAGCAGTCCCAGGGCAGGTGCAATGCAGAGCTCCCTCTACATTACCCTGACAGTGTACCCCCACTTGATACCCGCCGTCAGCATCGAGCACACCCAGGGCAGCTGCAATACAGAACTCCCTCTAAGTTACCCTGTCAGTGTACCCCCACTTTATACCCAGTTTCAGCATCGAGCACGCCCAGGGCAGGAACAATACATAGCTCCCTCAACAGTACCCTGACAATGTACCCCGACTTTATATCCAATGACAGTATCGAGCATTCCTGGGGCTGATACATCAGAACATAAGAACATAAGAAATCGGAGCAGGGTTGGCCATTCGTCACTTCAAGCCTGCTCCGCCATTCAATAAGATCGTGACTGATCTGATCTTGGCCTCGACTCCACTTTCCTGCCTTTTCCCCATAACCCTTGACTCCCCTGTAGCTCAAGGAGCTGGCTATCTTCACCTTGAATATATTCAATGACTCCGCCTCCACAGCTCTGCGGGGTAGAGAATTCCAAAGTTTCACGACCCTCTGAGAAAAGAAATTCCTCCTCATCACCATCTTAAATGGGTGACGCCTTATCCTGAAACTATGCCCCTAGTTCTAGGTTCCCCCACGAGGGGAAACATCCTCCCTTCATCTACCATGTCAAGCCCCTCAGAATCGTATATGTTTCAATAAGATCACCTCTAATTCTTCTAAACTCCAATGTGTATAGGCCCAACCTGCTCAACCTTTCATCATAATACAACCCTTTCATCTCGGGAATCAAACTAGTGAACATTCTCTTAACTCCCTCCAATGCAAGTGTATCGCTCCTTAAATAAGGAGACCAAAACTGTACGCAGTACTCAATGTGTGGTCTTACCAACGCCGTGTAAAGTTGAAACAAGACATCCCTACTTTTATACTCCACCCCCTTGCAATAAGGGCCAACATTCCACTTGCCTTCCTATTTACTTGCTGTACCTGCATGCTAACATTTTGTGTTTCATGTATGAGGACCCCCAGAACCCTCTGTACCGCCATATTCTGTAGTCTTTCACCATTTAAATAATATTCTGCTTTTCTATTCTTCTTACCAAAGTGGAAAAACTCAAAATTTCCCAAAGTATACTCCATTTGCCAAATTTGTGTTCACTCAGTTTACCTATCGTTATCCTTTTGTATTCTCGTTGTGTCCTCCTCACAACTTGCTTTCCCACCTATCTTTGTAAAGTCATGCAAATTTGGCAACAGTACACTCGGTCTCTTCATCAAAGTCATTAATATAGATTGTAAATGGTTGTGTCCCCATCACTAATCCCTGTGGAACCCCACTAGAGACAGAATGCCAACCTGAAAATTATCCATTTTTCCCGACTCTGTTTTCTGTTAGTTAGCCAATCCTCTATCCATGCTAATATATTACCCCTAACCCCTTGAACTTTTATCTTATGCAGTAACCTTTCATGTTGCACCTTATCGAATGCCTTCTGGAAATCTACATACAAGACATCTACAGGTTCCCCTTGATCCACCCTGCTCATTACATCCTCAAAGAACTCTAATAAATTTGTCAAACACGATTTCCCTTTCATAAAGCCATGTTGACTCTGCTTGATTTTATTATCATTTTCTAAATGTCCTGCTGCTACTTGCTTAATAATGGATTCCAGCATTTTCCCAATGACAGATGTTAGGCTAACTGGCCTATAGTTAACAGGTTGCTCTCTCCCTCCTTTATTAAATATGGGCGTTACATTTGCGGGTTTCCAATCCTGTGGGACCTTTCTACAATCTGTGGAATTTTGTAAGATTACAACCAATATATCCACTATCTCGGCAGCCACTCCTTTTAAGACCCTAGGATGCAGGCCATCTGGTCCAGGGGACTTGTCAGCATTTCGTCCCATTAGTTTTCCGAGTACTTTTTCTCTAGTGATAGTGATTGTTTTAAATTCCTCCCTCCCTTTTTCTCCTTGATTATCTATTATCATTGGGATGCTTTTAGTGTCTTGTACTGAGAAGACAGATACAAAATATTTTTTCAAAGTCTCCGTCATTTCCTTGTTTCCCATTATTGATTCCCCAGTCTGATCGTCTAAGTAACCAGCGTTTACTTTAGCTACACTCTTCCTTTTTAAATACTTGTAGCAGATCATACTGTCTACATTTATAATTATTGCTAGTTTACTCTCATAATCTACTTTCTCCCTCTTTATTACTTTTTCAGTCATCCTTTGCTGGTTTCTAAAAATTCCCCAGTCTTCTGGCCTACCACGAATCTTCACAACATTGTTTGCCTTTTTTGCAATTGGATACCATCCGTAACTTATTGAAAGGAAGCAAGAGAAACAGAGAGTGAGAGCGAGATAGAGATAGATTGGCAGAGACAAAGAGGGAGACAGAGACAGAGGGAAGTATGGACACAGAGAGAGAAAGGGAAATGGGTGAAAGAGAGAAACAGAGGCTGAGAGAGAGAGAGAGAGCGAGAGAGAGAGAGAATAAGAAAAAGGGGAGAGAGAGACACAAACACAGTGTGATCAAATGGAAGAGGGAGACTGAGAAACAGAGAGAAGTAGGGAGTGAGAGACACAGAGAGAGATGAGACGGGCAGAGAGAGAGAGAGACCGAGAATAGGAAGAGAGACAGATAGGAGCAGATAAAAAGACATTGAAAGATTGAGAGAGAGAGAAAGTGAGACAATGGGAGAAAGATAGAGAGAGCAACGCAGAGAGATAGACAGGAACAGACATAAAGAAAGTCAGAGAGGGAGAGGCAGCTAAAGAGAGGGAGACAGTGGGGGAGAGAGAAATAAAGAGTCCGAGAGGGTGCGAGACAGAGAGAGGGACAGGAAGAGAGAAAGAACGATACCCAGATAGTGAAAGATACAGAGAGAGGGACGCAGGGACAGAGAGAGGCGGTTAAAAGATAGACACCGAGAAACAAACAGAGAGAGCGAGACAGAGAGGGACAGGAAGAGAGACAGAACGATACCCAGATTGTGAAAGATACAGAGAGAGGGACGCAGGGACAGAGAGAGGCGGTTAAAACCTAGACACCGAGAAACAAACAGAGAGAGAGAGACAGAGAGGGACAGAGAGAGAGAGAGATAACGAGGGGTAAAAAGACAAGGGGATACAAGTAAAGTGTGAGGCACAGAGAGGGATACAGAGCGACAGACAGGTACAAATTCAGCGAGATGTACCGAGACTGAGAGAGAGAGAGAGACTGGAGGGGCGAGAGACAGAAAGCAAGAGAAAGCAACGGAGTGATGTAATGTTCACGATGCTGATTCCGGAGATGAATGGGTTGTCTTATGAAGAAAGGTTGAGCAGGTTGAGCCTATACTCATTGGAGTTTAAAAGAATAAGAGGGGATCTTATTGAAACATATATGATTCTGAAGGGGCTCGACAGAGTAGATGCAGAGACGATTTTTCCCTTAGTTGGCGAATCTAGAACTAGAAGGGATAATTTCAGAAGAAGGGGGCACCCATTTGAAACGGAAATGAGGAGGAATTTATTCTCTCAGTGGATCGTGGATCTTTTGTAATTCTCTGCCACGTGTCCGCTCATTCCATCAGCCTGTTTACGTTTTCTTCAACTCTATCCTTATTCTCCTCGCTGTTCACTATATTTCCAAGTTTTGTGTCATCCACAAATTTTGAAATAGTGACCTGTACACCTAGATCCAATTCATTAAAATATATCAAGAAAAGCAGTGCTCCCTGGGGAACACCACTGTAAAACTTCCTCCAGTCCGAAGAACAGCCATTCACCACTAATCTCTGCTTCCTGTCACTTAGCCAATTTTGTATCCATGCTGTCACTGTCCCTTTTATTCCAAGGGCTGCAAATTTGCTGACAAGCCTATTATGTGGCACATTATCAAAGCGATGTAAATCACGTCAACCGCATTGCCCTCATCAACCCTCTCTGTTATTTCATCAGAAAATACAATCAATTTGGTTAAACAAGAATTGTCTTTAACAAATCCGTGCTGGCTTCCACACTTGTGAAAGTGACTGTTCATTGTATCCCTATTTATTGTTTCTAAAAGCTTCCCCACTACCGAGATTAAACTGACTGGCCTGTAGTTGCTGGGTTTATCCTTGCACCCTTTTTTGAACACGGGTGTAACATTTGCAATTCTCCAGTCGTCTGGCACCACCCATGTATCCAAGAAGGATTGGACGATTATGGCCACAGTACCTGCGCAATTTCCACCTTTACTTCCCTCAGTTTCCTAGGATGCATCCTGTCCGTTCCTGGTGACGTATCTACTTTAGGTACAGTCCACTTCCTAGTACCTCCTCTTTAGCAATTTTTATTCCATCCAATATCTCAACTACCTCCGCCTTCACTATGACAATAGGGAGAGAGAGAAAGAGAATGGGAGAGAGAGGTAGAGGGGGCGAGAAAAGAGGAACTAGCCATTGTTCGAGGCATAGATAAAGTAATAGATACAAAACGATGGAGAAATACAGAGTGGGGCAGAGAGAGTGAGGGAGACAGGGAGATAGAGGCAGAGAGGTGAACAGAGCCAGAGAGGCAGAGAGAGTGACAGAGATTGAGAGTGAGACAGAGAGGAAGAGACACAGACAGAGTGATATGGGGATAGACAGGGGACGGTGAGACAAAGAGATCCTGGGGGACGGAAAGATCGAGATAAAAAGAGACAGAGAAGGAGAGACAGAGAGAGGGAAAGACAGAGAGATGGGTGAGATACAGACAGAGATACAGGCGGGAAGAGACAGAGGGAAAGAGAGACTCAGAATGAGAGCGAACACTAGAGAGAGACACAGACAGACTGCAAGAGAGAGAGGAATATAAATAGCGTTAGAGGTAGGCAGAGCTAAAGAGGAATGGACAGACAAGATCGAGCGATACAGAGATGGTGAGAGAGCCAGAGACCGAGAAAAGAAGGAAAGAGTGAGAGGGAGATACAAAACGAGATAGAGATTATGGGCTGAGGAAAAGACATCAGAGACAGAGAGGGACAGAGGGAGAGAGAGATAGATAGTCAGAGAGACAGATAGTCAGAGGTACCGAGTGGGAGAGAGAGCGAAAGAAAGAGAGACATAGAGAGAAAGACAGAGAGAGACAGAAAGTGAAAGGGAGACGTAGAGAGAGAAGCAGAGACAGAGAGATGTAGAGACAGAGAGAGAGACAGAGAGACAGAGATTTTGAGAGACAGACAGAGAGGGAGAGTGAAAGAGCATGAGAGAGAGTAAGAGAGACTGAGACAGACTGAGAGAGACACACAGACAGACAATGAGAAGGGGCGCGACAGAGAAAGAGAGGAAGACGGTAGATTGACAGAAAGAGAAAGGAGAGATAGATGGAGATAGAGAGAGGAGAGATTATTAGATATAGATAGGGAGAGAGAGGGTGACAGAGATAGAAGAGAGATAGATGGCGATCGAGACAGGAGAGATCCTGGGATGAGAGGGCTGTCCTATGATGAGAGATTGTGCAGAATGGGCCTATACTGTCTGGAGTTTAGAAGACTGAGAGGGGATCTCATTGATACTGGATGCTGAAAGGATTGACAGGGTTAGTCGCTGAGAGGTTGTTGCCCCTGGCTGGAATGTCTAGAAGTAGAGGGCACAGTCTCTTGTGATAAGGGGCAGGCCATTTAAGACTGAGATGAGGAGGAATTTCTCACTCAGAGGGTTGTGAATCTTTGGGATTCTCTGCCCAAGAGGGCTGTGAATGCTGAGTCTTTGAGTATATTCAAGGCTGAGATAGATGTTTTTTTGGACACTAGTGGAATCAAGGGAAAGTGGAGTTGAGGTCGATGATCAGCCATGACCTTATTGAATTGCGGAACATGCTCGAGGGGCCGTATGGGCTACCACTGCTCTTATTTCTTATGTGCTTATAATCATATTAGATATAGATAGCGAGAGAAAGCGGGTGACAGACATAGAGGAGAGATCGATGGAGATCGACAGAGGAGAGATTAATAGATGTAGCTAAGTAGAAGGGTGATAGGGATAGATGGATCTAGAGAGAGGGAATATTATTAGATTCAGATAGGGACAGAGAGGGTTGACAGACATAGAGGAGAGATGGATAGTGATCGAGAGAGGATATATTATTAGATATAGATAGGGCGAGAGAGAGGGTGATAGGGATAGAGAAGAGATAGACGGAAATAGAGAGAGAGGAAAGATTATTAAATAAAGATCGGGAAAGAGAGGGGGTGACAGATATAGAGGAGAAATAGATGATAGCAGACAAACAAGAGGGCGAAGCAGATTATAGAGAGAGGGAGATGTGACTCTCTCTTTGTTCTGTAAATTTATTTGTGCTGTGGGCCATTTGAGCAGTTATTGATCCTTTGACAGAATGTGTTAAATACTGGATGTGATCCCAAAACTTTTATCTCCACTAATAGCACAGAGCTGAGCTGTTGACAGCGAAACAGAAGCCGCTTTATGGAAAGTCAATGGAGTTGTTCCAGGAAGAAAATTGATTACTTTAAACACACTGGGACGACAGGAGCAGGAATTGATATATCGACACTGATCCGTCTGAGAGACTGGAGTAGAGCATCCCAGGGAGCGTCATCACTGAGAGACGGGGGCAGAGCATCCCAGGGTGGGGCATCACTGAGAGACGGGAGCATAGCATCCCAGGGAGTGGCATCACTCAAAGTCTGGAGCAGAGCATCCCAGGGAGGGGCATCACTGAGAGACTGGAGCAGAGCTTCCCAGGGAGCGGCATCACTGAGAGACGGGAGCAGAACATCGCACGGAGGGGCGTCACTGAGTGACTGGAGCATCCAGAGATGGTTATCACTGAGAGACTGGAGCAGAGCATCTCAGGGAGGGGCATCACTGAAAGACTGGAGCAGAGCATCGCAGGGATGGGTATCACTGAAAGACTGGAGCAGAGCAACTCAGGGAGGGGCATCACTGAGAGAGGGGAGGCAATGATCATTGGCAAAGGCCCAGGCTAATCCCCGGCCTGTGCTGAGTTAGCCTGATCAGACATCCGCTGTGGTACTGAGCTCCACACACTCATAGAATAGGTAAGGACCCGGGTCCGACCCCGGCCTGTGCTGAGTTAGACTGATCTCACACCCGGTGTGGTACTGAACCCTACACAAATAGCACGAAAAGCCCAGGCCCCATCCGCGGCCTGCTGAGTCAGAGCGATCTCACATTCGGTATGGTACTGAGCCCCAACCGCAGAGTAGGAAAGGCCCAGGCCCCATTCCAGGCCTGCTGAGTTAGCCCGATCTCACATCCGGTGTGGTAATGAGCCCCACATACTCAGAGAATGGTCGAGTGCAGAGGGAGCTTTACTCTGTATCTAACCTGAGCTGTACCTGCCCTGGGAGTGTTTGATGGGACAGTGTAGAGGGAGCTTTACTCTGTATCAACCTGAGCTGTACCTGCCCTGGGAGTGTTTGACGGGACAGTATAGAGGGAGCTTTACTCTGTATCTAACCTGTGCTGTACCTGCCCTGGGAGTGTTTGACGGGACAGTGTAGAGGGAGCTTTACTCTGTATCTAACCTGTGCTGTACCTGCCCTGGGAGTGTTTGAAGGGAGGGTGTTGAGGGAGCTTTTTTTCTGTATCTAACCGGTGCTGTTCATGTCCAGGGATTGTTTGCTGGGAAAGTGTAGAAGGAGATTTACTCTGTATCTAACCCACGCTGTAATTGCCCTAGAAGTGTTTGATGGGGCAGTTTAGAGGGAGCTGTACACTCTGTCTAACCCGTGCTGTACCTACCCTGAGAGTGTTTGAAGGGACAGTGTACTGGGAGCTTTACGCTGCATCTATCGCGTGCTATACCTGCCCCGGGAGAGTTGCTGGGACAGTGTATACGGTGTTTTACTCTATATCTAACCCGTGCTGTACCTATCCTTGGAGACTTTGATGGGACAGAGTATAGAGAGCGTTACTCTGCATCTAAACCTTGCTGTACCTGCCCTGTGAGTATTTGTTGGGACAGTGTAGAGGAAACTTATTCTGTATCTAACCCGTGCTGCGTCCTGGGAGTGTTTAATGGGACATTGTAGAGGGGCCTTTACACTTTATCTAACCGTGCTGTAACTGCCGGTGGAGCAGTTTGTGATTAGATTTTTCCATTCCCCACACTTCACAGTCTGAAGATTTAAACCCAGATACACTGTTTGTTTTGTTCCGTCCTGTTATTAATAAGCTCCTTCTGTTCAGACCGGAATGTTCGATCTCTCGCTGGTGTCTGGGTTCCTCAGGCAGTTCCTTCACGGGTCAGTGCTGAGTGTTGCTATTGAACCGTGGGAGGCGTCATGGTCAGTTTCCATCGTGCCGAGCATTGACAACAATCCTCCAGCCGGGGCCTAACCAGTGAGTTATAAAGGTTCAGCATAACTTCGTTGCTTTTGTTCTCTCCCTCTGTTTATAAAGCTAAGGAGCCCATGCGCTTTTTTAACTACGTTATCGCCTTGCCTTGCCATCCTCTAAGGCAGGTGTGCATAAACTCCCAGGTCTCTCTTTTCCTGCACCCCATTTAAAATTGTTCAGTTTAGTTTATATTGCCTCTCCTAATTGTCCTCCAAGGTTTATCTTTCTCACTTCTCTAAATTATTATTAGTCAGCCTTCTGACATTTTTTAACGTTTTTAATCATTCATGGGATGTGGCCATCGCTGGCACGGCCAGCACTTATTGCCTATCCCTCATTGCCCTTTAGAAGGTGGTGGTGAGCAGCATTCTTGAACCGCTGCAGTCTGTGCGGTGAAGGTACTCCCACAGTGCCGTTACGGAGGGAGTTGCAGGATTCTGACCCAGCGACGATGAAGAAACGGCGATATATTGTCAAGTCAGGATGGTGTGTGACTTGGAGGGGAACTTGGAGGTGGTGGTGTTCACATGCGCCTGCTGCCCTTGTCCTTCTAGGTGGAAGAGGTCGCGGTTTTGTGAAGAAGCATGGGCGAGTTGCTGCGGTGCATCTTGCAGATGGTACACACTGCAGCGACGGTACGCCGTTGATGGGGGGAATGGATGTTGAAGGTGGTGGAATGGGTGGCAATCAAGCGGGCTGCTTTGGCCTGGATGTCATCGAGCTTCTTGAGTGTTGTTGGAGCTGCACTCATGCAGGCAACTGGAAAGTAATCCATCACACTCCTTACTTGTGCATTGTAGATGGTGAAAAGGATTAGGGGAGTCAGTAGGTGAGACACTCGCCGCAGAATAGCTAGCCTCTGACCTGCTCTTTTAGCCGCAGTATTTATGTAGCTGGTCCAGTTAATTTTCTGATGAATGGTGACCCCCCATTATACTATGTTGGGGGAATTGGCGATGGTAATGCCATTGGTTGTCAAGCGACAGTGGTTAGACTCTCGCTTGTTAGAGATAGTCATTGCCTGGCACTTGTGTGTGTGTGTGTGTGTGTGTGTTACTTGCCACCTTTCAGCCCAAGCCTGAAATTCGACGAGGTTTTGTGCATGCCGGCATGGACTGCTTCATTATCTAAGGATTTACGCATGGAACTGAGCATTGTGCAATCATCTGCAAACATCCCCACATCTGACCTGATGATAGAAGGAAGGTCATTGATGAAGCAGCTGAAGATGGTTGGGCCGAGGACAGTGCCCTGAGGACCTCCTGCAGCGATGTCCTGGTGCTAAGATTATTGACCTCCAACAATCACAACCATCTTCCTTTTTGCTAGGTATTACTCCAGCCAGTGGAGAATTTTCCCCGTGATTCACATTGACTTCAGTTTTACTAGGGCTCCTGGATGCGGCATTCGTTCAAATGATGCCTTAATGTCGAAGGCAGTCACTCTCTACTCACCTCTGGAATTCAGCGCTTTGTCCATGTTTGGACCAAGGCTGTAATGACGTCTGGAGCCCAGTGGTCCTGACGGAATGCAAAGTCAGCGGCGGTGAGCAGGTTATTGATGAGTCAGTGCCATTTAATAGCACTGTCAACGACAACTTTCATCACTTTGCTAATTTCACCAGTCTATCTATGTCCTCCTGAAACCTAATGCTATCCCCCTCAGTATTATCTGCAAACGTTCAAATTATGCTCTTTGTACAAATAAGTCTGTATCATTAATATATATCAAAAAGAGCAGAGGTCCGAATAGCGACCCCAAGAGGACACCACTGTGCACTTCCTTCCAGTCTGAACAACAACCGTTCACCACTACTCTCTGTTTTCAGTTGTTAGCCAATGTCAGATCCGCACTGCCACTGCCCCTTTGGTCGTAACAACTCTATTCAATGGTACTTTCTCAAACTCCATATAAAAAACATTAACCATACTATGCTCATCAACCATTTCCGTTACTTCATCAAATAATTCAATCATGTTTGTCAGACACATCTCTCTGTTAACATATGCTGGTTGTTATTTATTAAGCCATGTTTTTTACAATTATCAGATAATATTCTCCAGGATTATGAGCTCTAGAAGTTTCCCCGCCACCGATGTAAGGCTCACTGGCCTTAACAGGGTGCAACATTTGCAACACTCCAGTCCTCTGGCACCACTTGCATATCCAAGCGTGCTGCAAAGATTTTTGACTGATCCTTCGCTTTTTCCACCATTCCTTCCCAAGGCAACCGTCATACATCCCATCAGTAAATGTTCTACTTTACTGTGGTATAATAATTGCTGGATGGACAGGGGTTAACTGAAGCTGTTTGTTCAGTGATTGTAATTGATGTCAGTCTCCAAGGGCTAACTGAAGCTGTTTGTGCAGTGACTGCAATTAATGTCAGTGTCTGTGGACTCAAATCTCTCTTCTATTAATAAGGGACTCCTTTCAATGTGTTATCCCATCGTGTCAGTGGGAGCATCACCTCCGGCACTAATAGGGATCAGCGTGCTGCTCCACAGAGAGGGAGTCAGAATCTGAGAACAGTAGATTGGAATGTTGCAACAATGGGTTGGAATCTGAGAACAGTAGATTGGAATGTTACAACAATCGGCAGGAGTTTCATTTGGGATTTTGAATTTCTTGCTGCATATTATGATAGACTACCATTAGAATATCGGATAATGTTGGCACTTCAGATTATTCAATATATTTACTATCCCCTCCTTGCTGCTGTTGGTGTTCCTGGTAAGTCTCTCTATCCAGCTATTCTATTAACCATGTTTTACTGTATTACTGTTCATGTCATTTACACTCTTTTCTTGCTGCGATTGTTAATCCTGCTAAGTCTCTGAATCCAGCTATTAACTTCACAAGCCTTTGTTAACTGTATTACTGTTCTTGTAATTTACTCTCTCATCTTTTCTACTGTTGGTGTCCCTGTTAATTCTCTATATTCAGCAATTTGATCTGTAAACCACGTTTCACTGAATTACTGTTTTTGCCATTTAAATCTTGGGAAGAGGAAAGCCATTTTCTTCGGTCCTCGTCACAAACTCCTTTCTCTATCTACCAACTCAGTCCCCTTCCCTGGCCAATGTCTGAAGCTGAATCACACAGTTCGCAACCTCGCCTTTATCTTAGACCCTGAGCTGAGCTCCGACCTCATATCCTCTGAATCACCAGACCTGCCTACTACCACCTCCATAATATCACATGTCTCCACCTCGCCTCAGCGCTTCCGCTGCATAAACCCTCATCTGTGCCTTTGTTAAATCCAGGCTCGACTATTCCAATGCTCCCGTGGCCGGCATCCCAGTTACAAGCGTCCATAAACTAGAGCTAATCGAAAACTCTGCTGCCCATATCCTAACTCACGCAAGTCCCGGTAACCCATCACCCCTGAGATCACTGACCTACATTGGTTCCCGAACCGGCAATACCTCGATGTTAATATTCTAATCCACGTGTTCAAAGACATCCATGGCCTCACCCCTCCAATTATTCCCATTCCCCTGCTCTTTTCCCATAATCCTGCAAATTGCTCCCCTTCAAATATTTATCCAATTCCCCTTTTAAAGTTATTTTTTTCCATCCGTACCTCTCCCAGTCTTTCTGTCTCCATTTTTATTTATCTCCTTCACTCTATCTCTCTCCCACTTGTCTCTCTCTGTCTCCTAATCTTACTATCATAGAAAATTATAGCACAGAAGGAGGCCATTTTGCCCATCGTGTCCGTGCCGTCACTTTGAAAGAGCTATCTAATTAGCCCTACTCTTTAGCCAGAGCCCTGTAAATCATTTTCCCTTCAACTAATTATCCAATTCCCTTTCGAAAGTTGCTATTGAATCTGCTTCCTCCACGTTCTTAGACAGTGCATTCCAGATCACAACAACTCACTGCATAAAGAAAATTCTACTCATCTCTCCTCTGGTTCTTTTCCAATTACCTTAAAAATGCGTCCTCTGTTTACCCACCATTCTGCCACTGAAAACAGACTTACTCACTCTATCAAAACCCTTCATGTTATTGAACATCTATATTAAATCTCCCCTTATGAAAAAGGACAAAGGTAGACGAGGATTAAAGGTTCTCAATTATGGAAAGGCTAATTTTACTAAACTGAGATGTGATTAGCAAAATTTGACTGGAAAAAGCTACTTGATGGGAAATCAGTGTCTGAGCAGTGGGAGGCATTCAACGAGGAGATAGTGAATGTTCATAGCATATATGTTCCCACAAATCAACAGGGTGGGTTTCCCAAATCTAGAGACCCCTGAATGTCAAGGGACATACAGGGCAGGATAAGAGGAAAAGGAAGCTTTTGTCAGGATCCAGGAACGAAATACGTTAGAAAGCCCAGAGAAGTATAGAGGGCGCAGGGGTGCGATTAAAAAATGAAATAAGGAAAGCACAGAGAGGGCATCAAAGATATTGACAAGTAAAATCAAGGAAAACCCAAAGATGTTTTATAAATACATAAATAACATGAAGATAACTAAAGAAAGAATAAGGCCTATTAGAGACCAAAAAGGCGGAGGCAAACGACGTGGGTATAGTTCTTAATAAATACTTTCAGTCTGTCTTAACAGCAGAAGGGATGATGCTGACATTGTAGTTAAGGAGGAGGAGTCTGAAATATTAGATGGTATAAATATAGTGAAAGAAGAAATGTAAAGGAGGTTAGCATCTTTGAAAGTAGATAATCTCCAGGCCCAGATGAAGTGTATCACAGGCTGTTAAGAGACGAGGCTCAGACCATCATTTACTAATCCTCCCTGGCTAGTAACGTGCCGCCAGAGGACTGGAGGACTGCTAACGCTCTACAGTTCTTTAAAAATGAGAAAGCGATAGACCAATTACAGCCAATCAGCCTATCTTCGGTGCAGGAAATGTTTTTTGAAAATTACTGACGGCGAGTATAAATCGCCATTTAGAAAGGCACGGTTCAATCAAGGACAGTCAGCATGGATTTGTTAAGGGAAAGTCTTGTCTGAGTAACTTGATTGCATTTTTCGAGGAATTAACGAGGAGGGTCGATGTGGGCAGTGTATTTGCTGCAGTCTATATAGATATTAGCAAGACCTTTGAAAAGGTCCCAAATGACAGGACGGTCAAAAAAGTAAAAGCCAAGGGAAAGCAGCAAGTTGCATCCAAAATTGCCTCAGTGGCAGGAAGCAGAGGGTAATGGTCGACAGGTGATTTTGTGATTCGAAGGCTGTTTCCGTTGGAGTTCCGCAAGGCTCAATACTGGGTACCTTACTTTTTTTGGTATATAGCAATGATTTAGACTTCAATGTAGCGAGCACGATTAAGAAGTTTGCAGATGATACAAAAATTGCCTGTGTTGTTGATAGTGAGGAAGAAAGCTGTAGCCTGCAGGAAGATATCAGTTGACTGGTCCGGTGGGCAGAAACTTGGCAAATGGAATTCAATCTGGATACGTGTGAGGTAATGCATTTCGGGAGGGCTGACAAGACAAGATAATACACAATAAATGGTAGGAAACTGAGAAATGTAGTGGAACAGAGGGTCCTTGAAGCGTATCTCCACAGATCTCTGAAAGGAGCAGACCATTTAAACAGGGTGGTTAAGAAGGTATACGGGATACTTTGCTTTATTAACAGAGGCATAGAATAAAAGAGCAAGGAGGTTATGCTAGAACTGTATAAAACACAAGTTAGGTCACAGCTAGAGTACACTGTACAGTTCTGGTCATTACATTACAGGAACGATGTGATTGCACTAGAGAGGGTACAGAGGAGATTTACGATTTTGTTGCCAGGACTGTAGAATTTTAGCTAAGAGGAAAGATGGGATAGTAGTTGGATATTCACTTGAAGGGCCGTAACCTGCAAGGCTATGGACCAAGAGCTAGAAAGTGGCATTAGGCTGGATAGCTCCTTTGCAGCCGTCGTGAACAGGATGGGGTGATTGACCTCCTTCTGTGCATTAAATTTTTATGATTCTTAACCTTCGCTGCTCTAAAAAATAACAACCCCAGCTTCTCCAGTCTGTCCTGGTAACTGAAATCCCAGATCCCTTGTACCATTCTGGTAAATCTCTTCTACACCTTCTCTAATCCTTGACATGTTTGCAAAAGTGTGGTTCTTAGAACTGGACACAATACTAAAGCTGGAGCCTAACCAGTGAAAAGGTTAGCCTTTCTTCCTGGATTTGGTTATCTTTGCCTCTGTTTGTAAAGCCAAGGACTGCATACGCTTTTTTAACTGATGTCGCAAATTGTCCTGCCACCCTCAAAGATTTGTATAAGTACAACCCAGGTCCCTCTCATCGTGCACTCGCTATACAATTGCATTGTTTAGTTTATATTGCCTCTGCTCATACTTCCTACCAAAATGTATCACTTCACCCTTCTCTGTGTTAAATTGTATCTGCCATTAGACTACCCGTTTCACCAGACTTGCTGTGCCCTCCTGAAGTATGTTACTACCCTTATCACCGTTTATTAACATTTATGCGTTTCCTGACATCGGCAAACTTTGAAATAATGTGGTGAGTACCTAAGTCTTTGTCATTGATATACATGACAGAGCGGTTATCCGATCAACAACGTTTTAACACAACTGCATACTTCCCTCCAGTCAGAAAAACAACCGTTTACCACTATTACAATAGCAAAATGCCACGGATACTAGAAATCTGAAGTAACAACAGAAAATGCTGGAAACACTCAGCAGGTCAGGCTGCATCAAGGAGAGAGAAACAGGAGCAACGTTTCGGGTCGAACCTCTCTACAGAACTGGAAAGAGTTAGGGAAGAGAGATTTTTAAGCAGGGAGGAGGGGCGGAAAGAACAAAGCGAAGGTCTGTGATAGGATGGAAGGCAGGAGAGATTGACTGACAAAAGGGATGATGGTGGAAGGCAAAAGGAGAGGTCATGTTACAAGTTAAGAAACAAAAGATGGCTCTTTATGATGTGTGAATGATGATGGCAGCAACATTAACAGCGATCATGTGAGGAAACAAGAGAAAAAAAAACAAAGCAATACAGGGGCCAATTTATAGGCTGAAATTGTTGAAGTCGATATTAAGTCCAGGAGGCTGTAAAGTGCCTAATAGAATGAGGAGGTGCTGTTACTCGAGCTTGCTGTGGTAGACACAGCCCTTGACCATGTCCGTCCCATTTCCCGCACTTCTGCTCTCACCCCTTCCCCTCCATTCCAGAACCACGATATGGTTCCAATTGTCCACCCCTTTCCCCCTACCAACCTTCACATTCAACGGATCATCCTCCGCCATTTGCGCCACCTCCAGCGTGATCCAAGCACCAAACAATTATTTACCCTCACCTCTCCTTTCAGCATTCCGAAGGGACCTCTCCCTCCGCGACACCCTGGTCCACTGCTCTGTCACCCCCAAAACCCCTTCCCCTTTGCCCGGCTCCTTGCCATGCAAGCGCAGGAGATGCAACACCTGCGCTTTTATCTCCACTCTTCCCACCGTCCAGGGCCCTATAAACTCCTTCCAGGTGAAACAGCGATTTACTTGTACTTCTTACAATTGAGTATACTGTATTCGCTGCTCACGATGCGTTCTCCTCTACATTGGGGAGACCAAACGCAGATTGGGTGACCGCTTTGCCGAACACCTCCGTTCAGTCCGTAAGGGTGATCCCGAGTTTCCCTTCGCCTGCCACTTTAATTCTCTGTTCCCTCCCACTTTGATCTCTCCGTCTTCCGCCTGTTACACTTTTCCAACGAATTTCAACGTAAGCTCGAGGAACAGCACCTCATCTTTCTATTAGGCAGTTTGCAGCCTTTCTGGACTTAATATCGACTTCAACAATTTCAGCCTATAAATTGGCCCCTGTATTTCTTTATATTTTGTTTCTCTTGTTCCCTCACATGATCGCTGTTAATGTTGCTGCAATCTTCATTCACACCTCATCTAGAGCCATCTTTTGTTTCTTAACTTGTCCCATTACCTCTGCTTTTGCCTCGCACCATCATCCCTTTTGTCATTCAATCTCTCCCGTTTTCCATCCTTTCACAAACCTTCCCTTTGTTCTTTCCTGCCGTCCTCCCTGCCCCTGCTTAAAAATAACTCTTCCGTAAACTTTTCCAGTTCTGACGAAGGGTTCGACCCGAAACGTTGACTCTGTTTCTCTCTCCTCGATGTTGCCTGACCTGCTGAGTGTTTCCAGCATATTCTGTTGTTATTTCGTTTACCACTACTCACTGCTTTCTGTCGCTTAGCCAATTTCCGAGACATGTAGCCACTGATCCTTTAATCCCATGGGCTTCAATATTGGTATTATGTGGTCCTTTATCAGACGCCTTTTGAAGGATAGGGACATTGGGAAAGTATAGGCAGTAGCAATCATTGAATCATTGAATTGGTGAAACAAGTTGTTTTAACATTTTGTTCAGCGGAGCATGATGCACCGCTCTGATCACAGGCCTCGCCTGGTTTCAATCAATGAATTAAAAAATCATTGATTATATTCCCATTTTATTATTTCCATCTATTTGTTCTCAGCCAATGGGTGACGCTGTCAAGGCGTGTATTACTTGCCCATCCCTAGATATCCATGAGAAAATGGTGGGCCTTAATCTTGAGACGCTGCAGTCCATGTGGTGAAGTTGCTCCCACAATACTGTTACGGAAGGAATTTCAGGCTTTTGTTTCAGCGACGGTGAAGGAACAGCGATATATTTGAAGGTTACTGTAGCATAGTGTTTATGTTATTGGCTAGTAAACCAGATACCTAGACGAATAGAACCAGAGTTCAATCCCATCAGCTGCAGAATTTAAACTCAATTAATTAAACACATCTGGAATAAAACGTTAGTGTCAGCAATGGTGACCATGAAACTACCGGATTGTCGTAAAAACACATCTAGTTCACTAATTGGCCTTTAGTGTAAGGAAATCTGGCGTCCTTACCCACTCTGGCCGAAATGTGACTCCAGACTAACTACAATGTGTTTGACTTTTAACTGCCCTCTGAAATGGCCTAGAAAAACAGTCAGTTGTAGAACGCGGCTCACCACCACCTTCTCAAAGTCAACTAGGGATGGACAATAAATGCTGGCCTTGCCAGTGACGCAGTCATCCCATGAATGAATAAAATAATGTCTAAGTCTGGATGGTGCATAAATTAAAGGGGGAAATTTGAGGTGATGGTGTTTTGTGCTAATGTCCGAGCCGAATTCCAGCCCCTCCCGTGTGCCTCTTGTTCCCTTAATGCCAATTGTAGAATCAATCTCTGACCTTGGGGGTGAAACGTATTTTAGTAAAATAATAAACATAAACAATATAACGTTTGGCATTTGGGGGAAGCAAATGTTTTTATTAGAAACTTGGCAATGAGTTGGGGCTGAACACGAGGATGAGAATTTTAAAAACGAGGCATGCTTGACCGAGGGCCAATGTAGGTCAGCGAGCACAGGGGTGATTCTGGCCCTTCTGAATTGGATAATATGCAATGAACACCTAAACAAGAGGGCAGAGACACAACCAGTGACAGAGAGATACATACACAGACTTTCTAAAGAGACTGGACCAGTCACACAGGCTTTCTAAAGAGACAGGAACAGTCACACAGGCTTTCTAAAGAGACAGGACCAGTCACACAGGCTTTCTAAAGAGACAGAACCAGTCACACAGGCTTTCTAAAGAGACAGGACCAGTTACATAGGCTTTCTAAAGAGACAGGGCCAGTCACACAGGCTTTCTAAAGAGACAGGACCAGTCACACAGGCTTTCTAAAGAGACAGGACCAGTCACACAGGCTTTCTAAAGAGACAGAACCAGTCTCACAGGCTTTCTAAAGAGACTGGAACAGTCACACAGGCTCTCTAAAGAGACAGGAGCAGTCACACAGGCTTTCTAAAGAGACTGGAACAGTCACACAGACTTTCTAAAGAGACATAACCATTCACACAGGTTTTCTTAAGAGAGAATCAGTCACACAGGGTTTCTAAAAAGACAGGCCAGTCACACAGGCTTTCTAAAGAGACAGGACCAGTCACACAGGCTTTATAAAGAGTCAGGACCAGACACACAGGCTTTCTGAAGAGACAAGACCAGTCACACAGGTTTTCTTAAGAGACAGAACCAGAAACACAGGATTTCTAAAGAAACAAGACCAGTCACATCGGCTTTCTAAAGAGACAGGACCAGTCACACAGGCTTTCTAAAGAGACAGAACCAGTCACACAGGCTTTCTAATGAGACAGGACCAGTCACACCTGCTTTCTAAAGAGACCGGACAAGTCGCACAGGCTTTTTAAAGAGACATGACCAGTCACACAGGCTTTCTAAAGAGACAGGACCAGTCACACAGGCTTTTTAAAGAGACAGGACCAGTCACACAGGCTTTCTAAAGAGACAGGACCAGTCACACAGGCTTTCTAAAGATACAGGACCAGTCACACAGGCTTTCTAAAGATACAGGACCAGTCACACAGGCTTTCTAAAGAGTCAGGAGCTGTCACACAGGCTTTCTAAAGAGTCAGGACCAGTCACACAGGCTTTCTAAAGTGACAGGACCAGTCACACAGGCTTTCTAATGAGATAGGACCAGTCACACCGACTTCTAAAGAGACAAGACCAGTCACACAGGCTTTCTAAAGAGACAAGACCAGTCACACAGGCTTTCTAAAGAGACAAGACCACTAACACAGGCTTTTTAAAGAGACAGGTCCCGTCACATAGGTTTTCTAAAGAGACAGGACCAGTCACACAGGCTTTCTAAAGAGACAGAACCAGTCACACAGGCTATCTAAAGAGACAGGACCAGTCACACAGGTTTTCTAAAGAGACAAGACCAGTCACACAGGCTTTCTAAAGAGACAAGACCAGTGACGCAGATTTTCTAAAGAGACAGGACCAGTCACACAGGTTTTCTTAAGAGACAGAACCAGTCACACAGGATTTCTAAAAAGACAGGCCAGTCACACAGGCTTTCTAAAGAGACAGGACCAGTCATATAGGCTTTCAAAAGAGACTGGACTCGTCACACAGGCTTTCTAAAGAGACAGGACCAATCACACAGGCTTTCTAAAGAGACAGGACCAGTCATATAGGCTTTCAAAAGAGACAGGACCAGTCACACTGGCTTTCAAAAGAGACTGGACTAGTCAAACAGGCTTTCTAAAGAGACACAACCAATCACACAGGCTTTCTAAAAAGACAGGCCAGTCACACAGGCTTTCTAAAGAGACAGGACCAGTCACACAGCCTTTCAAAAGAGACTGGACTAGTTACACAGGCTTTCTAAAGAGACAGGACCAGTCACACAGGTTTTCTAAAGAGACAGGACCAGTCACACAGACTTTCTAAAGAGACAAGACCAGTAACACAGGCTTTTTAAAGAGACAGGTCCCGTCACACATGTTTTCTAAAGAGACAGGACCAGTCACACAGGCTTCCTAAAGAGAAAGGACCAGTCACACAGGCTATATAAAGAGACAGGACCAGTCACACACGTTTTCTAAAGAGACAGCACCAGTCACACAGACTTTTTAAAGAGACAGGACCAGTCACACAGGCTTTCTAAAGAGTCAGGACCAGTCACACAGGCTTTCTAAAGATACACGACCAGTCACACAGGCTTTCTAAAGATACAGGACCAATCACACAGGCTTTCTAAAGAGTCAGGACCAGTCACACAGGCTTTCTAAAGAGTCAGGACCAGTCACACAGGCTTTCTAAAGTGACTGGACAAGTCACACAGGCTTTCTAATGAGACAGGACCAGTCACACAGACATTTTTAAAGAGACAGGACCAGTCACACAGGTTTTCTAAAGAGAAATGACCAGTCACACAGGCTTTCTAAAGAGACAGGACCAGTCACACAGGCTTTCTAAAGAGACAGGACCAGTCACACAGACATTTTAAAGAGACAGGACCAGTCACACAGGCTTTTTAAAGAGACAAGGACAATTTTACAGACTTTTTAGAGAGACAGGACCAGTCACACAGATATTTTAAAGAGACAGGACCAGTCACACAGGCTTTTTAAAGAGACAGGACCAGTCACACAGACATTTTAAAGAGACAGGACCAGTCACACAGGCTTTTTAAAGAGACAAGGACAATTTTACAGACTTTTTAGAGAGACAGGACCAGTCACACAGATATTTTAAAGAGACAGGACCAGTCACACAGATATTTTAAAGAGACAGGACCAGTCACACAGGCTTTTTAAAGAGACAGACCAGTTGCACAGACTTTTGAAGAGGCAGGACCAGTCACACAGACTTTTTAAGAGGCAGGAACAGTCACACAGGCTTTTTACAGAGACAAACGCTGCAAACTAAATGCTCTAGAAATTGCTCTCGGGCGGTGGTGTAAAGCGTGCGATATCAGATCCGAAATTTCGATTGGAATTTATCGGCCCTCATATCGGTCCTTAAAAGATTATTAGTCCATTAATGTTCATTCACAGATTCTAATATTGTAATGAATATGACACCTTGGATCCTGCTTATTTTGCAGACATATATTTTCAAAATGTGTACTTGTCCTTAATATTGAGAAATATTTAATAAATTGATTAGACTAAGTGGGGACTTGCCCACATGTCATCCCTCTGTCTACAGACAGTAATGCATAACACTCTTGACTTGTGCCTTGTAGGTGTTGGAGATGCTTTGGGGAGTGAGGAGGTGAGTTACTAACCGGATAATACCCAGCCTCTGACCTGCTGTAGTAGGCACGGCATTTATGTGGCTGGTCCAGTCGAGTTTCTGATCAATGGCGACCGCTAGGATTTTGATGGTGAAGGTTTCATAAGAACATAAGACGTTGGAGCAGGAGTAGGTTAGTTGGCCCCTCGAGCCTGCTTCGCCATTCAGTAACATCATTAGCTGATCTGATATTCAATAAGATCATGGCTGAACTGCCTCAACTCGAATTCCCTGCCCGCTCCCCATAACCCTTGACTCTCTTACCTTTCAAAAACCTGGCTAGCTCCAGCTTAAATATATGCAATAACCCAGCCTCCACAGCTCTCGGTTGTAGAAATGCTGTTGACTGTTAAGTGGAAGAGGTTAGACTCACTCTTGTTGGAGGTGGTCATCATCTGCCAATTGTGTGGGGAGAATATACAATAATGACACCAGAGATGAGGGATTTCAGTTATGTTGGGAGACGAGAGAAGCTGGGATTGTTCTCCTTATAGCAGAATAAGTTAGGGGGAGATTTGAATACTGTTCAAAATAATGAAGCGTTTTGATACTTTAAGCATGGAGAACATGTTTCCTCTAATTGCCTTCTCATTTCCAAAAGGACACAGATAAAAGATCATTGGTAAAAGAATCAGAGAGCAGATGAGAATAAGTTTGGTCACGCAGTGAGATTTTATGATTTGGAATGAACTCTGCATTCTGGTGGAATCAGATTCAGTAGACTCAGGTCGTAGCACTCTCGGCCCTGAGTAAGGTGTTTGTGGGTCCAAGTCCCACTCCAGCGACTTGAACAAAAAAATCTAGGCTAACACTGCAGTGCAGTACTGAGGGATCGCTGCACTGTTGGAGAGGCAGTGCTGATGGAGGCGTTGCATTGTCGGAGGGGACTTTTTTGCATGTGACGTTAAACCGAGGCCACGTCTGTTCTCTAAGGTGGAGGTAAAATATCCCATGGAACTATATCGAAGAAGAGCAGCAGAGTTAACCCCGGTGTTCTGATAAATATTTATCTCAATCAACATCACTAAAGCAGATTATCTGGTCATTATCACATTGTTGTTTGTGGGAGCTTGCTGTGCGTAAATTGGCTGCCACGTTTGCTACAGTACAACAGTGTCTGCACTTCAAAAGTACTTAATTGTTTGTAAAGCGTTTTGGGACATTCCACGATCTTGAAAAGCAATTCTTAAGTGCAATTCTTTCTTTCTTTCTTAACTGTAAGTTCCAAAAGGTAATTGGACATATCCTTGAAAAGGAGAAATTTTCAGGGCTAAATCGCAACGGGTCAATTTCTCGCTAATATTGACGACATGATATGACAGCTTTGAAATAATCTGATCTGTTGGTTTTGGGTTCGCTTTCCTCTGCCTAATGTCATCCCACTGAGCAGGATGGTAGTGGCACATGATATTATGGAGGGTGTCCTCGGGGTGAAGACGAGACTTATTCTCCACAAATATTGTGCAGGGGTCAGTCCTAATAATATCGTCATGAACAGATGTGTATGCGATAGATAGGTTCGGGAGGACGCGGTCGAGCAGGCTACTCTCTCATGTTGGTTCACCCACCACATGCCGCAATGCCAGTCTGGCAGTGTGTTCTTCAGGGCTCAGTTACTGTTGGAATTTTCGAACCACTCTTGCTGATGGACATTGAAGTTTCCCCTCCCTACCGAGAGTATATTTTGTATCCTTTCTGCACTCGGGGTTCAGCAACAAGATGCGCTGAGTCATCAGCTGAGGGAGGTTGTAATCAGCAGGAAGTTACCTTGGCCATATCTGACTGGAAGCAATAAGACTTATATATGCACTCAGGCAATGTTGAGGACTCGCCGGGTTTCTCCCTCCGGACTATAGATATCTGTGCTCCCACCTCTGGTCGGCCTGTGCAGGCCCTGGGGCGGTGATGGAGGAGTCGGGAATATTGACTGCTAGGTATGATACTGTGAGTAAGACTATGCGAGAATTCAATGTTTCCAGAGTGTTTCATGGAGTATTAAGATTCTTACAGGCTATTTATCACATTGGTTAATATTTTAAGCGTTTCCTTTAGATACCTTCTTATCAATCCTTTGCTCCTGTTAATTTGTCTTCCCCTCAGTCGAACAACACTACATGTTTGTCTGCGTGATGTCACTCTTTAGAAACGTATTGTTTTTTCTTGTTGTTCTAGTTTCAGGAAAGAGACAAATGAATTGGGAATGGAAGTCGTGGACTGAGGCGGGAGCAATGTAATCTCGTCGGCCCTGGGAATGAAAGTCATGGACTGAGGCGAGAGCAGTGTAATCTAGGCGGCCCTGGGAATGAAAGTCATGGACTGAGGCGAGAGCAGTGTAATCTAGGCGGCCCTGGGAATAAAATTCCAGGATTGAGGCGGGAGCAGTGTAATCTAGGCGGCCCTGGGAATAAAAGTCTTGGACTGAGGCGGGAGCAGTGTAATCTAGGCGGCCCTGGCAATGAAATTCCTGCACTGACGCCGGAGCAGTCAAATCCAGGTTGCCCTGGAATAGTATTCTAGGACTAAGGTCAAGGTCAATGTTCAGACCAACAAGCCCAGGGAACCCTGGGTGTCAAGGAATATACAAGAATGGATTACGAAATAAAGGGTGGCTTCTGGCAGTTAAAAAGGACTAAAGGAGTATAGAAAGTGCAGGGGGTTAATTAAATAAGAAATTAGGAGAGCGAAGAGGGGGCATGCAAAAATAATGGCGGGCAAAATAAAGCAAATTCCCAAGGTGTTTTATAATATATTAAGGGCAAGTGGATACCCAGGGAAAGAGTAAGTCCCATTAGGGATCAAAATGGCGATCTGTGTGTAAGGCTGGAGGATGTAGGTGAGGTTTTAATTCATATTTTGCATATGTGTTCACTATGGAAAAGGACGATGTAGGAATATAAATCAGGCAGGGGGATTGTGATATACTTGAAAAATCAGTGCAGTTGATGTAGTCTACATGGACTTCAGTAAGGCTTTTGACAAAGTTCCGCATTGGAGACTGGCCAAGAAGTTAAGAGTCCATGGGATCCAGGGCAATTTGACATATTGGATCCAAAATTGGCTTAGTAGCAGGAGGCAGAGGGTGATGTTAGAAGGTTGTTTTTGTGACTGGAAGCCTGTGTCCAGTGGTCTACCGCAGTGATCGGTGCTGGGTCTTTTGCTGTTGGTAGAGTACATAATGATTTAGATATGAATGTAGGAGGTATGATCAGTAATTTTGTAGAGGACACGAAGATTGGTGGAGTGGTAAATAGCGAGGCGGGAAACCTCAGGCTACAGGACGATATATACGGGTTGGTCAGATGGGCAGAACAGTGGCAAATGGAGTTTAAACCTGAAAAGTGTGAGGCGATGCATTTTGTGAGGACTAACAGGGCAAGGTAATACACAATGAATGGTAGGACCCTAGGAAGGACAGAGGATCAGAGGGACCTTGGTGTGCATGTGCATAATCCTTGAAGGCAGCAGGACAGGTAGAAAAAGTGGTTAAAAAGGCATATGGGTTACTTGCCTTCATTAGACGAGGCATAGAATATAAGAGCAGGGAGGTTATGATGGAGCTGTACAAAACGCTATTTAGGCCACAAATGGAATACTGGTCGCCACACTATAGGAAGGATGTGATTGTATTGGAGAGGGTGCAGATGAGATTCACCAGGATGTTACCTGGGCTGGTGCGCTTCAGCTACGAAGAGAGACTGGACAGGCTGGGGTTGTTTTCCTCCGAGCAAAGAATGCTGAGGGGGGAACTGATTTAGGTGTACAAAATTATGAGGGGCATAGATAGGGTAGATATAAAGGAACTTTCCCCCTTAGTAGAGGGGTCAATAACCAAGGGCCATAATTTCAAGGTAAGTGGCAGGAGGTTTAGAGGGGATTTGAGGACAAACGTTTTCACCCAGTGGGTGGTTGGAATCTGGAACTCACTGCCTGAAAGGGTAGTAGAGCCAGGAACCCTCACAACATTCAAGAAGTATTTAGATGAGCACTTGAACCGCCATAGCATAGAATGCTACGGACCATGTGCTGGAAAATGTGATTAGAATAGTCAGGGTTTGACGGCCGGCGCAGACACGACGGGCCGAAGGGCCTCTTTCTGTGCTGTATAACTCTATGACTCGATGAGAAACTCCGTTCTCCCTGTTCTGTCCTCCATATGTTTGGACTCTACAGGAATCAAGGGATATGGTGATGGGGAGGGGTGTGGTGAAATTTGGATTTGTGATCGAGGATCAGCCTTAATCTTATTCTTTGGCGGAGCAGGCTCGAAGGGCCGTATGGCCTACTCCTACTCCTAATTCATCTGTTTATGTTACTGTGCGGGTGAGATATTCCGCATTTGCTCACTTTTAATTTAAAATCGTGTACAATATGGTATGCTAGATTGTATTGCAGTAAAGTGTTGTGATAACAATGCTTCAATGAGTCTGATTATTCAATGACTGTAATTAATGCCAGTTACAGTGAGGCCTAATCATGTCAAAGTTGCTTGTTCTAGTGAGTTTCTATGTCCAGTTATTAATTCTATAAACCATGTAACACTGTAATATTATTCGCGCTATTGACTATGGGTTATTCAGTTATTAATGGTATCCTGTGCTTCAAGTTGTTTTACCTTTGTTAATGCATGGGTTGTTATATCAACATACGGGCACACCCTCGCCACTGTTGGTGTCCCTGGTAAGCCTCATTATCCAGCTATTAATTCTGTAAAACATGTTTATCTGCATTACTGTTCTTGTCATTTATTCTCCGAACCCCCCGCGGTGGCTGTTGTTGGTATTCTGGTAAATCTTACTATCCAGCTATTAATTATGTAGACCATGATTAACTGTGTTTCTCTCTTTGTCATTCCCCATCTCCTCCGCGCTGCTATCTGCTATTGATTCTGATGGGGATATCGTGTTACCAAAATTCAAATGCTCTATTTTCAATTCAAGCAAATTTATTGGACGAGACTCTTTATTTAACGAATTTCAGTCTGTTATCTGCACTGAACATTTGTATCAGATCAGAAGAATACTGTCTTGGATTAAGAGACTTTTCACCTAATGGCGAAAGGCCATCGACCTGAAGCCTTAACTCTGTTTCTCTCTCCACAGATGCTGCCTGACCCGCTGAGTATTTCCAACATTTTCTGTTCTCATTTCAGATTGCTATTATCCACATTATTTTGCTTTTGTTTTCACTTAGTGCTCGGTATGGTTACTTACAGAGTCACAGGAACAAATCCTGGCTGATCATATCCATATCCTTAAATGCCTGAAATATCCGCTAATCATTCAGTTACAGTCAGTGTCTTCTTTAACACCATCTCCAGTTCAGCATTAGTGGCACTGCTTCTGATGGTTAAAATAGGATTAGAAGGATAATTTATATTCTCACAAAATGTTCATTCAGCCAGATTTAAATACATTTATTTCCAATCTTTGTTTTGAATTTACATTTAGATCACATGCCCGTCTGGCATGGTTCAATGAATCTCTCAGTGAGACCCAAAGCGATTCGCAATGGTCTCCTGTTGTACTTCAAGATAAACAATCCCAGCTGAATGTGACTGAAGTATTGATGATAAAAAGTCCTTTGATATCTTTTCATCTAATATTCTCTGCACAAGTTGGAAAACAACAGTTGAAAAAGTACAAGGAAAAATCATATCCATTGGTGTTCAGATACTTTACAAAAGCTTTCGGCGGCACTTTGCCTGTGGGATAAGTCGTATAATTTTGATGCTGATAAATGCGTTTAGTGGGACATTACCTGGTCAATGATAGCTAATTACATTAATTCAGAGTCCATTATTTGCAATGTTACTTGGTAAATATTCATTTCAATGAGCTACAATTTGTGTATTTCAACAAAAATGCAGAAAACTCAATCTTCAAAACACTGCTTATCTTTATAACTGCAGTGCACTTGTATTTGTTATCTTAGCATTGTCATATTACATACAATTGCCTGTAGTTATTGACAAGGTTGCAGTTTCTGTATATTGCTGTTGCATTCATTTTCAGTTCCAGATATAAAGGATATTCTAAATAGGAGCAGGAATCCAAGCGGGACTTCCCCCTCCCTAACACAGGTACCTCGGGCGGTGCTTTTGTCTGCTGGGCTAAAAGTGGATCGATCATTTAATCTCTCATTGACCAAACATCTGTTACTTTAATGTTGTATTTATCCCCATTTCATTTACTGATTTCAAAATGTATTCCGATTATTCTTACAATAAACACTGTATTCAGATCCACAGGTAATAGGTTTAGATTATAACATTGAATGTTGCTAATGAGTTGCAGATTTCACCCCGGAATTGCATCAAACTGCTACTCTTGCTCCCAGCCTGATGTATAATTTCTCTGTTTATTTCCCTTCCTCACAGTGAACTTAGTGACCATTGTGATACTGTCTCGAGGAAAGTGCGGTCTCTCCAAATGTGTCACTCGCTACCTGGTGGCCATGGCAACGGCGGATCTACTGGTCATTAACCTTGACCTGATATTGAGGCACATTCCGATTGTTTATTGGAGACAGTTTGGTTTCGTGCGGTTCATTCCCGTATGTAATATCCACGCCGTCCTGGTTTATGCAGCCACAGACTGTTCTGTCTGGTTCACCGTCACTTTCACCTTCGATCGATTTGTGGCCATTTGTTGCCAGAAGCTGAAAACTAAATATTGCACCGAGAAAACGGCGTCTGTGGTTCTGGGAACAGTGACTGTGCTGAGCGGTTTAAAGAATATTTCCTGGTATTTTATGTTCACAGATCAATATTACCTTGCGAATCTCCCCTGGTTTTGTGATGTAACACTCGATGTTATGGTATCACCGGTCTGGGCAGTAATCGAATTCCTTCATTATATTCTCACCCCGGGGGTCCCATTTGTTGTGATTCTCCTGCTCAATGCTGTCACCGTCAGACACATTTTAGTGGCCAGCAGAGCCCGCAGGAGACTCCGGGGTCCCAGCAGTGGGGAGAGACCCAGAGACCCAGAGATGGCGAGCCGCAGGAAATCCGTCATTTTACTGTTTGTTATCTCGGGCAATTTCATCCTTTTATGGGCAGTGTATATGGTGTATTATATATGGTATCGGATGATGTATTTGGGGTATGCCACCGTATATCCAGTACATTATGTAAGGGAAATGGGATTCGGGCTGCAGCTGCTGAGTTGCTGCACAAACACTGGGATTTATGCCGTGACCCAGACTAATTTCAGAGAGCAGTTGAAGAATGTGGTAAATTATCCCTTTACTCTGATTGTAAAATACATTAAAGGATGAGAAGAAGCGGAAACTTTGCAGCCTGAGAGCTCCCTGGGCCTGATATTGGGGGAGCCGCTCTCCCCCGGGACTCCCGCGGGGCCAGTGATCGGGACATTTACACACTCACTCACACACTGTCTACACTGGGTTCTCTGGGCCTGATATTGTGGTGATCAGCTCTCCACCGGGCCGCCCGTGGGGCCGGTGATCGGGGACATTCACACACTCACTTACACACTGTCTACACTGGGCACCCTGGGCCTGATATTGTGTCGAGCCGCTCTCCACCGGGCCGCCCGTGGGGCCGCTGATCGGGGACATTTACACACTCACTCACACACTGTATACACAGGGCTCTCTGGGCCTGATATTGTGGTGAGCTGCTCATCCCCGGGCCTCTCGCGGGCCGGTGATCGGGGACATTCACCCGCTCACTCACATAGTGTCTACACTGGGGCCCCTGGGCCTGATATTGTGCTGAGCCGCTCTCCCCTGGGCCGACCTTGTGGCCCGTGATCGGGAACATGCACTCGCTTACTCACACACTGTCGACACAGGGGTCCCTAGGCCTGTTATTGTGTCAAGCCCCTCTACCCCGGGCCACCCGCGGGGCCTGTGATCGGGGACGTTTACACGCTCACTCACACACTGTCTACACTGGGCTCTCTGGGCCTGGTATTGTGGCGAACCCCTCTCCCCGGCCCGAAGCTGACGTGTACCTATCATGGGCGACTTGGTACGGTAGATTGGGAAAGTACATGAAAAGGTATGATGGTAGACTAGCATTTAAAGAATCAATACAGAATTTACAATAAATATACATTCCTTTGAGGCACAAAAAGCCCACAGGAAAAGTGTTCCAACCATGGCTAACAGGAGAAGTTAAAGATAGTATTATTTCAGAGGAAGAGCCTGATAATGCTGCCAAAAAGATTAGTGAGGCTGAGGATTGGGAGGAATTTAGAATTCAGCAAAGGATGACCTTGAAATTGATAAATAAAGCGAAAGTAGAATATAAGAGAAAACTCGTGACAGATATAAAAACAGACAGTAAAAGCTTCTATAGGTATGTAAAAAGGAAAAGATTAGCAAAAGTAAACGAGGTTCCCTTCCATGCTGAGACAGGAGAAATTATAATGGGGAATAAGGAAATGTCTGAGAAATTAAACAAATGCTTTTTCTCTGTCTTCATGGAAGAAGATGCAAAAAACATCCCAGAAATGGTGGAGAACCAAGGTAGCTGTGGCTCAGTGGTTAGCACTCTCTTGGTGGGAGGGGCCAGAACTGAGCAGGTGCTGCTGGTTGTTTGATTACTGCACCGAGTTGGAGAGAGTTTGTAAAACGTTCGTGTTTTTTTTTTCCAGTTGTTAGGGCCTTTTCGGTCCATAAACAGCAGCCAGATTGCCGGGCCCCTCAGAGGAGAGTGTTATCTAGATGAATTTAATCAGGGGTGTAAATGTTGCAGGAGGGAGAAAAATGGCCTAAAGATTTGGGCCGGGAACCTAGGAGGTTCAATGCGAACTTAAGGAGATACGAGCTTGGGATCTTATCCAGGCGGCACATGAGGACTGTGCCGAGGGAAGTTGCTTTGCCTGCCGACCATAGCCGAATGTTGGGTTCGAGCTGATGGTCAGTGGCCAAGAGGAGGTTGAAAGTCTTTTCCTCAGTTTGAAGGTTGGTAATAAGTTCTTGGAGGTATCTCTGCACTATTCTGAAGATATGTTGGTCTCGTTCTTAAACCTGCTGGTTTATATTGAGGAAGATGTGCTTATGAAAAAGTTGGAGTCCTGGGGCATTAAAATTAGCTCGGCAATAAAGTGGAGATACTATCCAGGTACGCGGGTAGCAGATGGAGAAAGTTACCTTTAGGTTCGGTTCCCAGAGGGGTTAAGCCACTGCTGTGTAGCATGAAATTCGAGACAATGGAAGGAGTGCATGATTTCCGGGTACTGCATGATAACCAAGTGAAGGTTTGTTATTATGGATTTGGACGCGACCATCTTCTAAGAAGCTGTCCAGACTTGTACAGTTATAAATGCGGCGAGTCTGGACACATCGCTCGGAGCTGCAAGGTGGAGAGCTGTGGGATGTGTCACAAAGGCCCCAACCGCTTTGAGTGTGAGGCAGAAGGAACCACGTTGAGTGACGAGCAGATGGGAAAAGGAGCAGGAGGTGGGAGTGGAACGGCCGGAGGAGCAGAGCAGGCGGAGGACACAGCTGGTGAATGGAAGTAGAAAATAGTGCAGGAAGAGGCAGAAAATGGCGGAGCAGTGAACAGGTTAGAGATGGTGGAAAACACACCAAGTACAGTGGAAAACGACAAAGACAGCAGAGGGCAGCACGGGTCGACGGCAGAGTCGAGCCATAATACGGATCGGCTCTCCATAAAGAATCAGGTGTTCGCGGGGGGAGGGGAGGCAGGAGTGGTGTGCATAGTAAGTGTAAGTACTCCAAAGAAAGACGGGGAGTCAACATCTCGGAGAGCAGGAGAGGGAAAGACAAGAAGAATTTGCAAGAGGCAGGAGCCTTAAAGGGGCAGCAGGTCGGGAGCGGGGAGACAAATACGCCAGAAGGGAGCAAGATAGGTGCAGATGCGCCATTTTCCCCGAGAGAGAAGAAAGGGGAACAAGGGTCAACAGTGGAGTTGATGCCGAAGGGAGCGGCACTGTTGGAGGAACCGCAATAGCAGGAAGACTCTCGAAGGGAGATTATATATCTGACGGGGAGCAGGAACAGGAGGTTACAGAAAAGCTCCAGAATGAGACATCAGAGTGAGACAGAGACGTGGATGTGGGGCTGGGGTGACATCGTGTGGAAAGTGAATGATTAGTGAGGGGCAGAAGGAGGGAAAAGGGGCAGCTCCTCAGCCCAAAGCTAATGTAAGGAAGAGGCTGAAACTGCAGGGAAGGTTCAAACAGGAGGTGAAGAAGAGCCGGAGCCTGCAGGAGAAAACAACAGCTGCCCGAAATGTTGGGAAGGATCATGAGAGAAGGAAGGGCCAGCGATTAAATAATGCGGGGTTATCAGGCAGACTGCCCTTATTCCGTTGCATTGGGTTCGATTAATGTGAACGGACTGAGGGGTGAGAGGTAATTGCAACATTTGGTGCAGTGTTTTAAAGGCAGTGACTTGTTGAGTCTGCAAGAATCCATTTGGGATGAGGATTTCCAAGAAAGTGTTCGGAAGGCTGGGAAAGGAGAGGTGTTTGCAAGTTGTGCAAACAATAACCGTAGAGGGGAGGGGTGGCTGTTTTGGAGAGTCCATCCATAAAAGAGAACGTTGCCTTGTTGGACAAGGACACTGAGGGGAGATTTTTACTAAAGGTAAAAATGGAGGAATTTAATTGCGATCTCTTTAATATCTATGCACCGATCTACCATTGCAAGCGTTGCGAGGTTTTTAAATGGTTATTCACTGAAGTGGCAGAGGCCGAAAACCCTTGTATAGTGGGGGATTTTAATGTATGTTTTATCTCGGGTGGACATTTCAGCACAGATGGCCTTTAAGCATGATGACTTCAGAGGGATTTCTGTAAAAATGATGGCAAATTTAAAATTGAATGAATTATTGAGCGATCGGAACCCCGTAAAAGAGAGTTCTCCAGAAGAAGTTGGGTGGGTGCTGTTTTACAACAGAGCTGAATAGATTTTGTGTTAATGGGGGAAGGGTTAATTTCTGACGTGATGGAGATTTATTACAAAAAAGTAAGTTTTAGTGACCACACGGATTTGGTTCTTAGAATTAGCAACAGCAGAGTTAAGATCAGTCCAGGGGTGTGGATTTTAAACAATCAATACCTGAAAGAAATTGCTTATAATAAGGGATTTTAAATATAATAAAGAATGCTCGGAAGGAACATTTGTTCTTGAAAGAAGGAAAGGTTTTGTGGGACAATTTCAAATATGAGGTAAATGTTTTTTCGGTACATTATATGAAAGAGAGAGCGGCAGCTAACCGGCGTCGAGAAGAGAGTGTCAATAAAAGGTAAAGAAGTTGACGGAGGGGATAAGGGAGCTGAGAATAAGTGGGTGGTTTTAAGGAAAGACTGGGTATTATTGCAAGCTGAAAAATTCAAGGGGGCCATTCTCCGTGCAAAGATGCAGTGGAGGGCGAAAGATGCACTTGATATTTTCTAGAGCAAGAGACGTTGCGAAAAAGATTATCTTTAATTGGAGAGTTGAAGGTTGTGGAGTAGATCATTAATGAAAGTAAGGAGATTTTGGAGCTGGTTAGTAGCTTTTATCAAGAGTTATGTACACAAGAAGACATTTCCAAATTGGGGATGGAGAAAGTTTATCCTTCTATTGAAGAGGGTTTAAAGGAGGATGAGAGTGGCATGTGTGACAAAGAAGTACGATTAGCGGAAATAAAATAGCAATAAGTGGAATGAAGGCGGGAGACAGACCAGGGTCCGATGGACTTCGTACAGAATTTTAGAAAGATTTTTTAGGAATTTTAAGTCCATTGATCTTAAATGTTTTGAAGGAGATTAAAATTGAGGGATGCCTTGTCCCATCTATGAGGAGAAGTGTCATAAGCTTAGCTTATAAAAATAAAGGGGTTAGAAGGGATCTAATGAATTGGAGGCCCATCACATTAATACATGTGGATTATAAGATCTTGGCGAGGGTTATGGCAAATCGTATGAAAGATGTGCTGCCGCAGTTGCTTCACCCTCTCAGTCCAATGAAGTCATAGTCCGGGACATCGCAGACTCTGTGATCTCAATCCGAGATGCGATATAGCTCATGGAAGAGAGTGGGAGGGAGGCTTATGTCTTAAAGATAGATCAAGAGAAAGCCTTTGTTAGGGACTCTCATGAGTTTTTATTTATGGTTTCGGAAACATAGGTTTTCGGGGAAATTTAAATGAGTAGATAAGGATTTTTTACTCAAACATATTTAACTATGTTATATGTAATGGTTTTTTTTATCCAAGTATTTTCCGATACAGATGGCAGTGAGAAAGGTTGTCCCCTGGAACCACTGTTGTACACATTTTTAGCAGAACCATTAGGTTACATGATGTGAAAGGAACAAAGTGTAGTCGGGATTGCGTTTACCAGTTCCGGGCAGGTGTCGGTGATACACCAACATGACTCAAACTTAACATTGAAAAAAAGGGGAGTCAGTGAGGAAATCTATGGGCGTAGTGGAAGAGTATTGTAGAGCTTCAGCAGCCAGAGTAAATTATAGTCAGTCCCAATGCCTGGTTGCAGGAAGGTGTAGGGGGACATTTTTGGAGGAAAGTACCTTTTATGTGGTGCAGGATTTGGAAGCTCTGGAGGAGCATATAGGGTGCAAGAAAGACAGGGATGAAGTGGATCGATTAAATTGGGAACCAAAGGTTATGAAAATTAAAAAGATTTTGGGAAGATGGGAAAGAAGGTGTTTGAAAGTGCAAGGATGGGCGACAGTGGTCTCTGCTCTCCTGTTATCTAAGCTCTGGTAGTTATTGACGGTGGAGGATATTCCTTAGTGGGCGGAAATGTCCATCCGAGAGGCATGTGTGAGGTTTTTATTTGAAGGGAAACCAGCCTTGGTTGCTTACAATACCATAATTTGACGGAGAAATCAGGGAGGACTCAATTTCACACATATTGATCTCAAGAAAAAATCCTTAGAATCAAGTGGGTGAAGAGATTTCTTCAGAAGTCAAATACACGTTAGTGTTAGAGTTGTTTTGAGCGTTATTTTTAAACGAAGTGGGATAGGAGGGCAGGAGATATTGTATAAGGAATACAATAATATGGTTTTGAAATCGATTTAACCTCTCCCTATGTTTTATAAGGGGGTAGTAGAGACTTGAGCCCAATTTTTTAAAAAGTGTGCAGTTTATGCCCAAGGGTGCTGAGGAATTTTTAGCCCTTATTTTTGAACAGGTGGGTACAAATTGAAGGAGAAGTATTATTTAATCCAGCTGTTATAAAAGCTGGCATTATATGTGTGAAGGATGTATTATACAAGGTAATTCAAGATTGTTTGCCGGAAGCGATAGTGAGGGACATGATGTGGGAGGAGGATCAGGAGGTAGAGGAAAAAGCAATTATGCTCATGCATGGAAAGTTTGTGAGGGCAATGCCACAGGATTGGATGGAAGAAATAAATGCGGAAATCTCCGAAGAAAGTAGAATGCGTCCCGATATTCCAGGCTTTCTGCTGGGGAAGGTGAAAAGTTGGTTCAATTTGACAACTGTAATGCTCGAGATTTGTAAGAGGTATTTAGAGAATGGAGATTCAAGACACCTGCTGGTCAGGAGTTTTGGCAGAGTATATTCACACAGCTGGACTTCAATAGAATTTGGAAGGGAGTGTGGGCGAAATTTAAATGTCGAGAGTGGATTGAACTGGATTTAAAATTGTTTCATTACCGGATTTTTTTTTTGCTGGGTGGGGACCGAAGAGCGAGAATGGGAATCCGGTGGGATTTCATTTTAAGATTGGGATTGCAGGAGAGTCTGCCGGAGTCTAGCGGAGAGGCCATGAACTTAATGTTCAGTTTGACTAGATTCCTGATTGTGCAAAGAAGGAATGCTCTGTTATTAAGGGTAGGAGAATAAATCTAACAGAATTTTTTAAATATAAGCTAAAAGATCATTATAAGGAACTGTGGATGTTTTATCAGAAAGGAATTTAACGATGGTATTTTTAGTATCAATTCATAAAGTACTATCGATTAATATAATTTACGGGAGGCAAATTAAACTTCATGTTCTGACGTTAATATGTGGTGAAGGATTGGCTGTGCAGAGCGGCGGGATGGGTTTGAATGATACAATGTGGTGGAGGATTGGCTGTGCAGAGCGGCGGGATGGGTTTGAATGATACAATGTGTTGGAGGAATGGCTTTGCAGAGCAGCGAGATGGGTTTGAATGATACAATGTGGTGGAGGAATGGCTGTGCAGAGTGGCGGGATGGATTGGAATGATACAATGTGTTGGAGAAATGGCTGTGCAGAGCGGCGGGATGGGTTTGAATGATTCAATTGAATGATCACCATTTTGTAAATGGTTTTAACGTTCAATAAATAATTTTAGAAAAGCGCCCGGTCTCGTCTGATCTTGGATGCTAAGCAGAGTCATTACTGGTTAGTATTTGGATAGGACAAACAGACACAGAACAAAGAATAATGTAGAAAGAGCAGCAGTTAAAGTGATGAAAAAGTAAAGCCAACTAGCATGCTGTTGGAATGCATGTGTGTTGATGCGAGGAGTGTTCCAAATAAGATTGACGAGTCGCAGGCGCAAGTTGCCATATGGGATTATGAAATAGTGGCTATATCGGAGACCTGGCTTAAAAATGGGCAGGATTTGAAACTGCCTTTCATCCCAGGTTGCTGACGGAAGTGGGGGTGGAGATTACAAACCGCTTCAGCCTTGTATTTTGAATTCCCCTATTGGGCTCCATCATCTTTGAGGATGGGGATTGTACGAAAGACTGGTATTAGAGATTCTTAGTAGATGGGAATCATATATGTATAAATTTAAGTGTAGCTATTGAACAACTAATCTTACCCATGATTCTTTGTGAGTATGGAAATGCCAAAGACTGTTCGAATATAGCCACAAGACAGTTAAAAAGCAGTTTTGACTAAGCTCAGATAACAAATAACCACAGGCTGCGAGTGAAGGTTAAATTGTTAAATATCATGTTATAGTACTAATAACATATTATAATGCTAAGTAGGTATTAGAGTTCGCTTAACAAAAATAATTGCAAAGATATTTGAAAGATAATTAATATAAAAGGTGTAAAATGAAAGAGATATTGGGTTTTAAAGTATCTACTTGGTAGATCAAAGTGAGATAGTCTGAACACCGTCAAGATAAGGGAGACTGCTCTGACATGGGCCACTTGGTATTAGGCATTGCACTGTTTGTACCAGGGAAGCTAGAATAAGAGAGAAAGATGAAATCCAATAAAGTGAAGAAACGTATAAACAAAACAACGATGGAACAGTTTAGAGGTTTGGAAAGTTACTGAGCGAGGAGGAGTCAAGATGTTACCCTTAGTCTGAGTGACAGATGGTATATTTGTCCATTAGAATCTATGAAAAAAGGTGATTTTATTAAAGACCATATATGGACACTGGCCAAAAGAACTGTTGATAAGAAAAGTGTTAAAACCTCGATACTAAAATAATAACTTCACACATAACTACTGCGAAGGCAAAGGAACAGATTGAAGACGACGTCACCTGTGTCCGAGAGGTTCCAGAGACCAAGGGCTGTGAGCTACTCGTTAATCTATCGCCTAATGTGAAGTATATTACGCTGTAAGCTTAGTAAGTCTTGATCTATTGCTGAAACATACTGGCTGCTGCATATTGGTGTCTTGTCCAAGAATTGTGAGAGATAATTTAAGATCTAACAGATTGGCACCATTCAGACGGGACTAGACAAAGCGGCTCTTATTATGTAATAGATCGGACCTCGAAAGTAGCTTCCTGATCAGCTGCTGCTCTTGAGGAGGGATTAACCCCTCGTGGGGAGTGAGGAGTGACCGTGAATTGCGCGCCGATAGTTATTGATGTTAGAGGTCTGTTAAGAAAATCGCAAAATTGCTAGTAAGATAAGAGCATATAACAGTAAGTTAGACAGAGGTGCCTGTGAGGAGGAAGTACAGTTATTGTTGACGGAATGCTTAACCAAAGGAGACCAAGTACCCTTTGAAGAAATGATAAACTTTATTCCGGAACGTGTGAATCTAAAAAAATGAAAAGTGATAAGGCGACTAGGCTACTCAGCTACACAGTATTTTACTGCGCTCAAAGAGATGATGAGTATTGTAAGAAACAAAGTAGAGAGATGGAAGAGCTAAAAGCACAACACAACGAGTTAAAAGAAAAACATAGGCAGGAGATAGAGGACTTAAAAAAGCATCAAGTACTGGAGGTGGAACACAAAAGAAAAGCAGGTTCAGGAAGTGGGAGATTTCAAAATGCGAATTACTGCCTTCGAGAGCCAGACCTCTCAAGCTGTGGTGGATCGGCAACAACATAGCGCATGCGCAGTCCAGGCAGGAAGCGCTATGCGTGAACAAGCAGAGCCCAAACAGGCTTTACAATCTTGTGAGATAGAGAGGGCGAATATTACGTGCGATATACAAGATGCCAGAGGCGCCTTGAGGCAAGCTCTCCAGAGCCCTGATAGAGAGACGGATCACAAACAGTGTAGGTTGAAGATATACGAACTCGAGGAATGGCTGGGAAACCGGGAGGCTTTTGTGTCTGCTGTTACTGCCAGATCGTATGATTCAGCAGAGGGAGCAGCGGAGGGAGGAGAAATGATAGATTGGGAGGCACTGGAAGAAAAGGCATTTCAGCACGGTGGAAATGATGGTTGGGGAGACCCCGGGGTGTCCTCCATCCATGAGGAGAGGCAGTCGGCCCCTGTAAGTGTCATAGTTAGAACCCAGGCATATAATGACAAGGGGGATAAAACCTCCTCCGAGAAGCGCTCCGTTCCCCTCAATGCTGCCGAAGTACAAGCTTGTGTTAATGAGTTAGGCCCCATATCACTAGCCAAGTGCCCCATTGATGTTAAAGTTCGATGGAATGCTTGGAAGCGGGAACACAGCGAATTAGAGGACACCGATTTGAAACGCGTCCTCCTCGCTGCCACCAACCCCAAGATACGGAAAAATCTTCCATTCCTGGTTTATAATATCGCCACTGCCTTGGCAGTAGTCATGGAGTCCATTCAGGAACATTTAGGCATTAACAGCATGGATATGGCTAAGAAATATTATCAAACAACACAGGGACCAGTAGAATCACCCACTGTATACAGAGATAGGCTCTACACGGTGTATGGGGGAACCCAAGGGATTGCTCCTGACTCAGATGACGAAGGGAAGGAGCAGGAAACATTCAAGAAACAATTCTTGAATGACTTGCTAAGATCACTGAGGCGCGCTCTAGGACACACGGTCTTACCTGTGACTGATTGGCCTGAACTACTACAGATCACCAATTAGGGATGGACTTTTGCAACGGAGGAGTTTAGACACAAAAAACTGTTTGTGCGGTAGAAGGGCCAGTTAAGCCGACTGCACGCCCCTGCACACGTTGATTCGAAGGAAATTGTTACAACTGTGGGAGACCTGGGCACTATTCTAAATTTTGTAAGAAACCTCGAAGACAGGGCCACAGATACCCTCTCTTTCAAGGAAATCTACCACCACTACCACCAATAATATCCGCTGATCCCCTGGAGAGCAAGGTAGATCAATAGGCCGGAGAAATTAGAAAAATAACAGCCATACTGAACACCCACATTGTTACAAGTGCTAATCGGGTGTCCGCCGTCTCGGATCCGGCTGGGGAACAGCCACAGGGATCCCAGGCGACGGCCCAATGAAAGGGACGGGCCCCTATCTTGGTCGGACGTGGTGTTCCGACGTGATGTTAACGGGCGATCGGAAATTTCGGTTGTTCTGCAGTGAGGCCCGCAAAAAATCATGCTTATTGACACCGGTTCATCCGTTACCATCATCCATACCCCACACCATGAACGCCATGCTGCGGCGGGCAAGGGCTGCTTGAAGTTAAATGGCTTTGATGGGAGGTCAACCTCTGCTTTTAAGGGAGAGATGATGACGATGCGCACAAACGGGATTGATTTGAATGTTGATCACCCCATCATGATGATAATTCCTGACGGAAGGGGCATATTGGAAAGGGATGTTTTGGAAAGTTACGAGGCAATTATTGATTACAACCAGAGGTGTATTTGGATCAGGACAGCAGGTAGTGAATTGGTCGAAATATCGGATACCCACTCCGTATTTGCGATTAAGAGGACTTCCTTGTACGAGGCACCATATCAGCGAGATGAGCGAGTCAAATTATTAATTCAAACGCACTCAGCCGCATTCGCCACTAGTAAGCATAACTGCGATCGAATGGAGGGTGAGGAGACGATTAACGGCCCGCCCCACTCCTTTTTTATACAGTACCCAATTCCCAAAGAAAGTATCCCTATATTCGAGATGTCATGGACTCCCTCTTAAAACAGGGTATTCTGAGATTTGGCACTTTCACGATCAATTCACCAGCTTGGCCGGTTCGGAAGCCGGACGATAGCTGGAGGCTCACTATTGATACCGAAGTCTGAACAAATTTACGCCCAAGAGCGCCCGTATTGTTAAGGATGCGCCGAGCTTTTTATCAGAACTCCGAAAAGACTCTAAATACTACTCCACCCTAGACATTGCGAATGGCTTTTGGAGTATTCCCGTCAGAACAGAGGATGAATATAAATTTGCCGTCACCTTTGAGGACCAGAGTTACACGTGGACGTGCCGACCCCAAGGCTTCCACAACGCCCGACCATCTTCCATACCAGCATGGTACGGATCCTGAAAGCTTTTTCTAAGCCCCAGAGCCTGCTTCAGTATGTCGACAACTTGTTACTGGCTACTAGTACAATCGAGGAACAATTTGAACTGTTAGATTAACTTTTAACACTGTTAAGCAGTGCAGGTTTGAGAATTAACTCTCCAAATGCTCAGCTTTTGGAGTAACTGGTCTCCTATTTGGGAGTGACAATCTCACCGCAGGGTCTAAGTCCCGACGAGCATAAGATAGAGGTCATTCAACGACTCCCGCTTCCTGTATCCAGGACAGCGCTCCGATCGTTTTTGGGACTAGTGGGATACCATCGTAGTATTTTTCCTGGATTTGCAGAACTCACAAAACCCCTCTATGAACTGTTAAAAGGAAAAGAGGATCACATGTCCTCCTTGTGGGGGCCAGATCACACCGCTGTAGTTAAGAAATTGAAATATCCTGTTATGCAGGCTACCTGTTTGATATCACCCGACTCGACACAACCATTCCATCTCCAGGCCCCATTAACCGACCATAGTCTGACTGCGGTCCTTTGTCAAGAACGACTGGACAGGTTACAACAAATCGCATATGCCTCACGGGTTTTTGCAGGGGGCAGAACGGACTTATTCACCGTGTGAGCGCCACCTACTGGCGACGTTCTTGGCCAGTCAACACTTTACCTGCATTACGGGCTTACAGAGGATCATCTTGCATTCCCCTCACACCCAACTGAACTTCCTTATCAAAACAGGCAATTCTTTGATCTCATCCCAACAAATCAGCAAATGGAATTTAGAACTATTACAACGGGACATTGATATAAGCTCCAAACAGACTGCTCTTTTACCATTGATCCTTGCGTACGAGGGACACCCTCACAAGAGTCCGCTGCCTTTAATAGACTTTGAGTCCCATCCTGATTTGCGATCACCAATAGAAGGAGCCTCTGAAGTATACGTGGATGGCTCCTCCTGCCACGTACAGGGCTCACCTCATACCGGACGTATTGTGGTCCTCCCCGAGAAGACTCTTAATTTTAAAAGTAACAAACACTCATGCCAATATGCAGAGATTTTGGCTCTTCTCATCGCCGTTCAATAAACTTCTGGCAACCTGACAAACATTTGGTCTGACAGTACCTATGCCATCAATGCCATGCTGTCCCTTCCCCTCTACCAAAATAATTCCTACTTCTCATCAGAGGGTAAACCCCTAACCAATGAGCAATGGTTACGTCTCATATGGCAGGCCGTAAAGGCACGACAAAATCCTTTTCACGTTGGTAAGGTTAATGCGCACAAGAGAGACCAGTCCGCTCACGCCCTGGGAAATAATGCGGCAGATGTAGCTGCTAAAGAAGCATCCCTGACCCGTGATACTCTCCCGCTACAACTTGAGGAGGTAATGCCAGTTGCTGCAGTTAGCAAAGCTCTCGATTTGACTTCCCTTCATTCAGAGTATAGCCCCTATCAGATAGTCATCAATTGGCATGCACACGGTAAACCCTTACCGGCACACATCGCATGGGCCCCCAAGACCCTTCTTATTACAAAGGGTTCACAACCATTACTTAAGTATCAAAATGCCCCACATATGTTCCCGGTTGTCTGCATTCACCAACACCTGGCAGAAGACCTCTTGTTCCTATTCCACTCCCACCCTGTAGGAGGTCATTACGCAGCAGAAACCACTTTCACAAAGATTTTTGCCACAGCCTGGTGGCCTAATAAGGAGGAAACTGTAAATGTATATTTTTCCCGTGCATACCGTGTTTGCAGCAGAACCCGTACTTTTGTTTCAACAGTGCCCTCCTTCGAAGTCAGCCAGGCCCTGATTGTCCCTGGACTCATGTTCCGATTGATTTTATTGTTCCCTTCCCACCTTCACAGGGCAATTATAATTACGCCCTCGTTGTTATCGACCAGTTCACTAAATGGATCGAGGCCTTCCCCTCCCGATCCAACACTGCGCTTACTGCGGCCAGATTGTTATTGTGAGGTGTTCTGTAGGTGTGGACTGCCACCTCAAGTTGATAGTGATCAGGGCACCCACTTCACTGTGGAAGTTTTTTCCAAACTGCAGGAAATTATGGTAATTAAATATAAGCTACATATAGCTCATCATCCCCAATCATCCGGGATGGTTGAAAGTGGGGATCGCACACTGAAATCCATGTTGGGAAAATTGTGTAAAGAACACCCCAATCAATGGGTCAATATATTAGCCATGTGTTTCGGTCCACGCCACATAGGACCACGTGGATATCACCTTACCAGGCAATGACTGGAGGTTGATGAGGATCCAGGTCATCTAACTTTGACTAGCACTAACCCCCTCTCGCAACAACCAAGTAACCACTCGTGGTTGGAGTTCACAGTAGAGCATATTGATGAAGTTAGCCGACACGTTGCAAAGAATTTAGGGAAATCTAAAAACCAGATCAAGAAATAATTTGACCAGAAGGTTCGACCTTTTGAATATCAGACACGTGATAAAGTCATGGTACTAAATTATTGGAAAAAGATAAATGCATTTCAGCCCAAATGGAAGGGACCCGACTCGATAGTGGATAATTTGAATCCAGCCGTGTATCTTGTTCAGTACCCTAAAGGAGTGTGGAAAAGGCAAAAGTAACTCAATGGTACCATATCAATCAGTTAAAGACTGAGAAAGAATAAATGCTGCACTTTTTGTGCTCCAGCTGGCCAAAATGGCCGGTCTCAGACGCATAGTCGGAATTCTGATGCTTGTTGGTATCGACCAGACTTCGAATTTTAGCATCATCCAGAAAGGTGTCAAGATGCCAACCGACGATACGTCATCATTGGAATGGGGAGCGGCTTCAGCAGATGGACGCGATATGACTGTGTACTGTGATTATTGTGAACCCGATAATACGAGCGACGGGACCCCTTGTTTATCGGCCAGGGAGGGCGATGGGATTAAAATAGGGTGACTATGTAACAAAGACAATGTTCATGCAACCCCAAAGTTTCAATTAGTAAAAGGAAAGTTTGTAGATCTAGGGTTCGGATTCGACGAAGTGGATGAGATTATACCAATTAGCGTGGGGATCCCATATCTGGGACAGAGTTTGAATACACTGAATTGACCCAAAATAAGTAAAAGACATAGGGGGATCTGAGCAGGGAGACTGAGGAAAGGGAAACAAGAATAGAAGCAAAAGTCAGGAAGGAAAAAAACAAAGGTGTCAGTCAGAGAAATCAAGGGTTTAAATCAAACGTGGCCACAGTAAATAAAATTCTAAAAGGTCGAAGAGCGTTAAAAAACAAGCCTGAAGGCTTTGTGTCTTAATGCGAGCAGCATTCGGAACAAGGTGGATGAATTAGCTGCGCAAATAGAGGTAAACGAATAAGATATGATTGGGATTACGGAAACATGGCTCCAGGCTGACCAATGCTGGAACTCAACATACAGGGTTATTCAATATTCAGGAAAGATAGGCAAAAAGGAAAAGGAGGTGCGGTAGCATTGCTGGTTAAAGAGGGGATTAACTCAATTGTAAGGAAGGATATTAGCTCTGATGATGTGGAATCTGTATGGGTAGAACTGAGAAATACCTAGGGGCAGAAAACGCTAGTGGGAGTGTTGTATAGACGCCCCAACAGTAATACAGAGGTTGGGGATTGCATTAATAGGGAAATTATAGAAGCGTGCAATAAGAGCACAGCAGTTATCATGGGCGACTTTAATCTCCATATAGATTGGCCTAACCAAATTAGTAACAATACTTTGGAGGAGGAATTCCTGGAGTGTATACGGGATGGTTACCCAGAACAATATGTCGAGGAACCAAATAGAGATCAGGCCATCTTAGACTGGGTATTATGTAATACGAAAGGATTAATTAGCAATCTTGTTGTGGGAGGCCCCTTGGGTCGGAGCGATCACAATATGATAGAATTCTTCATTAAGATGGAGAGTGAAGTAGTTGACTCAGAGACTAGCGTCCTCATTTAAATAAAGGAAACTACGATGGTATGAGGCGCGAGTTGGGGAGGATTGATTGGGGAATGTCACTCAAAGGGTTGACGGTGGATAGGCAATGGCAAACATTGAAAGATCGCATTAATGAACTGCAGAATTTGTTCATCACAGTTTGGCATAAAAATAAAACAAAAAAGGTGACTCAACCGTGGCTAACAAAGGAAATTAGGGATAGCATAAGATCAAAGGAGAGGACATATAAATTGGCCATAAAAAGCAGAAAATCTGAGGATTGGGAGCAGTAAAGGATTCAGCAACGAAGGACAAAGGGATTATTAAGAGGGGGAAATTAGAGTATGAGAGTAAGCTTTCAGGGAACATAAAATTTGACTGTAAAAGCTTTTATAGATATGTGAAGAAAAAAAGATTGGTGAAGTCAAGTGTCGGTCCCTTGCAGTCAGAATCAGGGGAATTTATAATGGGGAACAAAGAAATGGAAGCTCAATTAAATACATACTGTGGTTCTAGCTTCACAAAGGAGGACTCAAATAACCTCCCAGAGATGTCGGGGAACATAGGGTCTAATGAGAGGGAGGAACTGAAAGAAATCAGTATTTGTAGGGAAATAGTGTTAGGGAAATTGACGGGATTGAAGGCCGATAAATCCCCAGGACCTGATAATCTACATCCAAGGGTACTTACGGAAGTGGCCCCAGAAATAGTAGATGCATTGTTGGTCATCTTCCAAAATTCTATAGACTCTGGAACAGTACCCATGGATTGGAGGGTAGCTAATGTTATCCCACTATTCCAAGAGAAAACGGGGAATTATAGACCGGTAAGCCTGACATCGGTAGTGGGGAAAATGCTAGATTCCATTATAAAAGATGTAATAGCAGAGCACTTGGAAAACAGTGACAGGATCGGACAATGTTAAGTTGAATTTACAAAAGGTAAATCGTGCTTGACTAATCTACTGGAATTTTTTGAGGATGTAACTGGTAAAATAGATAAGGGAGAACCAATGGATGTGGTGTATTTGGACTTTCAGAAGGCTTTCGATAAGGTACCGCATAAGAGATTAGCGTGTAAGGTTAAGGCACATGGGATTGGGGGCAAGGTATTTACTTGGATAGAGAACTGGTTGGCAGACAGAATGCAAAGTGTTGGAATAAATGGGTCTTTTTCCGAGTGGCAGGCAGTGACTAGTGGGGTACCGCAGGGATCGGTCCTAGGACCCCAGCTATTCACAAAATATATTAATGATCTAGACGAGGGAATTGGATGTAATATGTCCAAGTTTTCAGACGACACAAAGCTGGGTGGGAGTGTGTGCCGTGAGGAGGATGCCAAGAAACACCAGTATGATTCGGACAGGTTGGGTGATTGGGGAGAAGCATGGCAGATGCAATATAATGTGCATAAATGCGAGGTTATCCACTTTGGTGTCAAAAACAGGAACGCAGATTATTATCTGAATGGCTATAGATTGGGAAAAGGGGAAGTGCAACGAGACCTGGGTGTACTTGTGCACCAGTCGCTGAAGGTAAGCATGCAGGTGCAGAAGGCAGTTAAGAAGGCAAATGGTTTGTTGGCCTTCGTAGCGAAAGGGTTCGTGTACCGGATCAAGGATGTCTTGCTGCAGTTGTACAGGGCCTTTGTGAGACCTCATCTTGAGTATTGTGTGCAGTTTTGGTCGCCTTATCTGAGAAAGGATGTTCTTGCCATGGAGGGAGTGCAGCGAAGATTCACCAGGCTGATACCTGGGATGGCAGGAATGACGTATGTGGAGAGATTGGGTCGATTGGGCTTAACTCGCTGGAGTTTAGAATAATGTGAGGGGATCTCATTGAAACTTATAAAATTCTAACAGGAGATTCAGAAACCATACAGGAATTGGAGAATATGCTGATAACCACACGGGACGAAACAGAAATATACAGACAAATTCGGGATCAGTTTAAAAATGCGACAAGAGAGATTAGTAAAACAGAAGAAGACATCTCAAGGGCTATGGTATGTTCAATTTATGGGAGTTACATAATGGACAAAGTGATGGCAGGGTTAAGCGAAATAGAACGTCACCGAATCCCCTCCTTTTCAAAGTTTCCATGATTAGGAAGTGGGTACATTATGATAAGGACGAAAACGTAAAAGAGGCAAGAAAACAGGGATCAGTATATTTTGTGAGAGGAAATGGGAATTCTGACAGGCAGCCAATCATTCCTGTCGTACTGTGGCTGCCGCAGGTACACAAGATGAGACCTTGGGAAGTATTTAAGGTGGAATCGATAGGAATGCTGGAAGGAAGGTTCCTTAAGTCTTTTGCATCACCCTTCTCCCCCACCTTGATTGAACGAAATAATACCTGGGACAGTCCAAATATGGGGTGTTGCACCAAATATAGTGGGGTGTTCATGTGCAGGTGCGTTGTCAGGACACCAGGTTGTACCGCCTGTGGGTTTACACAAGACTCATACTCACCCCTCTGTAGTATGAATGCGCAGAGGTGGGGATTAGACCAGGTAAATTATGTTCATCTACAATTGGGGACCTATTGCGTCACCATTCGTGGTAAATCATACCGGCATGGGCAGGATGATTGCATAATAAACTATCCTACCTTTTGCTTTAAATCCACACAAACGATCCGAATAGGCAGCCAAACCCTCCGACCTGCAATAATTCACAATATTACCGAACTAAGAGTGAACTTTCAATGCAAGCAGAAGCCCGAGAGCAGTGATTAACTTTGGACATCCAATTCCACCCCTATCCCTAAATCTTAAAACCATTATAGAGAGCTTCAACTTCACAAATACACTTGGTCCAGATGCAACAAAGCAATGATAGAACCCAGAGAGAGATTATGACCCTAGGGAGTAGCAGTTGGTGGGAAACCACATATAACATGGGACAACACCCACTGTACAGAATGATTTCTATGGCAATCTTACCCATCCAAATGATATTAACGTTTATTGTATTGATTATTATATGTTATCTGCGATGTGTAATCTGTAGAGTTTCTAGGCGTGCTATGACTATTCATAACTTAGACTTACAGCAATGTTTGGCAGAAAATAGATTAAGGTAGTTCAGGAATCAATGTTTAAAACATTACATCCTCGAGGTGGGGAGTTGTAGGACAGGCTGATATTTAAAAATATTTGAAAGACGAGAATCATATACATATAAATTCAAGTGTAGACTTTGACAAAATATTATTGCCCCTAATTACTTATGGCTAACTAAAAAGCTGAGACGAGTTCAACATGCAGCAGCGAAGGACAGTCAACAGCAGCTTTGAATAAGTTTTGATAACAAACAGCCACAGACTGCGAGTGAATGTCAAATCATTAAACATATTATATTGCTGAATGGAACTTAGAATTCGCTAAGCAAAACTAATTGCAACAATATTTAAAGGACAATTAGTATAAATTCCAATGAAATGAGAGAGATCATGGAAGTTAAGGTATTTATCTGGTAGATTAAAGTGCGATAGTCTGGATACCTCAAGACAAGTGAGACAGCAGAGTGATATGGGCCTTTGATATAAAGGCCTTGTACCAGGGAGGCAATAACATTAAAGAGATATGGTAAATTCCAATGGGGTGAAAAGCTATAAACAGGGTAACACGACAGCGTAACAGAGCTAATGGAAATATACCGGAAAAGCGGGCTGCTACCTTATCCTGAGTGACAATGGTATTTTGACCATTAGAACCAATTAAAACAGGTGATTTTTTTGTATACTATATATGGACACTGGCCAAACGAACTGTTGGTAAGGAATGGGTTAAAACCTCGATAATCAAAGGACAGCTTCACACAGAGATTGGCTGTGAAGAGAAGGAACAGAGTTACGACGACGTTGCCTGTGCCCGAAAGGCTACAGAGACCAAGGGCTGCGAGCTCTTCGTCTGACTATCGCCTAATGTTAAGTATCAATTACACTGAAAGCTTAATAAATCTGATCTATTGCTCAAACATACTGCCTGCTGCCTATTTGAGTCTTGTCCAAGAACTCTGTGTGGTCACTTGACTGACTCAAAGTGGGGAGACCAAAATTGTACACAATACTCTAGGTGTGTTCTCAACATGTCCCAATATAATTGCCGTAAGACATCTTCATTCTTATACTCAGATCCTCTTGTAGTAAAGGCCAACATATCATTTGCTTCCTTATTTGCTTGCTCTCCCTGCAAGTTAACGTTTATTGATTCGTGCACAAGGACACCCACACCCCTCTGAACACCAACATTTCCCAAACTCTCACAATTTAAAAATAATTTGCTTTTCCATATTTCGGACCAAAGTGGATAACTTCACAATTCTCCACGTTATATTCCAATGTCCATGTTCTTGCCCACTCACTTCGCCTTTCTATATTCCCTTGAAGCCTCCTTGCATCCTCCTCAAAGCTTACATTCCCACCTAGCTAAATATCATCAGCAAACTTGGTTACATTACATTTGGTCCTCGGATCCAAATAATTGATATAGATTGTGAATAGCCGAGGCTCAAGCACTGATTCTAGGGGTAAACCACTAATTACAACCTGCCAAGCCGAAAATGATCAGTTTATTCCTACTCTCTGTTTTCCATTCGTGAACCAATCCTCAATCCATGCAAGTATATTACCCCCAATCCCATGAGCCCTCATTTTTTTTATAACCTCTTATGTGGCATCTTATCGAATGCCTTCTTAAAATCCAAGTACAACACATCCACTGGTTCCCCCTTATCTATGTTGCTAGTTAGAAACTGAAGCAACTCCAACAGATTCGGAAAACATGATTTCCCTTTCTTAAATCCGTGTTGACTATGTCCAATCCTATTATTATTTTCCAAGTGCCCTGTTACCACGAAATTATTGATATATTCTATCATTTCCCTGCTGCCGATGTCAGGCTAACTGGTCTGTAGTTCACATTTTTCTCTCTTCCTCCTTTCATAAATAGTGGGGTTATATTTGCTTCCTTCCAATCTGCGGGAAACTTTCTAGAATCAACGGTGTTTTGGATGATAACAACCAATACATTCATTATCTCTATATCCTCCTGTTACAAAACCCTAGCATGTAAGCCATATGGTCCAGGTAATTTTTCGATTTTTTAAGTCCAGTTAATTTCTCCAGTACTATTTTTTTACTAATACTAATTTATTTCAGTTCCATATTCTCGCTAGACCCTTGGTTCTCCATTATATAGTGAGGGTTTTTTTGTGTATTCTTCCATGAAGACAGACACAGAGTATTTGATTAATTTCCCTGCCATTTCCTTATTCCCCATTTTAATTTTGCCTGTCTCAGCCTGTAAGGGACCGACATTTACTTTCGCTAATATTTTCCTTTTTACATATCTATAGAAGCATTTACAGTCTGATTTATTGTTCTCGCTAGTTTACTCTCATTTCCTATTTTCTCTTTCTTAATCAATTTCTTGGTCTTTCTTTGCAATCCTCAGGCGTACTGCTCTTTTTGAAAACATTATAAGCCTCTTCCTTAGATCTAATACTATTTTAAACTTATTTTCTTAATCAAGGTTAGACCACTTTTCCTGTGGGGTTCTTGTGCCTTAAATGAATGTATGTTTGTTGTAAATTATGTATTAATTTTGTGTAATGCTAGCCATGGCTTGACTACCGTCATACTTTTTAACGTAGTTTCCCAGTCTACCTGAGCTAACTTGCCCCTCATATCTACGTATTTTGCTTTGTTTAGATTTAAAACCCTAGTTTCGGATTGATCTAAGTCATTTTGAAACTTAGTATAACATTCTATCATTTTATGGTCACACTTCCCTAAGGGCCCTTTTAATATAAGATTATTAATTAACCCCTTCTCATTTCACAATACAAGTTCTAAAATAGCCTGATCCCTATTTGCTTCCTTAATATTCAGATCTGGAAAACTATCTTGTATCCATTCCATGAATTCGTCCTCCACACTATTACTGCAACATTGATTTCCAGATCTATATGCAGATTAACCATAATTAATCTAGTACCCTTGTTACATGCGACTCTAATATCCTGATATATACTCTGCCCTACATTATTGTTTGGGGTCCTATAATCAATTCCCACCAATGATTTCTGTTTCTCAGCTACACTCAAACTGATTCCACGTCTTGATTTTAGGAGCTAAGATCCTTTGTCTCGACTGACTTTATCCCATCCTTTATTATCAGGGCTAACCCTCCTCCTTTTCTATTTTTGCCTATCTCTTCCAAAGTTTAAGTATCCTGGAATATCTAGTTCCCAAACTTGGCCACCTTGCAAACACGTCTACTTAATGGCTATTAGATAAAATCTATCAATTTCTATCTGTGCTATTAATTCATCTATTTTGTTCTGAATGCTTTGCACATTCAGATATAGCGCCTCTAGCTTTGACTTATTACTATTTTTTCCTGATGTAATCTTATTCACTAATGCCTTCTTACCTTTGTTACGCTCTCTGACCCTTCCTGACCCACTATGCTTAATTTTATCCAAAACTCTGCTGTGCTCTAGAGCCTTGACAGTTCTATCACTGCTTTTAAATTTACTCTTTCCTGAATACTCCCACCAGCCCACATCATTAGTTTAAATCCCTGTCCAGTGCCTACTTATTCGGTTCTCCAGGACACTAGTCCCAGCCCGGTTTTAATTGGAGCATTTCCCAATGGAACAGCTTCCTCTTTCCCCAGGTCTGGTGTCAGTGTCCCATGAACTGAAACTCCTTCCTCACACACCACAATTTCAGCCACGCATTGAAACCTCTAATCTGTTTGTTGCTATGTCATTTTGAGCGTGGCTGAGGTAACGATCCAGAGATTATTACCTTTGAGGTTCTGCTTTCTAATTTGGTCACGAGCTCCTCAAAATCCCTCAGCAGAAACTCATTGGTAGTTCTACCTTTTTTTCGTTGTTTCCTCCGTGGACCACGAGAATTGGTTCCTCCCCCCGCGTGTCCAATTTCTCCTCCAGCTGCGAGGGGATGTCTTGAACCCTGGACCAAGACAGGCAACACAAGCTTCGGAAATCTCGGTCGCGTCTGCAGAGAACTGTATTTATCACCCCCACTATACTGTTCCCAATAACAACTAAATCTCCTTTCACTCCCACAATTCAATGGCCTCCTGCACCATGGTGCCATGGTCAGCTTGCTTCATCCATTCTGCAGACTTTTCCATCAAACACACACACAGCAAAACCTCATACGTGTTGGACAAGTGCAAAGTCTGAGGCTCCTTCAGCACTGCACATGGGTTCCACTTACCTGCCAGAGCTGCAGTTACACCCTCCAGTCCCTGACCACTAACCAGACCTGTTCCCCTACATAACGTAAGGTATGTGAATGCATCCTGGATCGAAGTGTGCATGTAACTCTCCCAATCCCTGATCCCTGCAATGTCTGCACCTCAGACACCAGCTCAAAAACTCTAAGCTGAAGTTGCTCAAGATGCAGGAACTTTCTGAAAACGTGGATGTCTGTGTCACAATGCTCTCCACAAAGTCCCACTTGGGTATGGTGCAAGGTTACTGAATGAGAGGATGGTGTAAAGGGATCTTTAATCTGAATATATCCCACGCAATACCTGCAATGGGAGGTTTACATGGGACAATGTAGAGGGAGCTTCACTCTGTATATAATATTTGTTGCATCTGCCCTGGGAGTGTTGAACGGGAAATAGAAGTAGGAGATTTATTCTGTATCTAACTTGTGCTGTACCTGCCCCGGCAGATTTTGTTTGGACAGTGTAAAGGGAACTTTACTATGTATCTAACCCCGTGCTGTACCTGCTCTAGGAAAGTGGAATGGTTCAGTTTAGATTGAACTTTAATCTATATTTAACAAGTGTTGCACCAGCCCTCTCTCTCTTTCTCTGTTTCCCACACATTATTTCTCGCAGACTGCTTCTCCCTCATCCCCCTCTGTTTCTACCTATCAATCTCCGTATTTTTGACCCTCCCTATCTCTCACCTTGTCTGTCTGTCTCTCTCACTCTATTTCTCACCTTGCTTGTCTCTCTCTTTCGTCCTCTCCCCTAATCTCTCAATCCCTGTTTCTCTCTCTCGTCCGCTGTTTCTTTTTTTCACTCTCTCTTTCTCTCACCCGATCTTCCTCTTACGCTCCATCTTGTACTGTACAGCCTAAGGTTTATCTCAGCAGCAATCCCTGTATATACAATAAACAGCGGATAAAAGATAAAGTGTGTGTGAAAGAGAGACAAGGTGAGTGAGGGATTGAGAGAGAGAGAGAGCGAGAGAGAGAGAGAGGGTGAAATGAGCAGGCCAAGCGAGCGAGTGAGTGAGGGAGAGACGTGGGGCGAGCCAGCAGACAGAGTGAGTAATTTAAAAATGGAGAGAATGAGTGAGAGTGTGATGTGAGGCATGCCAGTCGAGAAAGTGAGTGAGATTTTTCTACAGGAAACCGATGACAGTGTGTTGCTATGAACAATGTGTCTCTATACATGTGTTAATATTTATCGTGTGTATTTGTGGAGAATGTCATTGCAGAAAAAATGTCTGTTCTAGTATTGTAATGTGTGCACGGTTTTCTGTGATTCAGTTAATATTGGAACGAAGGCTAAAGATATCCATGGGAGGATTAATTGTGACAATGTAGCGGCAGCTTCACCCTGTATATAAATCTTGCTGCTTGTGCCCTGGAAGTGTTTGTCGGGAAAGTGAAGTGGGAGCTTTACTCTGTATCTAACTTGTGCTGTACCTGCCCCGGCAGATTTTGGTAGGACAGTGTAAAGGGAGCACTGATCTGCATCTAACCAATGCTGTAAATGCTCTTTGAAAGTGGGATGGGTCAGTGTAGAGTGAACTTTAATATATATCTAACACGTGTTAATCTGCCCCGGGAGTGCGTAATAGGACACTGTAAGAGTAATTTTACTCGTTATCTAACCTGTGCTCTACATGCCCTGTAAGTGTTTGATGGGACAGTGTAGCGGGAGCTTTATTCTGTATCTAACAGGTAATGTACCTACCCTGGGAGTGTTTCATTGGATAATGCAGAGGGAGCTTTTCTCTGTGTCAAACCCGTGCTTTAACTGCCTTGGGAGTAGTTGATGTAACAGTATAGATGGAGCTGTACACTATATCTAAGCCGTGCTGTACCTCCCATGGGAGTGTTTGATCGGGCAGTGTACAGGGAGATTTAAACCATATGTAACAAGTGCTGCCGCTGCCCTGGGACTGTTTTGATGTAACACCATGTCTATTTGATGTTAACACAGCACTGGGAGATGTATTACAGAGTCCGAATCACTGTACACAAGAAACCGGCATATACAAAAGTTGGAGCTCTCATCTTTATTTTTAAATGCTGGTGCCTTTTTTATATCTACCTCCCGCCATCCCCGACCCTCCCTCACATGTTCTGTTTGACTACGTCCTGTATGTGTCACTCTCGGTCTCTCTATCCATGCTTATCTCTCTCTCCTCTTCAGTCTCTGTCGCTGTTCCCTGCTCCCTTTCTCTCACTCTCAGTGTTTCTCTCCATGTCTCTTTCTCTCTCTCTTCCATTCTCTCTGTCACTTTTACCCTTCACCCCAACCCTCAATCCTTGTCTCCCTCTCATGTATTTGTCTGTCTCTTCCCTTCTCTCTCTCTTTCTCTGTTTCCCACTCATTATTTCTCGCAGACTGCCTTTCCCTCACTCCCCTTGTTTCTATCTCTGAATCTCCCTATTTTTCACCCTCCCTATCTCTCACCTTGTCTGTTTGTCTCTCTCTTTCGTCCTCACTCCATATCTCTCAATCCCTGTGTTTTTCTCTCGTCCGCTGTTTCTTGCATTCAGTCTCCCTTTCATCACTCTATCTCACTCATTCTCCCCGCCTGGTAATGTACAGTCCATGTGTATCTCAGCAGCCATTCCTGTGCATACATTAAACATCGGATAAAATATACAGTGAGTGACAAGAGAGACCAGGTAAGTGAATGACTGAGAGAGAGAGAGTGAGCGAGAGAGAGAGTGAGCGCGAGATTGAGAGAGATAGAGAGAGAGCAGTGAGGCAGGCCAGGCGAGTGATTGAGTGAAGGACAGACGTGGGGCAGACCAGTAGACAGATTGAGTAAGTTATAGATAGAGAGAGGAAGAGAGGGAGAGAGTGATGTGAGGCATGCCCGGCGAAAGAGTGAGTGAGAATGTTCTACTGGAAACCGATGACATTGTTTTATATGAAAAATGTGTCTCTATGCTTGTGTTAATATTTATTGTGTGTTTGTTGGAGAAAGTCATTGCACATAGATTGTCTCTGCTCGTATTTTAATGGGTGCACAGTGTTCTGTGATTCCGTTAATATTTGCACAGGGGCTGGGTTAATATTTACAGGGGTTTCAATCCCTCTCATTGTAAATATAATCAGTTATTCTGGGGGAGTATTTTGTTGATTTATATCACCGCTTGCCAATATAACAGTACGATCACTGTGTGTCAGTGAGTCTGATAATATAAACCTGTAATCACTGTCAGTGTGTTAATATTTCTGAGGTCAGACGGAGTGATTTTCAGTTAAAACGATGTCTCTGACGCTGTATTATGATATACACAGTGTGTCAGTGAGTGTGCTAATACTAACCTATATCACTGGCCCCGCGGTTGAGACAGGGTCGGAGAGAATATTCGGCGGCATTAATTTCTGATGCAGGAACGTCTTCAGTTCTTCTCAGCATTTAATGAATTTTACAATTAAAGTATAGGGATATTTCACCACATTTATCAACTGCTGTCTAAACCTAGTCTGTGTCACGACATAAATGCAAGTGTTTGTGCAGCAACTCAGGAGTTGGAGCATTTGTCCCAAATCTGGAAGATATGTAGGTAGAGATACAAAATAATCTACCAATCGCCACACCCGGTTATATATAGAATACACCATAAGCACTGACCATAACAGTATGAAATTGCACGAAATAGCAAACAGTAAAATGATGGATTTCCTTCGGCTGTCCATCTCTGGGTCTATGGGACTCTCCCCACTGCTGGGACCCCGGAGCCTCCTGCGGGCTCTGCTGGCCACTAAAATGTGTCTGACGGTGACAGCATTGAGCAGCAGAATCAGAACAAATGGGACTCCCGGGGTGAAAATATAATGAAGGAGCTCGATTACTCCCCAGATCGGTGAATACTGAACATCGATTGTTACATCACAGAACCAGGGGACGTTCGCTGCCCCATATTCATCTGTCAACATAAAATACCAGAAAACGTTCTTCAAACAGCTCAGCACAGTCACTGTTCCAAGCACCACAACCGCCGTTTCCTTGGTGCAATATTTCGTTTTCAGCTTCTGGCAACAAATGGCCACAAAGCGATCAAATGTGAAAGTGACAGTGAACCAGACAGAACAGTCTGTGACTGCATAAAGCAGGACGGCGTGGATATTACACACGGGGATATAATACAGAGGAGCAAGGTGTTTCTTATAAGACATCGGAATCTGCCTTAATATCAGATCGATGATAACGACCAGTAGATCCGCCGCTGCCATGGCCTCCAGGTAGCGAGTGACACATGTGGAGAGACCGCACTTTCCCCGAGACAGGATCACAATGGTCACTATGTTAACTGTGCGGAACGGAAAGAAACAGGGGAATTTTAAATGAGGCTGGCAGCAAAGGCAGCAGTTTCATGGAATTTGGGGGAAATCTGCAATTCATTACCGACATTCATTGATATAATCTTATTATACTACTTTTGAAGCTGTGAATCTTTATTGTAAAAATAATTAATCAACAAATGAAATGAGAATTAATACATGAAAGTAACAGATGTTTGCTCACTGAGAGATGAAATGATAGATCTACCTTTAGCCCAGCAAATACAAAGCACCAGCTAAGGTATCAGTGATTCAAAGGACCAGAACTTCTCAGGAATAGATTGCAAAAGCATATTAGCACATTTCAGGAACGTAGTGAATTTATTGAGTGTGTCGGGGATAGTGTTCTGTAACAACAGGTTCTGTAATCAACAAGCACAGATCCTGGCGATATGGAAAAACACAAAGAACAGCAAAGGGTCACAAAACAGATATTAAGAGCTACAAAAGGGAGTATGAAAAGAAACTGGAAAGGGATATCAAAATCAACACAAAGAGTTTTTACAATTATATTTGGAAAATAGTTTAGTCAGGAGCAAAGTTGAACCCTTAAAAACTGAAAGCGGTGATATTGTCAAAGATGAAAAGGAAATGGCGGACAGCTTGAATACAGACTTTGTTTCACTATTTACTGCAGAGGAAGAGGATAGCATGCTGGAAATCACAAGGTAACTGATATTGAATCAGAGACAGGGACTCAATAAAATTAATATCAATTAATTAGCAGTAATAAGTAAAATAATGACTCTAAAGTGTGACACATTCCCAGGACCAGATGGGGCCTCAACTGTTCACAGTTTTTATTAACGACGTAGATGATGGCATAGAAAGTCGTATATCCAAATTTGCGGATGACACAAAGTTAGGCAGCAATGTAGGCAGTGTGGAATAAAGCTGAAATTACAAAGGGATTACAATAGAGTAAGTGAATGGGAAAACCTGTGGCAAAAGGATTTTAACGTAGGCGAAGGTGAGGTTTTTGAATTTTGCAAAAAAATGATAGAACAGGGTAATTTCTTAATGGTGAATAGCTAAAAATTGTGGCGGTCCAAAGAGACGGGGGCACATCTATATAGATCATTAACATGTCATCGATAATCAAAAAACCTCATGGAATGTTGGCCCTTTATTTAAAGCACGAGAACACAAGGTGTAGACGTCATGATGCAGCAATACAAAGCCCTGGTTAGACCACACCTGGCGTAATGTGAGCATTTCTGGATACCACACCTTAGGAAGGATATATTGGACTTGGAGGAAGTGCAGCGTAGGTTTACCAGAATGACACCCGGACTCCAAGGTTTATGTTATGGTGTGCAATTACAGAAATTAGGACTGAATTCCTTAGAATTTAGAAGGTCAAGTGGTGATCTGATCGAAGTTTTCGAGGTATTAAGATGAACAGATTTGTAGATAGGCAGAGACTATTTCCCCTGGTTGGAGATTCTAGGACTCGGGAGCACCGTCTAAAAATTAGAGCCAGACCTTTCAGGAGTGAAATTAGGAAATACTTCTACACACAAAGGGTGGTAGAAGTTTGGAACTCTCTTCGCAAATGGAAGTTGATGCTAGATCATTTGTTAACTTTAAATCTGAGATTGATAGATTTTGTTAACCAAGGTTATTAGGGGATATGGGTCAACGTCGGGTATATGGAGTTAGGTCGCAGATCAGCTAAGATCTCATTAAATGGCGAATACAGCTTGAGGGGCTAAATGGGTTACTCCTCTTCCTATGTTCCTGTGTTATTATTACTCTTACAAAATTCTGTCCCGGGATCAGTCAGCATTTTGAGCGGTGCAGTTCGCTTCTGTGCCCTGTGCTGGGATGTGGAAATCCCGCTTGGAATCCTGATCTTGTTTAGAATATCCTTTATATATAGAACAGTAAAAGAATGCAACAGCAACATACATAAACTGCAACCTTGGCGTGCAATAATTACAGGAAATTGTATTAAAATGTACGGATGTAATACGACAAATGTTAAGATAAATACAAGTGAACTGCAGTTATACAGACACTCGGCTGTCTGAAGTACTTTGAGATTGAGTGTACCGCGTTTTTGTTGCAATACCCAAACTGTCGTTTATTGAAAGGAAGATTTTCCAAACAACATTGCAAACAATGGACTCTGAATTATAATAAATAGTTATCATTACAGAGAATGTCTCACTAAATGTATTTATCAACATTCGAATTCAAACTATTTATCCAATTGGCAAAGTGCTGCCGAACGCTTTTGTAAAGTATCTGAACACAAACCGAAGAAAATTATCCTTGTACTTTTCAAATGTTGGTTTTCAACTTTCTGCAGAGAACATTAGACGAGAAAATATCAAAGGATTGTCTAAACCTAAGCTAGGATTGTTTATCCTGAAGTAAAGCAGGAGGCAATAGAGAACCACTCTGGGTCTCACTGAGAGATCCGCTGAACTGTGCCAGACGGGTATGTGACTCAATTGTAAATCCAAAACAATGATTGCAAATAACAGAATTGAAATCTGGCTAAAGAACATTTTATGGAAATCTAAATTATCCTTGTAATCCTATTCCAAACATCACAATCAGTGCCACTAATGCAGAACTGCAGATGCTGGAAAAGCAGACAGTGACTGGAACTGAATGATTAGTGGATATTTCACACATTTAAAGATATGTATATGACCTAGCAGGATTTGTTCCTATGTCTCTGTTTAAATAAACATACCGAGCATTAATTGAAAACAAAAGCAAAATACTGCGGATACAGGAAATCTGAAATGAAAGCAGAAAATGTTGTAAATACTCAGCAGGTGAGGCAGCATCTGTGAGAGAGGAGAGAGACAGAGTAACGTTTCTATTCGATGACCTTTGCCATTAGGTGAAAAGTCTACTAACCAAGAAAACATTTTGCTGATCTGTTAGAAATGCTCAGTGTGGGATAGCAGACAGAAATTCATTAAATAAAGTGTCTGGCTCCAATATCTTTGTATGGAATGAACATGGAATATTGCAAGATAGGTTAACACGGGATCACGTTCAGAATCAGTAGCGTACAGCGCGCGAAAGCATGGGGAATGACAAGGAATATGGGTAAGAAGGAGAGAAATACAGTTAAGCATTATTACAGAATATAAAAGCTGGATACAGAGACTTACCAACAGCAACACAGCGAGGGCTGCCGGGGTGGGGGAGTAAATTACAAGAACAGTAATTCTGTTAAACATATTTACAGAATTCATTTTTAGATTTAGAGTCTTAACAGGACACCAACTGTAGCGAGGTTGTTCGAGATTTGTTATACACCAACTCATGCATTAACAATGATAAAAATAAAGAAAGACTTGCAATTATTCCGATTAAGATGATGCAACAAATGCAAGCACAGAGAATCATTAATAAATAAAATCCACTCTAAATAGCAAGAATAATATTACAGAGGAACATGGTTTATTGTAATTCATAACTGGGCATTGATACTTACTCTCGGAACACCAACAGCAGCGAGGATGGGATAATAAATCTTTCGTATTTCATAAAATAAGTCAGCTATCCGCAAATTTTCAAGCCAATTATCAGGAAGGGGCGGGGGAGGGGGCACAACCATATGCTTCTCTCTGTGAGTCGCTGGTGGTTATTTGTGCTGGGAGGCAGCGCGCTGACTGTGTGGAGTGACACAGTGAAGGGAGCTCCTTATTTATAGCAGAGAATAAACCCTGAGTGACCTCATTAGGCCTCACTGAAATGACATTAATTACAGTCATTGAACAAA